>OZ024742.1:185382439-185384939 GCA_964016885.1 Eledone cirrhosa
TACCAAACACATATGCCGTCTTCAGAAATAATGAAATATATTTATTGATAATAACAACAATTCAAAATTTCAGGTCCGTTTGGGAACGGAGTTCAAAATTGACCAATGAAAATACAAAAAGTTTTATACAAGCAGATCGGAAATATATGTATGATTTCAATACTTACAAGAATCCACCACACAACTTTTTACTTGAAGACTTCGAGAAAGACCTTTTTAATTTAATTAAACACCTCAAATTTAAAAAGTATAAATCCGTCTTTCAAAAGGACCTTGATTCTACCCTATTGGACCTAAAAAAGTCTAAAAAAATCCATGTCCACTCGGACAAAACTGGTAACTTGTATCACATGGATATTGAACATTATAATGAGTTCATATATAAAGAACTCAGAAAAAATTATAAAAAATCTAATAATGCGTCACTCACCAACATCAACAACAAAACACACAACATAGTAAAAAAACTAAACATTGAAGATAGAACTGAACCTTTGGCATTGAAAAGACCACACTTCAACCTGAAGGATCATAAATCAAACTTTAACTCAAATCCTTCTATAAGACTTATATGTCCCTCCAAATCAGATATTGGAATAATTAGCAAAAACATTTTGGATAGAGTCATCCCACAAATAAGAAAACACGTTATTTTACCACTCTGGGAAAACACCTCCCAGGTAATTAACTGGTTTAAAAATATTAGATGTAAATCTTCTGCTTCATTTCTACAATTTGATATAGATAATTACTATTCTTCTATATCACCTATACTCCTGAACAAAGCATTGATATTTGCTAAAAATAGATCTAACTTAACTTTGGATGACATTAATATTATTACACATGCTAGACTAACACTTATTGAATTTCAGAATGAATACTGGACCAGAAACACATATAGTAATCTATTTGATATTACTATGGGTTCAAGCGATTCCGCCCAAATTACTGATCTTGTGGGCCTCTTTCTCCTTTTCAACATAAATGCCTCCTTTCCCCACCTTAAAGGTGGTTTATATCGTGATGACTGTCTTCTTCTTTCTAACAACCTTAGCCTTTCAGAAATAGAAAAAAACAAAAAAACATATTAGAACTTTCCTTAAAGACTATTATAATCTTCATATTACTTTTGAAAAAACAAGTAGAGTAGTAAATTTCCTAGATATAACTTTAGATTTAGCTACGGGTATCTACCAACCTTACCATAAACCAAACCAAAACTTACATTACATACACTCACAATCTAATCACCCTAAATCTATCCTTAAAAACCTTGCATATAATATATCACTTAGAATTTCTAAACCTTTCTTCTAACCAAGATGTATTTGATAAAAATGCGACCTTCTATAACGAAGCTCTAGATAGAAGTGGCCACAAAAATAGATTAGAATATATACCTTCTACTAAAAATACTAAAAGCATACAACCTAATATTACCAACAAACACCAAATGAAAAGTACACACCTAAATGCCACCCACACTATACCCCAAAATACCAAATCTTCTAATATAAAAATATAGTAACTCTCAAAAAACTACTCATCATACAACTCTAATAAATATTAATAATAAAACTCCTAATAAAAAAGATAAAACACCTAAATCTACAAATATAACTAAAAATGGTTGTGGTGAGATCATTAACATTAATCCTCCTAGTAAACATCACGATACAACCTATAAAAATAATAAAAATAATAAACAACATAGAAACCGTAATAGACGGGTTACTTGGTATAATGCTCCATTTAATTTACAAATTAAGGATAATATTGCTAAAAAATTTTTTTATATCCTAGAGAAAAACTTCCCGCCAAACCACAAATACCATCAAATCTTAAATAGGTCTACAGTTAAATTCTCATACTCAACAATAAATAACATAAAACAAAATATAAGTGCCTATAATGCATATAAATGTAAGAAAACCATAAGTATACCACCAATACATCAAATTAACCATAATATCTCCTCAAATACAGAATTAACGAAAGGTTGTAACTGTAGAAACAAAGCAAACTGCCCATTAAAAGGGAATTGTCTTGTTAACAACATAGTCTATAAATGTAATGTTAAAACTAAAGATTCTATTTGCTCATATATAGGAGCTACTTCTAACAATTTTAAGACAAGGTTTAATACCCACAAGCATAGTTTTAAAAATGCCGCACTGGCTAATACAACATCTCTAGCAGAAAAAATCAATAGTTATAAAAATAAGAATATAGAATATGATTTGACCTGGAGTGTGCTCAAAAGAGCCACCCCTTATCAAAATAATAGAAATGAATGTAGATTATGTTCCCAAGAACTATTTGAAATAATGAAATCTAAGGATATCCTATTAAATAAACGACAGGAATTAATTATATCGTGTAATCATAAACTAAAAAAAACATTTAAATATTATAAACCTAATTAATAACATTATTTTAGAAATTAATATATAATTTAATTTAAATGTTAGTTAACCTATAAATTTAATTTAATTAA
>OZ024742.1:185394939-185397439 GCA_964016885.1 Eledone cirrhosa
GAAAGTATTTCTCATTTATTAATATTTTGAATATTATATATATATATATATATATATATATATATAAATACATTATCGGAGAAAGCTTTTAGCGATACTCCGGCCAAATTCCAGCTCACTCAACAAACATTAGGAAATAAGTGAGTATATTCCTGTTCGGGGTGCTAACTAAATGTATTATGTGGAAAATTGGCCGTATTATTTCATATGAGACATATCGAATATATCTCTTCCCAGACGGACGTCTCGTTTCATTATAAGATTCCTACAATTTGGGTGAAATTATACCAATTTATGTAGGAGCTTGTATAGGATCAACAGATAATATTCATGTGGGCTCTTATAATTCATCAGTGGGTGCCCAATAATACTAATATTGATAATCTAACCAATATCAGTATTTAGCGATAATCACCATCAGTGCTTGAGGTATCTGTTAGGTTGCTACTCCAGCAGTTCTAAAGAAATACTCAAACTGATTCAAAAGTGAGGAAGTAAATTACCGCCAAAAAAACAATACATGCGCAGGACAATGAATTCTAAAAGGAATTCAGGCCACGTGCTAGAACTCAATTGTAATTTGAAAAAATATCCATATATATATATAACGATATTAAACAAATGGAAACTACATTTATAAAACCATATTTATTTCATTATATATATTTCAGGGATATCATATTAAAAATATGGTATGCCCTCTTCAGACAAAATACAATATATAAACAGTTTTATAAATAAATTTGACATACCTTGAAAAAAAAACTGTTTATATATTGTATTTTGTCTGAAGAGGGCATACCATATTTTTAATATGATATCCCTGAAATATATATAATGAAATAAATATGGTTTTATAAATGTAGTTTCCATTTGTTTAATATCGTAAAATACTCCAAAATCTGTTGAGTGCTTTTATATCAGTTATAAAATATTTACTCGTTGTAACCCAACAATTTTAAATAAAATGTTTGCACATATATATATATATAGAGAGAGAGAGAGAGAGAGGATCGTCAAGTATGAAATTTGTAGAAATTTGTAGAAAAAAATAAATTTGTACAAATTTCATACTTGACGACCCAATATATATATATATATGCAAAGTTTTATTTAAATTGTTGGGTCACAACGAATAAATATTTATAACTGATATAAAAGCACTCAACAAGTAAATACTTGTTGAGTGATTTAATATCGTATATATATATATATATATATATATATATATATATATATATATATGTGTGTGTGTGTGTGTGTGTGTGTGTGTGTGTGTATATTAAGAGTGGTATGCTCACGCGCGGAGATCCTATAAAATAACTTTAAAATAGGGTGGAAACTCTTAAAGACGGAAACAGAAGTTGTCATTGGCCGCTACAAGGAATCGATCGCCTTAACTCCCAGATATCGCCTATATATATATATATATATATATATATATATATATCAGTTAAAAACAGCTCCCACAATCCGAAGTCCGAGTAATCCGCTAGTGATCCGGGACTCGTTGGGATTGTTGGAAGGCAGCAGTCCCAAGTGCCAGGTCCGAATTACGAGAAACGCTGCGTAAACGTGGATAATATGATAGAAAATGACACACACATGGATACAAAAACAATTAGAGTTATTAGGTTCATGCTTTGGATGTAGGAGAGAAAAGAACTTCAACATGTCGGACGATAGTCCTTCGTCAGTAGAGTAAAAGTTGATAAATTAGAAAATGAAAAAAATAGAAAAAGGTGTGTATCACCGTATATATTGGTGGAATGGTCAATACATTGTTTGTGATGGTGACTCAATGTGCCTGGCTATATCAACATTGTATATGTGTGTATTTTGTCAGAGTATGTATCAAATATAGAAGAAATTATTAGTGACAAGTATGTATCTGTTCATTATGTATCCGTTCATTAAAAACAAACAAAATTCAACTTTGATTGTGTGTGTGTGTGTGTGTGTAGAAAACAAAGCAGGCCCTTCAAGACATAGTTGATGTCTGTAGAGGAAGACCAGGCTCCTATAAAGAAGGAAAAAAGAAAGAAAGAAAAAAAAGAAAGTATAAAAGAAAGAAGAAAAAAAAGAAAAAAAGAGGAAAAAAGAAAAAAGAAAAAAGAAAAGAAGGAAAAAGAAAAGAAAGAAAAAGGAAAAAGGAAGAAAGAAGGAAAAAGGAAAAGAAGAAAGAAAAAGAAAAAAGAAAGAAAAAAAGAAAAAGGAAAAGAATAAAAATAAAAACATAAACAAAAATATAAAAAAAATAAAAAATGGGAAAAAGAAAAGAAAAAGAAAAAGAAGAAAAAGAAAAAAAAAAAAGAAAAAAAGAAAAAAAGAAAAAAAAGAAAAAAAGAAAAAAAAGAAAAAAAAGAAAAAAAGAAAAAAAGAAAAAAAAGAAAAAAAGAAAAAAAGAAAAAAAAGGAAAATAAAAGTAGATATTTCTGCCAGCCACCAATAAATTAACTCAACAAGGCAAGAATGTCACATAGAAAAGTAAGAATCTTGC
>OZ024742.1:185402439-185414939 GCA_964016885.1 Eledone cirrhosa
TTATGATACATAAACGTTATGATATAACGATGGAAATATATCTTCAAATGGTCCTTGGCATGGTGTCAAGTCAGAACCGCGTCGAACTGGTTACTTCTGGCTTGTGCAAGGTGTCTCTATAGCAACCAGCGATTCCCTCGGCCTCAGTGACCAAAGTCAGTGGAGAGGGGAAGGTAATGTTTCTAGAGCGACAGTGTTTCTCTTGGTAGTACCAAAGTGGAGAAAGTAAGAGGAAGGTAATATTTCTGTATCACCTACATTTGAGTTTTAGGGAAGGACAGACAGACAGACAGACAGACAGACAAACAGAGAAATGCCCATATATTTCTGTGTGTATATATATATATATATATATATATATATATATATATATATATTACACACACAAAAATGTATATATATTTCTGTGTGTGTATATATATATATATATTACACACACAGAAATGTATATATATTTCTGTGTGTATATATATATATTTCTGTGTGTGTATATATATATATATTACACACACAGAAATGTATATATATTTCTTAGAACAAAATTTTTATTAATGTTTTGCTGTTCATAACAATTGGAATTGAAAAATTACTTTTGAAATTATTAGTTATTTTACTCATGCTTAGATATGTAAAAATGAAGCAATGTTTCTAATAATTGTTTCTACTTTTGGCACAAGGCCAGCAATTACCCAGTACATTACTGGTACTTTATTTTATCGACCCCGTGAGGATGAAAGGCAAAGTTAACCTCGGCGGTATTTGAACTCAGACCGTAAAGGGACGTAACTCCATGCTATGAAGCATGGTGTCCGACTCTACAGATTCTGCCAATCCACCGCCCTAATGTCTGTACGTAATGAGGGGGTGAGATGGGAGAGAAAGAAAGGCAGAAGTGAAGTGACGAAGTGACTCTCTCCTCCTCCTCCATCTCCCCATTCGTCACAGCGATAGAGGGGAGGAATGTTAGTGTGTTACAAAGAGAAAGAGTGAGAGTGAGAGAAACAGACAGACTAAAAAAGAGGGATAGCTGGAGAGAGAGAGAGAGATAGCAACCACGTGTTTCCACTGTCGGACAGACAGACAGATAAATTGCTGGTTATATATTATAAGGAGACTAGCAGAAAACCACCCGGTGGGCGGTTTTCTGCTAGCAAATCTAGTGTATATACTGATATTGTGAGATTTGGATGAGAAATGTTTTCGGCACCACATGTTCATCGTCTCTCGGTGTGTCTTTTATGCATGTATAAATATATATGTTATCTATACGGTGAAATCTTTGAAATAAATATATGTTAAAACAAAAAAAGGAGAAAATAAATAACTGGCGGTTAGAAAAAAATATTCCTATGAAATTTTAATCATACCATTAGGTGTGAATAAGGAAATATTTTTTTATTGTCAAAACAAATGTTCAAAAGTTAAACTTCAATTTTTTGAATTATTTCCAATTTTTTCATGAAATTGAACACTGGACATTGGCTGCTGGAAATGGAAATTAAATCGTATTTAATTGTATTTAAATTTCTAACCTTATTTTATTATTTATATTTTTTCAATAAGAAATAAAAAAAAAACAACAAAAAAATTGAAGAAAAAAATTGAACAAATCAAACGTAGGTTATGGAACTGCGCAATCTGATTAATAAATTACCTCATCAGCAGCAACCTTCTTCAAATGGTCCTTATTTTCAGCAGCAACAACCACAAATTCAATGGCAACCTTCTTCAAACCACAAATTCAATGGCAACCTTCTTCGCATGGTGTCAAGTCAGAACCGCCTCGAACTGGTTACTTCTGGCTTGTGCAAGGTGTCTCTATAGCAACCAGCGATTCCCTCGGCCTCAGTGACCAAAGTCAGTGGAGAGGGGAAGGTAATGTTTCTATAAAGGAAGGGGAAGGTAATATTTCTGTAGCACGTGTTTTAGCGTCTATTCACCCTCTCTCTCTCTCTCTCTCCCTCCCGCTATCCCCCTCTCGTAGTCTGTCTCTTTCTTTCACTCTCACTCTCTCTCTACGCACGTGTTTCACTGTCGGACAGACAGACAGAGAAATTGCTGGTTATATATATAAGTAGATATAAAGTTCTATTTCTGTCTCTTTGTTTGTTCACGAACTCCTCCTATGGTTTTGGAGATAGACCCCCGTAACCTTATATATTCTGGGTACTAAGTATATTTCATTTTAATCTAACTGTTCCCCGGGAGCACAAACCCGGTGAAGACTCCCGCTGAAAATGTTTTCGCTTCGATTTATATGAAATTTTAACCATAGGTAAATGACAAGATATGATGCCGATTCGCAAAATTTCAGCAAATTTCAATAATATTAAGACACCCTAATGGGGGTTAAACCCCCTATTAGAGTTCCCCGAGGCACAAACCCTCGCTGAAAATGTTTTCCGTTCGATTAATATGAAATTTCAACCATAGATATGATGCCTATTCACAAAAGTTTTGAATTGTTATTTTGAAATAAATTATTTACAAGAAACAAAATAAGATTTAATAATGTAATTTTGATTTGATATATTACAAAAAATAATGTTTTCCAATTTTTCATGCATTACATTTTACATTGAGTAATATTGAAATGCAGAGTTTTTCTCCATAAATTATACCACTGATTTAAAATCAATCATCATTTTCTTACAAAAAAAAAGCGCGGGTAATTCGGCTAGTATATATATATATATATATATAAACATTACTATTAATGTTTTCATTAGTATTGCTATCAGTGGCGGTGGATTGGCAGTATCGGTAGAGGGTCGGACTCCATGCTTTGCAGCAAAGAGTTACGGCCCTTTATGGTCTAAGTTCAAATCCCGCCGAGGTTAACTTTGCCTTTCATCCTTACGTGGTCGATAAAATAAAGTACCAGTAATGCATTGGGATAATTGCTGGCCTTGTGCCTAAAGTAGAAACAATTATTATTTGGATTGGCAGTATCGGTAGAGGGTCGGACGCAATGCTTTAATGCATAGAGTTACGGCCCTTGCCATTCTGAGTTCAAACCCCGCCGAGGTTGACTTTGCTTTCATCCTTACTGGGTCGATAAAATAAAGTACCAGTAATGTACTGGGTAATTGCTGGCCTTGTGCCAAAAGTAGAAACAATTATCAGTCATTTTACATACCTATACATATATATAATGATTGTTTCATCTTATCAGATGATACTTGTCTCAACATATCAATCCCTCCAGCCAGTTTGTACTCTCACATGTGTGCGGAGGTGATTTTTCAATCCAACCATTGATTTTCAAAGGTTTTCACACAAGTAATTAATGTATATCAGTATATGTACTGGGTTTATTGGATTAGGATGTGGAATTTCTTGTTGATAAACATTCATATGGCATTTTAACCTGGAAGTTGTCTAACATATCTTGCTAGAAATTTGACAAGTAGTCACATCGGGAGGTATAGGGAAATTTGCAACATAATCTGCCTGTGTCATTGTCAGTTCATGCATTTTCATATGGTTTACCCAAACGATTTTAGAGAGAAGGACGCAATGACAGAATTTGCAATTCCAGTAATCAACATTTTCAAGTTCTACCAACTCACCCTTTTTTAGTACACGTTTTAGCTTTGCTTTATTTATTATTATTATTTTTTTCTGTTTCATGCAATAGTTTACATCCTGATTTAATTGTCTTTCTCCATTTGTTTCGATTAAGTGCTTGCTTTTCCCATTGATTTATAGCTAAACCAAGACATTTTACATTTTCCTTAATACAATCTTTATACCTTTTCTTAGGCGTATACTGTGGTCCTTTTCTTTACACAAACTCACCATAAAAGATTTCCTTTGGAAGCCTTACGTTATTCACTCGAACAAGATGCCCTATCCGGCGCATCTGGCTCTTAATAATAAGGGAACAGATTGTAAAGCAGCCCGATCTTTTTAAAACTTCAATGTCAGATGTCATGCATCTCCATTTAATACTTAGGATCTGCCGATGTCACTTTTGATAGAATCTTTTAAGTATCTTGAAATGCCATTGGTCAGTGGTCCATGCTTTACACCCATACAACAAAACTGTAAGCAAACACGCCTCATGCACAGTTATTTTTCTCCTCGATGTTATGACTCTCTCTGACCCTTTTCACTAATTTTCGAAAGTAGCGCTTGTCTTCTGTACTCTAATATGTATTTCTGCATCTAACCCCCGCCCCTTGACTGTGTAATACAGAGATACACAAAAACATGCACCACTGCCAACCTAGACCCATTCGCATATATATTATATTTGGCTCAACATAAGATTCTCCTGATGCTGGGGTGTACATCACCTTGGTCTTAGTTAAGTTTGAACACATGCTTCAGAATTCATCGTGTAATGCATGTCTGCTTCAGAGTGTGCAACAAAGACCGCATCATTAGCATACAAAACCTTTCGAATTAACACATTCAATGCCACAGATTTATCATTAAACCTTCTTAAATTAAAAACTTGCTCAGATGTTCGGAAATACGGGTTTATGTCTCGATTACAGTTTGTGGAATGTATAAGTAAGAAGAACTATTGGAAATAGTGTTGGAGCAGGACTGTCCCCTTGCTTAACACCACGGCCCACAGCAATTTGTTCCAAGAGTTTTCCAATAAATACAACCCTGGCCTTCATGTTTCGATGTAGTTATTTAGTTATTTGAAGATATATTTATATATATATACATGTATAAATAAATAAATAAATATATATATATATATATATATATATATATATATATATATATATATATATATATATATATATATATATACGTTATTCCGGGTTGAATCGGAGGTAACCACAGTAAGTAAGGTACTCAATACATTGCAGAGTATAAAAGTTTTAATATAGATAAGATTCTACAGGACTAGAACTGTTTCATTCTTTAGAAATCATCAGGAATCTGATACCTGAGATTCCTGATGATTTCTAAAGAATGAAACAGTTCTAGTCCTGTAGAATCTCATCTATATATATATATATATATATATATATATATATATATATATATATACACAAAATATAAAACAATAAAATCTTAGTTTAATACATTTAATTGCTGACAATTGTTTCTTCCAGGCGGATGTCTGGGATCATCGGAGCATAGAGAATGTTTAAACAGGTAATTAAAATCCTAGTCTTCAGAACATTTATATACATACATAACTATTGCCAGTGTCATTGACATCATATAGAAAAGCAGGAGTTTCAAAGGAATGTTATGCTACAGAAAACACAGTATAAGGAGCAATGGTGAAAAGTGAAATATTGAGCATATTATATATAAAGATATTGTTTAAGGTAATACATGTGCAAAAGATACAAGCAAAAAAGATGTAAGATAAGATAGATAAAAGATATAGCATTGAAAAGCAGGTAATGTTAAGGGTATATAATGCAAAAGTTAATAAAATTAATAAAGGCATGCATGAGGTAAAAGTTATATAATAAGTGAAACAAGCATATTTCATATAGAATGTTAAAGCATGTTAAAAGTGTAAGAAATGTTTAACATTTTTTTAAATGGCATGCAATATCGTAGAGAGATATGTGGTGATAAAATGGATAGAAGTTATGTAAAGTATAATGCAGAAAACGTAATTAAATTAGAATGGTAATTGTCATACAAGAATTTTTATATTGGATTTCGTATATAGATGTATATATTGGGCGTAACACAAATGAATTAACCATGGAATTTTCTTAATTTTAGATGTAATGTGTTTGAGATGTGTATAGTTTTAAAATATGTGTTTGGTAACGATAAATTCCACTGTATTACTGGCCATGTTATTATAGGAAATATATTATACAATGCATTCCTATCCTTAAATTTTCTATTAAGAAATATTAGTTTGCTTTATGTGCGAGTTCTATTAATAGTTATTGGGCGAAGTCGGAAGTTGAGAAGTCGTTAAATTCTTTTTAACTGGCTAGTACTACCCTCCATATTTATAATTATATATAAACCATATATAAGTATAAATATTATTATTATTACTATATATATATATATATATATATACAGATATATATACACATATATACATAGAACTGCTGGACTAACAACCTAGCAGCTCCCTCAAGCACTGATGGTGATTATCGCTAAATAGTGATGTTTATTTGGTTATCAATATTAATATTATTGGGCACCCACTGAAGAATTATAAGAGCCCACTTGTATAAGTATCTGTTGATCTTATACAAGCTTCTACATTTGGTATAATTTCACCCAACTTGTAGAAATCTTATAATGAAACGAGTCGTCTGGGAAGTGATATATTTGATATATCTCATATGAAATAATACAGCCAATTTTCCACACAATACAATTAGTTAGCACCCCGAACGTTTAATTAGGAATATACTCAGATATTTCCTAATGTTTCTTGAGTAAGTTGGAATTTGGCCGGAGTATCGCTATTAGCTTTCTCCGTTTATGTATTTATATATTTATATATATATACACGCATGGATATATACACTCACATGTATACACACACACACACACACACACATATATATATATATACTGAAGTAAAAGTTAGGTGGAAATATCCTAGAGTAAGAACACTCAGTCCATAGGACGAGTTTAGTATAAAACAGGTACTCAAGTTTAATTGGATTCTGGGCCCCAATTTCTTCAGCCTGTCATGAAATGGCCATCTTGGTTTTCCATTTTTCGCATGGCAGGCTGAAGAAATTGGGGCCCAGAACCCAACGAAACTTGAGTACCTGTTTATGTCACTGTTGTAATTATTTACATATAAATACACACATATATATACACACACACATGCACACACACACACATATATACATATATATATATATAATATATATATATATACATACAGACACACACACACACACACACATATATATATATATATATATACACACATATATACACACATGAATATATATTCACATACACAAACATATATATATATATATATATATATATATATATATATATATATATATATATATATATATATAAATATATATAATATACATATACATAGATATACACACATATATTCCCACACACACATACATATATCCTTGGAATAAATGAGGGGGGCGGGCGGTAGTTTTCCGTTGAATTTTTAAAAACCAGAATTAGTCGTTTAGTTTTCATATTGAGACTCCAATGCATTCTATTCATTTTATAATATGGGATTTCTTTTTTGTTATGTATAAGTTTTTTAATGTCTAATGTCTAAAGAAAATGAATTGTCGGGAATGCTACAACATAATATAAAATAAAATTTCGCTGGGGATAGAGTAGCAAAATTTAATAAGCGGGGGGCTTGGAATAAGAGCCGGGGGCGAGGGTTGGAAAAAATTCGAAAAATTAATAAGCGGGATGGGGTGAGGGGATCGATTGTTCGAGACCCGAGAGTATATACACACAAACATATATATACATGTATGTATACACACACACATATATATAAATATATATACACATATATATATATATATACATATATAAGGAACCAGATGGACCATAACGCACCAGAGTACTCAATACTTAGGGTAGTAGAGTGGGTAATAGGAAAATGTTTAACCCCGACGGCAGAGCTCAAGCCGTTTCGACGGCTATAAACGGCTTGAGCCCTGCCGTCGGGATTAAACATTTTCCTATATATATATTGAGATTTTTTTTAGAACTGCTGGACTAACAACCTAGCAGCTCCCTCAAGCACTGATGGTGATTATCGCTAAATAGTGATGTTTATTTGGTTATCAATATTAATATTATTGGGCACCCACTGAAGAATTATAAGAGCCCACTTGTATAAGTATCTGTTGATCTTATACAAGCTTCTACATTTGGTATAATTTCACCCAACTTGTAGAAATCTTATAATGAAACGAGTCGTCTGGGAAGTGATATATTTGATATATCTCATATGAAATAATACAGCCAATTTTCCACACAATACAATTAGTTAGCACCCCGAACGTTTAATTAGGAATATACTCAGATATTTCCTAATGTTTCTTGAGTAAGTTGGAATTTGGCCGGAGTATCGCTATTAGCTTTCTCCGTTTATGTATTTATATATTTATATATATATACACGCATGGATATATACACTCACATGTATACACACACACACACACATATATATATATATACTGAAGTAAAAGTTAGGTGGAAATATCCTAGAGTAAGAACACTCAGTCCATAGGACGAGTTTAGTATAAAACAGGTACTCAAGTTTAATTGGATTCTGGGCCCCAATTTCTTCAGCCTGTCATGAAATGGCCATCTTGGTTTTCCATTTTTCGCATGGCAGGCTGAAGAAATTGGGGCCCAGAACCCAACGAAACTTGAGTACCTGTTTATGTCACTGTTGTAATTATTTACATATAAATACACACATATATATACACACACACATGCACACACACACACATATATACATATATATATATATAATATATATATATATACATACAGACACACACACACACACACACACATATATATATATATATATATATATATATATATAGAGAGAGAGAGAGAGAGAGAGAGAGAGAGAGAGAGACAACGCCAGTGGTGGATGATACTTTATTTATCGACCTCGAAAGGATTAAAGACACCATTGGCCATGACGGGATGTTTATTTCAAAGCGCAGAGAACCGGAACGAATACCGCGAAACATATTTTATATATATATATATATATATATATATATATATATATATATATATATATATATATATATATATATATATATATATATATATATATATATATATCGAAGGAGGTGTGGTAAGGAACCAGATGGACCATAACACACCAGAGTACTCAATACTTAGAGTAGTAGAGTGGGTAATAGGAAAATGTTTAACCCCGACGGCAGAGCTCAAGCCGTTTCTACGGCTATTTCTGGACATTTATAGCTCCAGAAATAGCCGTCGAAACGGCTTGAGCTCTGCCGTCGAGGTTAAACATTTTCATATATATATATATATATATATATATATATATATATATATATATATATATATATATATAACAAAGGAATTGTGGTAAGGAACCAGATGGACCATAACGCACCAGAGGACTCAATAGCCGTCGAGACGGCTTGAACTCTGCCGTCGGGGTCATACTTTTTCCTATATATATATATATATATATATATATATATATATATATATATATATATATATATATATATATATATATATATGAGAATAAACGTACTGCGTGGTTGCTAATGGGTTACATATGAATAAAGTTAGTTCTTCATCAGTGATCTTCCAACCATCATTGGTATTTCATCGCTTTAAAGACCATATACCTCCGGTTGGTGGGAGCAACGGCTAAAAAAGTCGTTGGGACACGTAAATAAAGGGGACACGAGAGTGTTAACAAACAAAGATCGTGAAATTCATGGAAATTTGGGACTTGACTCTTTCTTCCTCACTTTTCGTTGCTTCACCATCTTTGTTTGTTTACACTCTCGTGTTCCCTTTATTTACGTGTCCCAACGACTTTTTTTTAGCCGTTGCTCGCACCAACCGGAGGTATATGGTCTTTAAAGCGATGAAATACCAATGAAGCTTGGAAGATCGCTGATGAAGGACTAACTTTATATATATATATATATATATATATATATATATATAGTGATTTTCTTTAATACCTTATTTTTCACTCGTTTGTTAATTTGTGTTTGAGATAAGTTGGCTGAGTCCTGATGGCGGGAGCAGAACTATTTGAATTTCATCTCCTGCTGTCACGTACATTTCTGAAACGGTAGACAATCAGTTGACGGCCTTGTGAGGACGTGAAAGGATTTCAGTTTAATAAGCGGTTTTACTGTGTTGACCGTCACATTCACTGTCATAGCCGACACGGACTGGAATCGATTTCTGTCGATCGATTGGTTATTGATTTGGCGAAAACTGCCGATGAAGCCATATATGCCGATTGTGCATTGTTGCATAATATATGCAGACAGTAGATACTGTGGCCTCTATTGCTGTATTCAGTGTGGCTGAAAGTACGGGTAGAGATTGGAGGTAGCCATTTACATGTGTTGTATTGAAGCGAATAACCTTGTGTCTACTGTGGGATTTTACATAATTGTTTCTACGTTAGGCACAAGGCCAGCAATTACCCAGTGCATTACTGGTACTTTATTTTATCGACCCCGTAAGGATGAAAGGCAAAGTCAACCTCGGCGGGATTTGAACTCAGATCGTAAAGGGACGTAACTATGCTGGAAAGCATGGCGTCTTTTACATAATATTACCTATTGAGTACGCTGAAATGCAACCGGTACTAACAGTGAAACCCATGCTAGTACTATGCTTATTATTATCATTATTATTATTATCTTTTTACACGCATAAATGCCCATTTGTACCGCCCTGTATTGTCCTGTACTCTCCTTAATGTCTACTTTATGTAAACCCTTGTGGTTAATAAAGAAAGCATCATTATTATTATTATCATTGTTTTAATTGTTTTTTCATTGTTTTTTCATTGTTTCAATTTTTTCATTGTTTCAATTTTTTCATTGTTTCAATTTTTTCATTGTTTAAATTTTTTTATATATATATATGTTTTATGTCTTTTTTCTTTTCTTATATAAATAATAAAAATATTTACACGCACAAAACCCACATCGTACCGTCCTGTTCCGTCTGTGATGTTTTTCTTGATGTCAGCCCTTGTGGCCAATAAAGAAATCATTATTATTGGAGACTGGAATGTCTTCAGGCGCTCACAGCCCTCGACCAATCGGGCAATGTGATCGGTGGAAACTCCACCTCGGCGTTCTATAGAGGATTAGTGGAGGGGAAGAGCGACGACGTACTTGGGGAAACTCTAGGCGTCGACGAAAATCAACTAGCCAATCTCTTCGGAAGAACTTTCGGGCCAAGGCCTATGGACAACTTCCAGAAATCTCTGGCCTGGCAGTGCTACCGAGGAGCCTTGCCAGTTCGGGATAAACTCTACAGGCATGGAGGTGCCGTCAGCCGGGCATGTCCGAGATGCGCGCAGGGCGACGAAACCGTCCTGCACGCACTCGTCCAGTGTCCGAAAATTGCTGACTTGTGGGTTTATGTCGAACACCTGCTGTCGCGTTTAGGACGGATCCGGCTATCATCTGAGTCCATCGTGAGGATTGCCCCGCCCTCCTCCTTTAGCCGGGAAGGGCAGGCAGTTTTTATCTGCCTGGTGGCCATGGTGAAAGAGATAGTATGGTGGACACGTTTGAAAGGGCTGAAGACGAGCACTTACCTCTTCGGTGATGCTCTGATTGACTTTTTCAAATTTCATTTGAAAAGGAAAATCAGAGTAGAGAGGGAAGTGCTCTCTTCCCAGCATTTTGTTGAAAGATGGGTGAGAGAAGCAAGAATGGCCCGAGTGAATGGGCCTACTCTGAGTATATATCTGTAAATTAAAGTTGGAAAACTGGGAGAGGGCACTTGCCTTGGTGGTCAGGGTCATTGTGGCTTTTTACTGGGCTTTCTCCACAAATGTCCCTCCGAAGTCTGCCCCCTATTGGGGAATTTTTCATTGTTATTTTTTGTTACATCCTCTGTTTTTGTTTTTTACACGCAGAAATGCCCATTTGTACCGTCCTGCATTGTCCTGCACTGTCCTTAATGTCTACTTTATGTAAACCCTTGTGGTTAATAAAGAAATCATTATTATTATTATCATTATTATTATTATTATTATTATTATTATTATATATTATTATTATTATTATATAAATACTCGGCCCTTGTGGCCAATAAATGAAATCATTATTATTATCCCGCCGAGGGCGGTGGATTGGCAGTAACGGTAGGGGGTCGGACGCCATGCTTTCCAGCATAGTTACGTCCCTTTACGATCTGAGTTCAAATCCCGCCGAGGTTGACTTTGCCTTTCATCCTTACGGGGTCGATAAAATAAAGTACCAGTAATGCACTGGGTAATTGCTGGCCTTGTGCCTAAAGTAGAAACAATTATTATTATCTAAATATATATATATATGTATATGTATATATATATATATATATATACACGCGCACATATATGTATACATATATATATACATATATATACACACACATATATATATATATATATATATATATATATAAAATAATACGGATTGGACACTACCGTAAACTCTTGGTAGATTTATCTACATATATATATATATATATATATATATATATATATATATATATATATATATATATATATATATATATATATGAAAAAGTATGACCCCGACGGCTCTTTCTGGACTCCAGAAATGGCCGTCGAAACGGCTTGAGCTCTGCCGTCGGGGTCATACTTTTTCCTATTTCCCACTCTACTACCCTAAGTATTGAGTACTCTGGTGCGTTATGGTCTATCTGGTTCCTTACCACCATTCCTTTGTTATAAATATATATATATATATATATATATATATATATATATATATATATATATATATACGATGAACTTCCACACAGTT
>OZ024742.1:185419939-185459939 GCA_964016885.1 Eledone cirrhosa
TTATGAATTATACGGCTCTGACACTGACCCCTCGTCTCTTCAGAGCCCCTAGGTTTCAGCCTAGTAAGTCTTAGGGATAAATACAGTCTTGATGTGGGCCTCTAGTCTCTCTGGGTTCTCTTGGCTACAGTTTAGTTAGCCTTATCAATAATACAGCCCTGACTAAATCTGAATTTATAACACAGAAATATAATTGTTTCTACGTTTGGCACAAGGCCAGCAATTACCAGTGCATTACTGGTACTTTATTTTATTGACCCCCGTAAGGATCAAAGGCAGAGTTAACCTCGACAGAAATATAATGCAAATATATTTCAAATATAATACAATAAAATAAATGTACGGTAATTCTCCATTTTTTAAAATCATTTTAAAATAAATTAATCACAAAATAAGTTCGCGCATGTTATGGTTTTGTTCTTAAAATTGTTACAGTATTTTCAACGTAAATTCAAGTTAATTGATGGGTTGTTTTATATATATATATATATATATATATATATATATATATATATATATATATATATATAAGAACAAAAGATGGTTAAAGGAGTTCCATGTATTTTATTATGCGCATTTCAAAAACAAACATCATCATGCAATAATATTTGTGTTTTCATCAGATAAAACACAAATGAAAACACAAATATTATTGCATGATGATGTTTGTTTTTGAAATGCGCATAATAAAATACATGGAACTCCTTTAACCATCTTTTGTTCTTATATATTATGTATACTCCAGTCCTACAAACTGTAGAGTGCTTCTTATCCGATATCTGCATTGCTTTATTGTACTACAATAAAACTCACCTCCTACATTATATATATATATATATATATATATATATATATCAAGTAAGTATATTTTGAAACAGTGAGCAGGTTTGAAATTAGAAAATAGAATAGCTTTCACCGTATTTTTTACTAAAGGAATTTTAGCCTGATAATGGGGTTTAGAACCCTCAGATAAATGGAAAAAGATGAGTATATAAAACAACCTATCAATTAACTTGAATTTACGTTGAAAATACTGTAACAATTTTAAGAACAAAACCACAACATGCACGAACTTATTTTGTGATTAATTTATTTTTAAATGATTTTTAAAAAATGGAGAATTACCGTACATTTATTTATATATATATATATATATATAAAACGGTTAGTATTTTATAAAGAATTCCATTTTTGAAAAAAGAAAATAATAATAATTTAGTATCTCCCTCGATGATTCGAGAATTTATGTTAGAATTCAGAAATATAAATTCAGAAATATAAAAAACAAATATTCTAAAAAATTTAAGTAATGTCTCCTGAGAGTTGTCCTTCACAAAATAACATGCAAATAATTAGAAGTGTGTCTGTGTGTGTGTGTGTGTGTGTGTCTACACCAATGTACATATATATATGTGTGTGTGTGTGTTTGTATGTTTATGTTTATACACAAATGTATATTTATATGTACATGTTCACACAAATGCATCTACATCATATATATATACATCATATATATATGATATATATATATATATATACATATATATATATATATATATATATATATATATATATATATATATATATATATATATATATGCATGTGTGTGTATGTGTATGTATATAATGTATGTATATACATATATGTATATGTGTATATATAGCTGTATATAGGTATGTATATGTGTATATATGTATATATATATATATACATATATATATATACATGCATATATATATGCATACATATATATATGCATACATATATATATATATATACATACAAATATACATGCATATACATATATATATATATATGTATATATATATATATATATATATATATATATATACATACATATATTATACATATACATATATATATATATATATATATATATACACACATATATATATTTATGTATGTATGTATGTATATATATATATACACTATATATACACCCATTTGGGACTAATTAGTATAATATAAAATTCCAGCACCAGAGAATATATTCTAGAATGTGTCAAAGTAGTATTTTTATGGAGCAGCATTTGAACTTCTATAAATTCTCATCTTTACCCTCTTTAGAATACCAAACTATACAGTACATATAATTGATTTTTTTATCGAATTACTATTTATTTAATCCATTATTCATGTTTTAATTATAATTATGAATCCTTTAGTTATTATATTTCTAAAGAAAGATACTGCTTATGATTTCCAAATCATTTTGAAAATGATCAAGAATTTAGAGGAATTTAGTAAAGTAACGAACTTGCTAATAATTAAGCTGATGTTCAGAACATAAAGGTTCTTATATAAAATTATGGTGAGATTTTTTTTGATAAATATAAACACTTTAAAAGAAACAATTTTGTACCATAGAACAAAAGGCATTTTCAGGCAGCTTCATATATAATGTGTTGAAATGAATAATTTTTTTTTTTCCATCAAATTTATTCTATTTATTATTTATATATTCTCTATCAGATTATAAGAAGTGACTAAAAGTATTGACACCTAAAAGTATAAAAGTATAAAACATTGCCTCAAAAAATACCCTATCATGGGCCTGAATGGTCTATGAGAATAACTCTTGCATTAGTATGGAAAATAAGCTTAAAACACTTGTGGCATATTAAATACACTAAACCAGTGGTCCCCAACCACTGTGCCACAGACCAGTACCGGACCATGGATCATTTGCTACTGGACCACAAAGAAATTGTTAACTTTTTAAAAATTATATAATAAATATATTGAATATTGGACTTTAATTTAAAAAGATTTGTTTAAATATTTAATATTCATCTACTTTAATAAATTGCTCTTTTTAATATTTCTCTCTTTATCGAAATGGACTTAAATAACACATATTAGCAAATACCTGTCCGCGGAAAGATTGTCCAACATGAAGCCAGTCCATGGTAAAATAAAGGCTGGAGACAACTGCACTAGACTGCATATATCATGTTTAAAATAGTTACACTGTATCTTTTCATGTGTAAGGCAGTGAATTGCCTGAGTTATTAGAATGTCAGATGGCAAGCTTTGCCCTATTTGATCCAGTTCTCTGCTCTCTCAGTTCAAATCCTGCTGAGGTAAACTTTGCCATTGATCCATTCAATGTTGATAAAAATACCAGTGTAGTACTGGGGTCGATTCTTCTTCTATATCACTTTCTCACTTCCTTTCTCTCACACTCTATCCTTCTCTGGAAAAAATCTGTTGTACTCAGGCCTGGAGAGAGAATGGGCTCTACAAGGTTTTTAAAATGCTCTAAGAAATACCATGTATCAATATGGCACCCCTATGAGTCTATACTATACCATGAGGCTATTAAAAGCGTTGGTGCCAAGTTGGCTGTAAAACATTGTCTCAAAAAGGACCCTGCAATGAGTATGTAGTTTGTAATAGGGCCCTAGAATATTAACCCTTGCTTTAGCATGGAAAATACACACAAATCATTTGTTGCATATTAATTATACTTATTAAAGAAACATAATTATTAGAAATTCTCTTATATTTTCCTATTTTTGGGGGTGATTGTAAACCACCATTTTAAAATTAAAATTATATTGTAATTAAAAAGTAAATCTTTCATTACCAAATTTTTTTAAATAATCAAAAATCTAAAGAGATTTAGTAAAGTAACCAACTTCTCGGTGTTTATTCGATGCCTGAAATACTTTCATTTCATTAAGGTGTTGTTCAGAATATAACTGGAGCACTCATCATCGGAAATGTTGGAGATACAACAACCTACATATATATATATATTATTAGTTCGGAATATATAAATGACTAAATAGGTGCCTATGGAAAGAGTTTGGGATAAATTCAATAAGTATTAGTAAGCCTAGCTATCAGTTGGTTTATTGAAATAATTAATTACATAATCTTGTCACCTGATACTCAATAGAGAATAGAAGGAATTAAGTAATTAGAGTTTCTTGCTAAAATTCCATAAACTAACTTTAATATTTTTTATACCAAACCACCTGAAACTGCCCCCAGTTATGTGAAACGATGCTCTTTAGTTCAAACTGTTTATATTTCTTTAAAGAAAAAAAATCCTTCCATCCCGACCTGATGTAAGAACATTTCTGAACTTATACTCCTAACACCAAATTAACAATGAGAAAATTAGTTACATTGCTAAATCATTCCATTTTTTTTTAATCATTTGAAAATTATTGGTAGTGTCTTTCATTAGAAATATGGTAATGAAAGAATTAAGCAATACATCACTAAAGTTTTACTTTTAAAAAATTACAGCCCTTTGCAGTCTGAGATCAAATCCTGCCAAGATTAACTTTGCCTTTCATCCTTACAGGGTTGATAAAATAAAGTACCAGTAATGCACTGGGATAATTGCTGGCCTTGTGCCAAAAGTAGAAACAATTATTAGTTATTAACTCCTATATATATATAGAACAGAAATTAATTTCACATCTAAATATTTCCTATCAACAAACTCCTATACTTTCTTTCTAATGAATCAATGGATACCTATAGTTTCATAGAATATAACTATACTGAAAACAATAAGATGCCCCACAAATAAAAAAAGTAACCATTTTAACACCAACCCACCAGAGTCTGCCTTAGTGTTATAACAAAATTTCTACTTTTGAAATGTTCATATTTAAATTAAAATCTCCCATCATATTTTTATCTAAGAAACTTTTAAGTTATACTCTAAACATCATTTTAAAATGAAAAGTTTTATTATTTTATAAAAGTTTTCAAAAGTCTTCATTATTTTAAACATTAACACTTTTGTTACCATATTTCTAATGAATGACCCTGCCTGTAGTTTCCAAAATCAACTATTTAGAGGAATTTAGTAATATAATAAACTTTCTCATTAAGTTGATGTTTTAAACATAACAAAAGTTCATACATGAAATTATGTTGGAAGATTTTCTATATAAATTAAACATGTTTAAAAAAATAGATTATTACCATTAAACCAGGAGCAGTTTCAGGCAGTTTAGTAAGAAAAGAGTTAAATGAAACACATATACAATGTATTTCATAAGAAATGTGGACACAAAAATTAGTTAAATAACTAATGAAATTGCAACACAGATGATTCAAATGAATCTCTCTGTGAAATTTAATTAGCAGATCAAATTTCTTCTAGTCTCCTGTGTGTGTGCAGCATTCCACTAATTGCTCAATAAATTTTTATGTTTGCCACTTTAAAATTAAAACAGTTCCTCCCACATTCTCATTTCAGAGAATTAAACATCACAAATTTCTTACAAATTTCCTTGTTCAGCGCTTAACATTTTCAGTGTCATATTTCTAATGAAAGTCATTGCACGAGTTTCAAATAATTTTAAAAATAAGAACTTGAAGGAATTTTTTAATATAACTAACTTGGATTGGCAGTATCGGTAGAGCGTCAGACACCATGCTTTGCAGCATAGACTTATGGCCTTTATGATCTGAGTTCAAATCCCGCCGAGGTTAACTTTGCCTTTCATCCTTATGGGGTTGATAAAATAAAGCACCAGTAATGCACTGGGGTAATTGCTGATCTTGTGCCAAAAGTAGAAACAATTATTGAGATGGATTGTCAGTATCGGTAGAGCATCAAACAACATTCTTTGTGGATTAGAGTTACAGCCCTTTACGTTCTGAGTTCAAATCCTAGAGAAGTTAGTTTTGCCTTTCATCCTTAGGTATCGATAAAATAAAGTACCAGTAATGCACTGGGACCAATTTAATCGACTTTCCCTTCCCCAAAAATTGTTGACCTTGTCCGTAATTCAGAAACCATTATTAACTCTTTAGCATTTACATTACTCTATATATAGTATTGTATTTTCATGGTAAAATTACATAATTATCTCCCATAATATCAAATCTATGAGATTTTGATGTTATTTATTTTGAGAACAATACCTTAACATCAGTGTCAGTGGCCAGTTATAGCTGGTTTGATCAGAAAGGAGTGAGAGAATTCTGGCCAGATACGGTCGGTTTAAATGCTAAAGGGTTAAGATGAGTTTTGGAACGTAATGAAAGTTCTTAATGAAATTATGACAGAAAATGTTTTAGATAAATATAAACACTTTAAAACAAATGATTGATCCATGTAGTTTATAGTTAAAAGAGTTAAATAAATGAAGTACAAAAGAATTTATCATTGAATCTACAGTGGTGTAGACTTCTGGAGTTCTGGTCCCCCAAACCAGTTTCCTTCTCACTACTATTAAAACAGGGCTGGCCATCTGCAGGAGTGAGTCTTGCAAGTTAAGATGGCTATTTCAACACATCTCCTTCACTATCTTCTAGGTTCATACTTTCTCTATTCTATCCCCTTTGATCATAAAGTGACATATGCCTTGGGTTCTGCTTATGGGAGAAGCAGCACAGATGAATGGTGGAACATGACAATCTTTCATTGATTGGTTCGAGCTGGTACTATTGGCCAGAACATACACACATGCAGTTAGTAGCTTGATTAGAATACAACATTGGAATAAGTGGTGAAAGGATGATGAAAATATGTTGATTATACTTCAAATAGCAGGTTGATATCTTACATTCTGGAGCATGACAATTTATTTCATTAGAAACTAGGGGACCCGTGCTCTCAATAATGCCAGCAATAGCATTGAACATATTCAATTTTTGGAGTCCAAGATTAGTATACCAAATATACCTTGTCAGGCTTCTGCCGGCTACAGGTACCATGTAACCCAGTACAACCTGCTTCATTATTGTGTGTTCAGTGACTAAGCCTGTTCCCCAACAAGACCCTGGTCTGGTGAGGAGGGTAAGTGAGACTCTAGCAGCACAAATAAACAATAGCTGTTAAAAGGGCAGATGAACTTCTCATAGTCAATGGTCATCCACCCCAACTATGAGTTAAATAACCTCACCTACCCACAATTGGCCAAGCATGGTGACATGACCAAAACTAAACAGAAATCAATGGAGGTCAAGCAGGGAGGCGTTCCCCCAACAGGAGTAAAAAGGCCCTGAGTTGGATTGGACTGGATACATGAACAATCACAAAAACTGAGAAATTTGCAATTTCATAAATTAATAGTTTTCATAATATTTTGATAATTTATTTCCAGGATATAATTAAATAAATGTTTAGTATATGTGTACAACGATATACAGGATTAAATGTAGGGTTAAAATCTAGGACCTTGTGATTGGAAAGCAAACTTATTGTAGTAATGTGACTGAGATAGATAATGCATTGTCTATGCATGTAAATTTTAAAGGGTTAGAGACAGAATTATGTATTTATTAAATTAAAATAAAAATGTTGTAAACATACAATACAACAGGAGGAAACATAATAGTACCACTGATGATGTTGCAGATGTGCAACGAAAGAACTTTGATAGAGTATATATATATATTTATATCTGTATTTTTAACTGCTAGTCAATTAATGATAAATATTGATTGTCAAATAAATTAACTATGGAGATATAAAAGATACAATAGCGAAAACCAACCAAACAGTGAGTGTGTTCTGTTATTATTTCTGGCAATATTACAACAATATGACCCTCCTCAAGTATAACTATATATATATATATATATATATATATATAACTATATATATATATATATATATATATATATATATATAACTATATATATATATATATATATATATATATATATATAACTATATATATATATATATATATATATATATAAGAGAGATTCCTGATGATTTCTAAAGAATAAAACAGTTCTAGTCCTGTAGAATCTCATCTATATTAAAACTTTTATACTCTGCAATGTATTGAGTACCTTACTTACTGTGGTTACCTCCGACTCAACCCGGAACAACGTATGTATATATATATATATATATATATATATATATATATATATATACGTGTGTATAATGGTAGCTATGGTGCTTCCATAGGCGGTATGCCAAAATTAGCACTCAATATTCATTCAGAGCAGAGTGTGAATAGTATAAAAAAAACGAAAAGTCAGTGATGCATCTGGACTCAGTTTATTGCATGTTACAATTGTTTCGCCGGCAGGTAGCTCGAGACATCATCACTGTATGGATCTGTATAAATCAGCCAGATCCATACAGTGATCATGTCTCGAGCTACCTGCCGGCGAAACAATTGTAACATGCAATAAACTGAGTCCAGATGCATCACTGATTTTTCGTTTTTTTTATACTATATATATATATATATATATGTATATATGTATATATATAGACACAAACACACATCATTGTGTATTACTATGGCTGATATGAGAAATTAATCAGTAATTTTTTATTGAAATATATAGTACTTCACTAAGAAGCAGAATACACTGTTTCTGTAAAAGTAGAAGTGGTGTTTCTACTAATATTTTCTACATTAACACACCACAAACAGAATAAAGTTATTTTTCCTGCTAAAACAAGAGTTAACCTTGTGAACTTAATGACAGGCTTTTTACTCATAACAGGGCTCTTTTTGAGTCAATATTTTATGCTTGGATGCCCAAGCTTTTGTTTGATGTACCAACACTTTTAGTCACCTTTCATGACATGCAGGGAAACTGTGTACCTATTGTAAACTGCATACACAGTAAAATATTTTCTACATTACATATATTATATTAGCTTTGTAGCAGGGAGTTACATATCACTTATTGAATTGCTTCACTTACACTATTAGTAGCTTTAGGAAACAGCATGTTTCCCTGTTTTCATATTCTTTTCAAGTACAAGTTTTTTCTACATATTGCTAGGTATCCAACTACATCCCTTTCATGGTTATATTTCTAATAAAATACACTATGTTTCAATTAACTTTGAAAATAACCAAATATTTGGAGGAACTCAATAAAATAACTAACTTAGTAAGTTCATATTTAGCATATTACAAACATTTCTAAAATAAAATGATGATGGAAGGTTTTAATATAAGGAAAAACATTTATAAATGAGGAGTTTTGTATCATTATTTCGAGGTGGTCTCAGATGGTTTGGTATGAAAGGCTATATAAAGTACTGTATCAATTATGGTACTTTTCAGTGTAGAATTGAAATCAGATTGGACTTAATTTTTGTATTTAATGTGTCTAATATGCATAAATAATAGTTTCTGATATAGGCACAAGGCCAACAACGTTGTTGTAGTAGCAATGTGGCAACACCCCTAACATATTGTTATTACTCTGAGCTATAATTTATTGATATCACCTCATTGAGGGCTTTGTGCCAGCCTCAGAAGATTGATTTCAAAAAATGCTAATCGCGGCTGCAACTTTGATTTTACTCACTATTATATATATATATATATATATGTATACATATATATATATATACATATATATCATCATCATCATCATCATCATATATATATATATACATATATATCATCATCATCATCATCATATATATATATATATACATATATATCATCATCATCATCATCATATATATATATATATATCATATATATATATGATGATTTTTTTTTTTTTTAATATAAGGAACTGTTTCTTTGTTTATTCATTATTTTATTAATTTATCTTGACTCTGTTTTCCGTTTATTTTTCACCGAAAGTAGTTTTTGAATGCATCTTCTCTTTTCATGATATCCGGATTACATTGAGTTCTTCTTACGGATTGGACACTACCGTAAACTTTTGGTAGATTTATCTACATACTTTGCTCCTATTTTCATGGGGATATTCTTATTTTTATATTGTATGTGTATATATATTTATATATATATACATATATGTGTATAACTTTATAACTCCATATACAAATAGTTGAGCTCTTTTTCTTGTCCATTATCCATATCACAATGGAAAAACAATACTTGGGAACTTCTTTAAAGAATATACCATTACCTTCTAAGGATGATTTCTTACTTCTTATGATACAAAAAACCAACCAATTTATCAGAAGAATCAGATGGAGGGCCTACCACTTCGATAAAAAAACAAAATGTACTGATAGGAAATATTTGTATGATTTCACTACATATAAAAATCCACCACACAACTCCTTACTTGAAAACTTTGAGAAAGACCTTTTTAATTTAATCAAACACCTCAAATTTAAGAGGTATAAATCTAATTTTCAAAAGGACCTTGATTCTACCCTATTGGACCTAAAAAAATCTAAAAAAATCCATGTCCACTCGGACAAAACTGGAAATCTATATCACATGGATATTGAAAATTACAATGAGTTCATATATAAAGAACTCAGGAAAAATTATAGAAAAACAAATAATGCGTCACTTACCAACATCAACAACAAAACACACAATATAGTGAATAGACTTAATATTGAAGATAGAACTGAACCTTTGGCATTGAAAAGACCACATTTCAACCTGAAAGATCATAAATCTAACTTTAACTCTAATCCTTCCAAATCTGATATTGGAATAATTAGTAAAATAATTTTAGATAGAGTCATCCCACAACTAAGAAAACATGTTAACTTACCACTCTGGGAAAACACATCCCAGGTAATTAACTGGTTTAATAATATTAGAAATAAATCCTCTGCTTCATTTCTACAATTTGATATAGATAATTATTATTATTCTATATCACCTATACTCCTGAACAAAGCCTTGATATTTGCTAAAAATAGATCTAACTTAACTTTGGATGACATTAATATTATTACACATGCTAGACTAACACTATTGGAATTTCAGAATGAATACTGGACCAGAAACACATATAGTAATCTATTCGATATTACTATGGGCTCAAGCGATTCTGCCCAAATTACTGATCTTGTGGGCCTCTTTCTTCTTTTTAACATAAATGCTTCTTTTCCCCACCTTAAATGTGGTTTATATCGTGACGACTGTCTTCTTCTTTCCAATAACCTTAGCCTCTCAGAGATAGAAAAAAATAAAAAGCTTATTAGAACTTTCCTCAAAGACTATTATAGTCTAGATATTACATTTGAAAACACAAGTAAAGTAGTTAATTTCCTAGATATAACATTAGACTTATCTACGGGTATCTACCAACCTTACCATAAACCCAACCAAAATTTACACTACATACACTCACAATCTAATCACCCTAAATCTATCCTTAAAAACCTTGCATATAATATATCACTTAGAATTTCTAACCTTTCGTCTAACCAAGATGTATTTGATAAAAATGCGACCTTTTATAACGAAGCTCTAGCTAGAAGTGGCCACAAAAATAGATTAGTATATATACCTTCTACCAATAACACTAGAGACATACAACCTAATATTACCAACAAACACCAAATGAAACATACACACCTAAATGCCACTCACACTATACCCCAAAACACCAACATAAAACCAAATTTCTCTAACTCTTCTAATATACAGTATAGTAACTCTCAAAAAACTACTCATCCTACAACTCTAATAAATGTTAATAATAAAACTCCTAATAAACAAGCTAAAACACCTAAATCAATAAATCTAACTAAAAATGTGTGTGGTGAGGTCATTAACAATAATTCTCTTAATAAACATCAGGATGCATCCTATAAAAACAATAAACAACATCGAAACCGTAATAGACGAGTTACTTGGTATAATGCTCCATTTAATTTACAAATTAAAGATAATGTACCTAAAAAATTCTTTAATATCCTAGAGAAAAACTTCCCGCCAAACCACAAATACCATCAAATCTTAAATAGATCAACGGTTAAATTCTCCTACTCAACAACCAAAAACATAAAACAAAATATAAGTGCCTATAATGCATATACATGTAAAAAAAACCATGAGTATACCACCAGTACATCAAACTAACCATAATATCTCCTCAGATACAGGATTCACGAAAAGTTGTAACTGTAGAAACAAGGCAAACTGTCCATTAAAAGGAAATTGCCTTGTTAATAACATAGTATATAAATGTAAAGTTAACACTAAGGACTCAATTTATTCATATATAGGAGCTACCTCTAACAAATTTAAGGTAAGATTTAATACCCACAAACATAGTTTTTAAAATGCCGCACTAGCTAATACAACATCTCTAGCTGAAATAATAAATAGTTATAGAAAGAGGAATATAGAATATGACCTGACCTGGAGTGTGCTCAAAAGGGCCACCCCTTATCAAAATAGTAGAAATGAATGTAGATTATGTTCCCAAGAACTTTTTGAAATAATGAAATCTAAGGATATCCTATTAAATAAGCGACAGGAATTAATAATATCGTGTAATCATAAACTGAGAAAAACCTTTAAATATTATAAACCTAATTAATATACACTTTAGAAATTAATTTATAAATTATTTTTAATTTAGTTAACCTATAATTAATATTCTACTACTGATGAACTACATAATTCTGCTTTAAAAATTATAAACCTAATTAATATACACTTTAGAAATTAATATAATACTATTTTTAATTTAGTTAACCTATAATTAATATTCTACTACTGATGAACTACATAATTTTGCTTTCCTTCTTACAAATATCATTTCCTAAAACTGATACCATTAAGTAAACATATATAATGCTTTAACTTCAGGTTATGACTCTATGTTCCTTGAAAACTATATATATTTACTATTTCTCACTAATAAATTTAATCCCCCCCCCCAATAATTATATGTATATATAAGTGTATATGTGTGTGTATATATATATGTGTATGTATGTATGTATGCATGTATGTATCTACGTATATGCATATATATATATATATATATATATATATGTGTATATGTATGTATATATATATATATATATATATATGTGTATATGTATGTATATATATATATATATATATATATGTGTGTATGTGTGTGTGTGTATGTGTATGTATATGTATATATATATATATATATATATATAAGTGTATATATATATATATGTATATATATATATATATATATATATATGTGTGTATGTGTATATATATGTATATATATATATGTATAAGTATATATATATATATATATATATATATTATTTTTATATTCTTTTAATTTCCCCTCATCTTTAACAGCACTTTTCAACTGCATCTAACTCTTATTTATCATATCTATATGTATTAGTATAATTTTATCAATATAAATATACCCATCAATTAAATTAATTTATATTCTTTTCATAGATGCATTTTTTTCACTAACATTCTTATCTTAAAACTTTAGTCACGTTAGATATTTGTACTGGCATTACTATTTTATAACAGCAACTGCTTGTATACCTTTGACTGACCACCTGACCTATTTCACCCCTAAAATAAGCTTCAATTACTACTATTTTACCATTTGGCCAATTATTAACTTTCTATTGGTTAATTCTAAACCTCTTACCAAACAGACAGAATATATTAGATCTTTGTTGGTTTTATTCAATGAACAAATAAAATTATTTCTGAGGTCAGCATAAGACCTATTTCTTCCCTAAAATAATCCTTCATTCATAATATTCTTTTCCATCCAAAACTGAAATCTACCTTCCTCTACCCATAATTTAAAGTTCTTCTACTACTATATTACTATCCTGACCCTCACTATCTCTCTATTGGTCAATTCAAAACCTGTTCCCAAACCGACCTATTGTATTGAATCTTTGTTTTTTTCAATAAACAAATATCATTATTTCTGAAGACAGCATATATATGTGTAGGTATGTATATTCCCTCTGATAGTTTGTATAAATATTGTACATAGATCTATAGAATATGCATACCAACTCTAACACATATATATCCTAGAAACGATCGTAAAATGATGATTTTTTTTTTTATATAAGGAACTGTTTCTTTGTTTATTCATTATTTTATTAATTTATATATATATATATATATATATATATATATATATATATAGGGGAGTACGTGGATCTGATGAACGCCAACCAGCATGAAACAGACTGCCAGCTTCTTTCCCTTCTTTCGCCGAAAAGAAGTAAGTGACATAATGACTACTTTGAAACTGATAGCGTATGGTCATCTAAATGTTTTTAATTAAACATACGGTATATTGCCAAATATACTATACATACATTCATATATATATATATATATATATATATATATTTATAGATACACACATATATATATTTATTTTTAAAAAATTAATAGATAAATAAAAAAAGAAATAAAAGAAAAAAAAAGAAATATATATATATATATATATATATATACACACACATACATATACATATATACATACACACATATACATTAATAACAATAATAATAATAATAATAACAACAATAATAATATACATATACATATATATATGCACACACACGCGCACACATAAACACATCTATACACACACACGATAGCAACTAACAGCACTGCGATCGAATGTGGCTTTTTAGCCCAGCCAATGATCTAAAATGTCTTGCACAGAGTCACCAACCAAAACATTCACTGGGAATAGTCGGCTGTGGTTGGAGTTCATGTACTTTTGCATGTCGCTTGAGCCCTCCTGCTGATTTACACTCTCTACCACATGTTTGGCAAGCATGATGAGTAGCATCTCCAACAGCAGCCTGGTAGTCAACCACTGATCTTACTTTATGACTGCGAAGATGACTTTCGAGTCCAGCTTTGCTTAGGCAGAGTCTCGCACAGACGCTGCATGTCAGCACCATAGGAGGACCCTCGCCGTCTGGAAGTGCAACAGCAATGCCCTTCCTCACATCCCGCTTTACTTTCTCGTATGCGATTCGAGATGCATCAAAGGCAACTTTTCCCTCATATACAGTCTTTCTCCATTTATTACGATCAGCAGCAACATTTTCCCATGTATCAGCAGAGATGTTAGCGTCTTTCAAAGAGGCTTTCAATGAATCCTTATACCTCTTTTTTGGTTTATGTGGCGGTCGTTTTCCTTTAACCAACTCTCCATAAAAGAGTTGTTTTGGTATTCTAGAATCCTTCATCCTGGCAAGGTGACCACTCCAACGGAGTCGTTGCTTAAGCACAAGAGCTTCTATACTTCTATACACATAGAGCTTTCCAAAATCTCGACATCACTGATGTGGTCGCTCCAGTGAACGCCATGGATCCGTCTGAGACACAACTGATGGAAACGCTCCAATTGCTTAAGGTGGTGTCGATATGTGACCCAGGTCTCGTAGGCATAAAGAAGACAAGAGAGCACACATGCCGTGTACACCATTACCTTTGTATTCCTGCATATGTCTCGCCGACCCCAGAGTCGCCTTTCTAGCTTTCCGAAAGCATCACTTGCTTTCCTAATCCTAAGTGAAATTTCACTGTCAAGGTTGCTGTATCGATTGACAGTGCTTCCCAGATAGACAAACTGATCAACCACTCCAAGTCGTTTACCATACACATAGATATTTGGTTCAGTGTACTGCTTACCAGGGACAGGTTGGTACATGACGACGGTTTTCTTGAGACTGACAGTCAATCCTAGGGCACTGCAAGCGTCAGAAAATGCATTCAAAATGTGCTGCATATCAATCTCTGTGTGCGCTACAAGATCGCAATCATCTGCATACAAGAGGTCTCTTATGATTGATGTAAATACTTTTGTCTTTGCAGCAAAGCGCCTGATCTTAAATATGCTGCCTGAGGTTCGATATCGGATGTAAACACCATGCTCGCAATTCCTGAATGCAATACAGAAAACCATTGCAAAGTATATAGCAAACAGGGTCGGTGCTGGAATATCCCCCTGTTTCACTCCATTTTTTACTGAGATAGGCTCCGACATTAACCCAAGCCTTCATATCGTCATGGAAAGACCTAACTAAAGCAAGGAACTTATCAGGGCAACCAAGTTTCTGGAGAACCTTCCATAATGCGTCTCTGTTAACAGTATCGAAAGCTTTTGTCAGATCGACAAAAACCTGATACAGATCCAAACCTTGTTCCATGCACTTCTCCTGGAGCTGTCTAGCTGAGAAGATCATATCAGTAGTGCCGCGTCCAGCACGAAAACCAGATTGACTTTCAGGAAGAACACAATCTGCAATGTGTGTCAGCAGACGGTCCAGAAGCACCCTACATAAAACTTTCCCTATGACAGAAAGCAGTGATATACCTCTGTAGTGCCCACAATCATTCCTGTTACCCTTTCCCTTGTACAAGACCACCATTACTGCATCTCTCCAGTCCTCAGGTACGGATTCATTAGCCCATATCCTTCCAAACAAAGAGTGATATATATATACACACATATGTACACACACATATGTACACACACATATATATACAAATATACATATATATTTATATACATATATGCACATATCTATGTATATATGTATATATATATATATATATATACACAAATATACATATATATTATAAACATAAATACATATATATGTATATATATATATATATATATATATATATATATATATATATATATATATATATATATAGGCCAATACTCTAACCACTAAGCCATCTATATATGTATGTATATAAATTTATATGTATGTATATATATATATATACATATATATATGTATGTATATAAATATATGTATGTATATATATATATATATATATATATATATATATATATATATATATATATATATATATATATATACATACATATATATTTATATACATACATATATGTATATATATATATACATACATATAAATTTATATACATACATATATACATGGCTTAGTGGTTAGAGTATTGGCCTTGCAATCGAAAGGTTGTGAGTTCAATTCTCAGACCAGGTGATGTGTTGTTTCCCTGAGCAAGACACTTTATTTCACATTGTTCCCGTTTACTCAGCTTTAGAAATGAGATGATAGGACTGGGGTCCCTATCATTCCACTGCAAAGTGGTCGTGGAGGTGCCAGGGCAAAAAAGCACCCAACACTCACTGTAAATGAGGTTGGTGTTAGGAAGGGCATCCAGCTGTAGAAATCAGGCCAGAATCAGTTCTCGTCCCACCATTGCAAGCAGGGAAAAGTGGACGTAAAATGATGATGATGATGATGATGATACATTACATAAATTTATATATATATATATATATGTATATATATTTACACACATATACATTTATGTACATATATATCATCATCGTCATCGTTTAACGTCCATCTTCCACGCTAGCATGGGTTTGGACGGGAATTTTCCCACTTGAGGCAAGATTGGTTGTCTTGCTCGTATAGGACTGTCTGGCGGGTTTTCTACGGCTGGATGCCCTTCCTAACACCAACCACGTTTACAGGGTGGACTGGGAGGTTTTTACCGTGTTACCTACACGGCCACATTACATAAATATATGTATATATATATATATATACACACACACACACATACAGATATATTTATATACATACACATATATATGTCTATAAACACACACATATACATATGTTTATATACACACACATATTTATTTATATACACACACACATATGTATATATATAGTAATAATAATAAATGTGAAGACTAAAATCCAAAGAGGGCTCGATAAGGATAAATATATATCAGATATATAAGAACACTAGAGCAAATATTTATTAAAATAACAGATTAAAGTTTAAGTAAAGAATCGTTGCTTTCACCCTTAACGGGATCTTATATATAAGGAAAATAAGAAAAAAAGTAGAAAATGCTAATGGGATTTTCTAGAATAACAGCAAAACATTTTTTAAAAGTAATTTATCGTACTGGTTTCAGTCGATAGTTGTTTCGGCTTCTTCATGCTACAGGAAATATGATAAAATCAACTCGTGTGTCACTTTTCAACATTCTATATATATATGTGTAAATGAAGTAATTCCGTCGGAAAAGGAAAAGTCCAGGAAAAAAGAGTGCTCTATGTAGGTAACAGAGCTTAATAGTTATGTAATAAACAACACAAGGCAATTATTCCATTTACCAGTGGTTTCTTAAAAGCAAAAGATTTTGCTTTCAATCCTCAGAATGACCAGGATTTTTTTCATTCTGAGGATTGAAAGCAAAATCTTTAGCTTTTAAGAAACCACTGGTAAATGGAATAATTGCCTTATGTTGTTTATTACATAACTAATTTCTATATATATATATATATGTATATAATGTATATATATATATATATATATTATTTATATCATTCCAAAACTAACCTTAGTTTTCTCTTTGCTATCATCCCCTTTTTATCAAAAGACATGTATTTTACACCTCATTACCCCCCCCCCCCCACACACACACACACACACCAGACATATACCCAAATTCATCTTTAATATAGAAAATTGTAGAAGATGTTTTTAATAAATTTAAGATAGTTGATATTCAGCTATAAGAAAAGAATTTGAAAACCATCTGGCCATTATATTTTATTCACCAAAAGGTCGTCTATTGAAATGGAACCAGCAGGATCTATTTCAAAGAACTTACTAGATCTACAAAACCAAATTGTAAAATTATAATATTATAAAATCAAATTGTTTAGAACTGTAAGTGAAGTCCTTCTTTCCCTTTTTTTCAAATATATATGTGTGTGTGTGTGTGTGTGAGTGTGTGTGTGTGTGTGTGTGTGTGTGTGTGTGTGTGTGTGTGTGTGTGTGACTGTAATAGGTTTTGGCCAGCATTGGCCCAGGCCGTATCTAACTTTAGAGCCCCACCTGGCGAAGTCTTTCAAATCAGGATTTGGACACCATGGCCCACTCAAGTAGAGTTATTGTTTACGGAGACATATCCGTGTGCAGGAGGTTTATCTGGGATTTTTTTGAGGAATTTGCCGAAAAACTTTTTGAATTTTATTGGGTCTTTTTCTGTTTTAATGTGTTTTGGTGAGAGAGCAAGACCAGTTGGGGTGAAATAATTGTGCCATATGAGATGCTAGTTGGATTTTTGTTGTGAGCAGATAGCACCGGGCAACATCATTTGGGCAATGCAAATGGAATATTTTCCACATCATGCAGATAATGTTGAGCTCACGGGGGCGTTGGAGAAAATAGAGTTTGAGCCTTTCTAGTCGACCCCAATAGTCAAGGAGCTATCATGCCATCTATCTTTTTTGTGATTGACCTTTGAGGTGCTTCAATTCTCATAACACTATATTTCGTGCGAGGACATCCCAGTGAACAGTATTCAAGGTGGGGTTGGGCAAAATTAAAGAAGAGAAGGACAATGATGTGGATATCTTTCGACTGGGTAGTTCTGAGAATACAGGAACATATTTTACGGGCTATTTCAACTTTGCTGGTTATATGAGTGGCTCAATTTATGTTGTCACCCCCAAGTCTCTAATAATATATATATATATGTGAAGGTGCATGGCTTAGTGGTTAGAGCATTGGGCTTGCAATCGAAAGGTTGTGAGTTCAATTCTCGGACAGGGTGATGTGTTGTTTCCTTGAGCAAGACACTTTATTTCACATTGCTCCCGTTTACTCAGCTGTAGAAATGAGATGATAGGACTGGGGTCCCTATCATTCCACTGCAAAGTGGTCGTGGAGGTGCCACGGCAAAATAGCACCCAGCCCACACTGTAACGTGGACGTGTAGGCGCCATGTAAAAAAAGCACCAGCACTCACTGTAAATGAGGTTGGTGTTAGGAAGGGCATCCAGCTGTAGAAATCAAGCCAGAATCAGTTCCTGTATGAGCAAGACAAGGTCAGCCGACCTGACACGGCCCACAACAGGACAACCCGTCTAACCTATGCTAGCGTGGAAGAACGGACGTAAAACGGTGATCATGATGATATATATATATATATATATATTATATATATATATATATATATATAGGAACCAGTAAGACCCCGACGGCTGAGCTCAAGCCGTTCCGACGGCTAATTCTGGACTAAAATTTTTAGTCCAGAATTAGCCGTCGAAACGGCTTGAGCTCAGCCGTCGGGGTCTTACTGGTTCCTATTACCCACTCTACTACCCCAAGTATTGAGTACTTTGGTGCGTTATGGTCCACCTGGTTCCTTACCACATTTCCTTCGTTATATATATATATATATATATATATACAGTATACCCCCGGGATTCGCGGAATTTTCCGTAGAACCTAACTAATAATTGTTCGTGGAAACCACCGCATATTCGTGGAATCGTAAATATCTTCTGTGATTTTTTTATGGCTTTTTTCGTGGCAATATATATTTTTTACGCTTTTTATATATATTTTTAACGCTAAATTATAGATAACAATATACCGTATTTGCCGTTTATATGCATTTTCATGGATCACGTCCAATATTCACGGTTTACTCTTCGCGGGTAGGAAAGTAACCCCTGCCAATACCGGGGGACAACTGCATATTTACATACGGGGAGTATAATAGGTGGAGGTACTAGCGCGCAAGCGTGCACAAAATCCATGCAGCTGGCGCGCATAGTGTGGTTGCGTGTGCAGGCACACGCACGCGCGCATACAAATGCGCACGCACACACGCACAAACCGACACACGCGGAGGCCAAGGCGCGTATGTAGGGGTAGTGGGGGAGAGTTAATGATGTTAATGGTCTTAGTTGCAGGTGTTCTGGTCATATTAGTGGGAGTTAATGGGTATAACGCTATTTGTTCCGGCTTTCTGCATTCTGAGTTCGAATCCCGCCGAGGTTAACTCTTCCTTTCTGGTTCAATAAAAAATGACTAGTCAAGCACTGGTCAATCTATGTTTTTCTCTCGTCCTCCATCTCTCACACACAGGAGCTGTGTTCAGACCTGGTGGCTACATATATATATATACACATACATACGTAAATATATTCATATATTTACGTATATATATTCATATAGGTGCACACACACACACATATATATGATGGCTGCAACTCGATTTCGATTAATGCCATCGCTTGATACATACGCATGAGCATCACGGACGTGGCTTTTTAGTCCTGCTAGGGACTTGCCTATGGCCAGCAATGCCATGCATCGCAAAAAATGTCACATATCAAGCAATGCCTGTGCTTGAAGCTTTTTTTAAGTGAAGAAGGCTTTGCACGGGTTCAATCCCAACCGACTGCATTTACCCAAAAAGAAGAACTGGTCTACATCATTGGATGCAAACGAAGTCGCAGGTTTTATAACAGAGTGACTTTCTCCTAGAGCGATGTCTTAATGAAGACCAGGGGTCTCTCACTCTACAAAAATATCTTTATTGGATGGCCATTGACTCTCCTGAGTTCCTCCGCCTTTTGGCGGATTTCGTTTTCAGGCAGTAAGAACTTGAAAAGGAAAAACAGGAAAACATAATGTTGTAATGGATTTTACCTTGTTAATTCATTGATATGCTCAGACGAAAAGTGTGTTGTTAGTCTTCTAAGGAACTGAAAGCATATGAATTAACAAGGCAAAATCCATTACAACATTATGTTTTCCTGTTTTTTCTGTTCAAGTTCTTACTGCCTGATGAGGTCATAGCTGTTGAATAATGGCTATCACTGAAATATATATAGCAGCGTATATGAATAAACGAAGCTAATTTTACCGTTTTACACTTCTTGTTTTTAAAAGTCTGTAAACAGACTAACCTGCGCACTTCGTTTGAGTGGTCCAACCTGCATACTGAGGTGTCGGTAAACAACCAACACATACTCAAAATTATATATATATATATATATATATATATATATATATATTATATTATATTTAGAGTTATAAACTCAAACAGTCCTTTACAATTAATTAGCTCAAAGAAAGAAGCATTTCTGAGCCGTGAAATACAAGTTAATATAAATTAATATATGATAAACACATAAGTGTTTGTATTGTAAAAGACGAAGTTAGCTAGAATGAAATAAACTAATTCAAATAAATATAGTTTGCCTGTCTCGATTTAAAATAATAAATCAATAAAAACAAACCCATATTGGCAATGTATATATATATATATATATATATATATATATATATATATATATATGTATATATACATGCATAGTGGTTACACTCCCTCTAAAGTTTACTGCCGCCCAAAATCAAAACGTGGAACTGGGTGTAATGTTTAACGAAGTTTTCAGTTTATAAGAAATATGATAAAAATCTGCACTACGCTTTGAGCACCTTTTCTCCTGCTTGTCGACACAATTTTTCATGCTGTAACAAATCATAACGTATTTGTATCATCGTCATAAACACCTAACGTCCTTTTCTGAATGTTTGAGGAAAGGGTCATCATCAGCACAACAACGTATTGAGCTCTTTTTCCGCTCTTCTGTAAGGTTCAGTACTTTTGAGATCCACTCTCACCACTTCTGTCCAGGCTTTCTTCAAGCTTCCTTCCACTGAGATATCCTGGTACTTCTTCCCCCATTGATCATCCTTCTCTCTTGTGTATATATATAAGAACCTCGCAGTCAGTAGCCCGACTCCCCCAAATATATATATATATATATATACATAGTGACGAAACATAAGTCAATTGCATGAACTCATAATCCTTTATTTACTGCTATATATATTTCGATGATAGCCATTGAATGGCTATGACCTCATCAGGCAGTTAGTCAGTTCTTAGATATGCCAGCTCTGTGTTTATAGTGTTGATGGTATCAGAGCCTTGGGACATATGTATATATATATATGTATATATATATATATATATATATATATATATATATATGTGTGTGTGTGTGTGTGTGTGTGTGTGTGTGTGTGTGTGTGTGTGTGTGTGTGTGTGTGTGTATGTGTGTGTGCGTGTGTGTGTGTGTGTGATGGTAAACGACAATGATTATATATATATATATATGAAAAGATTCAGGACGCCGACGGCTGAGCTCCGGCTGCATCAACAGCTAGATCCAAACACTTCGGATCTAGCTGTCGAAACAGCCGGAGCAATCAAGAATATTATGGGGGTTGTATTGGTAAAGTATTTTTTATATATATTTGTATGATTTGCGTTTCCTGGATTATGAGAATGGTGGTGTATGCGAGGACCGTGGCGTTGTTTTGCTTCTCACTTTTAATATTTTTGATATTTCTCTACACACAGGCTTCTATATCATACATATATATATAAAAAATACTTTACCAATACAACCCCTATAATACTCTTGATTGCCCGCTTAAACTGCTTGTATTACATATAACACCCTGCCGCACTATATTCTTATATAAATAAGACACACGTTCATGCCCCACATGTAACTATTGCATACACTAACTACTTCAAACTATCCTCTTGCTTTATCTTCGTAAACTGCCAATGTTGTATTTTAACTTTAATTTTGTCCTTTAATATGACTTCAATCTTTGTATGTAAATTGCCATGCTATATTGTTATAATGGATGTCAACCCACTGTGCGTCAATATATACATGTTTCTATATGTCTCTTGTGTTGGAAAGGAGGTCAAGTATGTAAAAAATCATTGAAAAATTGCTCCGAAGACTCCAAACCTCGGTTTGGAAGAAACAATTGTAAGCGAATAAATGGTTTAAACAGAACTTTGATTCATGTAATTTCTATATATATATATATATTATTCAACGCCCGTTGTAGCTGCATTTATATAATGTAGATATATATAATTGTCTCCACTTTTGGCACAAAGCCAGCAATTATCCCAGTGTATTACTGGTACTTTATTTTATCGACCCCGTAAGGATGAAAGGCAAACTTAACCTCAGTTGAACTCAGAATAGCAAGGGCCGTAACTCTATGCTCCAAAGCATGGCGTCCGACCTCTACCGATACTGCCAATCCACCGCTAATCCCGCCGAGGTTAACTTTGCCTTTCATCCTTTCGGGGTCGATAAAATAAAGTACCAGTAATGCACTGGAATAATTGCTGGCCTTGTGCCAAAACTAGAAACAATTATTAAGTTGCAAGTTAGTTATTTCATAAAAATTCTCATAATTCTTGATTACACCGGTAATTAAACTACAAAAGATGTATGTTGTTGTTAGAAATATGGCTACAAAAGGTTAAATGATGTTTCTTATTCGGGACTAGATGTCAGACTCTGGCAGGTTTTGACATGAAAGATATGATCTCAGAACTACTGACAAATGAAACAGCTTGTTATGTACATATTGTACCAGTCATATACACAGTATTTCAGTTATTTGCAATACTAAACCATATTCACTCATACTACCTATTTATAAATTTGTCTATTTTTTATTTACAATAAAACAAATTCGATTAACATGTGTTTATTTGTCAAATATTTCTAAAAAAAAAAAAAAAAGGCACAAAAGATGAATTCTAATATTTTCTGATCTAAATTACTGCTTTCATATATGCGGCAAATATATGATAAATATATGTAAAATATATATATGGCATATATACTATGCCACTTCCGGCTGATTATGTATTGGGCTTGTTAACACAGCCATACTTAATTGGTTAACAGTCACAAATCATTGCTTAACAAAGCCACACTTGGTTAATAGTAACAGTCACACATGGCTGATTAATGTAGCCACTCTTAGTTGATTATCAGTCATACATGGTTGGTTAATGTAGCCATACTTGGTTGATATTAATAATCACACATGGTTGGTTAACATAGCCACAACAAAAAATTGTTATGAACAATAGTAATTAATTACATATTTTTTCTATCAATATTTGGCAAAATTTTAATTTGAAAGTTGCTGCAGAATAAGCAAAAAAATTGATGGTTCAAGTAAACAAACAGCTGATCTTTGGCTCATCTGCTTCCATATAACTATTTAGAGTTCCTTCTCCACAGATCTTTAACAATGCATGATGAACTCTACAAGGAAGAGAAAAGCAGACATTCAAAAACATAGTCTTTACCATTTTAGATTAAAGAATACAACTAAAAACAAACTGCATATAAATTTCCATTCAAAATCTTAAGTTTTTTCATATTTTTAAAGATGAAGGGTGCCCTGAAAGCATAGTAGCCAGAATATGAGCAGGATGAAAAATGTTAAGAGAACTACTATCCCTGCTGGCAACAAAGAGATTCTCTCTTCGAGCAAAAGGTAAATTATATGATGTCTGTGTACTATGTACAATGTTGCATTATAGTGAGACATCAGTATTGCATGCTGAAGATTTGTAAAGATCAGAAAAGAAATAAATCAAGTTCACTCCACAGGATATGTAATGTTAAGGTACATTAAGATAAAAGTACAAATGCATTGAGAGAAAAACTGAGTATTAGCTGACTCATATGTAGCATGCAAGAGAGAAGATTATACTTGTATAGGCCTTGGATATATATGAATGATGACCACTGAGTAAAGAAATTTCAAGTGGAAGAAAGTCACAGAAGAGAAGCCCCAGGAAGACCTCAGCAAAGATGTCTTGTGTATCAGAATTTAAAAACCTTTGCTAAAAAAATTCACAATAATGTAAGAACTTCTGCCAGATTCTAGCGATGAGTGTTGTTCAATCAAAGGAACAGTCTTCTCATGAATTTAGAATATAAGATGCATGTACCCTTAATGCGATTCTCAACATGAGGCAGTGTGACATCGTCAACATTTCAAATTACCATTACATTCCATTTAACTAGCTTCTAAACAGTTTGTGTTTACTTAGTTTTTCTCACAAATCTTTTGATGACCTGAGGTTATATTCAAGATGTCACAAAGCCAGCCCAACATGTCACACAGATGAGCCAAGGCATCTTAAACCTTATGATTGTAAAGCAAACCTCTTAACCTTCAGCTGTTCTTGTATCCAATAGTAGCTATCCTAATGACCACATTAATATTGATTTAAAGAAAAAATGTTTAAAACATAAAATCCAAATGAAAATAACATTTTCTATTCATCATCATCATCATCATTTTACGTCCGCTTTTCCCTGCTTGCAAGGGTGGGACGGGAACTGATTCTGGCTTGATTTCTACAGCTGGATGCCCTTCCTAACATCAACCTCATTTACAGTGAGTGCTGGGTGCTTTTTTTTCCGTGGCACCTCAACGACCACTTTGCAATGGAATGATAAGGACCCCAGTCTCTATCATCTTATTTCTACAGCTGAGTAAACTGGAGCAATGTGAAATAAAGTATCTTGCTCAAGGAAACAACACATCACCTGGTCTGAGAATTGAACTCACAACCTTTCGATTGCAAAGCCAATTCTATAACCACTAAGCCATGTGTCTCCATGTTAAGAGCAATAATTATTTTAGTGAATAGTTTAAAGTATTATTGATATTATTATTGGCAGTATCAGTAGAGTATCAGGTGAAATGCTTCACAGTATTTAGTTATGACTTTCTGCCTTCTAAGTTCCAATTATTCCAAGGTCAACTTTACCTTTCATTCTTCTGAGGTGGATAAAATAAAGTATCAGTAAAATATTGGGGGTTAATATAATCAACTTTCCCCTCCCCACAAATTGTTGGTCTTGTGCCTAAATTAGAAATTCTTATTAAAGTAAAAATCAAGGTGGTGGATTGGTAGAATCATTAGAGCATCAGACAAAATGCCTCATTGTATTGTTACAACCTTTTACAACTTGAGATTAAATCCCTCTGAGGTCAATAAATAAAGTACCAGTCAATCACTGGACTCAATGTCATTGATTATATCTCTCCACCTTGTGCCTAAATTAGAAACCATTATTAAAGTTATGATGATGAGGATGATGATGCCCAACAACAACAACCATAGACATAGTCAATGTAGAAAGTGTTCAACTGTACCTGAATTCTAAATCTAAAGGAGGGTTTGGTTCATTGTCCACATTCCAGATTGATAAAGAACGGGAGTCAGCTTTGGTCTTTTTCTTCTTCTTGTTTGTAGAGCCTTTACGACTTGCACTTGTAGAACTGCTATCTCCTGAGTCAGAACCCTGGACAGAAGGACACAAATACTCATTATCAACACTCTCATTACCATATTTCTAATGAAAGACACTGTTTATGAATTTTGAATAATTTTGAAAATAATACAAAATTTGGAAAGATTTAGTAATATAATAATTTTTGAATTATTATGTTGGTATTTGGAGCATAAGTTAACAAAAGTTCTTACATAAAATTATGATGGAAGGGTTTTAGATAAATGCAAACACTTTAACCCTATCATTACCTTATTTTTAATAAAAGACACTGCATGTGATTTTTAAACAAAATTGAAAAGAATCGAGAATTTGAAATGATTTAGTAATATAACTAACTTTCTCATTATTAAACTGAGGTTTGGAGCATAACTTAATAAAGGTTCTTATATAAAATTTTGATGAAAGGTATTTTTAAATAAATATAAACACTTTAAAGTGCAGTGCTACAAGGGACAATTTTAAGCTGTTTGTTAACATAATTATTAACATAAAACATTAAATCTCAAGTTTGTTATGGAAACTTTTGATCGTTAGCTTTTTCTTTTTAATGGCAGTAATACTTCATGTGCATCGTGAAGGTATATGGCTTTGTGGTTAGTGTGTTATGCTCATGATCACAAGATAATGGGTCAATTAGTTAGCTAGGTGGTACATCATGCCCTTATTTCACCTTATTGCAGTCCACTCTGCTGAAAAACATTAGTACTGGTAGCAGCAGCAGTAGCAGTATCCAGAGGCTCTTGGGTGGACTGTTATTCCCATCCAGCCTTGTGCTCTCAGTTGCTTAATGCAAATGAAACCAGGATACGCTCTTGTCTGATGAGCCTCTTGGCTTGTGGCAGGCTTATACTTCATGTGTATGTATAATTCCAAATAGATAAGTGAATTAGATACACTGGGTCTTTTCATGTTTTTCTGGACTAATGACATAACATGATCATCATCATAAAAATGGAGGACCTCACACTCTAGTGGTTGACATATTTATATTTCTCTGTATAATTATTGGTTCATCCATTTCCCATGTGAGGGATAAGGGAGGCATATGAAAATGATTTTGTTTCTTTTTTTTTCTCAAAGTTATTATAATTTTCATATAATTTTCATATGCTTTCTCCCCTCATGAAAAATGGATTCACCAATAACTAATCTCCTTATATACAGAAATATCAAAATTCTTTTTCAAAGATATTTTCCTCCTGTATTGAAGAGAAAAATAAAGAGGATGGGGAAAAAACCAATCCGTTGTCACATACAGTAATAAAGAGTATAATGTTTTGGTTATGTCTTGAGAATACCAACCTACCAGCCAGCCCATTGTATGTATAACACAAAGACAACTGGCCACAAGTCCAGAAGCTGACCTAAAAAGTGGATTAATGGTATAAAGGAAACTCTGACATCATATGACATCATACCAAGACAAGCTCTCCAATTCACTGTAGAATGATGGCTCTCTTCCCACACACCCTCAAGGGTACAAGTGGAAAGATATAAAAAATATTTGAACATTAGTTAAAATTTGTTTTTTATTACTTAAGCTAAAACGATTTGGATATTTCTTCATTTTGGAGTTAAAATATAAAATTGTACTCTCTAAATTATGCTAAATATTCATTCGTCCTTAATCATATGGCTAAATCAATTATCTCATTCAAGAGAAATAAGGGTCTTATTTATTATAAATACTTATATATAAGTCTCATATTTTCCTACAAACATGGACTGGAGCAATATGAAATGAAGTGTCTTGCTTGAGAGTACAACACACCACCCAGTCCAGGAATTAAATCCATGACATTATGATCATAAGTCTAACACCCTCATCACTAGGTCATGAACCTTCATAGAAAGGGTGTTACTTATAGTAAAAAAGATCGGTAGAGGGTTGGACATCATGCTTTCTAGCATAGTTACGTCCCATTACAGTCTGAGTTCAAATCCCGTCGAGATTAACTTTGCCTTTCATCCTTACGGGGTCGATAAAATAAAGTACCAGTAATGTACTGGATAATTGCTGGCCTTGTGCCAAAAGTAGAAACAATTATTTATTAAGCGGTGGATTGGCAGTATCGGTAGAGAGTCGAACAACATGCTTTGCAGCGTAGTTACGGTCCTTTACAGTTTGAGTTCAAATCCTGCTGAGGTTAACTTTGCCTTTCATCCTTACGGGGTCGATAAAATAAAGTACCAGTAATGCACTGGGATAACTGTTGGCCTTGTGCCAAAAGTAGAAACAATTATTTATTAAGAGAGTGAATGAAATAGGTGTATAAATTCTCAAGAAAAAAAGCTGAATTCCTCACTACTAGATTTTCAGAGGAATATAATATTAAGAATATATTTTAAAAAGAAAGAGAAAACAGTAGAATACCTTAACAGAATCATCTTTAGTAAATGATGAATCTGACTGCAGGGGCACGACTGGGGAGTTTCGATCTTTGTCATCAGTGATTTGTGGATATGGCGTGATTCTTACCTGTCGGACCTTACAACATGTTACAAATGGAAGGTCAAACTAGAAAAAATATAAAAGATAAAAGTTAGAAAAGACAAGGAAAAAATTAATATTAAAATTAATAATCATCATTAAATTTAATTGGATTGGCAGTATCGGTAGAGGGTCGGACGCCATGCTTTCCAGCATAGTTACGTCCCTTTACGATCTGAGTTCAAATCCCGCCGAGGTTGACTTTGCCTTTCATCCTTACGGGGTCGATAAAATAAAGTACCAGTAATGCACTGGGTAATTGCTGGCCTTGTGCCTAAAGTAGAAACAATTAAATTTAATTATTAATACTAAAAATATTTAATATTAAATTTAATAACTATTGTTAAATTTAATGAATAATATTAAAATTAATATTATGAATATTAAATTTACTTATTAATATTAATAATTAATATTAAATTTAATTATTAATATTAAAATTAATTATTTATACTAATATCTAATATTAAATTTAACAACTAATATCAAAATTAATATTATTAAATTTAGTAATTAATATTCAAATTAATAATTCATATTTAAATTAATAATTAATAGTGTTTATAATTTTGTTATATTAGCTTCTTTGTGATAGTTAATAATTGTTTCTACTTTTGGAACAAGGCCAGCAATTACCCAGTGTATTACTGGTACTTTATTTTATCGACCCCGTAAGGATGAAAGACAGAGTTAACCTCGGTGGGATTTGAACTCAGAATAGCAAGGACCGTAACTCTATGCATCAAAGCATGGCATCCGACCCTCTACCGATACTGCCAATCCACCTCCTGTGATAGTTAATAATGGTTTCTAATTAAGGCACATAACAAGGGGGGAGAGTGATTGGCATAATCGGTAGAGTGTCAGATAAAATGCCATTGTGGTATTTGTTCTGGCTCTTTATATATAAGTCCTGCTAAGGTCAACTTTGCCTGTCATGGAATTGATTAAATAAAGTACCAGTCAAGTACTGGGGTTGATTTAATCCATCTTACCTGGCCTTGTGTCTTAATTCAAATCCTTTTAGGCACAAAGCCATTAATTTGGCTGGGACGGTGTGGGGGAAGTCAGTTAAACCAACTTCAGTACTTCACTGGTACTTTATTTTATCAATTCCAGTAGAATGAAAGGCAAAATTGATCTTGGCAGGATTTGAAATCAGGATGTAAAGGGCCATAAGTAAGTACCACAAGATATTTTGTCCAATACTCTAATGATTTTTTCTTTCCTGAGAATTGCTGGACAGATTTTATGGGCAAAACCAACCAGCAGGAGACCCAGGGGTAGACCCTCAGCAAGAGGGCTGGATAACATCCATGAGCTTGGCTGGTCACACTTGAGGATTTAACCAAATCAATTGGAGATGGTTGCTTCTGACAGGACCCACTGGAAGGAGTGTTTGAGGATTCTGCCACCATCAGCCTCTCAGGAATAAGTGGGTGAAGAAGGAGAAGAAGACTCTAATGATTCTGACAATTTACCTCCTTTTATAAAAGTTAATAATAATTGTTTCTACTTTTGACACAAGGCCAGCAATTACCCAGTGCATTACTGGTACTTTATTTTATCGACCCCGTAAGGATGAAAGGCAAAGTTAACCTCGGCGGGATTTGAACTCAGACCATAAAGGACCATGACTCTATGCTGCAAAACATGGTGTCCGACTCTCTACTGATACTGCTAAATAATGGTGTATGTGATGTGTATTATAAAACTATCTTCACAGTGATTTTCTTTCTTCTACGGAGTGAATAGAGGCAATGAATATATGGTTGTATAGATAAAGTCAATAGATTGACAATTCTTGAATCTTGAATTGCTAACATCTTTTAACATCTTGTCTTTCAAAGAAAATCACTCAAATCTACTTATCTCAGTAGAAAAGACCATCAGTTTCAATGACGAGTGTTCCAGTTGTTTAGTGAACAAGATGCTCTTGAAATTAATGTGTAAGTGACCAAGCATTCCATAGACACATGTGCCCTAGGAGATTATACATGATACAGTGTAAGACAAAGCTTACTCTTTGAATTACAGGTACAGTCCATCCAATTTCACTCACAAGGCGGGTCAACCTGGAGCTATGATAAATGACACTTGCCCTAGATGTCAGCCAGTCTCTTTTTGTCGCTAGTAAATCTTCATTGTAGGTACTATGTCTTCATTATGGGTACTAAATTATAGATACCATGTCATTATTAAAATTACTTGCTGGCCTTGTGCCTAATGTAGAAACAATTATTAAAATTACTGTGTCTTTATTGTGGGTACTAAATCATCATTATAGGTACTGTGTCTTCATTATAGGTACTCTGTCTATATTATGGGTGCTAAGTTTTCTAGAGAAAGACATTTACAAAGAACTACATACAAGAGCACAAAGTGTTATCAGTTATTGCTCAGAAGTGAGTAGGATAACTTCTTACATGGATACTAATGTGAGATTTCTTCCCTTTGAGGGGATGAGGAGGAGGATGATGGCAATGATTATGACGACAGTGATGATGATCATAATGGTGGTAGTGAGGATGATGGCAATAATGATGACAAGAGGAAATACATCATTCAGTACATCACACCTTCACAGATTTACATAAATTCACAGCTCTGGCTAAAGTGAGTTACTTCCCTTAGCTCATTATATTCATTTTTATTAAATAACTATATCACTGCAAAACTGAAGATGACCATCTTTATGTGTTTTCATATCCATTTTGATTAATATTTGTTTATCGTATCTTACCAGGGATCAGTAACAATTTAAGCTAAACATATTTTGAGCTAACAAGACTATCATATATTATTATTCGACTTGCTAAAACTTACACACTACAGTCTCCAGCCCTTTGTTACCATATTTCTAATGAAAAACACTGCCAATGAGTTTCAAGTAATTTTGAAAGTAATAAAGAATCTGGAAGTTTTTAGTCATATAACTAACTTTCTCACTATTAAACTGGTTTTTGTAACATAGGTTAACCACAAAATTATGGTAGAGAGAGGGCTGACGCTGTGCATACAATATGACCTGACCCATCCATTACCCCCCCCCTCCTTCCACTAACACTCCCTAGCAGCTATCCTCACCATTACTGCATCCATTACCTTGGCTACTTCCCCCTTTAAAACCCTTATGTATCCTCACTATTGTACCCTAGTAGCTAATGTCTTTACCCCTTACCTATCTCTCCACTGCCCTACCCTCTACATTCAATCAACCACATCCACCACACCACTACATCACCCCGCCCCATACACTAATCAGTCACAGCTTCGCCTTCTTCATTGATGTGCCAAATCACCCCCATACACCTATAACATCATACCAATCTCCATCCCCTATTGCTCCCCTCCCAAGAGCAACGAGGGCTTTCAGTTGGGACTATGAGCAACAACTTTTCTAGTGATGGTGCCACGAAAATGCACCTGATACACTTTGTAAGTGGGCTTGGCAACAGGAAAGGCACCTTACTGTAGAAACCATGCCTAAAAGCTGTGTCAATGATACAACAACCTCTCTAATGCTGATGAGCTACATGATAAATGCACTCAGTACATGCTGTAAAGTGGTTGGTAAAATACAGGGTCGCTAAAATAAAGTACCAGCAATGCACTGGGGTTGATTTAATTAACTTTCCCTTTCCCCAAAAATTGTTGGCCTTGTACCTAAATCAGAAACCATTATGAGAGATATCAAAGGAGCAGTTGATTAGCAGCCATTTAAGCATCAGATAAATGCTTAGCAGTATTTGTTCTGGTTCTTTATGGTCTGAGTTGAAATATTGCCGACATCAACTTTGCTTTCTAGCATTTTGAGGTTGATAAAATAAACTACCAGTCAAGTACTAGAGTTGATATTTGTGTCAAAAGACATGAAAACCTCTCCTGTGCAATCGATAGAATATATGATTGTATAGAACTGAGATGCAGACACCCTGGCTTGTCTGGAAAGTCAGTAGCCCCCCCTCCCCAAAATTGCTGGTCTTGTGCCTAAATTAGAAATCATTACTAGAGATATCAATGAGAGGTTAGCTTCGACTTTCATCTTTATGAGGTCAATAATATAAAGCACCAGTAATGCAATGGGGTTGATTTAATCGACTTTCCCCTTCCCCAAAATTGTGCCTAAATCAGAAACCACTATTAGAGATATCAATAACATATTTTAATAGTTAATTACAGGATTTGTGAGAAAGATGCTAGGACTGAGACATACAAAGGGGGAAAAATTAAATTGTGGAAAATCAAATTATTTTCTCATAGTCGCTTTTCTACATGTGAGTGGATTTCCACTGAAGCAGGTGGAGAAGTTCAAATATCTTGGGGTCATATTCATGAGTGATGGAAAGCAGGAAGCTGAATTAAGTGCAAGAATTGCAGCTTCAACATTCGGTCATGAGAAGAAGGGAGGTAGGTGTAAAAGCCAAATTTACAATCTTTAATCCAGTGCCAACCCTTACATATGGTCAGGAATCTTGGGTAATAACCAAATGAATACAATTGCGAATATAAGTAGCCCAAATGGGGTTCCTCTGTAGGGTCTTTGGAGTAATCATTCCAGGTAGAGCCACTACTTCTCCAAATTGGGCGATTACAGCTTTGATACTACGGGTATGCGGTTAGAATGTCTTAGGAAAGAATCACTGGACAGATTTTACAGGCTAAACCATCCAGCAGGAGATCCAAAGGTAGATCTGAGCAAAATGGTTGGATAACATCCATGAACTCAGCTGAAGGTAGAGTTGTGTGGTTACAGAATTCAATTCCCAACCTTTGCAATCACATGGTTTCAGAGTCAGCCCCATTGCGTGACACCTTGGACAAATATCTGCTACTTGTGTATGGCTGCATGTGTGTGTGTGACTGCATGTGCATGTGTGGCTGCATATGTGTGTGTCGGTGTGAATATAGCTGTGTGTGTGTGTATGTGTGTTCATATGTATTTATGTTAACTGTTTGTTGAATTAGATGTTCAACAAACCATATCAATAAAATAGTTACTAGACTTGAAAAAAATACACTCCAGTATGGCCTCTGTCAAATGGCTGAATCCAGTAAAAGAATATAAAAATAAAAGAATGTGTAATTAACAGAGGGAAGAATTTTAAAAGTTTCTAGAAGAATCAATTGAAAAAATCACCTGGTCTTTTGATGTGGTATGTCGTTTGAGAAAATGGAGAAATTCTGAACGCTCTGTGTTATGCACCAATGATAGATGCATTGATCCATCGGACAGGTGGGTGAACTTACTGAGACCTTCTGGAGCAAAACTACACAAACCAGGAATGGTAAAAATTCCAATATTCATAAAATACTGTGGAGGACCAACTTTCCATTCAGAACTCAAAGCAGAATCTACAATCAGAGAAGGGAAAAATTATATATTTTAAATTAGAGTGTTGGAGTACCTCAAGCTACATGTTTTTTTATATATAGTGGCTTTTGTAGTTGTGGTTTAAGGCAGTGTTATATGAGAAAAGGTAAAGTGAGACAGAGTACAATTGAGATAAGAAGAATAGATATGAGGTAAGGAGAGTGAACAGAAATGAATTTTGAGAGAGAAGAATCGATTAACAAGATCCCATATGTCTCAACCACTTACTGAGTGGGGTGGAACGCCTCCAATCAGACCAAGGGAACAATGTTTCCATTAGTCTTTCCATTGCTGATATTATCTACCAGTCACAACTCCTGGCAGAAAGAACAACATGAAATAAATGCATAGTGCGTATGTGTGTGTATGTGTGTGTATATGTGTCTTTGTGTGTATATATATATGTGCATGTTTATGTATATGCATGTGCACACACATATATATATATATATATATATATATATATATATATATATATATATATATACATATACATATATATATGAGTGTATGCATGTGTTTATATATATGTGTGTGTATGTGTGTGTATAAGTGTGTTTGTGTATATATATGTGCATGTGTGTATATGTGTGGGTGTGTGTGTATGTGCATATTTACATGAGTGAGTATATACGTGTATGTGAGTTTGTATATATATATATATATCATGTGAAAATATAGTTATAAACAGCTATACCTTTATCTAGTCATCCTTTAACCTTTTACCATTTACATTACTCTATATTTACTAATGTATTTTTGTGGTAAAGGCTTTATCTTAGATAATTATCTCACATAATATTGAAACTTCGAGATTTTGATGTTATTTATTTTGAGGACAATACCTTAATATAAGTATGAGCGGCCAGCTACAGCCAGTTCAAACAGAAGGAGGTGAAATAATTCTGTCCATATCTGGCCAGTTTAAATGCTAAATTGTTAAGGTGGTATTTTATTTGTAATGTCAGTTTGTGCATTAGATTAGAGAACTGCTCTGTTGGTAAAATGCATGGAAGATGAAAACAAAACAAAGAATGAACACACACATACACACATATGTATGTGTGCATGCATGTGTGAGTATATATGTGTGTATAAGTGTGTTTGTGTATATATATGTGCATGTGTGTATATATATATATGCTCTCCTTGTGTTTTGTTAGAGATGCCTACTGACTGTAGTAGGTTTTACTTTGTATTTAGGTAAGGCGGGTCTTCTCTATTACTGAGTACCACCAAAGGTCTCGGTCCAGTGACATTGTCTTGGAGAGGTGTAAGCGTGTGAGGTCGGAATTTATCATGTCGTCCCAGGTTTTTCTGGGTCTGTCTACTCCATGGCTACCGTCTATCTTTATTGCCCTGCACTTTGTTATACAGCTGTCGTCTTTCATGCGCATCACGTGACCATACCAACGTAGCCTTCTCTCGAGTAAACAACATCTGATCCCTCTTATTTCTAATTTTTTCCTTAGTTCGTTTATGCTTAGCCGTTCACATATATTACTATTACACATCCAGCGGAGCATGCAAGCTTCGTTCCTCTCTAGTCTGCGTATATCCTCTGCACACAATGCCCAGGCCTCACTGCCATGCAGCATTGCTGTTCGTATGCAGGCATCATATAACCTGCCTTTCATTTTTAGGGAGAACCCTTTAGCGGCTAATAGTGGTATAAGCTCTCTGAACTTTTTCCATCCAGTTCTGACTCTAGCTACTGTACTTTCAGAGCACCCTCCGCCACTGCTGATTTTGTCACCCAGGTAACGGAAGCTGTCCACTATTTCTATAGAACCATCTGCGCAATTGAAAGAGCTAGTATTTTGTGGGCACTTGCTGCTACTTATTGCACCAGAGCACCGGCCACATGTAAAATCTATGTTCTTAGTTAGCTTACCTGTGATCCCACTACATCTTTTATGCACCCATACTTTGCATTTGGGACATAAAATGGAGTTTCTACCTACGCCTTTCCTACACACTGAGCATGGCCATTTCCCGGAAGGGACTGCCGCCTTATTTTCTTTCCTACAAACTAGAACTTTAGTCTTAGCCAGGTTAATTTTAAGGCCTTTTGATTCTAAGCCGTGCTTCCATGTTTGGAATTTCTTCTCTAGCTCGGTCATTGATTCAGCTATGAGCGTTAGATCATCTGCGTATAGGAGTTCCCATGGGCGTATAGGAGTTCCTCTGTTATAGCCTGAAGGGCAATAATAAATAGTAGGGGGCTAAGAACAGAGCCCTGATGGACACCAACTTTTACACTATGTATATCAAGTAAGAATATTTTCGAAACAGCGAGTGGGTTTGAAATTATTTGAAATATAAGCTATCGCCGTATTTTGACTAAAGATATTAAAGAAATTATTTAGCCTGATACGGCAATAGCTTATATATATATATATATATATAGAGAGAGAGAGAAAGAAAGAGAAAGAGAGAGAGAGAGAGAGAGAGTGAAAGAGAGAGATTACAATTAGAGCCTACCTGTATATGTTTGCTGTGAGTCTTGTAAACCACTTTCATCTAATTTTTCTGGATTCCGGCAAACTGTACACCTAGAGATGAATACAAAAGAAATATTTCAGTTTTAATTATTCCTTAATTAAATAATCTCTTATTAACTATTTTTTTCTTCCTATATTCCATATCTCTAAGTTTTCCTCTTCTTTATAACACTAAAATATTACCATATACCTCATACAAATTCCATGAATTAATTTGACCTATTGTGAGATTCATAACAAAATATTGTAATGTCATTTACATAATAACAAAAATAATTATTTATCTCACAGTTATACTTGCCTGGCAAGTGACATGATCTGAGACCATGTATTGAAACCAAAATCACACCTAGGAAGAGTCATTTTAATCATTAAAAAAACACACAAATCCTGCACTTTACATTTATAATTTATTTTTGGTGTAAAAATTTTCATTGCACTCTTTTCACAGTTCCTCTTAGAATTTAACACGCACGCGCGTGTGTGTCTGTGTGTGTGTGTGTGTTTTCTTTCATTTTTTAATGGCTGAAATTACTTTTTCTGTGATGGAATTAGAACTCCTTTCTTATATTTCTGTTATAATTCTGTAAGTAAAAAATATATATAAGGAGGAGGCGAGATCTACACCAGAGATTCTCAAACTTTATGGGCCACTGCCCCCCCCCCCCCCCTCATGGCCACGTAATACCCTCAGCGCGCACCACACCCCTATTTCCAGAGAGACCTACATCCAAATTGTAATTAATATATAATAAATAAAATCGTTAATTGATATATAATAAATAATATAATATATACTATGTATAAATAAATATTGTATTTTTGAATTTTACTATATTTATATATACCATGTATCATTTGATATTTAATATACTATTATATCTTATCTACTGCCTCTTAGGCCCCTAGTGCCTCCTGGACCTTCTCAACGTCCTGGGGGGGGGGGGGGGGGTAGCACCCACTTTGAGTACCTCTGCTTTACACTTTTGACTGGGTGGAATATCTTGGCTGTGATGTGTGAACATGATAGTGAAAGCATGGCCATGGAGAACAGCTAGCAATACCTGATGCATCAGCTATTACACCTCCTGGGTCTACTTTCTAATAGTAACACTATTATTCCAATTTGAGGAAGGATAATGGCAGCTGAGCAATATATAGCATGCTGGAGGTGTCAATGGTAACCAGCACAAAAAGGAAGTAGTCCATCAATGCGTGGTAGTTGGTCACCTTCCATTCCTCTGTGTCACAGACAACAAAGGCCAGGTTTATGGCAGATGTGATGAAGGCAGCACCAGGGAAAGTGTCAGAACATATGGTGTCATATATGAGTAAACTACCCCACCCAAACAGGAAAGTAATAAAATTGTGATGTGAATGTACCTATAGTATTCCCTCCATCACAAACTGTCTACATTGATAATTGAGATTAAATTGGTTGATGTTTGAACTATGGGAGGATTTAAGCTCAGAATTACAAGTGGAGAAAACACATTTCCCTTATATAGTGTCCCACTGCTTATCCCTTTTCATACTACCTGTACTAAAATGGCCATGCTAAAATTAAAATCTAAATCTAAATCTTCTTATAATACAAATTATATCATCAGGTTTTATTTGGTTGATATCAACATAATATATCAATACATATAAAAAGTTACAGATAGTTTACTGAAATCCCCTAAAATTTTCATTATATTAAAAATAAAAATATGTAGACAGTCAAGTGGTTAGAGATATGGCCACTAAAAGGTTAATGTGGTATTTATACCCTTTTGTTGCCACCCTTCCAATGAAACACACTATCTATAATTTTCAACTCATTTTAAAATAAGGAAGAATTTGGAAGGATTTAGTGACATAACTAACTTTAATATCATTAAACCACCTCCCTATTCAGTACCATTGGCACGGAGTTGGCTACCCGCAGGTGTGAGCCTCACAAGCTGGGATGGCTCTTCCAGCACATTTCCCTCACCATCCTTCGGGGAAACGCCTTCTCTATTCTGTCCGCCAGGGCCGCGGGGCAGCCAGCGCATGGGCCCTCATTTGCTTATAATAGCGAGAGATAGGGAGAGCGGGTGAGACGGAGGTAGTGACAGTGGGAGTTCGGTTCCATTGTGTTCGAACCTGGTGTATATATATATATATATTTGTTTACCACACCACATATACTGTTGTACTATTTCTCCATTTATTCATGGAATGATACTGTAGACGGATTATTTACTTTATTTACTGAGGCGTAGAACGAAACAAGAGTTTTGGTAGAAAATGGAACGATTTTATCACGTAACAATAATGTAATTTAGTGGTTAAAGGGAAATAACTCCCATAAAAGATATTGACAGTTATTTCCCTTATATTTTTAAATATAAATTCTATAATGAGATATAAAATATTCTATTATTGTTTTATAGAAATAAAATAAATTGTTTTTTTGCTGTTTTCAGTCATTAGACTCTGGCCATGCTGGAGCAAATTTGTTATGTGAAAAGTGTAAATAGTTTGCTTGACATTACATCATAACACCCTAACTGTAGTGAATATGATTAGGAAGGAGATAAAAGAGAAATATGTGGAACAGGCTTGTTGAGCAACGTCTGAGGATGAATAGGGAAAGATGGCGAGAGAATGGTGTGTCTGTTGTAGTGAACCTACAGTAGTTCCTAGCCTGAGATCCCCTAACCCCTGAGCAGTCAATGAGTTAAGTTCAAAATTTCAAGTACTTAATTCCAAACCATAATTGTAGACTTTCTTCGGTCACGAATGACTATGGGTTTGCACCTAGAAAATTCCTCTCCGATGCATAAGCATGGTTGTTTTTGTGGCAGACCAGCGGTCGCCCATGTATACTAGTCTTTCCTCTCCATGCCACTGATGTTGACCGAGGGAAGCGTAAAGACCGATACAGCTTAGCA
>OZ024742.1:185469939-185472439 GCA_964016885.1 Eledone cirrhosa
TACATGTAAAGACAAGCAGTTAAAGCAGGCAATCAATAGCATCATGGGTGCTGTATTGTTAAAGCATTTTTCACACACACCTGTACGATATATAAGCCCGTTTGTAGAGAAACACCAAAAATATTTAAAATATTACAAATGAGAAGCAAAACAGCAGCACTGTCCTCGCGCCCACCACCACTCACATAATCCAGGAAACGCAATTTATAGACTACATGTCCATCACTCAATCCACGGTGATTCAACATTGGGTGTCTGGAGAATCATGATATAAATCATATCTTGTCGTTTCTTAATTTTATTCAGAGATCAGATTGTTTTTGTTGTGAGAGATGACATTGAATTATATTCCGGAAGTGTGTGTGTGACCAAGGGGAGTTAATGGGTAAGGGGAGTTAATGCGTAAGGGGAGGTAACTAGCTGATTATCATAGTTAAATTAATTATCCTAAAGTACATTAATGGTGTTTCAAATGAGTCCCTATCATATAACGTTATAAACAATTTCTAAATTTAAGTATCTTATCTATAAAATACAGTGTAGTCTATTAAGAAGTACTAAAGGTGTTCATATCCGTATGATTACCTTCTATCATGGAGTGCCCCAACCGAACATTCTACAAGAAGAGTCAGACCTCCAAATCAATGATCTTTGTAAGTGTAGTCCCCCGCAGAGCCTGGCAGGGTCTTATTACTATATATGACTCCCGGTAAGCTCTGGGTCATTGTATGTCTGAATGCATGGCAAAGTTAAATATCACCAGGGTGGTCTAGAGATCAATTCTCTCATATAAAGACACTAATCTGGCCATCAAGCCATACATATACTCATAACTCATATATCACCTGTATATATTTCATTGTACTCAGCATATAGAATATATAGCCCTTTTAATAAATTCAATACTTAATCATCTATCCTATGGTGGCACTCCATGTACAGGACAATGTTAGCACAACCAATTCAGTGCCTACAGTTTACATTAATTATATATTAGTGCAATGTAGTCCAAGTAATTCAATATACCAAAAGTAGAAGTACATGGGGATATCTCTAGGGTAAAGGTACTATTAGGGTTAAAGAGGACTAATGGGTGTGGAGATGAGGTGTAAGGTGTGCCCCTGATGCTAGTTGCTAGAGGTGGCGTCGGGTTCAAATCTGACATTGTTATATTTTGGGTTTAAAGTTTTGGAAAGAGTGTCGGAAGCGGTGTTGGCAAGACGCGAACACTTCTGATTTTTTATTAAGGAGGTTATGGTTAGAGAAGATGATAGTATGGGTCTCTAGTAGAACGAGGTTACAAAATTTATTAGGTGGTTTGTACAATGTCGCATTACCTATCACTTCCCATTTAAGTGTATATGGTTTATTTTTAGTTTTTAGAAAGTGTATGTAGCTAGATAGTGAAGTGGAGTTGGCTAGACTGTGTTTTTTGAAAGAGTGGAGGTGCGAATTGTATCTAGTTTTGAAGCAGTTAGAATTAGAGCCTATATAGGTTTTAGAAGAGTTGGTAGTTGTGACTGTGCATGAGTATATGATATCCTTGATTAAGCATTTTTTATCTAAAGGGCAGGTTCTATTTGATCTACAGTTACAATTATTCTGGGTGTTAGTCTGCCGGTTATTATGTTGTGTAGAAGTCTGGATGGTAGCTATATGGTTATGGTTATGTGGGTTGTCGTTCCCAGCGTTATTGTTTACACTAGTGCTATTGCTATTATTTCTATTGATATTAGGGTTAGTTGCTATAATGTTATTATGAAGGTTTATCGTCTGTTGTGATTTAGTTTGTTGGAAGTAAGAATTAATTTTTCTTTTATTGCTACTAGCTATGTGGTATGCTATGTTAGGCGTAGTAGAGTAGGAGATTTTATTAGTGTTTTTGTTTAAAAGGCTATGGTACTTGTGGCCGGATGGGAAGTTTTTATCTAGTAGTGAGAAGAAAGCCCTAGGTAGGTTGGTAGAGACGTTTAGATTGAAAGGAGGGTTGAAAAATGTATTATTTCTTCTTCTATTTTTGTTTTTTATGTCTGGTGAGTTGTTTCCTTTTATGGTACTATGGTAATTTCTGTGGTGTGGGTTACTTTTGTTGGTATCATCTTTATTAGTGTGTGTGTGGTTGCTATTCCTATTACTAACTTTTTCTCATGGACATGTTGTGCGAAATAATGTTGTAGCTATGAGTTTTTGTAGGTAGGAACTCGATCTCTATATTATGGCCTGATCTAGCTAATGCCCGATTATAATATTGCGAGTTCTTGTTAAATATGTTTACGTCATAGGATAGATTAGAGATTCTATTAGATACTCCCTTAGAGATAGAGTTTAATATAGATCTAGGGTGGTTAGACATGGTATCTACGTAAATGAGTTTTTCATTAGGTTTGTGGAAAGGTGCATATATCATAGAGTCTAGGTAGAGGGTGGCGTCCAGGAAGTTGACGTTTTTAGTGTTTTTGTCTATGATAATACTAAGGTTATAGTTTTTGAATGTCTTGTG
>OZ024742.1:185477439-185512439 GCA_964016885.1 Eledone cirrhosa
AGCACAAGCTGAAGCATATATACAGTATACCCCCACCCCCATACACTCCCGGGAGGAGAGGCCAAAGTAAATGCATCCAGTGAAGCCCATCAGCCCACGCTGTAAAGTGGCCATGATGGTGACACAGCAAAAAGTGCCCAGCCCACTCTGTAAAGTGGTCGTGTAGGTGTCACGACAAAAAGCACCCAGCCCCCACTGTAAAGTAGTTGTGTAGGTATCACGACAAAAAGCACCCAGTACTCTCTATAAATTGAGATTGACGTTAGGAACGACATCCAGCTGCAGAAACTAAGTCAGAACCAGATCGGTATGAGCAAGACATGGTCACCTAACCTAGGATTTCCCACAACAGGACAACCCGTCTAACCCGTGCTAGCGTGGAAAATGGACGTAAGACAGAGGTGATGATGATATGTGTATATGCACACAAATATGTATATATAGACCATGTGTATATATATATATATATATATATATATATATATATATATATATATATATATACACACACACACACCATATATGTATGAGTGTATATATATATATACATATATATGTATATATATGTGTGTGTATATTATGTTGGTTCCACAAAACTTCCACTGTAAAGTGGTCGTGTAGATGTCACGACAAAAAGCACCCACCCCACACTGTAAAGTTGTTGTGTAAAAGCGCTAGGAAGGGCATCCAGCAGTAGATAACCAGCCAGAAACAGTCCTATATGAGTGAGACACTGTCACCTGACCCAACTTGCCTCTAAATGGGACAAACCTGCCTAACCCATGCTAGCGTGGAAGATGGACGTTAAACGATGATGATGATGATGATATATATATATCTTTAGCTCTCTCTCTTTCTCTGAGAGGAAGAAATGAGCTGTGTTCCCACCTGGTGACAGATAGGATCTATTAGGTTTAAAATGCCCAAGACTCGCTGTTTGTCAAACAGCACCTATACAGCTCCATCAAATTTAAGGGGCCTTTAATTTTTTTTAAGAACATGTTACAAGGATGTAAGCAACATATTACAATATATTTTAATAATAATTTTGTACCTGGTGCAATAAGTTAAAAAAGTCTGTCACAAGCCCAGAGGCTCATCACGCCTATCTCAGAGCTTATCCCAGTTTCAATGATATTTAGTGACTGAGAGTACAACACACCATTGGACAGGACACCAGTCCATCTGAGTAAACTGCAATGTGAAATGAAGCGTTTGCTCAAGAACAAAACGCACCACCTACTCCAGGAATTGAACCTGCTACATTAAAATCATGAGCCCAACAGCCTAGCTCCAAGGCCAAGCACATTTATGGTAATAAGTACTTGTCTTTGATCCCTAGTAGCAAACAATTAAAATACATTGCTTACATCTTTAACAAAAGTATGTAAGTCACAAATCATCATTTACAATTTCTTTTAACACTTTTGACACTGAACTACCCGAATCTGTCCCAGGTTTTATAATACAAAACTGTTTTAAAATATTGTAGATTGCTTGAAACATTGTGTTAGCAAAACATTTTTGAAAACTGTATCACATTGAACAGTATTTGCTTTACTCCAATGCACATTTTCACAACAATCTGTCCACTAGTAAAAATACTATGAACATCAGAGTTAACAAATACATTTTTAGATATTTTCTGTTAAATCATTACAGCATGTTAAGAGATAATACTGCAAATATTCACAACAATCTGTCCACCAGTAAAAATAGTATAAATATTTGAATTAATTGAAATGTTTTTAGATATTTTTTACTTAAATAAATACAGGATATTCAGAGTTAAAGCAGCTAAACTAACAGGTTTTCTCTTGGTTATTTTCTCTGTTGAACTATCTATACACAAGATATAATATCAAGGATTAGCAGCAAATATGTACCACACATCAAATATAAATATATTATGATACATAGAAACACACACATACACACACACATATATATATATATATATACACATACCTAGCGTGGAAAATGGACGTTAAATGATGATGATGATGATGATGATGATGACAATGACACACATACGCACACACACATATATGTGCATACTTACATGCGCATATCCATCCATCCATACATACATACATAATGGCTGCATCTCAGTTTCAAGAATTCCCATCCCTTGACCTTTTTCTCATGCATGGGTGGCACAAACATGACTTTTAGTCCTTCCAAGGTCTTAGATTCCTTTCTGCATATGCTGCAGTGAAAGAAAAAAAAAAGACCATGCTCACGCAACACATGTGAAAGTTGGTTAGATAAAATGGTAAATGTGCTAGAAGGTTTTAAGGGAAGACATCCCTAGCAATGGACCAATCCCACTATCTGAATAATGGTGACAGGTATCCAAAAACAACAGGTCAACATCATTGGCTGCCATCGAGGTTTTACATCAAAGTTGTCCTGCTCCTAGAAATGATGTCCTAACAAGAACTAGATATTTCTCACTCTCAGTGGGTTAACAATCATACCTACCTACATACCTACATAGATGATGTGGCAGACAGAACAATCTGGAATGCACTGTGGAACACGAAAATAACAACAAATATGCTAAGACTAATGGCTCAGAGGAATATTTGTGGAATCTAAAAATAAAAATTTGTGGGAACTAAATATAAAACAAGAAACGATGAAAATTTCTTTTTCTTTACAACTTTGCCACCGGGAAGGTAGCCAGTCAAAAATAAACTCGAAATTAGAAGAAAGAGACAACAGATACATACATACATATATATACCTACAAGCACACATATATACATTTATACACAGACACACACTCACACATATATATATTTTATATATATTTATTATATTGACTCTATACACAATATATGTCTTTCATTAAATGCATGTTAAAGCATGTTTACCAAACTAGGTGCAAGCTATGTACCGGGGCGCTGTCAGTAAAGTGAGAATAGGAATGGAGTTTAGTGAGGAATTCCAGATACAAGTAAGTGTACACCAGGGTTCGGTCTTCAGCCCGCTCTTGTTCATTATAGTCCTCCAAGCCATAACAGAGGAGTTTAAGACTGGCTGCCCACGGGAATTTCTCTATGCTGATGATCTGGTTCTTATAGCAGAATCAGTAGAGGAGCTAGAGAATAAATTCTGGCTATGGAAACAGCAGTTGGAACCAAGAGGCCTGAGAGTGAAAATAGCTAAAACAAAAGTGTTGATAAGTAGAAGAGAGGACAATACTCTGATTCCATCAGGGAAATGGCCATGTTCGATATGTAGGAAAGGAACTGGCATAAATTCCATAAAATGTACGCAATGCAGATATTGGGTACACAAGAGATGTAGTGGGATAGCAGGCAAACTAACAGGTAGGGAAAACTACGTATGCAGTAGATGTACAGGGAAAGTTGGCAGTAGTAATCGCAGTGATAGACACATTTTTCCAATGTAGGTGGGTTCTATAGAAGTGGTTGATAGCTTCCGGTACCTAGGTGATCAGATTAGCATGGGAGGAGGCTGTTCCGAAGCCATAGTATCTAGAATAAGGACGGGTTGGAAGAAGTTTAGGGAGCTGCTTCCTCTGTTGAAAAAGAAGGGTTTCTCCCTGAGTACGAAAGGATGGTTATATGATGCCTGTGTGAGATGCGCGATGCTGCATGGTAGTGAGACATGGGCAGCAACTGCAAAAGATATGCGATGGCTGGAGAGAAATGAAGCAAGTATGCTCCGTTGTATGTGCAATGCCAATGTGCGTGAACGACCAAGCATAGACGAGTTGAGAAAGAAACTGGGTATAAGAGGGATAAGTTGTGGTGTGCAGGAGAGAAGGCTGAGATGGTATAGACATGTGATGCATATGGAGGATGACCGCTGGGTAAAGAAGTGCCAAGAAATCCCAGTAGAAGGAAGACGCAGTAGAGGTAGACTACGAAAAACATGGGCGGAGGTGGTGAGAGTAGACCTCAGATCACTGAAACTCACCGGGGAGATGACGAAGGACCGTGACAAGTGGAAAGATGCTGAATAGGACCCGTCCAACCCTTGCAAGCAGGGAAAAGCGGACGTAAAATGATGATGATGATGACATATCATCATAATTATTTAACATTCATTTTCCAAGCTAAACGATGAGGATGATATATATATATATATATATATATATATATTGGTTGTTTTATCTGCTAGTTAGGTCAACATTCTTAACATGCATTGAATGAAATATATATATATATTGTGTATAGCGTCAATATCTATATTATAAACCTGACGGTCGTATGTATGTAACAAACTTTTCGCCAAACGGCTGGACCAAACAGCACCAAATTTGTACCATAGATGTAACTTTTTCCAAGTAAGAAAGTGAGGGTATTTTTGTCTTCTAAATTGCGTTAAAAGATTAAAGATATTTTATCGTTTATTTAAAATTTTAAAGAAGTGAATATTTATCATCATCATCAAAATGATGATGATGATGATAAATATTCACTTCTTTAAAATGTTCAAATGTCAACACTTCCGGTTATATGACATTCCCCTCTGTTTTTCAGATAGATACATATCTATAACGTCGCGCCCTTATAATATGTCTTTGTATGTCTGGCTGTCTGCATTAGATACATAGCTATAACGTAGCACGCTTATGATATCTGTCTGTCTTCACAAACCTAAGTATCGTCTTCCTGTTTTCCTTCGGTTGCAACGTTTTTCGAAATATTTACTTCTGCGTCGTTCACAGATTGATTTTTTTAGTTTCAGAAGATCCCGTTAAGGGTGAAAGCAGCGATTCTTTGCTTAAACTTTAATCTGTTATTTTAATATATATATATATATATATAATTATATATTCGTGTACAGATATTTTTGCATACACAAAAACAAAATATAAACAAATGTATTTATTTCGCGAAAGCACAGACAGCTTATCGTCATTGTTACTGCTGATATGCCACCCAAAAAGTCCCAGCATGGTCGCAAGATCAGATTTTCCAGAAGAAAAAATGTTACTAGAGCAACAGAGAGACTAAGCTTCACAATTACCATCAACAAAGCTCAGGGTCAAACCCTTAAAGTGGCTGGCCTTCATCTGGGAAAACCATGCTTCTCCCATGGTCAATTGTATGTAGGATGCTCTAGGGTGAACTCACCAAACAACCTCTTCATCTTTGCTCCCGAGGGCCGAACAAAAAATATTGCATACTCTGAGGCTCTAAAAATGTAATTTATGTATTTTCTGTTACTTGGATTTCCATTATGGTTGTACAAATTATTGTAAAGTTTGTTAAAAAATGTGTTCTCTGTGGAGCCTTTATTGTTGTAACTATCAATTTTCTTTAACATACTGTGGCTGCTGAACTGGGGAATCCTTAAAACTATTCGAACCCAACATCAAAGCACGTTAACCCCCCACCCCACCCTCGCTGACTTGAGAGGGCATGCGGTATCTTTGCACTGGAGTGGAGGGGGGAATCCTGAAAAGATAAAATGCCAGTATACCTAGCCGGGCGCCAGCCGGACGGGTCAGCTAGTAATAAATATATATAAAACATATATATATATATATATGTGTGTGAGTGTATGTCACTCTCTCTCTCTATATATATATGTGTGTGTGTGTATAAAATCAATGATTCATTATTAATATACGGCCCTTGCCATTCTGAGTTCAAATCCCGCCAAGGTTAACTTTGCCTTTCATCCTTACGGGGTCGATAAAATAAAGTACCAGTAATGCACTGGATAATTGCTGGCCTTGTTCCTAACATAGAAACAATTATAAGGGCGGTGGATTGGCAGTATCGATAGAGAGTCGGACGCCATGCTTTCCAGTACAGTTACGTCCTTTTACGGTCTGAGTTCAAATCCCGCCGAGGTTTACTCTGCCTTTCATCCTTACGGGGTCGATAAAATAAAGTACCAGTAATGCACTGGATAATTGCTGGCCTTGTGCCTAAAGTAAAAACAATTATTAATATATTTATCTTATCTTTTGTGTACAGATAGATCAATAGAGAAAATAACTAAAAGAAAACCTGTCAGCACAACACGGTGTGTGACAAGGTTAGTCTTTTGATTTACAGTCCAACCAACTGCACTTGTAAAAGTTTCCAGCTACCTAATATAACCTAGTTAGCCAACATGCCATGGTTTGGGATTAACTCAGGAGCTAATTATTGTAAAGCAAACTCCTTAACCATTTGGCCATGCTATATCCACACACACACACACACACGCGTGTGTGTGTGTGTTTTGGTAGCAATCCATAGATGAAAGATCAAAGAAAACAGTGCTCAATCTTTTGAAATAGAGCTTATTTAAAATAAACAAAGTTTCATACATGTTAAGTGTATGAAACTTTGTTTATAATATATATATATATATATATATATATATATATATATATGAGGTGATATCAAAAGGTTTCTGGACTAGTTCAGTAGTTCACCGACTGATGGTAACATATGATTGCACATGCAGTGAGAGCTAGCAGTGACGTTCATGCACCAGTGTGCAGAGTGACATCGTTATGTTTACTTTGCAAGTTGTAAAATTTGTATTTTGTAATCATGTGTATGCTGCAGCCTGCGATTTTGACATGAACAGGAGGTTGGAACAAAGAGCCAACGTGAAATTTTGCACTCAACTTGGGAAGTCTGCTCTAGAGACATTGAGCATGCTTCTGCAATGTGTCGTACGCAATGCTTTGAGTGGCCCGGGCGCTTCAAAAGTGGAAGAACATCTCTGGAAGATGACGAGCGATCTGAAAGACCTGCCACGAGTATCACTCCTGGAAATGGGAAGACAATTATTCAGTTTGTGCATGAAGATCATCGGAGCACAATCAACGATATTGGTGACATTTTGAGGCATTTGTGGGAGGTCGTTTGGTGAAAGCGACTCTGGAGTACAAAGAATTGGTTTCTTCATGACGACAATGCACCCTGTCACCGAGCTCTCCTCACTCGTGAGTTTCTTGCCCAAAACAACATTTGTATCACTTCCACACCCACCCTATTCACCAGATTTAGCACCTGCGAACTTCCATCTCTTCTCCAATCTGAAAATGTAGCTCATAGGTCGCCATTTTAACACTGTTGCCAAGATCAAGAACGAATCGCAGAAGGTCCTTGACTCACTTATGGAAAACGACTTGCAGGTTGGATTCCAAAAGTGGCCAGAACACTAAGGCCTGTGTATTGCTGTGCAAGGTGACTATTTTGAAGTAGATGATGTTAAAACTTAGGTAAATATATTAGTTTTTATTAAACATGACTAGTTCAGGAACTTTTTGATACCACCTCATATATATATATATATATAAATATATGATTACATGCACAGGCATGCAAAAACACATTTGCACACACACAAACAGACACTCATTCAGTTATAATCAAACATAACAGCTCTTTTGCCAAATAACTAGCAAATAAAAACTGTTAGATCCAAACATGAGAATATTTCAATGGGATAATTGATTTTCATGTAAAAGAGAAGATAGATTTTCTCGTATAGCATTGCCATAAAAGTGCCAATTTAAGCTAAGTAAATGGTAAATGTTATTGATATCTTATTGATATTAACACTGTTTATATATTTAACTATTTACCACAGATCAATAACTGCCTTTTCTACTAGATTCTCTCACTAAATATAGAACTAATGAAAACAATGTTATTCTATAGAATATCTTTAACAGCAGTTTGTGGAATAGGTTATAATGAGATCAACATAGAAAACTGTTAGGTTCATATCCTACTCTAGATTATCTGGAAATGAAATGAAAGGAAATGTAATTTACAGCTCACACCTATCTAAGTTTAGCTGGCTGGCTATGAGATTATATCTCATAAGAGGTTTCTTGGATGTTTTAATTTAGGAGCTGCAATACTATCATGAAAAGCAATGTGAAATGAAGCATCTTGTTCAAGATCACAGCTCACTACCTGGTCCAAGAATCAAACCCATGGTGTTATGATAATGAGTCCAACAGCCTAACCCCTAGGCCACTCCCCTTCACTGAAAATTATAGTTCCTACCTATGCAGGTTTAGCTGGCTGCCTATTAGGTTGCATCTCATCGATGGTTCCTTATGTATTTTAATGGAATGGAGTCCCTATCATAAAAAGCAACATGAAATGAAGCATCTTGCTCAAGATCATATGACATCCAGTCCAAAAGTCCATGGGTTTGTGGTATGTGTCCAACACCCTAACAATCACTTCACTGCAATTTACTGCTCACATTTATGCAGGTTTGGCTGGTCTTCTATGAGGTTGCATCTCATAGGTTTCTTCTGTGTGCTTAATGATAAGGGGCCCTTCTATATATATATTTGAGCAACAATGTGTGTGAATGTATGTGAGTGTTTGTGTAAATGCATGTGTATTTGTGTGAATGTATGTCTGTGGGTGTGTATTTTTGTAAGTGTGTCTGTTTGCACGTTTATATTTATATACTCATATATATAAATAATTGTGAATCTAACACCCAACCACTAGGCCACATGCCTTCACATAGATTATCTGGGGAAGAAGACAAATAGTAAGTGGGAAAACTTTCATGGAGGTGTTTACTATTTTTCCTTTAATTTGTTAGTATTGTTTACCTACTGTGTGGATCTGGTTTACACCATGGCTGACATGTGAAAAGAGGTAACTAAAAGAGTTAGTGCTAAGAAGGGCATCTGGCTGTAAAACATTGACTCACAAAGGACTGCCATGATGAGTATGAACTGTATCTTGGGGCCTGCAAGTCTAGCCCCTGTTTTAACATGAAGAAGGGCTGCAAAACACTTGTTATTTGTTAATATTGGTAAACAGAGATATTAGAGTTGGAGTTACCATTTTATGTACATTTTCCCTTGATTGAATATGTTGGATGAAGCACAGAGTTCATCCAGGTTTCATTAACTTTAAGTGACTGAGAGTAGAAAACTTCCACCTGGATGATATACCAGTCCATTGCAGGGTTAACTGCCACCTGCCACTGGTACTCATTTTCATCTGAGTCAATTGGAGCAACATTAAATGAAGTGTCTTGCTTAAGGCCGTAATACATCACCCAGTTTAGGAATCATTAGAATGTTGGATAAAAAAATGCTTTGTGGTATTTGTTCCAGCTCTTTACTTTCTGAGATAAAATCCCACCAATATTAACCTTGCTTTTCAACATTCTAGGATTGATGAAATAAAGTACCAATCAAGTACTGTGGTCAATATGACTGACTATACTCCTTCTTCTCTAAAACTACATTATCAAATATGTCCTTAAACTTTTAAGGCAGTAAGATGTCATTTCAAGAAGATTTGGCTGTTACTTCTAGCAGGCCAACTTCCTAACTGCCTTGTATTTTCTTTTAAGTATCATTGTCATCACATCACCATTGTCACATCTTTGTATTTTCTCCATGATTTTCTATGTTGGCTATGTCTACCACAGCACGATGTCTCCTTTGTCATCTCCTTAGGATAGTTCTGTATACTGATGAGTGTTCTGGTCATTTGATCAATGAGATTATCTGTTCATTATTCACACACAAACATACATGTACCCGTATTGTTGTTAGCTCTAGGTATGTCTTCTTCCAGTAGACATATAATCAAAATGCTACATCTATGACTACTCTGTCTTTTTTTTTGGGGGGGGGGGGGGGGGGGTTCCAGATATAATGAATATTGAACCACATTATTCTATATTTCTTTTTAAAAGACAGTACAGGGTAAATTATGAGAAATTTGACAGCTATTTCTAGCAGGTCAATTTATCAGTAAGCTGGTATATAGAAATTTCTAAAATAAAATGATGATGGAAGGTTATAGTATAAAGACAAATATTTTAAAATGATCAGTTTTGTTTCATAAGTCCAAGGTGGTTTCAAACAGTTTAGTACCAAAAGAGTTAATCAACTATAGAAAGATAGAAGACAAAGTTGACCTTAGCAGAACTTAAACTTAGAATGCAAGGAACTGGAATAAATACTGCAAGGTGTTTCATCTAATATTCTAATGACTCAGTCAACTGCAAGAAATAGTCATCACTATTATCATTCCTCGTTAGCAAGAGCTGGACAAGTCTTCACAGACCAAGTCAATAAATATTCAGAGCCACTGTTTTCATATTCAACTTAGTGCCCTCAATATTGTATCATGGCACCAGTATTAGGGAGGCTGCCATAATGTATTTTATCATGACACCAACCCTAAGGAGGTTGTCATGTCATTGAAACAACTGAAGAGTCCTCTCTACATTTTGTTTAACAAGTTTTCTATGGCTGGCTGGCCTTCCTATCACCAACTACTTTACACAGTGCACTGGGTGTGTTTTATCCTGTTACCAAACACTAGAGAGTTTGTCATATCCTTGACACAACTGAATAGTCCTCTAAACCCTTTTTTTGGCACTGTTTTTACAGCTAGATGACTTTCTATCATGAACCACCTTAGCGAGTGTACTGGGTGCATTTTTGTAACACCAGTACTAGAGAGGTTATTGTTTTCTTGACACAACTGAAGGGTTTTCTCAACCCCTTTTGGCATAGTTTCTAATAGAAGCAACATATATTTAACAAAATCTTTGAGTACATGGAGGTTATGAAATGATTCAACAACAGAAACTTCTAGCTGCCCTTGCTTTCTATTTTTTCTTTACCTTTTTTATGCCTATTTTGCTTCCTGTTGGCCTTGCCTATTTTATTTTTTTAATAATTCTTATTTTTATATTCACTTATCTCTATCTATTTTGTTTTTATGTTTCTCAACTGTAAGAAGTCCTAGATACTTCCCCTAGTCTGTCGTGGCTTAATAGCTCTATACAGATGTTTAAATTGATCAAATAAATAAATAAATATGAAATAACATTCCATCTAAAAGATTGAAAAGACTTCATTAGTTTAATTTTGCTGGTTTAGAAAATGGAAAATAAACTGCGTCAGTTCATTGCCAAATTTAACAGATTGCAATAAATTACAAGTTATTGTTCATATATTCTTTCATCCTTTTACTGGTTTCGAGTCTGTGGCCATGCTGAGGCACTACCTTCAATGTTTTTTGTCGATCACATTAACTCCATTTCTTATTTCAGTCTGTTACTTATTTTATCTCTGTTACTTAGTTTATTGAATAGTTAAGTTACTGTTTGTGGTCAAAGTGCAACAAAATACATTGTTTTACACCAATATACACACAACCAAAAACACATATAATGATGTTTCACCCAGTTTATGTCCAGCAAATTCTGCATGTAAGGCATAGGTCAACTAGCAGCTACTGTAGAAGACATTTACTCAAGGTGGCACACAGAGGGATCAAACCCAGAATGACATAGATGTGAAGCAAACCTCATAATCCTTTTAATACCAAACTGCCTGAAATCACGCTTGCTTCTGCAATACAAAGATGTTTATTTTTAAATACTTATAAAAGACTCTCTTCAGTCATGAATGACCATGAGTTGTGCACCTAGAGAGTTCTCTTCCATAGCACAAGACTGGGCAAGGTGCTTTTGCGGAAGACCAACAAACACTCACACATATCAGTCTCCTTCTCTCCACACCACTGATGTCATCAAGAGAAAGGCAAAGACCGATACAGCTTGGCACCAGTGATGTCACAATTCATTTCTACAGCTGAGTGAACTGGAGCAATGTGTAATAAAGTGTCTTACTCAAGGACACAATGCATTGATTAGTCCATTATCAAACTCAAAACCTCACGATTTTGAATCCAACTCTCTAACCACTAAGCCATGTACCTTCAAAGGTTCTTACATCAAATTATAATTGTTTCTACGTTAGGCACAAGGCCAGCAATTACCCAGTGTATTACTGGTACTTTATTTTATCGACCCCGTAAGGATGAAAGGCAAAGTTAACCTCGGCGGGATTTGAACTCAGAATGGCAAGGGCCGTAACTCTATGCGCCAAAGCATGGCATCCGACACTCTTACATCAAATTATAATGGAAGAATTTTAGATAAAGATAAAAGAATACTTATATTTAACTTAAACTCTTCCATCATAATTTGGTGTAAGAACCTTTGTTATTTTAGGCCCAAATACCTGCTTAACTATATTACAAAATTCCTTCAAATTCTTGATTATTTTCAAAATTATTTTAAAATGATAGGTAGTCTCTTTCAGTAAAACTGTGGTAATGAAAGTGTTAATCTCACAGCTATGCCTGAATTCAATATTTCCTGTCTTCTCTCTATCTGGTATCCCTCACGTTTCTGTTCTCCAGTGACTTAACACTTCTCTATAAATAACCACTGTCTATTAACACTAACAACTTTCTATCACCATCTTTCCACCAACTCACTGAAGTTCAAAAGAAAGCTCTCAGAATTATTGCTGTTGATGGAGTTGGTGCTATAAAAATATTCACTATCACCAACTTACAACACAAGAAACATGTTGCTATAACAACAGCTCTCTGCAAAATACAGACAAGACATAGTTAACCAGAACTCAGATCAATAATGTCACCACAGTATGAGAGATGCGGTTTCTCAAGGAGCAGTAGATTCATGACTATACACACCCACTCAATACTTGTTGTTACCAGTAGAGAACCCTTCAACAACCATTGTTATCTGTTGTAGCCTATCAACATCCACTACTACAATCAAGACACTGACTGTAACTTTCTTTATTTCATCATTACCATCAACATCATCAACATCACCATCATTGGAATTTAGAACAGTCTTGAAGACAGTGTCTCAAGAGCCATCTTGACTGACAAAATTGAACATGTCAAAGGCTGAGTGCACAAACACCCCTGGTTATTCTCACTACTGGAAATATAGTAAACCAGTGATTAACTCATTGCAAACATAATAAATGACATTATCATAAATTGAACCATTAGAAACACCAGACATAAATTGAACTATTAGAAATACCAGACATAAACTGAACCCTTAGAAATACCAGACAAATTGAACCATTAGAAATACCAAACATAAATTAAACCATTAGAAATACCAGACATAAATTAAACCATTAGAAATACCAGACATAAATTGAACCCTTAGAAATACCAGACAAATTGAACCATTAGAAATACCAAACATAAATTAAACCATTAGAAATACCAGACATAAATTAAACCATTAGAAATACCAGACATAAATTGAACCATTAGAAATACCAGACAAATTGAACCATTAGAAATACCAAACATAAATTAAACCATTAGAAATACCAGACATAAATTAAACCATTAGAAATACCAGACATAAATTAAACCATTAGAAATACCAGACATAAATTGAACCATTAGAAATACCAGACATAAATTGAACCATTAGAAATACCAGACATAAATTGAACCATTAGAAATACCAGACAAAATGCATTGCCACATTTCATCAGAGATATTTGTATTCTGAATTTAATCCTTCCAAGGTCAACCTTTCATTCATTTGAGGTTTATAAAACCAGTGAAGTACTGGGGTCGATATAATTGACTCCTCCAACAACAACAAAAAATTGCTGACCTTATACCTAAATTAGAAACCATTATTATTTGCAAAGGTATAACATAAAAGGGAAGCTGCTTTTTAGAAGTTTTTTTTTATTAATAATCTCTCCACACATATATTTATTATATGTGATACACTTAGCAAATGTATATGCTGGCACCACCATCTCACCAGCTCAATTGTTCTCATCACTATTAACCCTTTTGTCACCATATTTATAATGAAATACATTTTTTTTTTAATTAACTGATAAAGAATTTTAAGGAATTTACTGAAATTGCTAATCATTTTATGGCTTAACTAAAGGAAGATTACACTGGAATATTTCAATTTAATTGTATGCATATATGTACCTGTAACATTTGATAGAGACATAAGGGCACTGTAGAGTCATACAGCATGTCTTGGGTATTTTAAACCTGGTAGATCCCATCCCTTTTCCAGGTATGAACAGAAATAATGAGAGGAAAAGTGTGTGATAGAGAGGAAGTGAGGGAGAAACATAGAGAAAGAATCAACCACAGTACTGGACTGGTACTTTCTTACCAACTGTGAAACGATGAAAAGCAAAGTTGACCTTGGTGGGTTTTGAACTCGGAGTGCAAAGAGCCAGAATGAATGCTTCGAAGTATGCTATCTGATGTTCTAAAGACTGCCAATTTACTGCCTTCAATTTGAATAGTAATGCTTTAAAATGGGTGGCATTATTTCATTGTGGATTGGCAGTATCGCTAGAGGGTCGGACGCCATGCTTTCCAGCATAGTTACGTCCCTTTACTATCTGAGTTCAAATCCCGCCGAGGTTGACTTTGCCTTTCATCCTTATGGGGTTGATAAAATAAAGTACCAGTAATGCATTGGGTAATTGATGGCCTTGTGCCTAAAGTAGAAACAATTATTTCATTGAAACAGAGGCAGTTTTGGACAGGTTTGCATGGAAAGGGTTAAAGTTTTTATACAGACAACTCCTACTTACCAAGTGTTATATGTATGGCTGCTGTCATGGGATCACAAGTTCCAATCACAGATTGAGCAATATGGTTCGTCGTTCCTAGAAACAATAAAAATAAAGCAGACTAAATGGCAGGTAAGGTAAAAGTTGATGAAAAGAAAACCCAGTTTTCAAAATAGAGGACTTATCAAAAATCAAGAAATGTTTATATCTTGTTTGTCTATAAACTTTACTAAAAAACTTACTTCATAGGCATCTAAAACCCTTATTAAAAAACATGGTTAATGCTACCAATTCATACTAGATTATGAGTTAAATTATATATATATCATCATCATCATCATCATCATTTTACGTCCGCTTTTTCCTGCTTGCAAGGGTGGGACGAGACCTGATTCTGGCTTGATTTCTACAGCTGGATGCCCTTCCTAACACCAACCAGTGAGTGCTGGGTGCTTTTTTTACATGATGCCTACATGTCCACTTTGCAGTAGAATGATAGGGACCCCAGTCCCTATCATCTCATTTCTACAGCTGAGTAAACTGGAGCAATGTGAAATAAAGTGTCTTGCTCAAGGAAACAACACATCACCCGGTCTGAGAATTGAACTCACAACCTTTCGATTGCAAGCCCAATGCTCTAACCACTAAGTCATGTGCCTCCACACACACATATATATATATATATATATATGTATATATATATATGTATATATATATATATATGTATATATATATATGTATATATATATATGTATATATATATATGTATATATATATATATATATATATATATATATATATGTGTGTATATATATATATATATATATATAAATGGAAAAAATGAAACAAAATTTCATTTCTCATTCTTAGTACGGCTGTTACTTAAATATAAGTATGTATACGTACATACATATATGTAAACAGACGTAATTTACCGAACATTTATTATAATGCCCGGTTTGTTTGTAAACAAACAAACATCTCGAATTAAGCCGTACAGTGTTTAGCAACCATCGTTGCCCTTTTGTTCAACACTGACAAAGGAACGATGTACTAGTTTCAAGCTTATTAGCTATCGCCAGCACTGTATACCTTCTTGCCAGATGATTGAACGTCTGAAAGTATATACTTTCCTTATGCATATTAACGGCTGAGCAGCCTAATTTGCATATCGAGTGAGTTAATCGGCCGGGCGCACCGAAAACGATAAATGGAAAAAATGAAACGAAATTTCATTTGTCACTCTTAGTACGGCTGTTACTTAAATATAAGTATGTATACGTACATACATATATGTATACCGACGTACAGTAGTATGTATATATACATACATGCACACATATATATATGTACGTATGGATTTACCGAACATTCATTATAATGCTCGGTTTGTTTGTAAATTATGCAAATTAGGCTGCTCAGCCGTTAATATGCATAAGGAAAGTATATACTTTCAGACATTCAATCATCTGGCAGGAAGGTATACAGTGCTGACGATAGCTAATAAGCTTGAAACTAGTACATCGTTCCTTTGTCAGTGTTGAACAAAAGGGCAACGATGGTTGCTAAACACTGTACGGCTTAATTCGAGATGTTTGTTTGTTTACAAACAAACCGAGCATTATAATAAATGTTCGGTAAATTACGTCTGTTTACATATATGTATGTACGTATACATACTTATATTTAAGTAACAGCCGTACTAAGAGTGAGAAATGAAATTTCGTTTCATTTTTTCCATTTATCGTTTTCGGTGCGCCCGGCCGATTAACTCACTCGATATGCAAATTAGGCTGCTCATCCCTTTTTTTCTTACTTTCTCTCTTTCTCTCACTCACTAACTCTCTCTTTCTCTCCCCCTCACCATATACAATATATATATATATATATATATATATATATATATATATATATATATATATATATATATATATATATATATATATATATATATATACTGTATATATATATATATAGCACAAGTAGGAAGTAACTATATAGTTATATCAAATACACATAAACACACATATGCATGTAGATTAAATTTCAGACACACACACATATATATATAAATAATAAAATGATATATATATATCCATATATGTTTTTAAAATATATTTTTAGTAATATAGAAGAAAAAAATACACAGAGAAATAGCGAGGGAGAAAATTTAAGCTCAATGTGTTTATGCACTTACAGATAGAAATATAGGAACATCTTAAGAGTAAAAGAAAAGTGACATTTTTAACACAGAATATATATATATGAGAGAGAGGGAGAGAGAGAGAGAGAGAGAGAGAGAGAGAGAGAGAGAGATAAAGAGAGATAAAGAGAGAGAATGTGAGAGAATGAGATATCAATAAATTTTAAAGTGTAATAAATAAATATACCTGTAGGAATTACGCCAATTTTGATGGTAGGTTTATTGGGTATCACATTGGAAGACAACCAATCAGCAGAGCATACATTGCTATTGCTTTTATCCATTAAAGAATTAATCACTTTATTGACAGTTCCATCACCACCAATTACCACCAAGCTGTAACATAAAGGAACAATCATTTTATTTTTCTATCACAATTAAGTAGAGTTTAGACTACACCAAAGAGGAAAGAAACGGGTAAGAGATGTGATTTGGGATTTTTTTAATTACAACTTTATCATTTCTAGGCATTGACCAAATCTTAACATCATAAAATGGTACCTGGAGTATAGGATTGGTTCCTGGATATTGAGCACCCTAGGATAGCTCTAAAATATAAGGCCCCTTCTTCCTGTTATTCTCTCAAATAAAATAATTTCAACTTACAGTTTGATAAGCTCACAAACCTAGCTCTTGACTCTTCTTGCTCTGACCTCAATAAGAAAATTATTAAGCCTGCATTTTCTTCCACACAGTCCACAATCTCCTACACCAAATAATGATTTCTAGCATAGGCACAAGGCCAGTAATTTGGGGGCGAGGGGAAAATCAATTAAATCAACCCCAGTACGTTACTGGGGCTTTATTTTATCAACCCCGTAAGGATGAAAGGCTATGTTAACCTTGGCAGGATTTGAACTCAGATGATAAAGGACCATAACTCTATGTGGCAAAGCATGGTGTCCCATTCTCTACCGATACTGCCAATACACCGCCCTTCCTACACCAAATAATGGTTACTGATTTAGGTACAAGGCCAACAATTTTGTGGTAGGGAAAAGTCGATTAAATTAACCCCAGTATTTCGCTGTAACTTTATTGACTATTAAAATAATGTGACATGTCATCTCACCATAAGAACAACCCTTTCACTTTCGATATTTCCACAGCAAATATGTTTATTGATTTAATTATTTATTTTTAAAAAATTATTATATATTTAATTAAATTATACAAATATATATAAAACTGTGATCATTTAAGATTCAATAATGTGTCTCTCTGATGTCTTGTACCTTAAGTGTCTACTTAGTTGGCCTTAATAATATCTTCAATTCTACTGTAGTAGAATGTCTGATTACACATCAGTTTCATGCATATATACATCAGGTAATTATTATATAGCACTAGATATATATAGTACTATATATAGACAGTAATATGCACTACAATATATATAGACAGTAAAATATAGCAGTACATATAGACAATAATATACAACAGTATATAGACAGTCATATATTGTACTATATATATATATGCAATAATATATAGTACAATATATCGACAGTAATATATAGTAGTATATATAAACAGTAAAATATAGCAGTATATATATAAACAGTAATGTATAGAAGTATATATAGACAGTAATATAAAGACACTAATATACAGGAGTAGACAGTAATATATAGACTGTAATATATAGCACCAGATATAGACTGTAATATATAAACTGTAATATACAACACTAGATTTAGACTGTAATATATAGACTATAATATATAGACTGTAATATATAGACTGTAATATATAGACTGTAATATATAGACAGTAATATATCTCCTTGGCTGCTGCTCGGATACAAGTATCGAGGTCAGCAAGGGGAGATGTGTGGGTGTAGCACGGTGCACTGCAAAGAGTATAGAGGAGCTTCGGCATGGCGAAGCAGTTCCTCAACAGAAAGAGAGCTGGGTTGCCGCCGATCAAGCCGAGCGGCTCGTGAGAGTCTGGAGTTGTTGAAGCCTGGACCTGATGATGGAGTGGATGGCTGGTGGGTGGATCGGTGCCCCGAGGATGAGGACATCCTCTTGGGGGGGGGGGGGGGTCACCTGTACCTGGTGGAGAATGAACCGCATGTCCGAGACAGAGGGTGCAAAGCTCTCAGCATCGTGGCTGACATTCACCACCTCCGACTTGGCCGAGATGACCTGGAAGCTGTACAGACTGTCTGCCATGACCTACAATCGGTGGTTCCTGCCCTGGCGGGAATCGGCCTCCAGGTCAACTCGCCCAAGTCGGAGGTGGTGAATGTCAGCCACGATGCTGAGAGCTTTGCACCCTCCGTCTCGGCCGAGTTGACCTGGAGGCCGATTCCCATTCTCCACCAGGTACAGGTGACCCCCCAAAGAGGATGTCCTCATCCTCGGGTCACCGATCCACCTGCCGGCCATCCGCTCCACCATCAGGTCCAGTCTTCAACAACTCCAGACTCTCACGAGCCAACTGGGCTTGATCGACGGCCACCCAGCTCTCTTTCTGTTGAGGAACTGCTTTGCCATGCCGAAGCTCCTCTATATCCTTCGCAGCGCACTGTGCTACACCCACACATCTCTCCTCGCTGACCTCGATACTTGTATCCGAGTAGCAGCCAAGGAGATATGCAACGTCAAGTTTGATGACATTGGATGGCAACAGGCCAATTTACCTGTGAGGTATGGCGGCCTTGGCCTCCGGTCCCTGATCTCGGTGGCTTTGCCGGCATATCTTTCGTCGGTAACCTTGTACCGCGTCCTCGTCAGCAGTGTTCGTCAAAACACAATAGAACCCTCTGTGTTCAGAGAACGTGAGGCCGCCTGTGCAATGTGGGACCGGCTGGGACTTGGCCCAGTAGACGTCCCTCCTCCTTCTCCCTCTGTTGACGCCAAGTTTCCCCAAAGCATTTGGGATGCCATCCAGTGCAGCCTGGCTTCAGACAGGCTCACGCGCCAGCTCGACCAGCACCGCCTTGCCTACTTTCGCCAAGCCTCCAAACCACACAGTCGTGCCTGGCTCCATGCCCTGCCTTCATTCTCCACTGGCACGCAGCTAGACAACAATAGGCTAAGCATCGGCGTTTCCTTGAGGCTCGGCCTCCGGATCTGCGAGCCACACCAATGTTCACCGTGGACTCTTTCAGCCTCCACCTGCTTTCCTGTCACCACAGTGCCGGCCACCTTCCATGCCATGCTGCCCTCAACGAGGTCATAAAGCATGGCTTGGACGCTGCGGGCTTCCCTTCCCAGCTTGTGGGGCTGGACCGAGGGGACGACAAAAGGCCAGATGGCATGACCATCTTCCCGTTCCGTGGTGGCAAACCCCTCATCTGGGATGCTACTTGCACCGACACTTTCTGCAGCCGCAACCTGGTACAGTCTGCGACTAATCCAGGTTCTGCAGCACGTTGGGCCGAGGAGGCGAAGCTCCTCAAATACCGGTCGCTCTCCGACAGGTTTGCGGTTGTACCCCTGGCAGTGGAGACATCTGGTGTCCTCGGCCCTAGGGCTACCTCCCTCCTCCCCACCATAGGCGCTGAGCTAGCCAGCCGCAGGTGTAAACCCCATGAGTTGGAGTAGCTTTTCCAGCGCGTCTCCCTTGCCGTCCTCCGTGGGAACCTTCTCCATCCTGTTCGCCGGGGCTGTGTGTGTGTGGGGGGGGGGGGGGGCATCGCCTAACATTCCATATTTAGGTATCCAAATTAATGGTTTTTATTGGGTCAAGTGAAGGGGCAATGCCCATCACTTTTTTCAGCTTCTCTATGTTAATTATTTCATCTGATGTTCCAGTGATCCCTTTAATAGTGTGTTTTGTTTTTATTAGATACTGCTCAATTAATTTTTATATAATATATAGACTGTAATATACAACACTAGATATAGACTGTAATATACAGCACTAGATATTGACAGTAATACATAGACTGTAATATATAGACTGTAATATACAGCACTAGATATTGACAGTAATACATAGACTGTAATATATAGACTGTAATATACCATACTAGATATAGACTGTAATATATAACACTAGATGTAGACTGTAATATATAACACTAGATGTAGACTGTAATATATAACACTAGATATAGACTGTAATATACAATACTAGATATAGACTGTAATATATAACACTAGATGTAGACTGTAATATATAACACTAGATGTAGACTGTAATATATAACACTAGATATAGACTGTAATATATAACACTAGATATAGACTGTAATATACAATACTAGATATAGATAGTTCAGTAATATACAGAAGTCAATATTATTCTGACATTGTAAAGGAAGTAAACAGTTTTCTGGCAGAAAGACAAACGTGTTTAGTCTTGTTTTATTTAGTTTTTAAAAGATAACGATCAAATATTAATGAACTTAGAAATATTTTTTTTTGTCTCCCTCTCACTATATATATATATATACAGTGGTGGACTGGCCAGCTTGCCCTATGGCAAGTGGGTTCCAGGGGGTCCATGGTAGCATTGCACTCTATTGAGTGCTTTGTGATGGACTACAACTTCAAATCATACCTAATATAATATATATATATATATATATATATACACACATTATATACATTTTTATATATTATATATATCATCATCGTCGTCCTCAATTAACGTCTATCTTCCACACTAGCATGGGTTAGATGGGTTTGTCCCATTTAGAGGCAAGTTGAATCGAGTAACCATGTCTCGCTCATATAGGAGTTTTCCTGGCTGTATACCCTTCCTAACGCCATTCACATTGACAGTGTTTGCGGGGTGCTTTTTGCCATGTTTTTTACATGGCCACTTTACAGTGTGGGCTGGGTGCTTTTGGGGCTGGTCTTCTATGGCTGGATGCCCTCCCTAACGCCAACCACATTGATAGTGTGTTGCTGGGTGCTTTTTGTCGTCACACCTACATGATCATATTTCAGTGTAGGCTGAATGTTTTGTGGTACCAGCATAATATAATACACACACACACACACACACACACACACACACACACACACACACACACACACACACACACACACATATATATATATATATATATATATATATATATATATATATATATATATATAGTGAAGGCGTGTGGCTGAGTGGTTAGAGAATTGGATTCACAATCGTAAGGTTGTGAGTTCGATTCCTGGACCAGGCGATGCGTTATGTCCTTGAGCAAGACACTTTATTTCACGTTGCTCCTTCTACCTGGAGTTGCGACCGCTAGATAGTATTAGCAATTGGACAGACCAACGGAAACATTGTTCCCTCGGTCCGATTTGACGAAAGTCGATCGTTCCTTTAAATATATATATATATATATATATATATATGTGTGTGTGTGTGTGTGTGTGTGTGTGTGTGTATTATATTATGCTGGTACCACAAAACATCCAGCCTACATATATATATATATATAAAATATATATATATTAAAGAAAGTTCAAGCATGTTCTACAACGCGAGGACCAAAAACGTGAGGTGTTCAGGATTGCTAGGCAATGTGTCAAGGAAAACCGTGATATTGTCGGGGAGAAGTGTGTGTTTAATGATGATGGTGTACTTGCCATCACTGACGCTGATAAGAAGGTAGCTTGGAAGTGTCACTACGAAAGGCTACTAAATGAGGAGAATAAATGGGAGAAAGACAGTCTCCCCCACATCGATCCAATAGAGGGACCAGCAGTGCAAGTTGAAGGTAGTATAATAAGTAAGGCAATCAAATATATGAAGACGGGAAAGGTGGCTGGGCCTTCGGAAATAGTTGCTGAAATGCTGAAAGCATCTGGAACGGTGGGACACACTATGGTCACCTGGATAGTAAACCAAGTCATACAGAATGGGGTCGTTCCGAAGGACTGGCGTAGCAGCATCATCATTAACTGCAACAAGGGTAAAGGAGATGCCCTAGATAGGGGTAACTATAGAGGCATTAAATTAATCGACCAGGTCATGAAGGTCACAGAAAAAGTAATAGCGCAACAAATCAGAGAACGAATTGATCTAGATGAATTGCAGTTCGGGTTTGTGTCAGGTAAAAGTACCACAGACGCTCTTTTCATTGTACGACAACTACAGAAGTACCTAGCTAAAGGTAAACCCCTATACTTAGCTTTTGTTAACTTGGAGAAAGCCTTTGACAGAGTCCCCTGCTCCATTATCTGGTGGGCTCTTAGAAACCTAGGTGTTGATGAATGGCTTGTGAGAGCTATACAAGCCATGTATAAAGAAACAGTCAGAAAGGTTAGAATTAACAACGAATATAGTGAAGAGTTTAGCGTAAAAGTTGGTGTTCATCAGGGCTCCGTTCTTAGCCCCCTACTATTTATTATTGCCCTTCAGGATATAACAGAGGAGTTCAAGACCGGCTGCCCATGGGAACTCCTATACGCAGATGATCTAACGCTCATAGCTGAATCAATGGCTGAACTAGAGAAGAAATTACAAACATGGAAGCATGGCCTAGAATCAAAAGGCCTTAAAATTAACTAAAGTTCTAGTTTGTAGGAAGGAAAATAGGGCACCAGTCCCATCTGGGAAATGGCTATGCTCAGTGTGTAGGAAAGGAGTAGGCTAGGCAGAAACTCCATGTTATGTCCCAAATGCAAAGTATGGGTGCATAAAAGATGTAGTGGGATCACAGATAAGCTAACTAAGAATATAGATTTTATATGTGGCCGGTGCTCAGGTGCAATAAGTAGCAGCAAGTGCCCACTGAATACTAGCTCATTCCATTGCACAGATGGTTCTATAGAAATAGTGGACACCTTTCGTTACCTGGGTGACAAAATCAGCAGTGGTGGAGGGTGCTCTGAAAGTACAGTAGCCAGAGTCAGAATGGGATGGAAAAAGTTCAGAGAGCTTATACCACTATTGGCTGCTAAAGGGTTCTCTCTAAAAATGAAAGGCAGACTGTGTGATGCCTGCATACGAACAGCAATGTTGCATGGCAGTGAGACCTGCGTCCTGTGTGCAGAGGATATACGCAGACTGGAGAGGAAGGAAGCTTCCATGCTCCGCTGGATGTGTAATAGTAATATACGTGAACGGCAAAGCATAAACGAACTAAGGGATAAATTAGGAATAAGAGGGATCAGATGTTCTTTACTCGAGAGAAGACTACGTTGGTACGGTCACGTGATGCGCATGAAAGACGACAGCTGTATAAAAAAAGTGCAGGGCGATAAAAATAGACGGTAGCCACGGAGTAGGCAGACCCAGAAAAACCTGGGACGACTTGATAAATTCCGACCTCACACACTTACACCTCTCCAAGACAACGTCATTGGACCGAGATCTTTGGCGGTACTCAGTAACACAGAAGACCCGCCTTACCTAAGTACAAAGTGAAACCTACAGTCAGTAGTCACCTCTTAACCAAAATACACCCCCGTTCCACTACTACCACACCCCATCCACACCACCCCTTTCAATGTAAAGTTATGTTGGTACCACAACATCCAATCCGAAATAAATGAGGTCGTGTAGGCGTCACGACAAAAAAACACACAACCCACGCTGTAATGTGGTCATGTAGGTAACACGGTAAAAACCTCCCAGTCCCACACTGTAAATGTGGTTGGTGTTAGGAAGGGCATCCAGCCGTAGAAAACCCGCCAGACAGTCCTATACGAGCAAGACAACCAATCTTGCCTCAAGTAGAAAAATTCCCGTCCAAACCCATGCAAGCGTGGAAGATGGCCGTTAAACAATGATGATGATGATGATGATGATGATATTAAATATATATATATATATATATATATATATATATATATATATATATATATATATATATATATATCATCATCATCATCATCATCATCGTTTAACGTCCATCTTCCACGCTTGCATGGGTTTGGACGGATATATATATATAAGAAAAAGTAAGTAAGGTTCTATAAAAAACAGTGGATATAGAGAAAAGGTGAAGTTGGAAATACCACGTTAAATAGATTTTAGGGTCTGTTTTTCTTTTTTTCCCTTTCTTTGATTCGTCAAAGTGACATTATTGTAAAATGAGAGGGAAAATTATTTTTAAAAAATGTTTCTAATGTATAAAGTATATAAAGTATATAAAGTATATAAAGTATTACCGGTTTCGATGTATTATTAAAATTCATCTTATCAAATGTTGAGTATTACAATTAAAAAGAATTAATAGGAATTAAAAACTAAAAATTAAAAATTTAAAATTAAATGTTGGAGTAAGTTTTTTTCCCATCTTCGTTGCTCATATTTGAACTCAGAACATGCAGAACTAATACACGCACCACAAATTATCCTATCTGATTCTTTAACAATTCCACCAATCCATCACCTCTTAATTGGTATTTTAATTATCAACCCTGAAAGGATGAAATGCAAAGTTCACTTCTGCATGATTTCAATTCAGAGCTCAAAGAACCAAAACAAATATCAAAGCATTTAATCCAATGCTTTAATGATTTGCCACCAATTTACTGCCAAATAACCAGAAATAAAAGTAAGTTTTAAAAATAGATACAACACAGAAAACAACCCATATTAATCTTATTAGTTTGTATGCCAATACAAGATCAATATGAGATCAATTATTAGTAGAATATTTATTGGATTTTTGTTACACAGTCGCTCTCCAACAGGTTTGCAGTGGAGCCCATAGCAGTGGAGACTTCTGGTCAGCCCTAGGACAACCTCCCTACTCACCACAATTGGCATGGAGTTGCCTTCTTTATTCTGTCCACCAGGACCACAAGCGCATAAGCCCCTATTTGCTTATAGTAGTAAGAGATGGGGGGAGCGATAGAGATGGTGGCAGTAACAATGGAAATTTGATTCTATTATGTTCACTCCTTGTTAGGAATTTTTAGTTTCAGTGTGTATATGGACACACACACACAGAGTAAACTGTTGTTATATTTTACTTCACTTCCATTTTTCATGATATATATATAAAAAAATTCTTTAATCAGGGAAGAAAGAGTTGAGCCTCTGATAGTTTTCAAAGCTTCTGAGGCAGGGGAAGATGGAGGGAAGAAGCTATCCTTAACCCTTTCATTGCCATATTTCTAATATAATACATTGTGTTTGAATTCAATTAATGAAGAATTTAGAGGCATTTACTAATTATTTCCTTATTAAGATAGTATTTGTATCACAGCTTATCAAAAGGTTCTTATAGCAAACTATGTTAGAATTAATTTAAATAGGAGATCTTTATAATGGAAGGTTTTGTTCCATAGAACCAGAGCTGGTTTTAGATGGGTTGGTATCAAAAGGGTTAAACTGAAGACTTGACCTAAAGACTGTATTTTTCTGTCTATTGTGCTCATTCGTGTATAATGTGCACCCCTTTTTGACCAGAAAAATGGTATGTAGTGTAGCCAACCTTCAATGTGGGCAATGTGGGCAATCCAACTGACAATGTGGGCAATTACAAACTATGGAGCACCTTCTAGTTTGCCCCAATGGTTCATGCACACTTAATAACCTTAAAACCTTAAAATCTCAGGCAAGGCTGTGTGTGCAACACTAATAGGTGTGGTTTAGTGACTCAATAAGAAGAAGACCAGAAAAATGTCTGAAAAACAAAAAACAAAAGAACCCACAATAAACACACATGTCTTTGTACTAACTACCACCTTATCACTACCATCATCATCATTTTCTCTCTCAACACATTCTTGATATCAAAATCCCCACCAAAACTGTGGGTTTCCAAGTTGACCTACTGCTGTTTTTGAAGTTTTCTTTTCAGATCTTGTCATTAAATCTGGTGTGCTTTGTTACTACTGTTGTTACTGTTGTTGTTGGTATAAAATAATAACAATAATAATGATATTATTGTGTACAGTGCTCAGGTGCACTACAACTCATCAAAGGTGCATGTATAGTATGTAGAATAATGTACAAATGTAAGGAAAGTGAGCAGTGTATGAGTCATGATATATATGTGTGCATGTGTATGGAGGGGGAATATCAGGTGCAGTGTTGGAAGCATGGAAGCTTTGAAGGATGCTGTGTCCCAACAACTAACAACTGGTGCAGGTAGCTTGCTTCATGCTTCATGCTTCAGAGTGAGAAAAAAATGTTTCCAAAAGTCATGGAAGCTGTGCTGTTTTCTGATTTTGTAAGCATGCCCACGTGTGTTAGACACATGGAATTCAAAAAGGTGCTCAGGGTTGTTGTTGACAAGATGGTTGATAATCTTGTGGGTGTCTACCAATTCTCTTCCCAGACATCGGAGCTTTAATGTATCCATGCCCAGGGAAGCAAGGCGTTCAGAGTATGGTTGATGCCTGGTGGAAGGTATTGGCTTGGTTGCACGTCTCTGAACAGTTTCTAGATCAATATTCTGAGCAAGAGAGGGGTTCCAAATTGGTGGTGAAAATTCTAGTGTGGACGCACCATAGCTATAAACAACTTTAAATAGATAATTGGGGAGCAGCTGACAAAGGTCTTGCTGAGTGATGTCAAGACACTTTCGGCATTCTTGACAATTTTAGAGATGTGCTTTGTCCAATGCAAATCACTGCTGACATTAATGCCCAGGTCACATTCACATTAAGACTTCTTGATATTAGTGTTGTGGGGGGAGTATGTAGACACTGAATTTTTTTTCCTCCAAAAATGCATGGTGGTACACTTGTCCACAGCCAGCTTGAGTTGCCAGTCCATGATCCATTGCTGCATTGTGTCCAGGTCTGATTGCAGGAAAGATCTATAGTGTTAAGGATCTGTCCATTTTTTTTTCAAGGTAGAGCTTGATGTCATCTGCATATTTCAACAATGTGGCATTCTTTAAGTTGGCATCTATGTCATTAGTATATGCAACAAACAAAAGAGGACCAAGAACAGATTCTTGCAGTACACCAGATGACATCTCATCAGATGAAGAATGCTGTCCTAGAACCGTGACTACCTCTTTTCGACTGAGATTGAAGGACTTCAAGCAGTTAAAAAGATCATCTCTCACACCAATTGCAGAGAGTTTAGCCATAGGTCTTTTGTGTGGCACAGGATTGAAAGCTTTAGCAAAGTCAAGGTAAACAACATCCACCCATGAGTTGTCATCAGTGACTCGGGTGATGTCATCAAGAAACTCGAAAAGTTCATCGCAGCAGCTGGAGTTAGGGATACATCCAAATTGCGAAGGCCAAATCAGGATGTTAGAATTCCAGAACATCCAGAGTGTTTCTCTGACACAGGATTCCATCAGTTTGGTGATGCAGCTAGTAAGACTGACTGGACGATAGTTGACAGGCGATGTGTAGTCACCTTTTTTGAACAGAGGAATGACACTGGCTGTTTTCCACTGCTCCGGAGTAGCACCGTTGTTAAGACAGAATTGAAAGAAGAGTGAACGCTGGTGCAGAAGAAAGTACCCACCACATTTGAGAAGCAGGTATGTAACACCATCAAGACCAGGAGAGGCATAGTTGTACTTATTCTTAAGGTGATGTTGCAGCATTGCAGGTGTAAATTCCATAGTTGTTATGGAATTTGATGTCAGAAGTGGTGGAGATGGTACACTTTGGTCTTCAACAGTCAAAATGCCTGCATAACATTCAGCAATGAGTTCTGCGCATTCTTTGGGATCGTCAGTAATCTGGCTTGTGTGGGGATTGCAAAGAGGGCCAACTGGAGAGTGAGGTCTCTGCTTTGAATGTACATATTTCCAGAACACCTTACTGTTAGGGTTGGTTGCTCTGTGCTTTTCAAATTCAAGTACTGTTTTTTTTGTCACATGCTTGAGATGGTTGGATCATTTATTGCACTTTTTCTATTGACATCTGATTTATGTAATTAGTATTCCTGTTCAGCATTACAACGTTCTCTCCAGGCAAGTTGGACTGCTGCAGTTACCCAAATTGCACTTTTGTGATGTTTTTTATGTGTATGTGGTACTGATGCTACATATGCTATCCATATTGAGTTCAGGATGTTCTGAAGTATAGTGTTCACAGCTCCAGAGTCATAAAATTCAAGCCAATTTGGGCGTTGTAGCTCGGTGCAGTAAAAGTTCCAGTCTGCTTTATTCCAGTCAAAGTGAGCAGTTTGGAGATGGTTTGGGTTTTTGTTACTGTCCATAAGAGACAGATTGGCAATGATCATAGCATGTTCCTCAGTAGTGACACTAATAACCATTTCAGGAGTAGGGGTAAAGAGTAGTGGTAAAGATCCAAAGTGTTATCACCCCTTGTTGGGGTGGTGACTTCTTGGGACCAGTTTGAGTCCAGCACTAGCTCAAGGAAATCATTTGTACTTTGCGGCCAACAAAAGGTTTCCCAATCAATAAAAACATAAGTGGCTGTTTTCCTGGCAGCAGCTCTGAGGATATCACAAAGCTGTGTGTCTTGAGGGTAATTTGGCAGGTGGTAAACAACTCCAAGTAGAAGTGTTGACATGGTCATATGTATATATCACAGAAAAATGCATATTCTTGCTGTTATTGTTGTTGCTGTCTCTTTTTTATTATTATTGTCTATGTCATTGTTGTTGTTATTGTCTCTGTTCTCTTTCTCCAGTCATTGCTTCAATGCTATGGAGGGAAATAGTATTGTTTATCAAATCAATTTTAATGATTCTTCTGTTGAAAGACTAAATAATACAGTTTAATGAACATACAGACACACACATATATATCTGTGTATGTGTCTCTGTGTCACTCAGTATGTCTGTATATGTGTCATAATCATCATTACCATTTAATGTCTAGTTTCTATGCTGGTGTGGGTTAGACATATTGCCATATTCCGTATCTATGTCTAGCTCCATTCTTGACATGGTTTCTCTGATTGAATGTTCTACCTAATGCCAACTAACCATTTTACAGAATCTACTGGAACAATTTTATCATAGCACCAGCACTACCCCTTTACAGAGCAAACAAGGTGCTTTTTATCACAGCACTAATACTACTCCTTTTTAGTGTGGACTGGGTGCTTATAGTTGTGGCCCCAGCATAATCAGCTTACAGGGTTAACTGGGTGCTTTTTATCATGGCATCAGTACTTCCTCTTTACAATGTAGACTGGGAGTATTTTATTAGGACACCAACGTTATAACTTTACATGGCACCAGCCTACAACATTAGGGTGTTGGTTTTGTCTTCAGCTTACAGTGGGACATGTGTACATGTGCGTTGTTATACATAAAATAAAAATCTTCACTGGATGATTAGTTTCCGAATCAACACTCCAAAGACCAAGGTTATGAAGGTGGAGAGTGAACAGGTGGCCGCAGTTAAGGTGAAGTAACAGGAGCTGGACGAGGCTGACCCCTTCACGTAACTTGACAGCATCCTGAGCAACAGTGGTGACATCGAGCTGGACATCAACTGCAGGATTGAAACGGCGACCGCGGTGTTCCAACGGATGCACTCGATTTTGTCAAGCGTAGTTATCAGCACGTACATCAAGCTGCGCTTGTACACCAGCATAGCATCAGCATCTACGCCTACTAAACGTGTTAAAACACTGCCAAGACGGATAGGTGTCAAAGGTGCCTGTGTAAGGTCACCTGGTCAGATCAGGTAAGGAACGAAGAGATCCCGTGGAGAACAATGTTGCGTACACTGCAGGAGATCGTCACGGGGCGCAGGTTCCGTTTTGCGGGTCAGCGCTTCCCACAACATCACCTCTCCAAAACGGTGATGACGTGGACTTTCCTTGAGGGCAAGCTGAAAAAAGGCAGACGAAGATGACCTGGCGACGGACGCAGGGTTGTCAACGAGCTGCCACTGACCGACAGCATTGGAGACGATTTCAGTGACTTATGTTCCCAACGTAACAAACCGAACTAAGAGCTAAGTAATCTATCTAACTATATATATATATGAAGGCTTCTGGACCCCGACGGCTGAGCTCTTGCCGTTTCAACAGCGAGATCCAAACATACTTCCATACATACATACATATATATAATATAATATAATATAATATAATATAATATAATATAATATAATATAATATAATATATAAGCAAAAATAAATCGAAATAAAAACATCTCAATTTCTTTGTTCTGTAAAGAGTTCAATAGAGGTAACGTGAAAAAAAAAAGCATTTTATATAGCTATAACTTATTAGTCACGCACTCGTTATTGTGTCTATGATAGAAATTATTGAATTGACAAAATCGTTATAGTCATAACACCAAAGAATACTCCTAGAATTTCCCTAAAGAAAATAAATATGGAAATTGAAATCATACGATTGAGAAGATGAGCCATTGAATAGAAATATAACAGTATTCACAAAAAAAAAAATGCAAGTGGAATTTTCAAAAAAATGTTTATCTGGTACTATTAGAAATTATCTAGAAAACTATGGAAACGAGTGTGAAAATGCCGATTTGGTATCCCTTCAAAGATAAGAAAAAGAGTGAAAACTGTTCTTTCATGTACAAGGTAGAATTTAATAAAGAATGTGATTCAGATAATCCGTTTTCTATGAAAAAGCACTGTCAGCAACAAAAGACGTACAGGAAAAATATAACCAAAAAACCACGATTATCAAAGAACAGAGATTACACCAATATAAAGCATGGAATTTATATAGATTGGTCAAGGGACATCAACCCATAGAAAAATGGAATATTTTGATTACATGTAATGAATAATTCTCTGTTGTATAAATAACATTACAAATGAATAAATAACATTATAAATAGTGAGAGGGCGGGAGAAATGGAGGCGATGACAGTGGGAGTTTGGTTCCTCTGTGTTCGGAACTGGTGTACGTTTGTGTAATTTTACACTTATTTTCGGGAGTGACTCCTAAAAAAGATTTGATCGAGTTACTTCCCCTTGACAACTATTTCACCAACCACCTAACCAGTCAGCCAGCCGCCATTATATCAACAGTCCAACCTGTCAGCTGGTCACTCACCAACCACCTAACCGACCAGCATGCTAGTCACCCAGTAACAGCCAACAAATAAAAACGAAATCACGTGACAGATCAAATGATTTCTTCTAAATTAAATATAAAGCGCCATTTTTCTCCAGATTGTGAACAAACTGTAAGGAAAAGAAGAAACTTTAAAGCCCAAAACAGTAATAAATGTAATCTGAGTTTTTCGAATATTAATAATAATATTCGATTTATGCAAAGAGCCTCTTTTAAGCCATGTCAAATTGCAAACGAATCGAATATTCTTATTTACATTTATTACATTTATTGTATTCAGACATGTATAGCGATAACCTTTTGTTGGTTATTATATATATAAATGTGTATGTATATATACATATATATATATATATGGTATGGAAGCCTCGACAATGCAAATGGGTAAATCTCCGGGTAACAAGATCCGGTGGTGGAGAGAGAGATGTAAGTGGGTGTACGTTGAGATGCGTGGCGTGTATAAGACGTGTAGAGGAATGAAGGAAAGAGCATAAAGGATAAAATAAAATAACAACACGAGAGAGAGTTACCTTGGGAGAGATTTAATTGTCCCTATAAATTTCGAATTCACATCCATCAACTGGGGGTTTTTTCCGGGGTGGGGGAAAGGTTGTCTGTCGGAAAGGTGCGAAACGCGTCCTCCGCTGTTCGTCTCATTTGCCCTTTCGGCTCCTGGCCTTCGGCCAGGCTAGTTGGCCTGGCAACCCTAACATGGTCTCTTGCGAACTAACTTCAAAACGGTAACTAATAACTTTGCTTCATTCTTTCATCTATTCATTGACATGTCAACTATACTATTCTAAATAACTGCAACTTGTTCATTAAACGTTATATACACAACCTAGTGTCTTGTTATATTCATACACACCAATATTTCGTTATATATATATATATATATATATATATATATATATATATATATATATATATATATAATGTAGGAGGTGAGTTTTATTGTAGTACAATAAAGCAATGCAGATATCGGATAAGAAGCACTCTACAGTTTGTAGGACTGGAGTATACATAATATATAAGATCATATATATATATATATATATATATATATATATATATATATATATATATATATATATACAATCTACAACCAGCAAATTGCTCAAGTTACGGAGTTTGTATATCTCGGTCACAAACTATCATCAAACAACAATGGAATTGTTGCTGTGCAATATCGAATCGCTCTAGGTTGGGCAGGTTTCAACAAGAACAAGGCATGACTTACATCAAAACGAGTTTCCTATCATTTGAAGGCTAAGATCTTTGATACTTACATCCAACCAGTTGTGTTATATGGTCTTGGCTGTGTTAATTGGACGACAAGGTCACTTCAGAAGCTCTCTACATTCCAGAACGACATCATGAGACTTATCACTGGTAAGCAGCTTAGCGAGCGTATCTGTATCAGTGAGCTGCTCAACATTACCAAACTTAGACCAATTAAATCAATTGTCAAGTCTAGAGTATTGAAACTATACGGTCATATAAAACGATCAACTTATGGTGTGAGTAGGTTATGCCTGGAAGGAAGGTTGGTTGGTAAGAGAAGCAGAGGCCGGCAGCCAAAACGATGGCTTGACAATGTCAGTTTATGGACTGGACTTGATCTTTGCTCTTTGAACTCTGCTGCTGATGATTGAACTTTGTGGAGTGAGATATCACATCTTAATGCGCAATCTGGAACTGACAGAGTTTAGCGTCACAAGATATATATGTATATATATATATATATATATGTGTGTGTGTGTGTGTGTGTGTGTGTGTGTGTGTGTGTGTGTGTGTGTGTGTGTGTGTGTGTGTGTGTGTGTGTGTGTGTGTGCGTGTGTCAAACATGATTTGAACTATTTACATGTGATTGCAGTTATTATACAAAACTTTAACCTGTACAATTTTAAAGAAATTGTCTATTTTTTCTAGTAATATATTTAGAAGTTGAGTCAATATGAAGTTGTGGCAATAATACTTAGCCTATATTTATGTTGTTGTGGTTTATTTGTTAAGCCAAGTATTTCTACTATTCCAATTTCAATGGTTGGATATACTACTCAGTACTAACTTCATTATATGTATATATAAACATATATGTATGTATATTTGTGAATATGTATATACATATGTACATTGTATGTATATATGTATATACATGTGTGCATGTGTGTATATATGAGCGGGGACATAGAAATAATCGGGCTGGATACCCGATCGCGCGGTTAAACCACTGGGAGTGAAGGACTCCTAACCTTTGTCATGGCATTCTCCTAGGAGAAGGCAAATCAGGGGAGGGATTGGCTCAGTGCACACTTTTTAAAAAATTCTTCCCACACAGGCATTGCACGATGGCATTAATTAATAATTAATAATTATTACGGGGTCGATAAAATAAAGTACCAGTAATGCACTGTGATAGTTGCTGGCCTTGTGCCCAAAAGTAGAAACAATTAATTAATAATTATTGATAATGTTATATCATGCAATGGCCATACTCGATAACGAGAGGGCAGCCATCATATATATGTATATAAATATATATATATATATATATATATATATATATATATATATATATATATATATATCAGGGGTGAAGGGTCCGTGCATGCAATGCATGCAGTGCATGCGTTATAGAATCTTGAGTTGATCAATTGCGTCGGTTGAAGCAAGCAGAATTTTGGCTGCTTACTAAAACGTATAGACACAAAAAGAGATAACACATACACACTAGATAACACTACATGCGGCTTTGACCGGGAGGGTCATTTAGAGGGAATTGGGAGGGGGGTAAGGCTGCACAGCCCCACTTTCCGCCATGGCGTTTGGACTGCATGCCCTGCTTTCCAGGTTACCCTTCGCCACTGATATATATATATATATATATATATATATATATATATATATATATATATATATATATATACATATATATGTATGTATATAAACATTAAATTAAAAGCCAAATTATATAATATATATAATAAGCATATTAAACAATTACAGGGGATAATTTGTAAAGAGTGTAAACACACATAGTTACGGGGGTAACATTAAACATTAATAAGAACCTCGAATATAGATCCCTTGCAATAATGATTTATCTCCTTTGTATATATTCCATTGAAGAAATATATTTCACCATTAATCGGTGAATCATCGATGTTAAATCGTGGATCATCGGCAAATGAGAAGATTTAACTGTCTATGATTATATGCTAAAAGCAAATCAGGGACTAACGGCGAACAGCACCTGTGGTTTTAAAAAACACATACCACCCCGCTGTCAAGCCAGTGGAGTGAATAGGGTTATCGACAGCTAGAAATAGCAGCCGAGTCCTTTCAACATAAACAGCTCTACTAATAGAATACTTAGGAGCCGTAAATACTACCAAAATTAGATTCAAGATGCCATATCTGAGAATATCAGAAGCATGCGCCGTATCTCCTGTGGAATAAGCTGCTGCTGTTGCTACTACTACTACTACTACTACTACTACTACTACTACTACTACT
>OZ024742.1:185514939-185622439 GCA_964016885.1 Eledone cirrhosa
TGTATGTATATCTATATTACTCATGCCTGTTTTACTTTGCACCAGTTATAGTATGGGGTTGACACAAAAAATACCCTTTCTAATGTCACCTACTTTACAGAGTGTACTGAATACATTATGTTATGGTGTCAGCACTTAAGATTTTGTCATGTTTTGGCATGACTGAAAAATCCTCTCAAGTCTCTTTTGGCATGAGTAATATATATATATACATACACAAGATAGACTGTTCAGATAGACTGAATTGGTCTGTAATGACCCATACATCCCTTGTCAACATGGAATGTACCAGTTACACTTTGTAAAGTGGTTGGCGACAAGAAGATCATCCCTTCATAGAAATGTATATGTGAGACATGATTTGACCTGTCTACAAGGAAGTAACTCCAAATAAGAACTGACTCAGTCCTTGACAACCGACACAGTCCATGTCAGCATAGAAAAATGATTATATATATATATATATAAGTATGTACACGTACATACATATATGTATACAGACGTACAGTAGTATGTATATATATATATATACATACATGCACACATATATATATATGTACGTATGGATTCACCGAACATTTATTATAATGCTCGGTGTGTTTGTAAACAAACATCCCGTGTTAAGCCGTAGTGTCTAGCAACGATCGTTGCTCGTTTGTTCAACACTGACAAAGGAACGCTGTACTAGTTTCAAGCTTATTAGCTATCGTCAGCAACGTATACCTTCCTGCCAGATTGTTGAACGTATATACTTACCTTATGTATATTAACGGCTGAGTAGCCCAATTTACATATCGAGTGGGTTAATCGGCCGGGTGCACCGAAAACGATAAACGGAAAAATGAAACGAAATTTCATTTCCCACTCTTAGTACGGCTGTTACTTAAATATAAGTATGTATACGTACATACATATATGTATACAGACGTACAGTAGTATGTATATATATATATACATCGTTTTAATAAATATTGAATCATACAGGTGATTGAACACCTACCCTGCAACATGTAGGTCAATTTATATTACCCAGGACATTAAAAAATCACATTAAAATGAGATAATCACTACAAATGACATAATTAGATTAAATGGAAGATACTAAGTACACGGTGTTGTCTACACTCATAAATACATACATACACACACACATTTCTATACATATATATATGTATGAATGTTTAGCAGCTAAATAGGAGTAACCCCATGGTGGTCCGTAGGTGTGCTAGAAATAGCAGCTAAATAGAGAGAACTTCATTGTGGTCTATAGGTGTGCAACAAATTGCAGCTAAATAGGGAAACATCATGGTAGTCCATAGGTGTGCTAGAAATAGCAGCTAAATAGAGAGAACTTCATTGTGGTCTATAGGTGTGCAACAAATTGCAGCTAAATAGGGAAACATCATGGTAGTCCATAGGTGTGCTAAAAATAGCCGTTAAATAGGGGAAACCTCATGATGGTTCATAGGTGTGGTAGCAATAGCAGCTACATCAGCTAAGCAGGGAAAACCTCATGGTGGTGCGTAGGTGTGCTAAAAATAGCAGCTAAATAGGGAGTGAACTCAGGGTTGTCCATAGTTGTGCTAGGAATAGCAGCTACATCAACTAAACATGGGGAACATCATTGTGGTCCAAAGGTGTGCTAGAAATAGCAGCCAAATAAAGGAAATCATGGTGATCCATAGGTGTGCCAGAAATGGCAGCTAAATGGGGGAACCTAATGGCGGTGCCTAGGTGTGCTAGAAATAGCACTTAGATAGAAGGAACCTCATTATGGTCCATAGGTGTGCTAGAAATAGCAGCTTCATCAGCTAAACCTAATTGTGGTCTATAGGTGTGCTAGAAATGGCAGCCAAATAAGGGTTACCTCATAGTGGTCTATAACAGAGCTAGAAATAGCAGCTGCATAGGAGGTACCACATGGTGGTCCCTAGGTGTGTTAGAAATAGCAGCTAAATAGGGGGGAATCTCATTGTGGTACAGAAATATCAGCTACATTAGCTAAACAGAGGGAACATCATGGTGGTACATAGAAGTGCAAGAAATAGCACCTAAATAGGGGGTACCTTAGGGTGGTTCATAGGTGTGCTACAGATAGCAGCTAAACAGGTGTGCCAGAAATGGTGGCTAAATGGGGGGGGGGGGGGCTCATGGTGGTTCTTAGGTGTGCTAGAAATAGCACCTAAATAGGAAGCTCATTGTGGTCCATAGGTGTGCTTGAAATAGCAGTTACATCGCTAAACAGGGGGAAAATCATGGTGGCCCAAAGGTGTGCTAGAAATAACAGCTAATTGTAGTCTATAGAAGAGTAGCTAAATTGGAGGTACCTCATGGAGGTCAATAGGCGTGCTAGAACTATCAGCTAAATCAGCTAAACAGGTGGGAAATCATGGTGGTCCAAAGGTGTGCTAGAAATAACAGCTAAATAGGGAGAACCTCATAGTGGTTGATAGATGTGCTAGAAATAACAACTAAAATGGGGGTACCTCATGGTTGACCATAGGTGTGCTAGAAATAGCAGCTAAATAGGGAAACATCTCATGGTGGTCCTTAGGTGTGGTAGAAATAGAAGCTAAATAGGGAAACATTATGGTGGTACATAGTTGTGCTAGAAATATCAGCTTAATAACAGGAACCGCATTGTAGTCCAAAGGTGCCCTAGAAATAGCAGCTACATCAGCTAAATTGGGGGAACCTCATGGTGGTTTATATGTGTGCTAGAAATAGCAGCTAAATTAGAGGTACGTCAGAGTTGTCCCTAGGTGTGCAAGAAATAGCAGCTAAATCAGGGGAGCTTCATGGTGGTTCATAATAATGCTAGAAATAGCAGGTACTAAACAGGGGGAACATCATGGTGTATCATAGCTGTGCTAGAAATAGCAGCTAAATAGGGAAACCACATGTGTGTCAATAGATGTGCCAGAAATGGCAACTAAATGGGGGAATATTTTGGTGGTCCATGTGTGCTAGAAATAGCAGCTAAATAGAAGGAACCTCATTATGATCCATATGTGTGCTAGAATTAGCAGTTATATCAGCTGAACAGGGGGGGGGGGACCTACTTGTGGTATATAGGTGTGTTAGAAATAGCAGCTAAATAGGGTGAATCTCATGGTGGTCCATTGGTATGCAAGAAATAGCACCTAAATAGGGGGTACCTCAGGGTGGTCGACAGGTGTGCTACAAATAGCAGCTAAATAGAGGGAACCTCCTGGTGGTCCAAAGGTCTGCTAGAAATAGCAGCTAAATAGAGGGAACCGTATAATGATTCATAGATGTACTAGAAATAGCAGCTAAAAGGGGGGGGGGAAACTCATGGTGGTCAATATACATGCTAAAAATAGCAGCTACATCAGCTAAACAGGGGGGGGGGTCATGGTGGTCCAAAGGTGTGATAGAAATAGCAGCTAAATAGGGGGAACCTCATAATGGTTCATAGATGTGCTAGAAATAGCAGCTAAAATGGGGGAACCTCATAATGGTTCATAGATGTGTTAGAAATAGCAGATAAAAAGGGGGAACCTCATGGTGGTCCATAGGCGTGCTGGAAATAGCAACTAAATAGGGAAACATTATGGTGGTTCATAGGTGTGCTTGAAATATCAGCTAAATAGGGGGAACCTCATTGTAGTCGAAAGGTGTGCTAAAAATAGCAGCAACATCAACTAAACAGAGGGAATCTCATGGTGGTTATATGTGTGCTATAACAGCTAAATAGATGAAACACAGAGTGGTTTATAGAAGTAGTAGATATAGAAGCTAAATCGGAGATACGTCAAGGTTGTCCCTAGGTGTGAAAGAAATAGCAGCTAAATAGAGAGAAATCTCATTGTGGCCCGTAGGTGTGGTAGAAATAGCAGTTAAATGGCGGTTTCTAATTGTGCTAGAAAAAGCAGCTAAACAGGGAAACATCATGGTGGTCCATAGGTGTGCTAGAAATAGCAGCTACATCAGCGAAACAGAGGAAACTAACTGTGGTCTGTAGGTGTGCTAGAAATAACAGCAGAATAAGTGTTACTTCATGGTAATCTATAGAAGAGCTAGAACTAGTAGCTAAATAGGAGGTACCACATGGGGTGTGTGCAAGAAATAGCAGCTACATCAGCTAACAGGAGAAAACTCATCGTCGACCATAGGTGTGTTAGAAATAGCAGCTAATAGGGTGAATCTCATGGTAGTCCATTGGTATGGAAGAAATAGCAGCTAAATAGGGGGAAATCTCATGGTGGTTGCGAAATAGTAGCTACATCAGCTAAACAGTGGTAACATCATGGTGATCCATAGGTTTTTCGAAATAGCAGCTAAATAGGAGGAACCTCATAGAAATCGCAGCTAAATAGGGGTAAAAACAGGGTGATCCATAGGCGTGCTTGAAATAGCAGCTAAATAGGGGTACCTCATGGTGATTGATTGTTGTGCTAGAAATAGCAGCTACATCAGCTAAATTTGGAGAACCTCATGGTGGTCTATATGTGTGCTAGAAATAGCAGCTAAATCGGAGGTATGTCAGAGTTGTCCCTAGGTGTGCAAGAAATAGCAGCTAAATCAGGGGAACTTCATGCTGGTCCATAATAATACTAGAAATACCAGGTACATCAGTTAAACAGGAGGAACATCATTGAGGATCATAGCTGTGCTAGAATTAGCAGTTACATCAGCTGAACAGGGGGAACCTAATTGTGGTCTATAGGTGTGTTAGAAATAGCAGCTAAATAGGGTGAATCTCATGGTGGTCTATTGGTATGCAAGAAATGGCACCTAAATAGGGGGTACCTCAGGGTGGTCCACAGCTAAATAGAAGGAAACTCATGGTGGTCCAAAGCTGTGTTAGAAATAGCAGCTAAATAGAAGGAACCGCATAATGGTTTAAAGATGTACTAGAAATAGCAGCTAAAAAGAGGGAATCTCATGGTGGTCCATAGGCGTGTTGGAAAATAGCAACTAAATAGGGAAACCTTATGGTGGTACATAGGTGTGCTTCAAATATCAGCTAAATAGGAGGAACCTCATTGTAGTCGAAAGGCAGCTAAATAGGGGTACCTCATGGTTGTTGTGCTAGAATTAGCAGCTACATCACCTAAACAGGCGGAAACCTTAAGGTGTGCTAGAAATAGCAGCTAAATACGTGGCACCACATGGTGGTCTATAAAAGTGCTAGAAATAGAAGCTAATAGAAGGTACGTCAATAGGGGGAAATCCCATGGTGGTCCAGAAATAGCAGCTACATCAATTAATCAGAGGCAACCTCATGGTGGTCCATAGGTCTGTTAGAAATAGCAGCTAAATAGGAGGAACCTCATGGTGGACCATATGTATTCTAGAAATAGCAGCTAAATAGGAGCAAAACTTATGGTGGTCCATAGGTGTAGTAGAAATGGCGGCTAAATAGGGTAACCTCATAGTGGTCTATAGGTGTGCTAGAAATAGCAGTTAAATAAGGTATCTCATTGTGGTCTATAGGTGGGCTAGAAATAGCAGCTAAATACAGGTACCTCAAAGTGGTCCATAGGTGTGCTAGAATTAGCAGCTACATCAGCTAAACAGAGGGAAACACATGGTGGTTCATAGGTGGGCTAGAAATAGCATCTAAATTGGGGGAACATGATAGTGGTCCATAAGTGTGAAGGAAATAGCAGCTAAATAGGACAAACCTCATGGTGGCTTATATGTGTACTAGATATAACAGCTACACTTGCTAAACAGTGGGAAACTCAGTGTGTTCCATTGGTGTATTAGAAATAGCAGCTAAATACGAGATACCTCATGGTGGCACATAGAAGTGCTAGAAATAGCAGCTACATACGGGAACGTTATGAAGGTCCTTAGGTGTGCTATAAATAGCAACTAAATAGAGGAAAACACATTGTTGGTCATATGTGTGCTAGAAATAGCTGCTAAATAGGGAGAACATCTTGGTGGTCCATGGATGTGCTAGAAATAGCAGCTACATAGGAGGTACCTCATGGTTGTCAGTAGTTGTGCTAGAAATTGCAGCCAAATACACGAACCTCATTGTAGTCTATAGGTTTACTAGAAATATCAACTACATCAACTAAACAGGGGGAACCTGATGGTGGTCCATAGGTATGCTAGAAATAGCAGTTAAATAAGGGAAATCTCATGGTGGTCCATAGGTGTGCTAGAAATTGCATCTACATCAGCTATGCAGGGGAAACCTTAGGGTGGTTTTTAGGTGTGTTAGAAATAGGAGCTACATCAGCTAAGCTGGCTGAACCTTATTGTGGTCCATAGGTGTTCTAGATGTACCATCTACATTAGCTAAATATCATGGTGGTTCAGAAGTTTGCTTGAAGTAGCAGCTAAATACGGGAACCTCATGGTAGTCCTTAGGTGTACTCCTGGGTCTAAACAATATCTTTCATGGAGCTTAACAACATTAGTCCTGAGGCGGTGGATTAGCAGTATATAGTTACGGCATCTACGGCTTAATTTCAAAGGTTTGCTTTCATCCTTACGAGGTCGATAAAATAAAACCCCATTAATGCACTGGGGTCGATGTAATCGACCCCAATGCATTAATGGGGTTTTATTTTATCGACCTCGTAATCGATGTAATCGACCCCCCCCCCCACCAAAATGATTGCCTTGAGCCTTGAAATCCTTATTATCATTATGCCATGGAGGCAACCATCTTCTAATCCCATTAAACCCCTTCCCCAAAAGAACCCTATTGCTAATTTACCAACCACTAACACATGCAAATAGTGTTGACCAGTAAGTAATATCAATAATGAACAAGGTCAAGATGCAAACGCCAAATCGGACACAAATAACTGGCGCAAAGATATCACCCACCATCAGAAAAGCTGTATGACCCACCCGTGACTTCAGAGTGGCAACCATCAATATAGGGCCACTGAAAGGTAGGTCAAGTGAGATTTTGTGTGTTCCTGTCGTGAGTCAGGCTCCCATACTACGATCCCACACCTGTCCTTCCTCATAGCAGTGTCATCCAGTATCGGGTCCCTCAACTATGATGACGATGTGTGGTGGGTTCAGTGTGGTCGCTGGCCTGTCCCTCCCCATGATGGTGCCATCCAATGCTGGGCCAGAAAACTATGGCTATGCTGTGAGTTGGGTTAGGCTCCTCATAGCGGTACTATCCAGTAATGGGCTCCAATTGGCCTCTTCAGATAGTGGTGCTATCCAATGGTCGTGAAGCTATGGCTATGCTGTGAGATGGGTTAGGTGCCTTGTATCCGTGCCATTAAGTACTGGATTCCAACTGCCTCGTTGCATAGTGGTGCCATCCAACTCCAGACACCCCTCCCCCACAAAGGTGGTTTCGTCGCATAGTGGAGTCATATGTGGTTATCCGGTTTCATATTGATAAGTGGCCATCGCATGGTATGCCGCTGTGAGAGGGGTTCGGCGCAGCCAAGTGTCTTGTCCATTCTCATAGTGGTGTCACCAGTGCCGGGCTCTGAAACCGTTGTTCCGCTGTGGGATGGGTTCGGTGCGGCCAACTGGCCCGTCCCTCCTCATAGTGGAGTCACATGCATCCAGTACTTGAACTGAGGTTCTGCTGAGTGAAGGGTTTGGCACGGCCAACTGGCCTGTCCACCTCATAGCGGTGCCATCCAGTCCCAGGCTGCCAGAGTCTGGTTTCATATTGAGAAATGTCCGTTGCGTGGAGTGTGCCCGGCTTTGAAACTAAGGTGTCGCTGTGAGAAGGGTTCGGCGCGGCCAATTGGCTTTCCCCTCCTCGTAGTGGTATCACTGGTCCTTTCGCATAGTGGCACCATCCAACGCCACACTCCCAAACTGTGGTTCCGCACCTGTCCCTCCTCATAGCAGTGTCATCCAGTACCGGGTCTCAAAACTGCGGTAACGTTGTGTGAAGGGTTTCACGCCGCCAACTGGCCACCCATCCTCATATTGGTGCCACCCAGTACCAGGCCCCAAAACTGGTTGCGCTGTGAGATGGGTTAGACTCCTCGTATCAGTGCCATCCAGTACCGGGTTCCAAAACTATGGTTCCACTGTGTGATGGGTTGGGATCCAAAAACATGGTTCCGTTGTGAGATGGGTTCAGCACGGCCAGCTGGCCTGTCCCTCCTCATAACAGAGCCATCCAGTTCCACACTGTAAAGGTGGTTGGTGTTAGGAAGGGTATCCAGCTGTAAAATACTAAGCGAAATTTACAGTCCCTGCCAGAGCAAAGTGTGACACATGGCCAACTCTGACCAGACTTGCTTCCTGGCGTGGATGACCCATCTAAACCCATGCAAGCGTGGAAACATTGACGTTAAACGGAAATGATGATGATGATGATGATATATTCAACCCATGCAAGCATGGAAAAGTGGACATAAAAACGATGATGATATATAAATACATATGACAAAAGTATTGGCTTGTGTATTGATTAGTATATCAATAAATGATTAAGGTTGTTCAGCTGTGATATTATAGTCTGAAATACAATATTATTGAAATCATACTGACCAATCATATTTTGTTGAGTCCATATCTTCAATCAAGTTTGTTAGCTGTTCACTCGAATTCTCTAACTCTGCAAGTAAAATAAACAGAACATATTGAAATAGAACACATTTATAGAGTTAAAACAGGTAGTAAGACATCTTTGGGAAAGTTGGACAGCAGGTCTTCAGAGACCCTTTACTCCTAACATTCTAAGAGTGCTGGACTGCATCCAAGTCATGAATGCTGGGTGCTCTTTTGCTTAAGGTGTTTAACAACTTGGATATCAGAGACATGTTGTATAGGGCACCTAAGTGGTATGGAGATCACTTCTGTTCCTCCTCAATCAGATCCAGCTGATACTTCTCTCCACTGAAAAGTCCTCCTGATCTTTGTTTGCCAGATTTTCTTGGCCAGGTGCCCTTTTTATCACCAACCACTTTACAGAGTGTATTGGGAGCATTTATCAGGTAGATCACGAATACTGGGGAGGTTGTAATGTCTATGGCACAACTGAAGAGTCACCTCAACCCTTTGTTATATATATATATATATATATATATATGTGTGTGTGTGTGTGTGTGTATGTGTGTATGTATATGTATATATTCAATAAGCCAACCATATATAGCTGAAATTACATGTCATATACATTATTTGTTGGATCAGGAATATATGGAATTGTTATGATTAGTATTAACTTGAAGATTTAGGATGATCAGTCAATGCTGTTGAGATTACACAACATCAGTGCTTTGTAATAAAAGATTTTATGTAATGCTTAATAAATTAATGGAAAAGCTAATATCACAGTACCTTATATATAAATACAGACAACAATCTAATAGCTATAGTTAGTTTAAACACTGCTTGTAAGTCATTGCCATTGCCATATGTCAGTGTATTAAATGATGGAATGATTGAGTTTATATCTTAAATCTGTTTTAAATAATTGGATATACACAAACACACACACACACTCGTTCCCATAACAGCAGCAGACAGAATAATCATCATCATCATCAACATCATCATCATCATAATCATCATAATCATCAACATCATCATCATTTACATCTACTTGATAAAACCATTCAATCCATCAGGGCATTATCAAACCTGGCAGAGCCTATCTCCTCTCAGGTCTGAATACAGTAGATTTCTTCCAGAGAAAAAGGAAGTGAGAAAGAAATATAGAGGAAGAATGGACTTCAGTACTAGATTGGTACATTTTTTGTCAACCTCGAAAGAAGAATGAAAGGCAAAGTTGACCTTTGAGAGCTGAAACGAATGCCGCAAAGCATTCTGTCTGATGTTCTAACAACCAATTCCCCTTTTATATATATATATATATATATATATATATATAATGTAGGAGGTGAGTTTTATTGTAGTACAATAAAGCAATGCAGATATCGGATAAGAAGCACTCTACAGTTTGTAGGACTGGAGTATACATAATATATAAGAACAAAAGATGGTTAAAAGAGTTCCATGTATTTTATTATGCGCATTTATGTTGATTTAAAACTGAACTATCCACAAGTGTTTTTTAACCTTCATATCATGTCCTCCTGTTTTATCTGATGAAAACACAAATATTATTGCATGATGATATTTGTTTTTGAAATGCGCATAATAAAATACATGGAACTCTTTTAACCATCTTTTGTTCTTATATATTATATATATATATATATATATATATATCATCCTGTTGAGGGTCTTTGCCACAAGTGCCATCAGTGAAATCTCCCTGTAGTTGTTGGTGTTAGAGAGATCTCCCTTCTTTGGCACTAGGACGATATTACTGATCCTCCACTGATTCGGGCAACTCCTTTCTCCAGTGCCTAGTTACAGAACCCCAGGATGATATCAAAATCACACCTCTTCATCACCTCTCATGCCACTCCATCTTCTCCATGAGCCTTGCCCTCCTTGATCTTCTTCTTGGCTCTCTGAAGCTCCTCTCTGGTGAAGGGTCCTATCTCAATATCCAGTTCCTCAAACAGCTGCCTGATCTCCCCAGTATTCTAGGCTGTGGAGGGTGGCTCTCCTAGTAGGGTCCTAAAATGGTCCAGCCATTTCCTCTTCCTATCCTATTTATTTAAACGAATAAACATTGATGTCTCTTGTTGAGACGAGACTATATTAGAATTCATAGAAAAATGAGAAAAAAGTTATTAAAAAGCTAAAAGTTATTAAATAACTAGAGGTGGGTGATAGGCAGATAAAACATAGAAAAGATTGAGAGTGGATTAAGGCATGGAAAAGCGTGTTGGCTCATAGAAGTGACTGGAAGAAGGAAATAAAAGGAAGGTGATGTACAAGACAAGTTCAAACACACATCTTCATCTTCACCAGCTCTCAAATCAGCAAAATGGTTTCACATGATTTAATTGAGAGTACCATTTTGAAAAGGCTGGATTATGCAACAAAAAAGTAAATCTTTTAACTGCTTAATGTAAGTAAGACGTTTTTTGCTTCGCTCTCTGATCTGTCTGCTTATCTATTTGTTATTATGTTTGTTTTGTCATAGACACATCATACACACAAAAAACATTTTTTTTTTCTGTTGCATGAGTATTTGTTTTGGTTCTTTATGTCCTGAATACAACTTCCACCTCCCCCCCCCTCCTCATCCCCCTCCCCCTCCTCCTCATCCTCATCTTCCTCCCCCTCCTCATCCCTCTTCTTCTTCTTCTTCTTCTTCTTCTTCTTCTTCTTCTTCTTCATAAGAGGGTCATGGGGACAGAGCCCTCAAACATGTCTTCCAGAGGGTCTTATCAGAAGCAACTGTCTCCAAATGATTTGGTTGGGTCTCCAAATAAGACCAACCGAGCTTATGGATGCTATCCAACTATCATGCTGCTGGCTGGTTTCATACTTCTAGGGTCAATATAATATACATAATGTCAGTCCATGGTGGTAGATTATCAGAAATGTTAGATTATTGGATAATATGTCTTGTAGCATTTTTTCTGGCTCTTTGTGTTCTGGGTTTAAATTCTTCTGTGTTCCACATAGTTGTTAGATTTAATCCATTGAATAGGTTAACATCACTACCAAGTCCATTGGTGCCTCTAGCAGAATACACCCTTTTATAAATATTCAGGCTAGGTTATTTCTCTAAGGATATCTTCCCTCCCTTCTTCCCACCAGACTTGGAGTCCTTAAAAAGGGTTGTGATTAAACTGTATTTGCCTCTTTCAGTAAATAATAAAATAAAATAAAATAAAATAAAATAAAATAAAATAAAATAAAATAAAATAAAATAAAATAAAATAAAATAAAATAAAATAAAATAAAATAAAATAAAATAAAATAAAATAAAATAAAATAAAATAAAATAAAATAAAAAATAAAAGTTGAGAGAAAATATAGTGCAATAATACATGATGGCTTCTAAGTTAGTTACAATGCCATACATCTGTGGTGAGGCTAAAGTCAATTGTATCAACTCAGTACTTTACTGGTATTTTATTTAATCGATCCCAGAAGGATGAAAAGCAAAGTTGATCTTGGTGAAGCAAATATTGCAAATAATTTGTTCGACATTCTATCCACTGTTTTCACAATAATATGTACTGAATACAATAACAACAGCTTGAAATAAAATGACAATACATGTACAAAATAGGAATATTAACATTTCATAATGAAATTATATGAAAATCAATGAAATATTTTACCAGAGAAGTCAATATTTGTGTTTGCATTTTTGAAGATTGGTTCCACAATTGAACCATATGACGTTAAGCCCTGTTTGTTTCCAGCATGTGGCTGACACAAAACTCTTAGATTCTTTGGACGCTCTGGGAAATCTGAAAGTATATTAGTATATTTTGTAATATGATAGAATGGTTAATAATTCTAATATGATAATGTATGTTATATTGAATATAACATTATATAGTTTATAATTATATTAAACATAACATTATACTGTATATAACTATATTAAAAGAGTGAAGGACATAATCAAGATCATTAAGAAGGGCAACATCGATGGGCTGGCCATGTCTCTCATCTCAGAGACAACAGGTAGACAATTAGAGCAACAGAGTGGACACCAAGGCAGTGGAGAAGAATTAGGGGGTGGCCAAAGACAAGATTGCACGACAACCTGACCCAATACCTCAATGCAGCATGGTCCAGTATGGTCAGAGGAAGCAGGGGACGTCAACCAAGGAAGGGTTTCCCCAACAAGAGTGAGAAGACCCTGAATTTGGATTTAGAACTATATTAAATACACTATTATATAATTATCATCATCACCATCACCATTTTATGTCTGTTTTCCATTCTGGCATAGGGTGGATGGGTTGTCATGTTCTGAATATAACATTATATAATATATATCAATGTGTAATATTGTAAGGAGATTGGCATTAGGAAGAGTATCCAGCCATAGAATTCATGCTAAATATGGAAGATAATGAAAAGATCCGTTACTCTGGCCTGTCTGGTTTCAGACCATTACAAGCCATCCAATCCATGCCAGCAATTAAATATGATGAGGGGTGTGATGATGATGATGATGAATATTGAATAATTCATGATAGATTTTCCATCAGTTTCAATGAGCATCCAGTCATTCAATCAACTAGGTGTCTGACTCATGAATTAACATATAAGTGTTAGAGTATCCCACATGTAATCTTATCATAATTCTCTGGCAGAATCAGTGTGATACACTATGTAATATGACTCAACCATTGAATTGCAGATACAGCCCATCTTATATTACAGTGTAAGTGGTTGAGTATTCCACAGGCATGTATACCCGTAATCTAATTCTGTGTGACACAATATGTGACAAGGATGGACCTTTGAGTTTAAGGTGTGATCCATTTGATGGGGCTTCTAAACTAGGCCATGGTTAAGACACTTGCCCAAGATGCCATACAGTGGGATTGAACCTGGGAACTCCAGTTTACAAAGCAAGCTTCCTAACCACTCAGCCATGTCTATGATTACACATAATACATTATACATATATCTATGTTAACGATAACATAAATGTTGACTGGATACAAATACATATTAACAATAGAATTCTATAAATACAACAATAATGTAATTACATAATGTATAATTGTTAATATGTAAGAATATTTGATGAAGATGTGGTTATGTGATCTTGTCTTGTCTGAGACTGTGCTGATCCATCCAACCCATTCCAGCATGTGAATTGGACACACACACATATATATAGTGAAGGCATATGATTTAGTGGTTAGAGCGTTGGGCTTACAATTATGAGGTTGTGAGTTCATTTCCTTGACTGGGAGGTGCATTGTGTCTTTGAGCAAGACATTTTATTTCATGTTGGAAAAAATGAGTTGTGTCGTCAATAAAGCCAAGCTGTATCAGCCTTTGCATCTCCATTGGACAACATCAGTGGTGAGGTGAGGAAAGTCAGGTATGCATAGGTAACTGCTGGTCTTCTACAAAAACAACTTGTCTTGGTTTGTGCCTCAGAGGAGAACTTTCTAGATGCAAATTCCATGGTCATTTGTGACCAAAGGAGGTCTTTACCCTTTTTATAAATAAATGAATAGTATACTACTTGTGATGTGATATGTAAATGTATTCAGAGAACACCTGCCCACTGCATCTAACAGCCTGAACTGTGATATCAATGTTAATGTTACTATTATGGTAGCATTGCATGCATTTAGTATAATTGCATCTGGTCAGGTCTATTTAAGATGATTATCAGTTAAATATCAAAAACAGTTTTAAAGCATGTCTAATGCTTGGATAATGTTGGTGAACTTCATCATCATCATCATCATCATTATCATCATCATCATCATCATCATCATCATCATCATCATCATCATCAACCTCATCATCATCATCATCAATGTTTTTACATTCATTTTTCCATGTATGCATAAGTTGAGGGTTTTTTTTTATTGGGCAAATTCTTTTTTATAACCAGATGCCTTTACTGATGAAAACTCATACTTTATTTTAAGGATAGTATAAGCTACTAACATAATCAAACCTATAAGCTGCATGATATATTGTTTATGTGGCTGTTATAGTGTTGATATGAAATTTGACACAACTGCAGGATCCTCCCAACCTTTTGTTTAGCAAGCTTTCTATGATTAGATGCCCTTCCTAACACCAACCTCTTTATATTTTTGAATCATAAAAGAAAATAGAGAAGGTATGGTTATTCATATTTTTCTTGCATTAATGGTCAGAGAATTGGATTCGCAATTGTGAGGTTGTAAGTTCAATTCCCTGACTAGGTGATGTATTATGTCCTTGAGCAAGACATTTTATTTAATGTTGCTCTTTCTGCCAGGAATTGGGACTGGTAGACAGTATCAGCAATGGGAAAACCAATGGAAACATTGTTTCTTTGGTCCAGTTTGATGAGTTCCAACCCCTCTCGGCAAGTAAATAAGGTCAGATCTTGTTAATCGATTGAGTATATTAAATGAAATTCTGGTTGTGTAACCAGTTTCATATTTCCAGTTAGATATGAAAAGGATTTTCAGACACATGTAATCTGATACTGATTGTCATATTAGTGTAGCTATTATAATATTGTATAAATAATGAAGTAATATATATGTGCATATGAATATAATATTCTCAGAGGAAGAGGAAGGCCAAGGAAGACAAGGGAGAAAAAGTAATGAAGGTAGAACATTGTAGTAAAAGGTAGAACATTGCCAAGGAAATGACAAGGAAGAACTGGTTCTGCTGGAGTAAACCTATCTAACTTATGAAAGTATAGAAAGATGGATGTAAATTAATGAGGGTGACGATGACAACGATGAAGAGATTGATGGTGTTGATGGTGATGATGATGATGATGATGATGGAAATGATCATAATGATGATCATGATGAGGATGACAACTAACCATCATGGTCATGATCATGATGATAATGACAATGCTGAAGATTATGACCATAATCATGATGATGATCATAGTAATGATGGCACTGCCATCAATAATAGTGACGATGGTTATGAAGACAATGTCAATGATGATGATGGTGATGCCAACAATGACTATGATCAGGAGGATGAGGGTGAGGGTGGTGGTGGTGCTTATGGTGGGTGAAAAGAAATTTATAGGATAAACACACATACACACTTGCTAAGACATACAACATACTACAGTTAAAGACTTTGTCAGTGAGACTAAATATAATCGTGTTTTGCTATTTATATAGACTGTAGGCCAGAATATTTTAATCTCAGTTTGAGAAGTGTTTTCACATGAAACTCTAGAGACATGAATAATTACTCAGCTAACAAAATTAACAAACAAACATATATATTCTACACTACGTATTCAGATATCTTTATTCCTATCTATGTCTCATCCTTTTTCTCTCTCCCTTTAAGAAATATAGACTGTGGTAAGTCTAACTGTGTTGTCATATAGGAATATAGACTATGATAAGACTAATGATGTTGTGATAGGGTAATATAGACTGTGTTGTGATATGAGAATATAGACTAGTAAAACTTATTGTGCTGTCATATAGGAATATAGGCTATAGTACTGTGGTTATAGGTATAATTTAACCATAGTTTATATCATACAGCTTCTGCTACATCTAGTCAAACTATTTAATAGCAGAGGAGGTTATTTCGAAATTGTAGGTGGAAATATTTCAGGCAGTAGCTTCAACTGTTGACAACTAAAGAATTCTCTCTGTGTGCAAAGGATATATTTTATGCAGAACATGTGTGAAGGCTGTAAGAAATTGAATTGCTTATGCTTCATTGGATGTGTAATGTTATTGTATATGACTGATGAACTAAAGATGAGTTGAGAGAAAAACTAAGCATAAGAGGAATCAAATGTTTTGTACAGGAGAGAAGATTGCACTGGTTCAGACATGTAATGCATATATATGATGATCACTGGGTGAAGAAGTACCAGGAGTTCCAAATGGAAGAAAGCTAAGGCAAAGTAGAACCAAGATTTGAGTAGAGGTGGTGAAAAAAAAAAAAATGCAGAGATATTGTGTTGGAAAGGATTTGTCTAATCTACGTCAGCATGAAAAAATTAATGATGATGATGATGATGATGATGATGATGATGATGATGGTGGTGGTGGTGATGAGATAATGAGATGATGATGATGATTTTGAGGATGTTGAACTGAAATATTTTTGTTATATTTAAATATATATATTTGACATACATATTGATAATTATTCGGCATAACAACAATTAGGATTTAAGAAATTATCATCATCATCATCATCATCATCATCATAATCACTGTTTAACATCTATTTTCATTGCAGGAGTAGATGGATTGTCATGAACTGAAGCTTGACTAGTCAGATGACTACTTCATGCTCATATACTCAATTTTTGTTTTGTTTTCTATGGTTAGATGCCTTTCCCAATGCCAAGCACTTTACAGCATGCACTGGGAGCATTTTATTGTGACACCAGCACTACCACCTTACAGAGTGGACTGGATGCTATTTGTTGTGGCACTAGCACTACTATTTTACAGTGAAGACTGTGTGTATTTTGTCATATCACCAACACTACTACTTTATAGAGTGGTCTGTGTGGCACCAACACCCCCTCAAATGTTAAGTAATTTTCATAGAGCAATGTAGACCCATAAGTATAGCAACATTAAGTTTGAAATCAATATTTACATTTATAACAGGAATGTTACTAGCATTGCTATTAGCACACTTAAATCTTTATTTTTATATTTACAAAACTCTAATACTGGCATTCTTTTATGTAAATGCAATGTTTCACATTTACATAGGGAAAGAAACAAGATTGTATGATGTTCATACCATTCCCCCACGCATTAGAAGCCTAAGCAGTGATGATGATGATAATGATGATGGCAATGATGATGATGTGAGTGGTGGCAGCAGCGACGACAATGACGATGACGAGGATGATAGTGATAATGGTGATGATGATAGATCTTCTGTCAGTTTTGATGATCATTCCACCATTAAATCAACTGAAAGTTCAACTTAGGAATCAGCATGTAAATGGCTGTGTATCCCTTAGGCACATGTACTCAGGGAGATTCAGCATGATACAGTGTGTGACATGCTTTTGAATTACACGGGTTTCTAAATAGGCAAGAGTCAACCTGTGGCGATGATAAAGACATTTACCCAAGATACCATGCAGTTGGATCAAATCCAGGACCTTATGATTGTGAAGTAAACTTGTTAATCTCTCAGTTGTGCCTGTGGCCAGTAAATAGCTTCAGTGGAAAATCAAAACTGGCCCAGAAACCTAGTTTTCTAGGGACATTCTCCTTATACAGTGCTTCTTAAAGTCTGGTAAATATCACCATCCTCCAAGGCAATGTCTTCTCCATTCTGTCAGTAGGGACCACAAGGAGTACTGTCCCTTAAGTTTCATTATTGCAGTGGCATGTGAAATAGAGATCTCTCACTTTGTTAGTTTACATATCATTTGGATTTTTAGAAAAACATATTTATAATTTCTTTTGGGAAGGATTGTTTGTACTTAGAGCCTTGTGGTTTAAATTAAATACTTTAATCCTTTTGACAGGTACTGTTACTATGAAACCAAACAGTTCATTTTAAGGGGTTTCTAATTTAAAATCTCTAGCATAATTTTATATAAGAACCTTTTGTTAAGTTATGTTACAAATTCCTTCTAATAATACTTTCTGATTTAGGCATGAGGTCAACAATTTTGAAGGAAGGGAAAGCTGATTAAATCGACCCCAGTGTGTACTTTGTCTTATCGACCACGTAAGAATGAAAAATAAAGCTAACCACGGCAGGATTTGAACTCAGAACATAAAGAGAGGTGACTATATGCTGCAAAGTATGTTGTTCAATGCTCTACCGATACTACCAATCCAGTAATAATGAAAGAATTAATAATTTGAGCAAATCCCTCTGAATTCTTCATTGATTTATTGATATATAATGTATTTCATTATAAATAAGGTAACAAAATGGCTAATGTTCATTACTTCAGCCAACTCTAGTGTCGTTTGTATGAAGAATATTAACAATCAGATGATCTGTGTGTGGCTAAAATAACTGCTAAAAAATGAAGGATGTTTTACAATGAGTTCTTTCTTATAACATATGTCTGTAATAACATATGGACATCACAGTAATTTAATGAAAGTCTTATGTACAAAGAAATATATGAACACCACATTTTTCACATAACAATAAGGATTATGTAATATAGATACTAATGATAGTATTATATAAACACACATGCTCTTTACATAATATACATATATAAATATATATATATGCAGGGTGTCTGCAAAAAATGTATACACACTTCAACAGCATTCTAAAAAAGAGGATATGTGGAAGCTGGAGATAAATGAGGCAAGTATGCTTCGGTGGATCTGCAATGATAATGTGTGGAACGACAAAGCATGGATGAATTGAGAGAGAAACTGGGTATGAAAGGAATGAGTAGTAGTGTGTAGGAGAGGAGTCTACATTGGTATGGGTGAAGAAATGCCAAGTAATCCCAGTGGAGAGAGATGTGCAAAGGAAGGCCAAGAAAGACCTGGATGAAAGTGGTGAGAGCTGATCTCAGTACGCTAAAGCTCGCGCAGAAGATGACAAAGGAATGTGACAAGTGGAAAGTTGTTCTACTGAGAAGGACCCATCCAACTCATGCAAGCCTGGAACAAAGAACGTAAAATAATGATGATGATATTATATATATATGACATATGTGTGTGTGTGTGTGGGGGGGGGGACCCTTCAGTTGTGTCAACGATAAAATGTGTCACGATAAAATGCACTTGGTAGAATGTGGAATCATATGTAAGTGAGATGTGAACCATCAGTCTAGCTGGGAAAGAGGACATTAAATGAAGATGATGATGACGATGATATATATATATATATCATACCTGTTTAGCATGCATTTTTCTATGCTTGCATGGGTCAAAGAGGTCATCCGTGTTGAGAGACAAGTCTGACAGAACTGTAAATTTAGTCAGGGTTTTTACAGCTGGATGCCCTTCGTTACACCAACCACATTTACATATATATACATATAATACATTGAAAGTCTCCAAACAAAAATGTGCATAACAAAACTTACCAGCAAGTATATTTTCTATTTCTTCTACCCATTTCTTACAGAGTTCTTTGCACGGATTGGAAAATACAAAGGTTTTCTCCAAGAGTTTATTTCCGGATTGTTCTTCATAGGTAAGTATAGAAATGCCCATACAGATACCTTGCCCTTCACCCTGATCTTTTGTTCGTCGATGTATAATACGGGCACCATAGACATTTTTAAATTGAACACAACCATCATTAGACACAGAATCTAGACTTGATAACTTGGTTCGTTTGAACATTGCATTGAAGAAAGTGGATTTTTGACGACTGGCGCCATCTGAAAGTAAATTTAATACAGATAGTCAGGTAAGTGCCAATATAATTCAAATAACCATTATATTAAAGCTGTTGTATCTTTTATGTAAAACGTTGGTCAGCTTAGAAAGGGGGTGGAAAGGGTGTGTATGTGTGTGAGAGAGAGAGAGGAAAGGAGCGAGAAGAGTGTGGTGTAGAGTGGTTGGGATAGAGGTGGTAGCAACAACCCCAATTTTTTTCTTTTTAATCCTGTCTGTGACAAGTCTATATAGAAAGAGGACAATGAGAGAGTGCGTGAGTGAGAGAGTGAAAGAGAGGATGGAAGAGAGAGAGAGAGTGGTGGTGATAGTTGTGCTGGCAGTGACAGTTATTACTTTTTAAAATATCTGATGATTTAATTGTGTATGTATATATATGTATATATGTATGTGTATATATATATATATGTATGTATATATATATATATATATATGTGTATGTATATATATGTGTATGTATATGTATATATATATGTATGTATATATATATATATATGTATGTATGTATGTATATATATGTGTGTATATATATATATATGTGTCAGGTCACCAGTTGGTGCTACTGGTAACATGTATTCCAGTACAACCTGTCTCATGGTCGGGTCGTTGGTGACTAAACTGGCAACCCCACCAAGGTTTCTTGGTGAGGAGGGTGACTTTGGACATCCTGCAGGACTAAAAACAAAACCTGTCAAAGAGCAAAGGAGCTCTTAAGAGTCAATGGCAATCCAAAATCACCGGGAGAGATGACCCCTTAGCCTTTGTCAAGGCAGAATTCTAGGAGAAGGAAAACTCTGATATAACACCTGCAACTCTGATGGTATCCAATGATGTTGACTTGTTCTCCTTTTTGGTAAATATCATCTTGGTTAAGAGAGTGGGACTGGCTTTGTGCAGTGCCTTTGCTCACTATAAAAGCTTCACGGCACAGGCATTGCTTTATATCTGGAGATCTCTCTGCACTTGTCGTCACATAGTACCATGGGCCCAGCACTATGTGTCAATAATTGTCACAAGTGTAGTGTTTGTACCAGAGTTTTCAAGTCGCTGGCTGGACTAAAAAGTCACACTCGTTCAGCGCATCGGTAGGAGTTCTCCTACATGGATATAAAGTAGTGGCCATACTCGAAAACGAGTTGGCAGCCACCATATATATATATATGTAAAAAAGAAAATTTCGCTCTACATGACTGAATACAATAAATGTAATCTGAGTTTAGCGAATATTAATAATTATTTCTACTTTAGGCACAAGGCCAGCAATAAACCAGTGTATTACTGGTACTTTATTTTATCGACCCCGTAAGGATGAAAGGCAAAGTCAATTAGCGAATATTAATAATAACATTCGATTCATTTGCAATTATGCAAACAAGCCTCAATTTTATAGCCATGTCAGTAGAATGAGCCCCTCATTCTTGCTCTTATGTTGGCATGCGAACAGAACTGCAGACAATAATGTTTCTGGGTATCACCCTTCATCAGTACAGATCACTGTTCACCTGCCAAACTGTCAGAGCTAGTGAAAATATATGCTATTTTCAAAAATACACAGTGACTGATCAGCCTGATTTGCATATTAGCAGACTGACTGATCAGTCAGATCTGCATATTAGCAGATCCACTGATCAACCAGATTTGCATATCACCAGGCAGGCCAGTCAGTTTCCTGTATATGAGCGATAAATGGACGGCTTTGCCAAATTCAAATAAAAAAGAAAGTTTCGCTCTACATGGCTGAATACAATAAATGTAATCTGAGTTTTTCGAATATTAATTATTGTTTCTACCTTTGGCACAAGGCCAGCAATTACCCAGTGTATTACTGGTACTTTATCGATCCCGTAAGGATGAAAGGCAAAGTTAACCTCGGCGGGATTTGAACTCAGACTATAAAGGGCCATAACTCTTTGCTGCAAAGCATGGCGTCCGACCCTCTACCAATACTGCCAATCCACCGCCCTTCGAATATTAATAATAACATTCGATTTGTTTGCAATTATGCAAACAAGCCTCAATTTTATAGCCATGTCAGTAGATTGAACATTTCATTCTGGCTCTGATAGCCAGAAACATTAGTGTCTGCAGTTCTGTTTGTGTGCCAATATAAGAGCAAGAATGAAGTGTTCATTCTACTGACATGGCTATAAAATTGAGGCTTGTTTGCATAATTGCAAACGAATCAAATTTATTTTAGTGACCACATATATACATATGAAAAAGTAAACATAAACAACAAAGCAAACCACACAATACAATGAAGAAATATATTAGTTTAACGCCTGATATAACAGGAAAAATTCATCAGAAGATAGAATGAAAAATAAAAGATAAAATAGAAAGATAATGAGTCAGAGAGGAAGGTGGAAAAGAGTCAGCTATATATATATATATATATATATATATATATATATATAGGGTATTAAAGGTCCAAATTAATTGCGTCCGTAGGTGGTGTGCCGATATGAGCACTCGATGCTCATGTGGAGCAGAGTATCAATAATGATATATAAGGGAACCAAGAATCAGTGTTGCATCATATCCATATTTAATTACATATTACATATGTTTCATTGTCGATAAGCTCGAGGAACGATCGATTAATGATATTATATATATATATATATATATATATATATATAGTATTAACAACTATGTTATCATATATCTGAGGAGCTTCCGATTCCAGAGTCAGGATCGATCATTAATCGATCGTTCCTCGAGCTTATCGACAGTAAAACATATGTAATATGTAATTAAATATGGATATGATGCACCACTGATTCTTGGTTCCCTTATATATCATTATTGATACTCTGCTCCACACGAGCATCGAGTGCTCATATCGGCACACCACCTACGGACGCAATTAATTTGCACCTTTAATACCCTATATATATATATATATATATATATATATATATATATATATATATATATATATATATATATATATATATATAAAAATAAAGATCCGAAGGCATGGTATAAATTTCAAATCATTTTAATCACGACACATGTTTCAATAAGGGATAGATCGATCGTGTGGTCATGATCGATTGTCACTGATCTCATCAGGTGAATAATGAAAAGTCTTCAAGAGTCTATGAGAGAGGAAAAACTAACGATGTTCACTCACTATGGGGAACAAAACTCTAGTGAGTGAACATCGTTAGTTTTTCCTCCCTCATATGAAAGATTTGAAAACTTTTCATTATTCACCTGATGAGATCAGTGATAATCGATCATGACCACTCCATCGATCTATGCCTTATTGAAACATGTATCGTGATTAAAATGAATGGAAATTTATACCATGCCTTGGGATCTTTATTTTGATACAAATACTCCGTTTTACATTATCTAGCTGTTCTCTTAAATATAATTGGAGATATACAAAAGCGTGGAGAACTTAATATTGCCAACAAAAGTTTATTGGACCGTATGACACAATCAATAATACACCTTACTATATATATATATATATATATATATATATATATATATATATATATATATATATATATATATATATATATATATATATATATATATATGTAGGAGGTGAGTTTTATTGTAGTACAATAAAGCAATGCAGATATCGGATAAGAAGCACTCTACAGTTTGTGGGACTGGAGTATACATAATATATAAGAACAAAAGAACATAGAATCAATTATTACATAATACAACACATTCTTACTCTATATCACCTTATAAAAATCCTTCGTAAACATATACAATTTTTGACGTTAGAATATTCATCCGCAATTCATTATTCTTTTCTCCCTATCATCTAACTCATTATTCTCAATACATATTAACTCCTTCTCTTTCTTCGCACATATTTTTCTCTTTTTCTCTTCGTTAATTTTCAAATTCTTTTAATTTACACATTATCTTCCAACGGTTTTCAACCTCTCTATGTAAAACAATATATCTTTTTCAGTTATAAAAACTATCTCTCTCTCTCTCTATCACCCATCTCTCCTCCTATCTCATCCTTCCTCACTATACTCCTCCCTCTCCACCTTCACTCTCATCTCCTCTTTTTTTCATCCCCCCCCCACTCTAAATAAAATATTTTTCCCAATATCACACATCAATCTAAAACTACTTCTCGTATGTTGATTTAAAACTGAACTATCCACAAGTGTTTTTTAGCCTTCATATCATGTCCTCCTGTTTTATCTGATGAAAACACAAATATTATTGCAGGATGATATTTGTTTTTGAAATGCGCATAATAAAATACATGGAATTCCTTTAACCATCTTTTGTTCTTATATATTATATATATATATATATATTTTTTTTTTTTTTTCTAGCTTGACCACAGCCACATAGCGATTCTTAGCCATTTTTGAATCTAATTTTGGCGCGATCGGGTTGGAAAATTAGATGTCTGATTTTGAGTTTGTCTCCTGATGAATCCTAACTCAAGACATTCCTATTATTTGGATGTCTAAAAATACGGATGAAACCCTGGTAGAGATATAATTACGGTATGTACACATTTCTTCTAAGTTTAATTTTACACCTAATTGTGTATGGTTGATGATATATTTAGTCAGTTTCTACATGCTGTCGAAATGTTGGATAAATAATCTATTGGGGCCACCGCGAAGAGGCCATTTTCGATTATTTGTCGGAGATTTCTTCATAAGAGCCTTTCTTCTTATAGCTTGGTCTAATTGATTTTTATATGGTTAATTATGCTAATTAGAAGAGGAAATAGTATATATTTTATCTAATAATTCTAAGGACATGATTTATGTTATATATATATATATATATATATATATATATATATATATATATATATATATATATATATATATATATATATAAACGGAAAAAAGGAAACGAAATTTCAATTATCACTCTTAGTACGGCTGTTACTTAAATATAAGTATGTATACGTACATACATATATGTATACAGACGTACAGTAGTATGCATATATATATATACATACATGCACACATATATATATGTACGTATGGATTCACCGAACATTTATTATAATGCTCGGTGTGTTTGTAAACAAACATCCCGAATTTTGTAACAAACATCCCGAATGTTGTAAACAAACATCCCGAATTTTTTCCGTTTATCATTTTCGGTACCCCGGCCGATTAACTCACTCGATATGCAAATTAGGCTGCTCAGCCGTTAATATGCATAAGGAAAGTATATACTTTCAGACGTTCAACCATCTGGCAGGAAGGTATACTTTGCTGACGATAGCTAATAAACTTGAAACTAGTACAGCGTTCCTTTGTCGGTGTTGAACAAATGAGCAACGATGGTTGCTTGACACTGTACGGCTTAATTCGGGATGTTTGTTTACAAACACACCGAGCATTATAATAAATGTTCGGTGAATCCATACGTACATATATATATATATATGTGTGCATGTATGTATATATATATATGCATACTACTGTACGTCTGTATACATATATGTATGTACGTATACATACTTATATATATATATATATATATATATATATATATATATATATATATATATATATATATATATCAGGACTGAATTTAGTCCAGAAATAGCCGTCGAAACGGCTTGAACTCTGCCGTCGGGGTCTTGAACATTTTCCTATATATATATATATATATATATATATATATATATATATATATATATATAGTGAAAACTGGAACGGGAACAAAAACAGAGAGACTACAAACAAAGGTTTATTAGTTTCACGCGCTTGAGAGTGGAGGGGGGGGGGCGTTTCAGGCATAAGCCCTTCTTCAGGAGAAAAGTGGGTGGGAAGAGAGTTCCGAGGAGGGTGTGTGGGGGAGTGGTGGAGAGACATTTAGAAAAAAAGAGGGGGGGAGAAAAGGGAGGAAAAATGGTTGAATGGGTACATATAAAAATAAAAATAAACATAAAGATAAACAAGTGGTGGAAGGGTGTGGGGCGTGTAGGGATGGTGGCCGGTGGAGTAGGGAGAGGGAGGCGGGGGTCCGAGCGGGGAGGGCTGAAGGTGGTGTTTGTGTATGTATGTAGGTGTACGTGTGTATGTGAATGTGAGAGTTGGGGAAGAACGAGGTTCCATGTTCAGGAAACGGTGTGTGTGGGGGGTGGGGTGTAGGTCGATGTGTGCGTATATATATATATATACAGTATATATATATATATATATATATATATATATATATATACAGTATATATATATATATATATATATATATATATAAATATAAGAATAAACGTGCTGCGTGGTTGCTAATGGGTTACATATGAATAAAGTTAGTCCTTCATCAGCGATCTTCCAACCAACATTGGTATTTCATCGCTTTAAATACCATATACCTCCGGTTGGTGCGAGCAACGGCTAAAAAAAGTCGTTGGGACACGTAAATAAAGGGAACAGCGAGAGTGTAAACAAACAAAGATGGTGAAGCAACGAAAAGTGAGGAAGAAAGAATCAAGTCCCAAATTTCCATGAATATAAGTTCGGTGAAATCGTGAACGAGAGATAATAAAGACCATCAAACCTGGTTGGAATGTGAGCAAGGAAGGAATTCCGTACAGGTCTAACGGGAGGAAGAAGGAATCTAGTCTGTGAATTCGGTGAACATAAGTTCTGTGAAATCGTAGACGAGAGAGAGAAAAAAAGCGAACCTGCCTGACCAAGGGTGCAAAAGAAAAGAATTACGCACAGATATATATATATATATATATATATATATATATATATATATATATATATATATATATATGTATATTTATATATATATTTATATTCATTATATATGTATATATTTATATGTGTATATATATATATATATATATATATATATATATAAAGAATGAGAGAGAGAGAGAGAGAGAGAGAGAGAGAGAGAGAGAGAGAGAGGGGGGGGAGAGAGATCATCATTGTCAACATCATATTACGTCTGCCCTCCATGCTGGAACGGCTTGGGTTTGTTTGAAACTAGACGGGTCAGAGAGATTTCATCTTGCTTAAACATTCTATTTTTGACGGGGTTTCTACAGATGGATGTCTTTCGTAATGCCAACCACTTTGCACAGTGAACCGAGTGTATGTTATTGTAGCACCAACACTTTACAGGGTGTATTGTGTGTGTGTGTGTGTGTGTGTGTGTGTGTGTGTGTGTGTGTATAAACAAATGCTTGAAATGAATGATCTGCATAAAGTGTATACATACAAATAAATGTCACTGTTTGAGTAAGGGAAGTAGGAATCAGTCCTCGCAATTTCAAGACCGAAACTCCCTTTTGTGTGTTCAAGTAATGAGAGGCTGATCAAAATCCTTTTGAACAATTTAAGATAACGCACTAGATGTGGACCTTGTCAATAAGCCAACACGATGAAAGCAAAGAGCACGCTTCGATCTTATTTCATCTATTCAGTGAAGCATATTTCCTTAGAACACCAAGTTTACTTATACACAAATCTGCTCCCACTCTTATATTGTCACATATTGTATTACGCTAATTAGACTTAGGAATTACACTGAGGGTACACGTCACAGTGGAATAATCAACGGCATACACATTAATTCACGAGTTGGACATTCAGTTGATCGACCAACTAAATGTTCATCGTCGAAACTGACGGATAATCCACAATTTTTTTATTAAATTCTTGATAAGAATCGTATATTTGTAGCAAGATGGCCGGCTTCCTGTGTTTATCTGACATTAATGGTGAATCATGTAATATACATACATACATACACAAATATATACATGTCACGCACACTCACACACTCACACATACACACACCCATATATATATATATTTTAGTATGCATAATATAAATTTATGTATAATATAGATAGATAAATATGTGTAGATATGTATATATATATATATATATATATATATATATATATATATATATATATATGTGTGTGTGTGTGTGTGTTTGTGAGTGTGTATGAGTGTACGTAAATACAATACATATGTATATATATATGTATGTGTGTGTGTGTGTGTGTGCAAATATGTATTATATATGTATATACGTACACACACACGCTCACACAAATACACACGCACACACACACACACACACACACACACACACACACACACATATACATACATACAAACGTACATACATACATACTTACACATACACATACATACATACAAACGTACGTACATACATACATACAATTTAAAGATAAAGAGGAGAAAAGAAAAGAGAAGGAAGAAGAATATATTATCGTCTGCCGAATTTGAGAAAATCTCGTCATGAAATCATAAAACTGCCAACAACTCAGCAATAGTATATATTATGAAGACATTTAGTGAAGTGTGTAGGTGTGAAGTATGTTGATGACGTATGTGTGGTGCGTGGGTGGTGTGGAGTGTAGGTGGTGTGTGTGGGTGGTATGGCGTGTGGGTGGTGTGGTGTGGTGCGTGGGTGGTATGGTGTGTGTGTGGTGTGTGGTATGTGGTGTGTAGGTGGTATGGTGTGTGGTGCGTGGGTGGTGTGTGGGTGGTGTGTGGTGTGGTGTCGTGCTTGGGTGGTGTGGTTTGTGGGTGGTGTGTGGTGTGTGGTGTGGTGTGTGGGTGGTGGGTGGTGTGTGGTGTGGTGTGGTGTGTGGGTCGTGTGTGATGTGTAGGTGGTATGGTGTGTGGAGTGTGGGTGGTATGGGTGTAGGTGGTATGGTGTGTGATGTGTGGGTGGTGTGTGGTGTGTGGGTGGTGTGTAGGTGGTATGGTGTGTGGTGTGTAGGTGGTGTGGTGTGTGGGTGGTATGGTGTGTGGGTGGTGGGTGGTGTGTGGTATGGTGTATGGTGTGTGGGTGGTGTGGTGTGTGGGTGGTATGGTGTGTGGTGTGTGGGTGGTGTGGTGTGGTGTGTAGATGGTATGGTGTGTAGGTGGTGTGTTGTGTGGTATGTGGTGTGTAGATGACGTGGTGTGTGGGTTGTGTGTAGGTGTTATGTGTAGTTGGTGGGTTTAGATAGTGTGTAGGTAGTGTGTGATGTGTAAGTAGTGTGTGTAAATGGCGTGGTGTATTGGTGTGAAGTGTGTAGATCACGTGGTGTGTGGTGTGTAGGTATGAGTGTAGGTGGGTGGCGGGTAGTGTGTGTGCTGGTGTGTGTAGGTGGCGTGTAGTGTGTGTACGTGGTGTGTACCTAGTGTGTGGTGTGTATATGGTGTGATGTGTGGGTGGTGTGGCGTGTAGGTGAGGCGGTGTGTGGTGTGTAGACGGTGCGGTGTGTAGATGGTGTGGTGTGTATGCTGTGTGGTGTGTAGATGGTGTGTAGACGGTGTGGTGTGTAGACTGTGTGGTGTGTAGACGGTGTGGTGTGGAGGCAGTGTGGTGTGTAGGCTGTGTGGTGTGTAGATGGTGTGGTGTGAAGATGGTGTGGTATGTAGGCTGTGTGGTGTGTCGGCTGTGTGGTGTGTCGGCTGTGTGGTGTGTAGGCTGTGTGGTGTGTAGGCTGTGTGGTGTGTAAATGGTGTGGTGTGTAGATGGTGTGTAGGCTGTGTGGTTTGTAGGCTGTGTGGTGTGTAGACGGTGTGGTGTGTAGATGGTGTGGGGTGTAGATGGTGTGGTGTGTAGGCTGTGTGGTGTGTAGATGGCGTGTAGCCGGTGTGGTGTGTAGCCGGTGTGGTGTGTAGACGGTGTGGTGTGTAGTTTGTGTGGTGTGTTAGACGGTGTGGTGTGTAGGCTGTGTGGCGTGTAGACGGTGTAGTGTGTAGGCTGTGTGGTGTTTAGGCTGTGTGGTGGGTAGGTTGTGTAGTGTGTAGGATGTGTGGTGTGTAGGCTGTGTGGTGTGTAGACGCTGTGGTGTGTAGGCTGTGTGGTGTGTAGGCTGTGTGGTGTGTAGAAGGTGTGGGGTTTAGGCTGTGTGGTGCGTAGGCTGTATTGTGTGTAGGCTGTGTGGTGTGTAGACGGTGTGGTGTGTAGGCTGTGTGTTGTGTAGATGGTGTGGTGTGTGGGCTGTGTGGTGTGTAGGCTGTGTGGTGTATAGACGGTGTGGTGTGTAGGCTGTGTGGTGTGTAGACGGTGTGGTGTGCAGGCTGTGTGGTGTGTAGACGGTGTGATGTGTAGGCTGTGTGGTATGTAGGCGGCTGTGTGGTGTGTAGATGATGTGGTGTGTAGGCTGTGTGGTGTGTAGGCTGTATGGTGTGTAGGCTGTGTGGTGTGTAGACGGTGTGGTGTGTAGGCTGCGTGGTGCGTAGATGGCGTGGTGTGTAGGCTGTGTGGTCTGTAGACGGTGTGGGGTGTAGATGGTGTGGTGTGTAGGTTGTGTGGTGTGTAGATGGTGTGTAGACGGTGTGGTGTGTAGGCTGTGTGGTGTGTAGACGGTGTGGTGTGTAGGCTGTGTGGTGTGTAGACGGTGTGGTGTGTAGGCTGTGTGGTGTGTAGATGGTTTGGTGTGTAGACTGTGTGGTGTGTCGGCTATGTGGTGTGTAGGCTGTGTGGTGTGTAGATGGTGTGGTGTGGTGTGTGGGATTTGTGGCGTGCAGACGGTGTGGTGTGTGGGCTGTGTGGTGTGTAGGCTGTGTGGTGTGTAGATGGTGTGTAGGCTGTGTGGTGTGTAGACGGTGTGGTGTGTAGGCTGTGTGGTGTGTAGGCGGCTGTGTGGTGTGTAGATGGTGTGGTGTGTAGGCTGTGTGGTGTGTAGGCTGTATGGTGTGTAGGCTTGGTGGTGTGTAGACGGTGTGGTGTGTAGGCTGTGTGGTGTGTAGATGGTGTAGTGTGTAGGCTGTCTGGTGTGTAGGCTGTGTGGTGCGTAGATGGTGTGGTGTGTAGGCCGTGTGGTCTGTAGGCTGTGTGGTGTGTAGATGGTGTGGTGTGTAGATGGTTTGGTGTGTAGGCTGTGTGGTGTGTCGGCTATGTGGTGTGGAGGCTGTGTGGTGTGTAGATGGTGTGGTGTGGTGTGTGGGATTTGTGGCGTGTAGACGGTGTGGTGTGTAGACGGTGTGGTGTGTAGGCTGTGTGGTGTGTAGACGGTGTGGTGTGTTGGGTGTGTGGTGTGTAGATGGTGTGGTGTGTAGATGGTTTGGTGTGTAGGCTGTGTGGTGTGTCGGCTATGTGGTGTGTAGGCTGTGTGGTGTGTAGATGGTGTGGTGTGGTGTGTGGGATTTGTGGCGTGTAGACCGTGTGGTGTGTAGACGGTGTGGTGTGTAGGCTGTGTGGTGTGTAGGCGGCTGTGTCGTGTGTAGATGGTGTGGTGTGTAGGCTGTGTGGTGTGTAGGCTGTATGGTGTGTAGGCTTGGTGGTGTGTAGACGGTGTGGTGTGTAGGCTGTGTGGTGTGTAGATGGTGTGGTGTGTAGGCTGTGTGGTGCGTAGATGGTGTGGTGTGTAGGCCGTGTGGTCTGTAGACGGTGTGGTGTGTAGGCTGTGTGGTGTGTAGATGGTGTGGTGTGTAGGCTGTGTAGACGGTGTGGTGTGTAGATGGTGCGGTGTGTAGGCTGTGTGGTGTGTAGATGGTGTGGGGTGTAGATGGTGTGGTGTGTAGGCTGTGTGGTCTGTAGACGCTGTGGTGTGTAGGCTGTGTGGTGTGTAGATGGTGTGGTGTGTAGGCTGTGTGGTGTGTAGATGGTGCGGTGTGTAGGCTGTGTGGTGTGTAGATGGTGTGGGGTGTAGATGGTGTGGTGTGTAGGCTGTGTGGTGTGTAGATGGTGTGTAGACGGTGTGGTGTGTAGGCTGCGTGGTGTGTAGATGGTGTGTAGATGGTTTGGTGTGTAGGCTGTGTGGTGTGTCGGCTGTGTGGTTTGTAGGCTGTGTAGTGTGTAGATGGTGTGGTGTGTAGGTGGAGTGGTGTGTGGGATTTGTGGCGTGTAGACGGTGTGGTGTGTGGGCTGTGTGGTGTGTAGGCTGTGTGGTGTGTAGGCTGTATGGTGTGTAGGCTGTGTGGTGTGTAGACGGTGTGGTGTGTAGGCTGTGTGGTGTGTAGATGGTGTGGTGTGTAGGCTGTGTGGTGTGTAGAATTTGTGGTGTGTAGGCTGTGTGGTGCGTAGGTGGAGTGGTGTGTAGATGGTGTGGTGTGTAGGCTGTGTGGTGTGTAGGCTGTATGGTGTGTAGGCTGTGTGGTGTGTAGACGGTGTGGTGTGTAGGCTGTGTGGTGTGTAGATGCTGTGGTGTGTAGGCTGTGTGGTGTGTAGATTTTGTGGTGTGTAGGCTGTGTAGTGTGTAGATGGTGTGGTGTGTAGACGGTGTGGTGTGTAGATGGTGCGGTGTGTAGGCTGTGTGGAGTGTAGATGGTGTGTAGGCTGTGTGGTGTGTAGACGGTGTGGTGTGTAGGCTGTGTGGTGCGTAGGCGGCTGTGCGGTGTGTAGATGGTATGGTGTGTAGGCTGTGTGGTGTGTAGGCTGTATGGTGTGTAGGCTGTGTGGTGTGTAGACGGTGTGGTGTGTAGGCTGTGTGGTGTGTAGACGGTGTGGTGTGTAGGCTGTGTGGTGTGTAGATGGTGTGGTGTGTAGGCTGTGTAGTGTGTAGATGGTGTGGTGTGTAGGCTGTGTGCTGTGTAGATGGTGTGTAGACGGTGTTGTGTGTAGGCTGTGTGGTGTGTAGACGGTGTGGTGTGTAGGCTGTGTGGTGCGTAGGCGGCTGTGCGGTGTGTAGATGGTATGGTGTGTAGGCTGTGTGGTGTGTAGGCTGTATGGTGTGTAGGCTGTGTGGTCTGTAGACGGTGTGGTGTGTAGGCTGTGTGGTGTGTAGACCGTGTGGTGTGTAGGCTGTGGTGTGTAGATGGTGTGGTGTGTAGGCTTTGTAGTGTGTAGATGGTGTGGTGTGTAGACGGTGTGGTGTGTAGATGGTGCGGTGTGTAGGCTGTGTGGTGTGTAGATGGTGTGTAGGCTGTGTGGTGTGTAGATGGTGTGGAGACGGTGTTGTGTGTAGGCTGTGTGGTGTGTAGACGGTGTGGTGTGTAGGCTGTGTGTTGTGTAGATGGTGTGGTGTGTAGATGGTTTGATGTGTAGGCTGTGTGGTATTACGGCTGTGTGGTGTGTAGGCTGTGTGATGTGTAGGCTGTGTGGTGTGTAGATGGTGTGGTGTGTAGGCTGTGTGGTGTGTACGCTGTGTGGTTTGTAGGCTGTGTAGGCTGTGTGGTGTATAGATGCTGTGTTGTGTAGACGCTGTGGTGTGTCGATGGTGCAGTGTGTAGGATGTGTGGTGTGTAGACGGTGTGGTGTGTAGGCTGTGTGGTGTGTAGACGGTGTGGTGTGTAGGCTGTGTGGTGTGTAGATGGTGTGGTGTGTAGGCTGTGTAGTGTGTAGATGGTGTGGTGTGTAGGCTGTGTGCTGTGTAGATGGTGTGTAGACGGTGTTGTGTGTAGGCTGTGTGGTGTGTAGACGGTGTGGTGTGTAGGTGGTTCGTTGTGTATATGGTTTGGTGTGTAGGCTGTGTGGTCTGTAGACGGTGTGGTGTGTAGGCTGTGTGGTGTGTAGACGGTGTGGTGTGTAGGCTGTGGTGTGTAGATGGTGTGGTGTGTAGGCTGTGTAGTGTGTAGATGGTGTGGTGTGTAGACGCTGTGGTGTGTAGATGGTGCGGTGTGTAGGCTGTGTGGTGTGTAGATGGTGTGTAGGCTGTGTGGTGTGTAGATGGTGTGTAGACGGTGTGGTGTGTAGGCTGTGTGGTGTGTACGCTGTGTGGTTTGTAGGCTGTGTAGGCTGTGTGGTGTATAGATGCTGTGTTGTGTAGACGCTGTGGTGTGTCGATGGTGCAGTGTGTAGGATGTGTGGTGTGTAGACGGTGTGGTGTGTAGGCTGTGTGGTGTGTAGAAGGTGTGGTGTGTGGCCTGTGTGGTGTGTAGGCTGTGTGGAGTGTAGACAGCGTGGTGTGTAGGCTGTGTGGTGTGTAGATGGTGTGGTGTGGAGACGGTGTGGTGTGTAGGCTGTGTGGTCTCTAGGCTGTGTGGTGTGTAGATGGTGTGGTGTGTAGGCTGTGTGGTTTGTAGGTTACGTGGTGTGTAGGCTGTGTGGTTTGTAGGCTACGTGGTGCGTAGGCTGTGTGGTGTGTAGATGGTGTGTTGTGTATATGGTTTGGTGTGTAGGCTGTGTGGTTTGTAGACGGTGTGGTGTGTAGGCTGTGTGGTGTGTAGATGGTGTGGTGTGTAGGCTGTGTGGTGTGTAGATGTTGTGGTGTGTAGGCTGTGTGGTGTGTAGGCTGTATGGTGTGTAGGCTGTGTGGTGTGGTGTGTAGGCTGTGGTGTGTAGATGGTGTGGTGTGTAGGCTATGTAGTGTGTAGATGATGTGGTGTGTAGACGGTGTGGTGTGTAGATGGTGCGGTGTGTAGGCTGTGCGTTGTGTAGATTGTGTGGGGTGTAGATGGTGTGGTGTGTAGGCTGTGTGGTGTGTAGATGGTGTGTAGGCTGTGTGGTGTGTAGATGGTGTGTAGACGGTGTGGTGTGTAGGCTGTGTGGTGTATAGATGCTGTGGTGTGTAGACGCTGTGGTGTGTGGATGGTGTGGTGTGTAGGCTGTGTGGTGTGTAGACGGTGTGGTGTGTAGGCTGTGTGGTGTGTAGATGGTGTGGTGTGTAGGCTGTGTGGTGTGTAGGCTGTGTGGTGTGTAGGCTGTGTGGTGTGTAGAAGGTGTGGTGTGTGGGCTGTGTGGTGTGTAGGCTGTGTGGTGTGTAGACGGCGTGGTGTGTAGGCTGTGTGGTGTGTAGATGGTGTGGTGTGGTGTGTAGACGGTGTGGTGTGTAGGCTGTGTGGTCTGTAGGCTGTGTGGTGTGTAGATGGTGTGGTGTGTAGGCTGTGTGGTTTGTAGGCTACGTGGTGTGTAGGCTGTGTGTTGTGTAGACGTTGTGTAGATGGTTTGGTGTATGGACGGTGTAGTGTATAGATGATGTGGTGTGTAGGCTCTGTGGTGTGTAGATGGTGTGGGGTTTAGACAGTGTGGTGTGTAGACGGTGTGGTGTGTAGGCTGTGTGGTGTGTAGATGGTGTGGTGTGTAGACGGTGTGGTGTGTAGGCTGTGTGTTCTGTAGGCTGTGTGGTGTGTAGATGGTGTGTAGGCTGTGTGGTGTGTAGACGGTGTGGTGTGTTGGCTGTGTGGTGTGTAGAAAGTGTGGTGTGTGGGCTGTGTGGTGTGTAGGCTGTGTGGTGTGTAGACGGCGTGGTGTGTAGGCTGTGTGGTGTGTAGATGGTGTGGTGTGTAGACGGTGTGGTGTGTAGGCTGTGTGCTCTGTAGGCTGTGTGGTGTGTAGATGGTGTGGTGTGTAGGCTGTGTGGTTTGTAGGCTACGTGGTGTGTAGGCTGTGTGGTGTGTATATGGTGTGGTGTGTAGATGGTGTGGTGTGTGGACGGTGTAGTGTGTAGATGGTGTGGTTTGTAAGCTCTGTGGTGTGTAGATGGTGTGTTGTGTAGATGGTGTGGTGTGTAGGCTGTGTGGTGTGTGGATGGCGTGTAGACGGTGTGGTGTGTAGACGGTGTGGTGTGTAGGCTGTGTGGTGTGTAGATGGTGTGGTGTGTAGACGGTGTGGTGTGTAGGCTGTGTGGTCTGTAGGCTGTGTGGTGTGTAGATGGTGTGGTGTGTAGGCTGTGTGGTTTGTAGGCTACGTGGTGCGTAGGCTGTGTGGTGTGTAGATGGTGTGTTGTGTATATGGTTTGGTGTGTAGGCTGTGTGGTCTGTAGACGGTGTGGTGTGTAGGCTGTGTGGTGTGTAGATGGTGTGGTGTGTAGGCTGTGTGGTGTGTAGATGGTGTGGTGTGTAGGCTGTGTGGTGTGTAGGCTGTATGGTGTGTAGGCTGTGTGGTGTGTAGACGGTGCGGTGTGTAGGCTGTGGTGTGTAGATGGTGTGGTGTGTAGGCTGTGTAGTGTGTAGATGGTGTGGTGTGTAGACGGTGTGGTCTGTAGATGGTGCGGTGTGTAGGCTGTGCGGTGTGTAGATGGTGTGGAGTGTAGATGGTGTTGTGTGTAGGCTGTGTGGTGTGTAGATGGTGTGTAGGCTGTGTGGTGTGTAGGCTGTGTGTAGACGGTGTGGTGTGTAGACTTTCTGGTTTGTAGACGGTGTGGTGTGTAGATGGTTTGGTGTGTAGGCTGTGTGATGTGTAGGCTGTGTGGTGTGTAGATGGTGTGGTGTGTAGGCTGTGTGGTGTGTAGGCTGTGTGGTTTGTAGGCTGTGTAGGCTGTGTGGTGTATAGATGCTGTGGTGTGTAGACGCTGTGGTGTGTGGATGGTGTGGTGTGTAGGCTGTGTGGTGTGTAGACGGTGTGGTGTGTAGGCTGTGTGGTGTGTAGATGGTGTGGTGTGTAGGCTGTGTGGTGTGTAGGCTGTGTGGTGTGTAGGCTGTGTGGTGTGTAAACGGTCTGGTGTGTAGGCTGTGTGGTGTGTAGACGGTGTGGTGTGTAGGCTATGTGGTGTGTAGAAGGTGTGGTGTGTGGGCTGTGTGGTGTGTAGGCTGTGTGGTGTGTAGACGGCGTGGTGTGTAGGCTGTGTGGTGTGTAGGCTGTGTGGTCTGTAGGCTGTGTGGTGTGTAGATGGTGTGGTGTGTAGGCTGTGTGGTTTGTAGGCTACGTGGTGTGTAGGCTGTGTAGTGTGTAGATGGTGTGGTGTATGGACGGTGTAGTGTATAGATGATGTGGTGTGTAGGCTCTGTGGTGTGTAGATGGCGTGGGGTTTAGACGGTGTGGTGTGTAGACGGTGTGGTGTGTAGGCTGTGTGGTGTGTAGATGGTGTGGTGTGTAGACGGTGTGTAGGCTGTGTGTTCTGTAGGCTGTGTGGTATGTAGATGGTGTGTAGGCTGTGTGGTGTGTAAACGGTGTGGTGTGTAGGCTATGTGGTGTGTAGAAAGTGTGGTATGTGGGCTGTGTGGTGTGTAGACTGTGTGGTGTGTAGACGGCGTGGTGTGTAGGCTGTGTGGTGTGTAGATGGTGTGGTGTGTAGACGGTGTGGTGTGTAGGCTGTGTGGTCTGTAGGCTCTGTGGTGTGTAGATGGTGTGGTGTGTAGGCTGTGTGGTTTGTAGGCTACGTGGTGTGTAGTCTGTGTGGTGTGTATATGGTGTGGTGTGTAGATGGTGTGGTGTGTGGACGGTGTAGTGTGTAGATGGTGTGGTGTGTAAGCTCTGTGGTGTGTAGATGGTGTGTTGTGTAGATGGTGTGGTGTGTAGGCTGTGTGGTGTGTGGATGGCGTGAAGACAGTGTGGTGTGTAGACGGTGTGGTGTGTAGGCTGTGTGGTGTGTAGATGGTGTGGTGTGTAGACGGTGTGGTGTGTAGGCTGTGTGCTCTGTAGGCTGTGTGGTGTGTAGATGGTGTGGTGTGTAGGCTGTGTGGTTTGTAGGCTACGTGGTGTGTAGGTGTGTGGTGTATAGGCTGTGTGGTGTGTAGACGGTGTGGTGTGTAGGATGTGTGGTGTGTAGGATGTGTGGTAGGTAGGCTGTGTGGTGTGTAGCCTGTGTGGTGCGTAGACGGTGTGGTGTGTAGGCGGTGTGGTGTGTAGGTTGTGTTGTGTGTAGACGGTGTGGTGTGTAGGTTGTCTGGAGTGTAGACGGTGTGGTGTGTATGCTCTGTGGTGTGTAGGCTGTGTGGTGTGTAGACCGTGTGGTGTGTAGGCTGTGTGGTGTGTAGGATGTGTGCTGTGTAGACGTTGTGGTGTGTAGACGGTGTGGTGTGTAGGCTGTGTGGTGTTTACGCGGTGTGTTGTGTAGGCTGTGTGGTGTGTAGGATGTGTGGTGTATAGACGGTGTGGTGTGTAGACGGTGTGGTGTGTAGGCTGTGTGGTCTGTAGACGGTGTGGTGTGTAGGCTGTGTGGTGTGTAGGCTGTGTGGTGTGTAGATGGTGTGGTGTGTAGGCTGCGTGGTGTGTAGATGGTGTGGTGTGTAAACGGTGTGGTGTGTAGGCTGTGTGGTGTGTAGGCTGTGTGGTGTGTAGATGGTGTGGTGTGTTGGCTGTGTGGTTTGTAGGCTGTGTAGGCTGTGTGGTGTATAGATGCTGTGGTGTGTAGACGCTGTGGTGTGTGGATGGTGTGGTGTGTAGGCTGTGTGGTGTGTAGACGGTGTGGTGTGTAGGCTGTGTGGTGTGTAGATGGTGTGGTGTGTAGGCTGTGTGGTGTGTAGGCTGTGTGGTGTGTAGGCTGTGTGGTGTGTAGGCTGTGTGGTGTGTAAACGGTCTGGTGTGTAGGCTGTGTGGTGTGTAGACGGTGTGGTGTGTAGGCTGTGTGGTGTGTAGAAGGTGTGGTGTGTGGGCTGTGTGGTGTGTAGGCTGTGTGGTGTGTAGACGGCGTGGTGTGTAGGCTGTGTGGTGTGTAGATAGTGTGGTGTGTAGACAGTGTGGTGTGTAGGCTGTGTGGTCTGTAGGCTGTGTGGTGTGTAGATGGTGTGGTGTGTAGGCTGTGTGGTTTGTAGGCTACGTGGTGTGTAGGCTGTGTGGTTTGTAGGCTACGTGGTGTGTAGGCTGTGTGGTGTGTAGATGGTGTGGTGTATGGACGGTGTAGTGTATAGATGATGTGGTGCGTAGGCTCTGTGGTGTGTAGATGGTGTGGGGTTTAGACGGTGTGGTGTGTAGACGGTGTGGTGTGTAGGCTGTGTGGTGTGTAGATGGTGTGGTGTGTAGACGGTGTGTAGGCTGTGTGTTCTGTAGGCTGTGTGGTGTGTAGATGGTGTGTAGGCTGTGTGGTGTGTAGACGGTGTGGTGTGTAGGCTATGTGGTGTGTAGAAAGTGTGGTGTGTGGGCTGTGTGGTGTGTAGGCTGTGTGGTGTGTAGACGGCGTGGTGTGTAGGCTGTGTGGTGTGTAGATGGTGTGGTGTGTAGACGGTGTGGTGTGTAGGCTGTGTGGTCTGTAGGCTGTGTGGTGTGTAGATGGTGTGGTGTGTAGGCTGTGTGGTTTGCAGGCTACGTGGTGTGTAGGCTGTGTGGTGTGTATATGGTGTGGTGTGTAGATGGTGTGGTGTGTGGACGGTGTAGTGTGTAGATGGTGTGGTGTGTAAGCTCTGTGGTGTGTAGATGGTGTGTTGTGTAGATGTGGTGTGTAGGCTGTGTGCTGTGTGGATGGCGTGTAGACGGTGTGGTGTGTAGACGGTGTGGTGTGTAGGCTGTGTGGTGTGTAGATGGTGTGGTGTGTAGACTGTGTGGTGTGTAGGCTGTGTGCTCTGTAGGCTGTGTGGTGTGTAGATGGTGTGGTGTGTAGGCTGTGTGGTTTGTAGGCTACGTGATGTGTAGGTGTGTGGTGTATAGGCTGTGTGGTGTGTAGACGGTGTGGTGTGTAGGATGTGTGGTGTGTAGGATGTGTGGTAGGTAGGCTGTGTGGTGTGTAGCCTGTGTGGTGCGTAGACGGTGTGGTGTGTAGGCGGTGTGGTGTGTAGGTTGTGTTGTGTGTAGACGGTGTGGTGTGTAGGTTGTCTGGAGTGTAGACGGTGTGGTGTGTATGCTCTGTGGTGTGTAGGCTGTGTGGTGTGTAGACCGTGTGGTGTGTAGGCTGTGTGGTGTGTAGGATTTGTGCTGTGTAGACGTTGTGGTGTGTAGACGGTGTGGTGTGTAGGCTGTGTGGTGTTTAGGCGGTGTGTTGTGTAGGCTGTGTGGTGTGTAGGATGTGTGGTCTGTAGACGGTGTGGTGTGTAGACGGTGTGGTGTGTAGGCTGTGTGGTCTGTAGACGGTGTGGTGTGTAGGCTGTGTGGTGTGTAGGCTGTGTGGTGTGTAGACGGTGTGGTGTGTAGGCTGCGTGGTGTGTAGATGGTGTGGTGTGTAGACGGTGTGGTGTGTAGGCTGTGTGGTGTGTAGGCTGTGTGGTGTGTAGATGGTGTGGTGTGTAGGCTGTGTGGTTTGTAGGCTGTGTAGGCTGTGTGGTGTATAGATGCTGTGGTGTGTAGACGCTGTGGTGTGCGGATGGTGTGGTGTGTAGGCTGTGTGGTGTGTAGACGGTGTGGTGTGTAGGCTGTGTGGTGTGTAGATGGTGTGGTGTGTAGGCTGTGTGGTGTGTAGGCTGTGTGGTGTGTAGGCTGTGTGGTGTGTAAACGGTCTGGTGTGTAGGCTGTGTGGTGTGTAGACGGTGTGGTGTGTAGGCTGTGTGGTGTGTAGAAGGTGTGGTCTGTGGGCTGTGTGGTGTGTAGGCTGTGTGGTGTGTAGACGGCGTGGTGCGTAGGCTGTGTGGTGTGTAGATGGTGTGGTGTGGTGTGTAGACGGTCTGGTGTGTAGGCTGTGTGGTCTGTAGGCTGTGTGGTGTGTAGATGGTGTGGTGTGTAGGCTGTGTGGTTTGTAGGCTACGTGGTGTGTAGGTTGTGTGGTTTGTAGGCTACGTGGTGTGTAGGCTGTGTGGTGTGTAGACGGTGTGTAGATGGTGTGGTGTATGGACGGTGTAGTGTATAGATGATGTGGTGTGTAGGCTCTGTGGTGTGTAGATTGTGTGGGGTTTAGACGGTGTGGTGTGTAGACGGTGTGGTGTGTAGGCTGTGTGGTGTGTAGATGGTGTGGTGTGTAGACGGTGTGGTGTGTAGGATGTGTGTTCTGTAGGCTGTGTGGTGTGTAGATGGTGTGTAGGCTGTGTGATGTGTAGACGGTGTGGTGTGTAGGCTGTGTGGTGTGTAGATGGTGTGGTGTGTGGGCTGTGTGGGGTGTAGGCTGTGTGGTGTGTAGACGGCGTGGTGTGTAGGCTGTGTGGTGTGTAGATGGTGTGGTGTGTAGACGGTGTGGTCTGTAGGCTGTGTGGTCTGTAGGCTGTGTGGTGTGTAGATGGTGTGGTGTGTAGGCTGTGTGGTTTGTAGGCTACGTGGTGTGTAGGCTGTGTGGTGTGTATATGGTGTGGTGTGTAGATGGTGTGGTGTTTGGACGGTGTAGTGTGTAGATGGTGTGGTGTGTAAGCTCTGTGGTGTGTAGATGGTGTGTTGTGTAGATGGTGTGGTGTGTAGGCTGTGTGGTGTGTGGATGGCGTGTAGACGGTGTGGTGTGTAGACGGTGTGGTGTGTAGGCTGTGTGGTGTGTAGATGGTGTGGTGTGTAGACGGTGTGGTGTGTAGGCTGTGTGGTCTGTAGGCTGTGTGGTGTGTAGATGGTGTGGTGTGTAGGTTGTGTGGTTTGTAGGCTACGTGGTGTGTAGGCTGTGTGGTGTGTAGACGGTGTGGTGTGTAGGATGTGTGGTGTGTAGGATGTGAGGTAGGTAGGCTGTGTGGTGTGTAGCCTGTGTGGTGCGTAGACGGTGTGGTGTGTAGGCGGTGTGGTGTGTAGGTTGTGTTGTGTGTAGACGGTGTGGTGTGTAGGTTGTCTGGAGTGTAGACGGTGTGGTGTGTATGCTCTGTGGTGTGTAGGTTGTGTGGTGTGTAGACCGTGTGGTGTGTAGGCTGTGTGGTGTGTAGGATGTGTGCTGTGTAGACGTTATGGTGTGTAGACGGTGTGGTGTGTAGGCTGTGTGGTGTTTAGGCGGTGTGTTGTGTAGGCTGTGTGGTGTGTAAGATGTGTGGTGTGTAGACGGTGTGGTGTGTAGACGGTGTGGTGTGTAGACTGTGTGGTCTGTAGACGGTGTGGTGTGTAGGCTGTGTGGTGTGTAGACTGTGTGGTGTGTAGACGGTGTGGTGTGTAGGCTGCGTGGTGTTTAGATGGTGTGGTGTGTAGACGGTGTGGTGTGTAGGCTGTGTGGTGTGTAGGCTGTGTGGTGTGTAGATGGTGTGGTGTGTAGACTGTGTGCTGTGTAGACGGTGTGGTGTGTAGGATGTGTGTTGTGTAGACGGTGTCGTGTGTAGGCTGTGTGGTGTGTAGGCTGTGTGGTGTGTAGACGGTGTGGTGTGTAGGCTCTGTGGTGTGTAGGCTGTGTGGTGTGTAGATGGTGTGGTGTGTAGGCTGTGTGGTGTGTAGGCTGTATGGTGTGTAGGCTGTGTGGTGTGTAGACGGTGTGGTGTGTAGGCTGTGTGGTGTGTAGACGGTGTGGTGTGTAGGCTGTGTGGTGTGTAGATGGTGTGGTGTGTAGGCTGTGTGGTGTGTAGGCTGTGTGGTGTGTAGCTGGTCTGTAGCTTGTGTGGTGTGTAGACGGTGTGGTGTGTAGGCTGTGTGGTGTGTAGACGGTGTGATGTGTAGGCTGTGTCGTGTGTAGGCGGCTGTGTGGTGTGTAGATGGTGTGGTGTGTAGGTTGTGTGGTGTGTAGGCTGTATGGTGTGTAGGCTGTGTGGTGTATCGACGGTGCGCTGTGTAGGCTGTGTGGTGTGTAGATGGTGTGGTGTGTAGGCTGTCTGGTGTGTAGGCTGTGTGTTGCGTAGATGGTGTGGTGTGTAGGCTGTGTGTTGCGTAGATGGTGTGGTGTGTAGGCTGTGTGGTGTGTAGGCTGTGTGGTGTGTATACGGTTTGGTGTGTAGGCTGTGTGGTGTGTACGTGGTGTGTGTGTAGACGGTGTAGTGTGTAGGCTGTGTGGTGTGTAGGCTGTGTGGTGAGTAGACGGTGTGGTGTGTAGGCTGTGTTGTGTGTAGGTGGTTTGGTGTGTAGGTGGTGTGTAGGTCGTGTGGTGTGTAGGTGTGGTGTGTAGGATGTGTGGTCTGTAGGATGTGTGGTAGGTAGGCTGTGTGGTGTGTAGGCTGTGTGGTGTGTAGGCTGTGTGGTGCGTAGACGGTGTGGTGTGTAGGCGGTGTGGTGTGTAGGCTGTGTTGTGTGTAGACGGTGTGGTGTGTAGGCTGTCTGGTGTGTAGACGGTGTGGTGTGTATTCTCTGTGGTGTGTAGGCTGTGTGGTGTGTAGACCGTGTGGTGTGTAGGCTGTGTGGTGTGTAGGATGTGTGGTGTGTAGACGGTGTGGTGTGTAGACGGTGTGGTGTGTAGGCTGTGTGGTGTGTAGGCGGTGTGGTGTGTAGGCTGTGTGGTGTGTAGGATGTGTGGTGTGTAGGCGGTGTGGTGTGTAGACGGTGTGGTGTGTAGGCTGTGTGGTCTGTAGACGATGTGGTGTGTAGGCTGTGTGGTGTGTAGACGGTGTGGTGTGTAGGCTGTGTGGTGTGTAGACGGTGTGGTGTGTAGGCTGTGTGGTGTGTAGGCTGTGTGGTGTGTAGACGGTGTGGTGTGTGGGCTGTGTGGTGTGTGGCTGTGTGGTGTGTAGACGGCGTGGTTTGTAGGCTGTGTGGTGTGTAGATGGTGTGGTGTGTAGACGGTGTGGTGTGTAGGCTGTGTGGTGTGTAGGCTGTGTGGTGTGTAGATGGTGTGGTGTGTAGACTGTGTGGTGTGTAGACGGTGTGGTGTGTAGGCTGTTTGTTGTGTAGACGGTGTCGTGTGTAGGCTGTGTGGTGTGTAGATGGTGTGGTGTGTAGGCTGTGTGGTGTGTAGGCTGTGTGGTGTGTAGATGGTGTGGTGTGTAGGCTGTGTGGTGTGTAGGCTGTATGGTGTGTAGGCTGTGTGGTGTGTAGACGGTGTGGTGTGTAGGCTGTGTGGTGTATAGACGGTGTGGTGTGTAGGCTGTGTGGTGTGTAGATGGTGTGGTGTGTAGGGTGTGTGGTGTGTAGGCTGTGTGGTGTGTAGATGGTATGTAGGTTGTGTGGTGTGTAGACGGTGTGGTGTATAGGCTGTGTGGTGTGTAGGCGGTGTGATGTGTAGGCTGTGTGGTGTGTAGGCGGCTGTGTGGTGTGTAGATGGTGTGGTGTGTAGGCTGTGTGGTGTGTAGGCTGTATGGTGTGTAGGCTGTGTGGTGTGTAGACGGTGCGCTGTGTAGGCTGTGTGGTGTGTAGATGGTGTGGTGTGTAGGCTGTGTGGTGTGTAGGCTGTGTGGTGTGTAGATGGTGTGGTGTGTAGGCTGTGTGGTGTGTAGATGGTGTGGTGTGTAGACTGTGTGGTGTGTAGACGGTGTGGTGTGTAGGCTGTGTGTTGTGTAGACGGTGTCGTGTGTAGGCTGTGTGGTGTGTAGATGGTGTGGTGTGTAGGCTGTGTGGTGTGTAGGCTGTGGGGTGTTTAGATGGTATGTAGGTTGTGTTGTGTGTAGACGGTGTGGTGTGTAGGCTGTGTGGTGCGTAGATGGTGTGTAGGCTGTGTGGTGTATAGACGGTGTGGTGTGTAGGCTGTGTGGTGTGTAGATGGTGTGGTGTGTAGGGTGTGTGGTGTGTAGGCTGTGTGGTGTGTAGATGGTATGTAGGTTGTGTGGTGTGTAGACGGTGTGGTGTATAGGCTGTGTGGTGTGTAGACGGTGTGATGTGTAGGCTGTGTGGTGTGTAGGCGGCTGTGTGGTGTGTAGATGGTGTGGTGTGTAGGCTGTGTGGTGTGTAGGCTGTATGGTGTGTAGGCTGTGTGGTGTGTAGACGGTGCGCTGTGTAGGCTGTGTGGTGTGTAGATGGTGTGGTGTGTAGGCTGTGTGGTGTGTAGGCTGTGTTGTGTGTAGATGGTGTGGTGTGTAGGCTGTGTGGTGTGTAGATGGTGTGGTGTGTAGACTGTGTGGTGTGTAGACGGTGTGGTGTGTAGGCTGTGTGGTGTGTAGACCGTGTGGTGTGTAGGCTGTGTGGTGTGTAGGATGTGTGGTGTGTAGACGGTGTGGTGTGTAGACGGTGTGGTGTGTAGGCTATGTGGTGTGTAGGCGGTGTGGTGTGTAGGCTGTGTGGTGTGTAGGATGTGTGGTGTGTAGGCGGTGTGGTGTGTAGACGGTGTGGTGTGTAGGCTGTGTGGTCTGTAGACGATGTGGTGTGTAGGCTGTGTGGTGTGTAGACGGTGTGGTGTGTAGGCTGTGTGGTGTGTAGACGGTGTGGTGTGTAGGCTGTGTGGTGTGTAGGCTGTGTGGTGTGTAGACGGTGTGGTGTGTGGGCTGTGTGGTGTGTGGCTGTGTGGTGTGTAGACGGCGTGGTTTGTAGGCTGTGTGGTGTGTAGATGGTGTGGTGTGTAGACGGTGTGGTGTGTAGGCTGTGTGGTGTGTAGGCTGTGTGGTGTGTAGATGGTGTGGTGTGTAGACTGTGTGGTGTGTAGACGGTGTGGTGTGTAGGCTGTTTGTTGTGTAGACGGTGTCGTGTGTAGGCTGTGTGGTGTGTAGATGGTGTGGTGTGTAGGCTGTGTGGTGTGTAGGCTGTGTGGTGTGTAGATGGTGTGGTGTGTAGGCTGTGTGGTGTGTAGGCTGTATGGTGTGTAGGCTGTGTGGTGTGTAGACGGTGTGGTGTGTAGGCTGTGTGGTGTATAGACGGTGTGGTGTGTAGGCTGTGTGGTGTGTAGATGGTGTGGTGTGTAGGGTGTGTGGTGTGTAGGCTGTGTGGTGTGTAGATGGTATGTAGGTTGTGTGGTGTGTAGACGGTGTGGTGTATAGGCTGTGTGGTGTGTAGGCGGTGTGATGTGTAGGCTGTGTGGTGTGTAGGCGGCTGTGTGGTGTGTAGATGGTGTGGTGTGTAGGCTGTGTGGTGTGTAGGCTGTATGGTGTGTAGGCTGTGTGGTGTGTAGACGGTGCGCTGTGTAGGCTGTGTGGTGTGTAGATGGTGTGGTGTGTAGGCTGTGTGGTGTGTAGGCTGTGTGGTGTGTAGATGGTGTGGTGTGTAGGCTGTGTGGTGTGTAGATGGTGTGGTGTGTAGACTGTGTGGTGTGTAGACGGTGTGGTGTGTAGGCTGTGTGTTGTGTAGACGGTGTCGTGTGTAGGCTGTGTGGTGTGTAGATGGTGTGGTGTGTAGGCTGTGTGGTGTGTAGGCTGTGTGGTGTTTAGATGGTATGTAGGTTGTGTTGTGTGTAGACGGTGTGGTGTGTAGGCTGTGTGGTGCGTAGATGGTGTGTAGGCTGTGTGGTGTATAGACGGTGTGGTGTGTAGGCTGTGTGGTGTGTAGATGGTGTGGTGTGTAGGGTGTGTGGTGTGTAGGCTGTGTGGTGTGTAGATGGTATGTAGGTTGTGTGGTGTGTAGACGGTGTGGTGTATAGGCTGTGTGGTGTGTAGACGGTGTGATGTGTAGGCTGTGTGGTGTGTAGGCGGCTGTGTGGTGTGTAGATGGTGTGGTGTGTAGGCTGTGTGGTGTGTAGGCTGTATGGTGTGTAGGCTGTGTGGTGTGTAGACGGTGCGCTGTGTAGGCTGTGTGGTGTGTAGATGGTGTGGTGTGTAGGCTGTGTGGTGTGTAGGCTGTGTTGTGTGTAGATGGTGTGGTGTGTAGGCTGTGTGGTGTGTAGATGGTGTGGTGTGTAGACTGTGTGGTGTGTAGACGGTGTGGTGTGTAGGCTGTGTGTTGTGTAGACGGTGTCGTGTGTAGGCTGTGTGGTGTGTAGATGGTGTGGTGTGTAGGCTGTGTGGTGTGTAGGCTGTGTGGTGTTTAGATGGTATGTAGGTTGTGTTGTGTGTAGACGGTGTGGTGTGTAGGCTGTGTGGTGCGTAGATGGTGTGTAGGCTGTGTGGTGTGTAGACGGTGTTGTGTGTAGGCTGTGTGGTGTGTAGACGGTGTGGTGTGTAGGCTGTGTGGTGTGTAGGCTGTGTGGTGTGTAGATGGTGTGGTGTGTAGGCTGTGTGGTGTGTAGGCTGTATGGTGTGTAGGCTGTGTGGTGTGTAGACGGTGTGGTGTGTAGGCTGTGTGGTGTATAGACGGTGTGGCGTGTAGGCTGTGTGGTGTGTAGATGGTGTGTTGCGTAGATGGTGTGGTGTGTAGGCTGTGTGGTGTGTAGACGGTGTGGTGTGTTGGCTGTGTGGTGTGTACGTGTTGTGTGTGTAGACGGTGTAGTGTGTAGGCTGTGTGGTGTGTAGGCTGTGTGGTGTGTAGACGGTGTGGTGTGTAGCCTGTGTTGTGTGTAGGTGGTTTGGTGTGTAGGTGGTGTGTAGGTGGTGTGGTGTGTAGATGGTGTGGCGTGTAGATGTGTGTATGTGTACGTGTATGTATGTTTGTATAGATGTGGTGTGTAGGTTGTGTGTAGGTGGTGAGTAGACATGCATTGTTTCGTGGTGTGTATAGATGTAGGTGTGTGTGTTTGGTGTGTGACTGTTGTGTGACAGTAGGTCTGTGTTGTGTGTGTGTTTGTGTATATGGTTATATGTGTGATGTTGTGAGTGGGTGCGGCTGGGAGAATGTGTATATGTAGATGCTGGTGTTTTATTATATATATATATATATACTATGCTACGTGTGTAAAGCGTGCGTAAAGAGAGTAAATAGATACTTAAATAAAAGGAAAAAATAAGCAAAATACATTATGTATTTTGCTTAATGTTCCTTTTATTTAAGTATCTATTTACTCGCTTTACTCTCATTATATACTTATTGTGCTCATTAGCACACGACACTATAATATTACTCTCTGTATTATTATACCTGTTTATCTTTATTCACTCCCCCTACCCACCTAAGAACCACACTACCTATAACCCGGACTAACTGTGGACTAAATATAGTCTTTTTGCGCATTTCATCGGGTTTTACCAATTTCAACCTCACATCACGGGTGTGAATATATAATAATCGTTTGGTAACACGCGATGATCCGACAGATGTGACGGCTTTCCCGGCTGCGCGCCGGGCGCCCGGGTGTATGAGCCTTCCTTGAGTGCTTGGAAAAACAAATTTCCCCTTCTTTCGGTAAACGAAATTACTCGGAACGGCTGCTTTGCCCCGAGGCCCACCGCGCCGCCGGTTTTGACCGCCAAATAGTACCTTTAAATTTCTAGGCTTCATCATAACTATTAGCTGTATCATGCCTATCTCTACTGGCACGTAAATAAATCCCCCTCCTGTGTGAATTAATAGTATTCATTTGGTATAGACGATGGCCTGACGGCGATGGTGGACTTCCCACTAATACACCCGACGCCTAAAACAGTTACATTCCTGGAGTGCTCGGAAAAATTAATTTCTATTTCTTTCGCTAGACGATATCACTCGGAACGGCTGATACGTGGTTAGGAAGGGCTGGCCAGGATCTGCAGTCGTCGCTGATTATTGACTGCTAAACAAGGGCTTAATCTTTACTCTATATCCTACCCTGAAAACTTATTGAGAATATCTATAATACACTTAAACCTTTTCATAAAAGACTCTTTCTGTAAATTCTTTAACTAAATCTCACAACCCAAACCTTAAACCTTATTTCTCTTATTTTTCTAATTTCATCCTATAACTAGAAACATAAGTTTAACATTCCTAATTGCTAACCGAAATTTCTGTCCTCACATTATACCATACAGTCGCCCACTATATATGCCTTTGTTAAAGATATATGTGCTTTGGAAAAAACATTTTTCGCGGCAATTTTCTAGCACGCACGGTCAGCCTGATTGTGGCATGACCTTTTCTCTTTGACGGAGAGGTAGTAGTACATTATAAGCTTACGCCTCCTCACCAGATGGTCATAAGTAGACTTAATAATCAACACTCAGGGCGACCGACTGAGGTAGAAGCTGCTAAATGGTCGGTCGTCCTCTTGTCTCTGGTTTTCAGCCCCATGGATTTTATGTTATATTCCTTTGTTATATTTCGAATACCTGATGATATCACCGGATTCATACTGAACCCGGTGATTGAAATGATCATAGTATAATAAACCTTTTAAGGATTTACACCAGTCCAGCCTGTTATTTTATAATATTTTATAATATATATATATAGGGCGGGTAAAATTCCCGAGATCCATGGACGAGTCCTCTCCAGCGGTCTCTGTCCCTCATCATCGCTGCCATGTCCTGCGTCTCCAAGAGACCAGTGTGTTTGTCCTTAGGACATCAACATCTGTCACCTTGGTCTCTCTCTTCCAGTGTGTCCATGCAGGGACATATATATATATATATATATATATATATAAAGAATTAGCATATCTACCAACATATATATATATACAGATGCATACCTATGCTAGCAAATATATATGTTTTGTCTTAGTAACTTTGTGGTTCAATGCAAGGGGATACAGAACAATTATATGAATGACGTAAAATAAGAAAATTATAAAAATTAACTTACTTACTAAAATTTCACTCCAACTAATTAGTTTCTAAAAGGGAATAAACATGGTTTTCAAATGGAAAGCATGGAGAAGCCGTTTCGTCATCAGGAAGTCTGTTTTCAGCTAAGATACCTGGCGATGCGTGGACACAGGGAACTTATACAAAAATAATTCAGTGGATGGAAAAAAGCAAGCGTGGACTAAATTCCAAGACATTGAAAAAATCACTGTCTACTTGGTCGGTGGCAAATTCAAAAGAATTAATCACGTGACATCGAGGTTAATCAGTGAGGAGTGGGGTGTTAAAAAGACAAAACCTATATATTTGCTAGCATAGCTGTGCATCTGTATATATATATATGTTGGTAGATATACTAATTCTTTATAATTAACTCCAAATTATTTTGTTGAGCAAAAATTTGCCAGAACTGCTACTATAGTTCATAGTAACGGTTTGGCTACTGTCTTTTTAACACCCCCACTCCTCACTGATTATGTTTAGATATTATTTTAATTTCTATGTTGTCTATGTTACCGTCATGTTGTTGTCTGGCGTGTTCGTATAGTACTGAACCGTTTTTTCTTCCTTTTAGTTCCCCCCAGTGTGGGTCTATCCTTTCACCTATGCTACGAGCTGTATGTATGTTGTTGTCATGTTTCTGCAAGTACCCTCTGTACATCTTATGCTATAGAATACGTTTCTAGTATTACAGTTTATCCGGTGGTTTACATATAATACATTTCCTATTAGTACAGTGGGTTTTCTTAAAAGGGTATGTTTTGCTGAACAGGGATTTTATGGTGGTTCCTGGCTTTTCTACCACCTTAATCTTTATATATATATAGTGCCAATAACATGGTAGAAATATGTAAGGTAGAGACTACTTTACAACTTTCGAGTTTGCCGTGTTAAATTTTCAAATGCATATTACTAACAACATAATATGAGGTCAACAAATTCGACTCTCTACATGTATTGGTACTTCGAACCTAATGAATATTAATATTAATAATTGTTTCTACTTTTGGCACAAGGCCAGCAATTCCCCAGTGCATTACTGGTACTTTATTTTATCGACCCCGTAAGGATGAAAGGCAAAGTCAACCTCGGCGGGATTTGAACTCAGAATTGCAAGGGCCGTAACTCTATTCGTCAAAGCATGGCGTCCGACACTCTACCGATACTGCCAATTCACCAATTAATAATAATTTACATATGTTTCTTTTCTCTTTTTTTTTACGCGAAATTCTTACCGCTGCCACTAAACTGGTGTCTCTTCGCTTCAACGCTTTCCACATTCCTGTCTATCTTATCTAATCAACAAGTATTCTTCTATCTACATAAGGAAAACATAATAATAACATTATAAATAATAATGAGGTAACGCTTTTTACCTCAACCTATAATCACAAAACGTTACAATAATTCCATGTACAGTTCCTTAAATGCTTGCTTTACGCCTAATATTTCATATGACGTCTATTCATATTTTGGCAGTATCGGTAGAGGGTTGGACGCCATGCTTTCTAGCATAGTTACGTCCCTTTACAGTCTGAGTTCAAATCCCGCCGAGGTTAACTTTGCCTTTCATCCTTACGGGGTCTATAAAATAAAGTACCAGTAATGTACTGGGTTATTGCTGGCCTTGTGCCTAAAGTAGAAACAATTATTTGAATGTGGTGGATTGGCAGTATCGGTAGAGGGTCGGACGCCATGCTTTCCAGCATAGTTACGTCCCTTTACGGTCTGAGTTCGAATTCCGCTGAGGTTAACTTTGCCTTTCATCCTTACGGGGTCGATAAAATAAAGTACCAGTAATGCACTGGGTAATTGCTGGCCTTGTGCCAAAAGTAGAAACAATTATTTAAATGTGTTAAACTGTATTCCTTCTTATATTTCCTGCAAAAAAAAATGCAGTTATGTCTTATGTCCTATGTTGATAATTGCTAATTAACTATTTCCGATTGTTTTCATATCCATGTGCTATTGTCAAATCTGTTGAAACAGACGTAGAAATTAAAGAATGAATTTAAGTGGTTAACATTGGTTTTTCTTCATTTCATATATATATATATGTCTCTGTGTGTGTGTGTGTGTGTGTGTGAATACGCATGCGCAGAAACATGACCGTTTCTGCCCATGCGTATTCATACGGTTGTCTTTCCTTTTCCGTACAACTTCACTCAGACCGAGCTGAAGATCCGCATAAGGTGAAACATTTGTTCTCGGTTTGGTGAACTAACTGTTGTGGAACTACTTGTACCAAACTTGTCCCATGGGCTGAGTGCTCTACCACTACGGATATAACCCTCCAGCGTTCTAATATTATATATATATATATATATATATATATATATATATATATATATATATATATTATGGTGGCCTTTATTTTTCAACTTTCTAAAAGTTTAGCTCCCACCCAATTAACAAAAAAAAACAATCTATGCAAAACTTTAGCTGAAGCGGACAACTGCAAGGCGACCCTCATCGCGAAGTGTTCGCCTGCAGAGTCATTTTTTCAGATAACATTTTTTTTATCTCTTATAGAATTTTCTCTTAAATTAAAAACTTGTTCAGACTTATTCTTGGTATTAGAAGGATAAGTGACAATAAATATAATAGGGAAGGCAACTTGCAAAGCTGGGGACAGCGCGCAGGTATAGGGCAAACACCTATTTTTCGCTGTGGGAGCAGCAACATTTTAACTTTCGGAAAATTACCTATTGCGAAGGGCCACCCTAATATACATATATCCGTATGTGGTTGACAGCTGAGAGAAATGAGTACTCGGTATTGAGTTATATATACAGTATATATATATATATATATATATATATATATATATATATATATATATATATATATATATATATATATATATATAGCGGCGATGAATTAGTTTTGCGAGGTTTTTTTATATGAAATCGTGTGTCGAAACAGATATTGTTATACTTGGGGAGGGTCATATTTGTGTAATATTGCCAGAATTAATAACAGAACACACTCACTGTTTGGTTGGTTTTCGCTTCTCGCTGTCTTTTATATCTGCGATCTAACTTACTCGGTCCTCAATGTTGCGATTGACTGACCGGCGGTCAAAAATAATACAGATACAATATAGACACAAACACATATATATTCTCTTTTACCTGTTTCAGCCATCCGGCTGAGGCCATGCTGGGGCACATATATATATAATTTACAAAAATCTTTCGTTGCACATCTGCAACATCGTCAGTGGTGTTATATTCATTGTTCCTCCTGTTGTGTTGTATGTCTACGCCATTTTTTATTCAGTCTGTCTATATATTTATTTATTTATTTGCTTGTTTGTTTATCTTATTTTATTTTGTCTTCTTTGCGCATGCGTTTGCGTGTGTGTATAGTGTTATGTGTGATGTGTGACTAGTGTGTATAGTGTTGTGTCTGCTGGGTGACTAGTGTGTGTTTATGTGCTTGTTGTTATTGTGCTTGTGTATGTATTTATTTATCTTATTTTATTTTATTTTATTTTATTTACTTATTTATACTTCTCTTAGGTCAGTGTTGTTTGTTTGGGTGTTGTTGTTGTTCCACTCATTCTTTCTGTTTAGCTTTGGTCTTCTAATTTCTATTTCACTGGCCTCTCTGATTTGCCTATCTGCTGGGTCATTCCTATGTTTAGATATTATTATATCTAACTGACGATGTTGCAGATGTGCAACGAAAGATTTTTGTAAATTATATATATATATATATATATGTGTTTGTGTCTATATTGTATCTGTATTATTTTTGACCGCCGGTCAGTCAATGGCAACATTGAGGACCGAGTAAGTTAGATCGCAGATATAAAAGACAGCGAGAAGCGAAAACCAACCAAACAGTGAGTGTGTTCTGTTATTAATTCTGGCAATATTACGCAAATATGACCCTCCCCAAGTATAACAATATATATATATATATATATATATATTGTTATACTTTGGGAGGCTGATGTTGCCAATAAGAAACACACGCACCAGTTGCTTTTATTATAAATTTCCAGTTGGTTGGTTGGTTGGTTCCACAACCGGATGGTTGTTCATATATTGTCAAAGTTCTTTCGTCACACATTCCGTGACCTCATCAGTGACTGGGATTCTTTTCTTTGTTTTGTGCCTCTCCTTTGTTCTGTCCTACGCCATCTTGTTTTTGTGTGTGTGTTGTGTGCTTAGTTTGCGCATGTGTTACATCCGGTGTCTGTGTGTGTTTTTATTTGTTTATTTATTTGTTTATTTACATGTTACTAGTTAGTTGTTTGTTCTATGTGTGTGTGTTTCATTTTGTCCTTAATTGTAAGTTGTGATGTTGCTATTTCATGTTTTCTATTTAATTTTGGTTGGAGTTCATTTATGTTTATTGCCTCTGTGATTTGTTTAAACATTGCGTCTTTGCTGCGTGTAGATTTTATTTTTATTTCTATGTTCTCTAATTTGCCCTTATGTTCTATTTTAGCATGTTGGTGGAGTACTGATGAGTCTTTTCTATCTTGGAGTTCTCGCCAATGTTCATTTAATCGTTCTCCTCTGCTATGAGCTGTCTCACCTATGTACATTATATTCTTATCTTTACATTGTCCCTCAGTACATCTTATGCTATATACTATGTTTCTAGTTTTACAGTTAATATGGCGGCTTAGTTTACAGATTATGCATTTCTTATCTATACAGGGCGGTCTTTGAAAAGGGTATGTATTACTAATAAGTGTTTTTATGGAGGTACCTCATCTTTCCACTATCTTAATATTTAGTTCAAGTTTATCTAGGGCCCTTCTAAATTTGTAAGCTAGTTCACCTCTATGGGTTGTATCGATGAACATTACACTCTGGTATTTATTGCTATCATACCATGACTTTATTCTATTAGCCTTATTCCTAGTTCTTTCTATTCTATTCCAAAATGTGCTCCTATACAAGGGGCAGGTTCCATTTGTATCATTATTTACCATTTTTCCCCATTTGGTTCTGGCTCCTCTATATACTCTGATTGTTTCTCTCTGATTGTAACCAGAGAACTGCATACGGTGGATGAAGTGTTGTATGTGTCTCTTTAGTTCTTTGGGGTTGCACATGCTGGACGCGTTCCTCATCACCCTTACTAAATCCGCAATCAGTATGTTGATTTTGGTGTGATCGGAAACAGCTGAGTTTCAGTGGATCAGGTATTTGGAAGTCATGGGTTTGGCATAATGGGAATGGAGGATTTGTTTTTTGTTATTAATGGTTTCTAACCATAGCTCTGAGTCTAGTACAGGTAATCGATGGTCGGGGTGTTTGCTTGGGTAGTCTATAGTAACTTTGATACACTGGTGGATGGAGTTAGCTATTTGTTGGATGCTTTCCATGGTGTTTTTCTCTAATTCTTGACTGTTCTCTAGTGGGGGTGTTTTTACTACGATGTTTATATCATCAACGTAGCGGGAGTACATAATCATGGTTAAGAGATTGTTGTCTTCTAATTGTTCTTTAAGTTTTTTGTCCCACCATACTATAAATAGGTTAGCTATGTCACCTGCAATGCTAACGCCAATGGCTGCTCCTTCATCTTGGGCATATGTTTTTCCAATAAATTTGAACATATGTTCCTTAAGGGTTAGTGTTATACTCGCCCCCACCGCATGTGCAATCATTTTCTTTAGTTCATCATGGTTTTCGGGGGTCCGTATGGCTCTGGTCCATCCGTTCCATCTTTCTGTGTGGGTTTTCTTGGCCATTGAAGTAATGGTAGGTGGTCTGCCTCTTGCTGGCCTTGTGGGGCAGAGGTTGCTAAGGTCATACGTATCTAGGTAATCATTATTATATGTGAGTTTAAGTAGGAGTCCCAGCTCACTGGTATCAATCCCACATAATTCAACATTGCTCTCACTGATAATTTCCACGCATTTCTCCACAGCAAAATCGACATCATTGGATGGGTATAGGGACACTACATCCATACTACCTATTATACAGTCTGCTAGGTCCCTAGACAGGTTATTTTCGCTGATACTGCTGAGGAGTTCATCCGGCGACATTTCAATGATGGGGCGTACGATCAGGGAGAGGAAGTAGGAAAGTCTGTAGTTGCTAGCAATGTTAGCTCCATAGACTGGCCGTGTTGGTGGTCCTGTGACTGGGTCACTGTTCGTCTTATGGTCTTTTCGAAACCCATACAACGCTGGCACATCATTGTTCCAGGCCTGGAAGTAGTTGGCAGTCCGTTAAATGGGCTGCATTATGTTTGTCCAACCCATCATATGAGCGTTGAGGGTTTTCTCCCTATCCTCATGCTCTTGTGGTATTACCTCTCTTGTGTTAGTGATGTGGGGTTGCATTTCCTGGGTGTAGTTTGACAGACTGTCAACCGACATTCTGCCAGACTTGTCTGTTGGAAAGCATGCAATCTCTCCATTACGTGAGCGCTGCATGAGTTTACCAAGCCATTTGCGGATTTTTCTCCCAGTTACTGGGCCTCCATTCTATTTTGTTTCTTGCTATACTGTTCTATAATATTTCTAAGTTTAGATCTAGCTATATTAAATTGTGCTTCTGTTTGTTCATCGACCTGCGACGGCAATTGCGTGTGTTTGTTAAAAGCTAAAGTCGTGGTATGGACTCGTGGTAAGTCGAAGGACATATCGGAAGGGTCATAGAAAGTGGAGTTCCAGGTTCTGTTGTGTGTTCTATTGCTACTGTTAGTTGTGTTGTTGTTTCTATTTCTATTTCTATTTCCACCAACGGCCTGATGATTGTTTCTTTGTCTCTCATTGTTACTCCTGTCCCTTCCCTCTGGCTCATTGTTATTATCTAATCTATTATGTGTGTCTGTGTGTTCGTGCTGGTTATTTCCCCTGTCATTGTCATTAGCCTCTCTACCTTTCTCATTGTTATTACGGTCACTCACCTCTGTGATACTGTCATTATCTGTTTTCTGTGTCTGTGTGTCTGTTAAGATTGTGGTGGTGGTGGGAGGCATAGGATGTGTGTGTTGTTGATGTGTGCTGTTGTTGTTGTTTATGTGTATTGTTGTTGTTGTTATTGTTGTTGTCTCTGTGTGTGTTGTTATTAGTGTTGTGTGTGTTGTTATCGTTGTTTGTGTTTGTGTGTCTGTTGTTGTTGGGATGTGTGTTGTGTGTGTGTGTGTGTGCGTGCGTGCGTGTGTTGTTCGTGTTGTTATTTTGGTTTTTGTTTTGTTGTTGTTTTTTGAGGCTCCAACGTAATTTTGTAAATGATTCTTCTATTTCTGACAAGAATCTTATCATATTTACCTTATTATATATGGCATATTTAGGTGGTAGCTGTAGGATGGACGATTCATTAGAGTCCACAGTAGTGTTGCCGTATATATTTGTGTCGTTGTTATTGAATTCGTCCGTTAATGGTATGTCGGCCATGTTTCAATCCTATCTGGATATTTATTTCTATTCTCTGAAGTTTCTTGATTTAGTTTTTTCTGTTGTTTGAGCCACATTAATTTCTTGTTAAAGTGTTTGTTGCATTCTTGGATGATGTATTTTTCTACTTCGTGTATAATGTTTATGTATTCTAATTTTACTCTTGGTGTGGTGATCTTAGTTATTTCTTGTATGAGGTTACGCTTCTGTTTTTTTTTATGACTTAATTCGCTGTAAATCATTTTGTGTTTAGAATTAGTATTCGTTTTAGCCTATCTGCTTGTTTTTTGGTAAGTTGTAATCTTCTTACATCGGTGTTGATGGTGTTGGTGTAAACTCGGGACGAGGCACATTCTTTTATGAAGTGTAGTTGTCGAAATGTTATTGTTTTCCTTAGACAACAGAACATGGTGGTTTTCAGTATCTCGTTAGCCTGGCTAAGGCTTACGATATTTCGTTTCTGAATTTGTTTAGCAAGATTCTTTATGAATCGAATAGCAGCATCACAACTTACAATTAAGGACAAAATGAAAACACACACACATAGAACAAACAACTAACTAGTAACATGTAAATAAACAAATAAATAAACAAATAAAAACACACACAGACACCCGGATGTAACACATGCGCAAACTAAGCACACAACACACACAAAACAAGATGGCGTAGGAGAGGCACAAAACAAAGAAAAGAATCATCAATCACTGATGAGGTCACAGAATGTGTGACAAAAGAACTTTGACAATATATGAACAACTATCCGGTTGTGGAACCAACCAACCAACTGGAAATTTATAATAAATTGAAGTAAAAGCAACTGGTCCGTGTGTTTCTTATTGACAACATGACCCTCCAAAAGTATAACAATATCGGTTTCAACACACGTTTTCAGATAAAGAATCTTGCTAAACAAATTCAGAAACGAAATATATATATATATATATATATATGTAGATAAATCTACCAAGAGTTTACGGTAGTGTCCAATCCGTATGAAGAACTCAATGTAATCCGGATATCATGAACTTTTTTTGTTTAATATAAGGAACTGTTTCATTGTTTTATTCATTATTTTTTTAATATTTTATATATATATATATATATATATATATATATACTCGCCTTACTATCCTTGCTTTAAGAATAAAAAGTGAAGCTGACTTCGGTTGGATTTGAACTTAAAACGAGCCAGGACAAATACCACAAATGTTTTCCGAAGTGCTGACGATTCTGCTAATGATATATATATCTGCAAATACACGTTTAGATGCACATATATCTATATAAACATAGGTGCTCGTTTATTGTTTATTTGAATATATTTCTCTATACATAGCCAGATTAGTTAAGGATAGCTACAAAGCAATGTGGATAGGATATTGAATTTGATTGCAAGATACGTTTATATCATATTGACAGAAATACAAAAAATAAAATGGAAAGAAGATAAAAAGGAAAAAAGAGTAGAGAAATAGGGAGTAACTGAAACACTTCGTCCTTGATTGGGCGGTATATATCAGCTGCACCTTGTGGACAAAATGGTGAAAGCATCGCTGCGGAGAACAGCCAGCGATACCCACTATATCAGCCATTTCACATCACAGAGTTCCTTCCTCAGGCATAACATCATAATCTCGATTTGGCTTAGAAAGGCTGTAAGCGGACACCGGATGAGTCGATGGTGAAAAGCGATTGTTTTATAATGGTCTGTCTATAAAGGTTGCAGACAGACCGAGCAGAGATGAGTCTTATATAAACAATTCTGAATTATTAAAGATCCTCTTTCCCTTAGCAACTTAACCCTCACAACACCAAACATTCAATACAGTCCTCCCAACATCACACACACGGATGGACACACACTAAGTTCCCCTTCCTAATAACATCTATATCCAAACTTACAGAAAATTACACAAACAAGTTTATGTTGTTTATTATTGACTAAGAACAAATCATGAATGTTATTGTATGTCTGGTAATTTTATTTTTTCAAGTCTCAAGCTGAGCTTACGTCTCGAGATAATGCCATGAATGTTTTAATGCTTTGGGTTTTCTTTTGTTCAATGTACGTTGGAAAAAGAAAGCAGATAAAAACAAAATGAAAGATAAAATTTAATTTATATGTATAAATGGAGTAGTAGAGGTAAAAATAAAAATAAATAAAAAAAAAAACGTTGATTTTTTTTTTCAGATCATGAGAATATCTGAATGAAGAAACTATACTACAAGACGATATTTTATCTTTTTAAGCGTGTATATATACACCGTGTATATATATATAATATATATATATATATATATATATATATATATACACATCGTGTGTGTATATATAAATATATATTATATATATATATTTTATATATATAATATATATTTATATATACATTTATATATATATTTATATATGTCTGTATATATAAATATATATTAGATATATATATATCGTGTATATATATATGTGTGTGTGTGTGTAGTGTGTAGCACACACTCAAACCGGGTCACAACACTCACATATATATATGTGTGTGTGTGTGTGTGTGTGTGTGTGTGTGTGTGTGTGTGTGTGTGTGTGTGTGTGTGTGTGTGTGTGTGTGTGTGTGTGTGTGTGTGTGTGTGTGTGTGTGTGTGTGTGTGTGTGCGTGTGTTCAAATTCCGCCGAGATAAATGTTTGCCTTTCATACTTTGAGCGCCGATAAAATTAGTTATCACCTCAGACGGGCTGGGCTGACAAAATTGTTAAAACATCGGTCGGTGTTCAAATCCCACTTGGTTCTGTTGGGAGTTGAAACCTTGAGATAATATCAGCAATAGAAAGACCAATAAGTACATTGTTTTTTTTTTTTCTTTTAGTCCGATCTGATGATCAGCTCTTTTCCTTTATCCACATATATATGTGTGTGCGTGCGTGTATGTGTGTGAGCGTGTGTCTGTGTGTGTGTGTGTGTGTGTGTTATATGTATATATAGGTTGTATAATGAAAGCAAAAATAAAATGATTTTCAGTGCTTAATTGGCACTGAACCTCGTTTGTTTCTGTTTTCATTGTTCAACCTATATATCTGAGTCTGTATTTCTATGAATACTCAACACATATAATACGATGCCATTTTCCCACAAAAACAGGTTTCACTTTATTTCGATGATATATTCATATCCACACTACATTGAGTTTTAACAGCGCTATAACTCCTACTTTACTTAGGTAAAATATTAGTGTTTATATATATATATATATATATATATATATATATATATATATATATATATATATATATATATATATATGTGAATATAGACATAGAATATTCGAAAATATTCTGTATGTTTATAATAAACATTTTGAAGACCTAATCGCTATAGAATAGAATACGTCACGTATTACAATTAGATTCTCGATAAAAGCAAGGGAAGTAATCTACGCGTTTCATTCTTGTTAGAAATCTTCAGGACTACATATCCAGTGCTTTTATCGAGAATGACACAGCTAGAGACTTATAGAATACTTAGCTGTGTACAGGAACTGGTTTGAAAGAGCGGTTGCCGGTCCGGCAGAAATTAGAAATTGGAATAAATGCTCTGAAATAGCGATATATATGTGAATATAGACATAGAATATTCGAAAATATTCTGTATGTTTATAATAAACATTTTGAAGACCTAATCGCTATAGAATAGAATACGTCACGTATTACAATTAGATTCTCGATAAAAGCAAGGGAAGTAATCTACGCGTTTCATTCTTGTTAGAAATCTTCAGGACTACATATCCAGTGCTTTTATCGAGAATGACACAGCTAGAGACTTATAGAATACTTAGCTGTGTACAGGAACTGGTTTGAAAGAGCGGTTGCCGGTCCGGCAGAAATTAGAAATTGGAATAAATGCTCTGAAATAGCGATATATATGTGAATATAGACATAGAATATTCGAAAATATTCTGTATGTTTATAATAAACATTTTGAAGACCTAATCGCTATAGAATAGAATACGTCACGTATTACAATTAGATTCTCGATAAAAGCAAGGGAAGTAATCTACGCGTTTCATTCTTGTTAGAAATCTTCAGGACTACATATCCAGTGCTTTTATCGAGAATGACACAGCTAGAGACTTATAGAATACTTAGCTGTGTACAGGAACTGGTTTGAAAGAGCGGTTGCCGGTCCGGCAGAAATTAGAAATTGGAATAAATGCTCTGAAATAGCGATATATATGTGAATATAGACATAGAATATTCGAAAATATTCTGTATGTTTATAATAAACATTTTGAAGACCTAATCGCTATAGAATAGAATACGTCACGTATTACAATTAGATTCTCGATAAAAGCAAGGGAAGTAATCTACGCGTTTCATTCTTGTTAGAAATCTTCAGGACTACATATCCAGTGCTTTTATCGAGAATGACACAGCTAGAGACTTATAGAATACTTAGCTGTGTACAGGAACTGGTTTGAAAGAGCGGTTGCCGGTCCGGCAGAAATTAGAAATTGGAATAAATGCTCTGAAATAGCGATATATATGTGAATATAGACATAGAATATTCGAAAATATTCTGTATGTTTATAATAAACATTTTGAAGACCTAATCGCTATAGAATAGAATACGTCACGTATTACAATTAGATTCTCGATGAAAGCAAGGGAAGTAATCTACGCGTTTCATTCTTGTTAGAAATCTTCAGGACTACATATCCAGTGCTTTTATCGAGAATGACACAGCTAGAGACTTATAGAATACTTAGCTGTGTACAGGAACTGGTTTGAAAGAGCGGTTGCCGGTCCGGCAGAAATTAGAAATTGGAATAAATGCTCTGAAATAGCGATATATATGTGAATATAGACATAGAATATTCGAAAATATTCTGTATGTTTATAATAAACATTTTGAAGACCTAATCGCTATCTATATTCACATATATATCGCTATTTCAGAGCATTTATTCCAATTTCTAATTTCTGCCGGACCGGCAACCGCTCTTTCAAACCAGTTCCTGTACACAGCTAAGTATTCTATAAGTCTCTAGCTGTGTCATTCTCGATAAAAGCACTGGATATGTAGTCCTGAAGATTTCTAACAAGAATGAAACGCGTAGATTACTTCCCTTGCTTTTATCGAGAATCTAATTGTAATACGTGACGTATTCTACTCTATAGCGATTAGGTCTTCAAAATGTTTATTATAAACATACAGAATATTTTCGAATATTCTATGTCTATATTCACATATATATCGCTATTTCAGAGCATTTATTCCAATTTCTAATTTCTGCCGGACCGGCAACCGCTCTTTCAAACCAGTTCCTGTACACAGCTAAGTATTCTATAAGTCTCTAGCTGTGTCATTCTCGATAAAAGCACTGGATATGTAGTCCTGAAGATTTCTAACAAGAATGAAACGCGTAGATTACTTCCCTTGCTTTTATCGAGAATCTAATTGTAATACGTGACGTATTCTATTCTATAGCGATTAGGTCTTCAAAATGTTTATTATAAACATACAGAATATTTTCGAATATTCTATGTCTATATTCACATATATATCGCTATTTCAGAGCATTTATTCCAATTTCTAATTTCTGCCGGACCGGCAACCGCTCTTTCAAACCAGTTCCTGTACACAGCTAAGTATTCTATAAGTCTCTAGCTGTGTCATTCTCGATAAAAGCACTGGATATGTAGTCCTGAAGATTTCTAACAAGAATGAAACGCGTAGATTACTTCCCTTGCTTTTATCGAGAATCTAATTGTAATACGTGACGTATTCTATTCTATAGCGATTAGGTCTTCAAAATGTTTATTATAAACATACAGAATATTTTCGAATATTCTATGTCTATATTCACATATATATCGCTATTTCAGAGCATTTATTCCAATTTCTAATTTCTGCCGGACCGGCAACCGCTCTTTCAAACCAGTTCCTGTACACAGCTAAGTATTCTATAAGTCTCTAGCTGTGTCATTCTCGATAAAAGCACTGGATATGTAGTCCTGAAGATTTCTAACAAGAATGAAACGCGTAGATTACTTCCCTTGCTTTTATCGAGAATCTAATTGTAATACGTGACGTATTCTATTCTATAGCGATTAGGTCTTCAAAATGTTTATTATAAACATACAGAATATTTTCGAATATTCTATGTCTATATTCACATATATATCGCTATTTCAGAGCATTTATTCCAATTTATATATATATATATATATATATATATATATATATAAAGTGAAGTTGGGCGTTATTTGTTTGTTTGTTTGGTGTCCCGAACTTGCAGGCTACACCGTTCATCCAATGTTCATGAAACTTGAGACATATATAAAACTCGACCCCTAGATTGGAATAGGCTACTTGAAATTTTCAAAAAATCGATAATCGCACCCCCAGAGGCAAAATTCCTGCAACCGAAAAACGCCATTCTTCTTGCTTCCATTTGTCGCGACTCCCGCCATGCAAAAAACTTTCAATCTATCAGGATTATCCACCGTAAGTCTCTTTAAATTAACGCTCACCATATTCAGCAAACCTTTTATGCCGATTCTTCCATTTCTTATATAAGGACTATCAAGACTATACCGCCGCGCATCATCCTGTATTGCGCCCAGTCTTCTCAAGTGATCATCGAGCCTCCATGAGCTCTCTTCATTCCCGTGGTCCCACTACCGTAGCATAATGAGGCATCCGTCAACCCCCGCCCTCTCCCTTCCCTGCACGCCGCCGACCCACTGCATCGTTGTTCATCACCATGCGCATCTCTGCCCTGTCAGCCGCAATTCATTCCCCGGCCCTTTCCATTGCCTGCCCTCCGTGGTCCCTAAGGACTGCCACGGCTCAACATGCCGAATCCCTGCCACCGTCCACCCCTGCCCACTTCCATTGCCTACACTCCGTGAGAGCTCAAGACTTCCATGCCTGACCAAGCCGCATCCCTGCCACCGTCAACCTCTGCCATCTGCTTTCCCTGCACGCCGTCGTCCCACTGCATCGTCATGCCGCATTACTGCAGCCCTTTCTTTTGCCTGCCCGCCGTGCTCCTTCAAGATTGCCATGCCTAACCAAGCCGCATCCCTGCCACCATCAAGTCCTGCCCTCTCCCTTCCCTGCACGCCGTCGTCCCACTGCATCGTCATGTCTCACCATGCCACATCCATGCTCTGTCAGCCGCCATGCCCTCCCCTGACCTCCCCTGCCCTCTCCCTTACCCGCACGTCTTGGTCCTTCACGAGTGCCATGGCTCACCATGCGGAATCCCTGCAACCGTCAATCCCGGCCATCTCCCTTCCCTGCACGCCGTCGACCCACGGCATCGTTATGCCTCACCATGCCGCATCCATGATCTGTCAGCCTCTATCCCCTCCTCAACCCTTTATTTTGCCTGCCTACCGTGCTCCTTCAAGACTGCCATGCCTAACCAAGCCGCATCCCTGCCACCGTCAACCCCTGCCCTCTCCCTTTTCCGCACGCATTGGTCCCTCACGACTGCCATGGCTCACCATGCGGCATTCCTGCCCTGTCAGCAACTTGCTCAAATGTCATCAGCATGGTTTATTCCTGCGCCGCACATAACCGCCCATTATCTCAGACCAAAGACAGCACCGAACCTGAAGACGATCCTGTGTAAGTCTTTTTACATTCATTTTGACCATATTTAATAAAATTAAACAAAAATTCATCCCTTTCTCCTCCAAAGCCTACCGATCATGTATGGCCGATAAACATCCTGCCTTGCACCCGGTTTTCTCAAACAATCATCGTGCCTCTCGGTGCTCTCTACATTCCCGAGGTGCAACTCAATTGGCATGCCGCATCCACGCCCTGTCAGCCGCCATGCACCCTTCCCTTTCGTCATGCCTCATCATGTTGCATCCCTGCCCTGTCAGCCGCCATCCACTCCCCGACCCTTTCCACTGCCTAGGCATGGGAGCCTTGAGGGACCAAGTCGCCTCCCTACCACCGTCAACTATGCCCTCTCCGTTCTCTGGACGCCGTCGTCCCACTGCATCGTCATGCATCACCATGCCGCATCAATGCTCTGTCAGCCGCCATCCCCTCCTCGGCCCTTTCTTTTGCCTGCCCACAGTGCTCCTTCAAGACTGCAATGGCTCACCATGCGGCATCCTTGCCACCGTCCACCCCTGCCCTCTTCCTTGCCTGTCGCATCAATTCCTTGCTACCCACTTAAACGTCATCAGCATGGCTTATTGTTGCCCCATTTGACCACCGATTTTCGCAGGCTAAACACAATACCAACGTACACGATAGTCCATGATAAATCTTTTTAATTACATGTTCATCATGCTAAGCAAAGGATGAATAGCAACTCTTTCATTTCTTCTGCCATGCCTTTCTGTCAATTATGGCCGAGAAGCATCCTGTGTAGCATCGCGTCTTCTCAATCGATCAGCCTGCCTTCCACTGTCCTCACAATTGACTCACAACGCCGCATCTATTCCCTGCGACGCCCCTAAACATCATCAGCATGGCTTATTTTTCTGCCGCGTTTAACCGGCCCTCATTCTAGGCCATAAACAACAAAACCGCACGATAATGCTGCGTAAGTCTATTTAAATTAATGGTCAACATGTTCAGCAAAACAATTGTACCAATTCTTCCTCTTCACCTCCAAGGCCTATCCATTACATCTTAGAGGTCGGGATTCGCAATTTCTACGATTTCAATATTGACACAACAGTCCGTCAGGTCTTTCGGCACATGTTGCTCCGATAGGAATATCACTCTGTATATATATGTACATATATGTGTGTGAATGTGTGTGTGTGATGTATGCCCAGCACTATGTGTCAATAATTTTCACAGGTGTAGTGTTTGTACCAGAGTTTTCAAGTCGCTGGCTGGACTAAAAAGTCACACTCGTTCAGCGCATCAGTAGGGGTTCTCCTACATGGATATAAAGTAGTGGCCGTACTCGAAAACGAGTTGGCAGCCACCATGTATGTATGTATGTATGTATGTATGTATGTATGTATGTATGTATGTATGTATGTATGTATGATGACCCCTTAGCCTTTGTCAAGGCAGAATTCTAGGAGAAGGAAAACTCTGATATAACACCTGCAACCCTGATGGTATCCAATGATGTTGACTTGTTCTTCTTTTTGGTAAATATCATCCTGGTTAAGCGAGTGGGACTGGCTTTGTGCAGTGCCTTTGCTCACTATAAAAGCTTCACGGCACAGGCAGTGCTTTATATCTGGAGATCTCTCTGCACTTGTCGTCACATGGTACCATGGGCCCAGCACTATGTGTCAATAATTGTCACAAGTGTAGTGTTTGTACCAGAGTTTTCAAGTCGCTGGCTGGACTGAAAAGTCACACTTGTTTAGCGCATCGGTAGGGGTTCTCCTACATGGATATAAAGTAGTGGCCGTACTCGAAAACGAGTTGGCAGCCACCATGTATGTATGTATGAAAGAGAGATATATTAATTCAAATCTTTTAAAATATATATTATCAGTTTTTCATCCTCATACCTGTTTCGGGATTCAATGACATCGGAGTCCAGCAAATTGTACCATTGGCCTTGGATAACACGACATCAAAGCCAATGTTCTTTATATGGAAAACATCCCTAAAATCTGCTGCACTGTTAGATGCAGTCAATGGGGACGAAGGTTCCATCTGAAAGAGTAAAGAAATATATTGTCATTATTGCTATAGAAACCATGGTGTCTGTACTTACTAACAACAAAGATCTGTGTTGGGCTGTCTGTATTGACTAACAACAGAGATTTATTTTAGGATGTCTGTATTGACTAACAACAGGGATCTGTGTTGGGCTGTCTGTATTGACTGACAACAGAGGTCTCTTTTGGGATGTCTGTATTGACTGAAAACAGAGGTCTCTTTTGGGACGTCTGTATTGACTAACAACAGAGATCTGTGTTGGGCTGTCTGTATTGACTGACAACAGAGATCTCTTTTGGGATGTCTGTATTGACTGAAAACAGAGGTCTCTTTTGGGACGTCTGTATTGACTAACAACAGAGATCTGTGTTGGGCTGTCTGTATTGACTGACAACAGAGGTCTCTTTTGGGATGTCTGTATTGACTGAAAACAGAGGTCTCTTTTGGGATGTCTATATTGACTAACAACAGAGATCTGTGTTGGGCTGTCTGTATTGACTGACAATAGAGATCTCTTTTGGGATGTCTGTATTGACTGAAAACAGAGGTCTCTTTTGGGACGTCTGTATTGACTAACAACAGAGATCTGTGTTGGGCTGTCTGTATTGACTGACAACAGAGATCTCTTTTGGGATGTCTGTATTGACTGAAAACAGAGATCTGTGTTGGGATGTCTGTATTGATTAACAACAGAGATCTCTTTTGGAATGTCTGTATTGACTGACAACAGGGATCTAACAACGGGAATAACAAAATGAAATCCCACCACATTGACGGTGGGAGAAAGAGAGGGAGAGCGAGAGAGAGGGAGAGTGAGAGAAAGAGAGAGAGAGAGGGAGAGAGAGAGAGAGAGAGAGAGAGAGAGAGAGAGAGAGAGAGAGAGAGAGAGAGAGAGAGAGAGAGAGAGAATCCGAGGTCATTCGCCCAGCTAAGATTGATTTCTCAACTAGATAATGTTAAATGACACAAAGTGTCGTTTATGGCCGCTCACTGAACCAGTCTATCGAATCGCGAGAAATTCAAGTGTCTGCTTATAAGTGAAATCCAATTTTACAGATTAAAAGAGATACCAGATTTCCGGAAAATCACCGGTGTATGTAAACTGTAAAATGATTCGTTCCTCTGTGAGATCTAAGATTTAAAGATTATTAGTTGCCTAAGTTAAATTGAAATGGTTTCATATATAACTAAAACTGAAATGTGGTCCCGGTCAATGGGGACGATTTATTGTCCAACACTTTATAGAAATCCATCAGATTCTTTTGTAAATAGATTTAATAAAACTCTGATAAATTTCTGAAATGTTAATCGGAAAGGCTCCTTATTAATTGCAGAGCTTAGAGACTCATTAGTTCTGGAAGAATTGTGCGTGAGTTAGGCGTCTTTAAAGTATAATTCGTTTCATCATGATTTCAATTATAAGTAAGTCAATGGTGCTTACACTTCAGATGTCGACCCGAGGTCAAAACTACGAAAATATTTGAACCAAGACTTAAATTCCTTTAGTAGATGTCTGAATTTGGAGATCTAAGAAAGCAATACATCACACACCTAATTGATTAAAAAACAACACTGAACATCTATCTTAATTGACGAACAAAAGTCAATTTTATACATAAACATTGTACATATAAATCAATGAAAACATTTTCGTAAATTTAAAGTTAATTGATAATTAAATTGTTATTAATAATCATATTATCGGTGTTACCACTAAATATATTATACAATGTTGTAGTATGTATATTAAACTCTAAATATTTTATATTATATTTGTGTACTGTGCGTAAATACGGTGATAATCTTACAGTATTTGAGACTTTACAAAATAGTGAATAAAAATACGTTTATAAGAATTCGTATAAATATATATATATATATATATATATATATATATATATATATATATATATATATGTGCGTGTGTGTGTGTGTGTATGTATATATGTTTGTGTGATGTACCGGATATGCATACAGGTTAAGTGGAAAGCATCCCAGGGTCTCACAGTGGAGGAGATCCGTCCAGTTTAAATATATATTAGAATATATTCTAAATATAACTATGAAACGAAATTTTTTTCAACATTAGAATACTATAATTGTTATTAAATATATTTATTTTTTGTTTTGGTGGGTTTCATCTTGTTTTCGAGGCCGGCGTGGATCGAGACTGGAATCTCAGTATAGGCCTACATTTTTTTGCGAGCAGATGCTGGAAATCCCAAATGTTCTCTAGTCCGGGACCTCTAGTTGCTTGTTTGTATGCCATGAAGCGTTGTGCATTTCGATGTTTCAAACAGTATCAATTTTCAAAGATCAACATAACTCAGTTCTTCCTACATACAAACTTATCTTATATATAATAATACAGTGGGTGTAAAAAGCAAGAAGTGCAAACTCACTTTCCACTACTCCCTCTGTATACAGGAAAACATAAGAGATTATCTTGTGTTTTTTCTGTTTATATTGTAAAAGGGTAAAGACCCCTTCGGTCACGAATGACCAGTGGATTTGCACTAAGAAAGTTACCCTCTGAGGCACAAGTCCGGGCAAGGTTGTTTGTGGAAGACCCGCAGTCACCCAAGTATGGCACCAGTGTCGTCGCAGCTCATTTCTACACCTGAGTGAACTGGAGCCACGTGAAATAGAAGACAACGCAAAGCCCAGTCCAACTTGCTCACAACTTGCTCAAGAAGACAACGCAAAGCCCAGTCCAAGAATCGAACTCACAACCTCACGATTGTAAGCCCGACGCTCTAGCCATTAATTAGGCCATGCCTCTTCACGTGTTTATATTGTAACGGCGCCAGGAATGTGGATGAAGGGGAGGGTTGATTATATCGATTAGATTACTTAAAGGATACTTAAGTTGACTTCGGTGTGGTTTGGCTTACAGATGATATAATGGTTTCTGATTTAGGCACAAGGGCAATAATATCGAGGGATGTCGAATAAATCGACATCAGTTCATTACTGGTACTTTATTTTAGCAACACCGTAAGGCTGAAAGTCAAAACTAACCTCAACGGGGTTTGAACTCAGAACATAAAGGGGCGTAACTCTATGCTGCAAAGCATGGTGTCCGACGCTCTACCGATGCTGCTAATCCACCGCCCTAGATTACAGGTGATATAATGGAAAATGTTTACACTTCATTCTTTTCACATAGAGTTTTCTAATACAAAAACTATAGTCATATCTACATTAAATTTATCTTACTTCGTATGTTCTAATATGACGACGTTCGGATGGCTAATTTCAAGTTGAAAATATATTTTCAGCTTTGGACCCTAACTTCTTTCAAGTTGTCACTTGATATTTATTAACATTCGGTGGATTGGCAGTATCAGTAGAGGGTCGGACGCCATGCTTTCCAGCATAGTTACGTCCCTTTACGATCTGAGTTCAAATCCCGCCGAGGTTGACTTTGCCTTTCATCCTTATGGGGTCGATAAAATAAAGTACCAGTAATACACTGGGTAATTGCTGGCCTTGTGCCTAAAGTAGAAACAATTATGATTTCACAAACCAGCGAGGGGACCTATACATAGTCACTTGGTCTGCTAGAAAGAGCAGCCAAATTTCTCTCAAATTGCATCTTATCATCTCTAAAAGAAGAATATATTGGATAATAAAGTCCCAGATAAATCATACCTGAGGGAAAACAGACGGTTCTATCACGATTTGAAATTCTTTGATCACAGGTCTGTTTCAATCAGAACTAGCCTAGAGTTAAACAACAACTACTACTGCTGCTACTGCTGCTGCTGTTACTACTACTACTACTACTACTACTACTACTACTACTAACGTTGCTGCTGCTACTACTACTACTACTACTGCTGCTGCTGTTACTACTATTACTACTACTACTACTCTGCTGCTGCTGCTGCTGCTACTACTACTACTACTACTACTACTACTACTACTACTACTACTACTACTACTATTACTGCTGTTTCTGCTGCTGCTGCTGCTACTACTACTACTACAATGAAAAATAATTGTTCTCATACACATCAATGAAATAACTCAATTGCTTTGTTCATTCTATTGTCTCCAAGTCTCAATATTTAGTGCTGTAAATACATAACTAACTAACCACACTATTTTCTGTATGGTATATATCGTTACGCATGCATGTCTTATGGAAGTGTCATTCTTTCTTAAGACTCTACTGATATAAGGTTATAAGGCAAGTTTATAGTCTTTGAAACACCCTTTAAATCAAGTAAATGCATTTTATCTAACTCGCTGGGAAAAATTTATGACTCCTTTATCTATTGATTAGCATCTAACTTTCAGTCTGTCGCTGAACGACATAAAAAAACCGATAATTTGTATTGTTTCTCTTCTATTCTTAGCTGACTTGAAAACGGAAACAATTTCGTTCTGCTTTCAAAGACCTACACTGCTCTTAAGAGCTACTAATTTATAATGAACGAATGCTGATATGTCACGTAATTCATTCAATCGGTGAGGCACTACTTTATATCGTTGTTGTTTACTAGAACAAATCAGCCTGCTTAATAAGATCAACCCTATCTATTCTTATGATAGGAATTGAACACAATACAGCAAGTCTACGAAAACATTTGCCAATTATATAACGTGAATTTCTACGTACTTATCAACTGTAATATAATTGTACGAACAAACGTACTTATCAATGGTAACTATTTATAGCAAGAAATTTCTAGCTCAAGGTCACAGCAAAGTACCCTTGCCACGAAACGAACCATCAAACCATCAAACTCAATCTATATTGATTTATAATTTAAGCATAACGTCAGTAAATTTTAGGGGTGGGATGGAAGCAAAGTTGATTAAATCAACCACAATAGTTCATTGGTACTTTATTCTATAGACCCCAGAAGGATGAAAGTCAAAGATGACCTCGGTCAGATTTGAATTCAGAACATATAATGCAAGAACAAATACCATAATGATATTTGTCCTGCGGCCTACCACTTCTGCTAATCCACTGTCCTTAAATGATTGAATATTCTCTAATATACTTTAACCTTTTCTTTACCACATTTCGAATGGAAAATACTGCCAATCACTTTCAAATAATTTTGAAAAGAATCAAGAATTTGGAGCGATTTAGTAATATAACTAACCTTTTCATTATTATATTAGCGTTTGGAAGATAACTTAACAAAGGATCTTACATTACATCATGATGGAATGTTTTTAGACACTTGAACCCAATCATGGGATAACTGCAGCCCGTTTGACTTTCTGGGTAGCACGCCTAATTTCAAAATTGCCTTGAATTTTTTAGTAGTTCGACCCGCCTTATGATAAACCTCATCTTATGCAGCTCACTGCTCGAAAAAGGTTGTCCATCCCGCCCGAACCGAGACATAGAAAAGCTGCGTCGGCATATGCGGATGACGTCACCGTGATTATGTAGAACACCACGGAAATCGAGGCAAAATCTTTTTGTTGTGGGAGCAAAGATCAACCCGGAAACGTCGGTGGGTTTACTGCTCGGCAGCTAGAGAGGAAATCCATGCCATTCATCAGCATCGACGGACACTGGACCGACGGACTGGTGATGTTGCCCAGGGTCTGGTTTGGTCCAAATATCCAGATGGATAAAAACTGGGACGAAGTAACGAGCAAGGTGACCACTCTCATCCAAAAATGGGCCGAGAGGAACCTATCCCCCCAAAATTGGGCAGATGTGGCAAACGCGAACATCGCCTGCGTCACCTATTACCGCCTGACCATCATGTCTTGCCCCTGTCTGTGCTTCACCAAACTGGAGCGCCGATTCTTCAACTTCTTGTAGAAGGGGCAGGTGATGTGGTCCATCTGCAGTAAGAATCCTCTACGTGAAGGGCTGGGCATGTAGTGACTGATAATGCACAAACATGCGCTGGGGATCCGGCATCTCCAGAGATTCCTAAACGGTGAACAGGTGTGGTCACCGTTTGTGAGACTGGTCTTTCCGCAACTCAACTCTCTGACTGAGCTGCAATCGTGGGTCAAGCGAAAACCGAGACTGGGCGCCTGGCATGTGAAATATTATCAGGCACTCACTGCCTTCTACCAATTGGGCAATGCGGTCAGTAGAAATTCTACTCTAGCGTTCTATAGAGGACTAGTGGTGGGCAACAGCGACGACGTTCTTGGAGAAATTCTGGGCGTCGACAAAATCGAACTAACCAGTCTATTCCGGAGATACTTCGAGCCGGTGACTATGGATAATTTCCAGAAATCCTTGGCTTGGCAATGCTACCGGGAGATACTGCCGGTTTGAGACAAACTCTACAGATACGGAAGTGCTGTCAGACTGACTTGTTCGTGATGTGCGCCAAGCGATGAGACCATTCAGCATGCTCTCGTCCAGTGTCCGAGCATTACTGACCTGTGGAATTTTTGTCGAACAGCTATTATTGTGAAAATCGCCCCACCGCCTTCTTTTGGCCGGAAAAGGCATGCATTTTTCCTTTGACTGGTGGCTGTAGCGAAAGAGCTTGTGTGGTGAACGCGCCTGAAAAGACTGAAGACAGACAGTTTCCTCTTCAACCTTTTCAAGTTTCTCTTGGTAAGGAAGGTGAAGGATTGCCGGAGTGAATGGTCCTACTCTAACCATGCGCCTGTAGGGCGGAGAGTTTAGAGAGGAGAGGGGCACCTTCCTGTGGTGTTCTTGGGGACTAGGATGGTGGGGTTCCTAAGCTACGCCTGGGTGGTGCTCTTCCCTATTCAGGAATTATTGCTATTATTAATTTATTGTTTATTGCTATCTGTTTTATTTGTTTTCGCGCTTTCAAATTTTTGTATCCCACTTGTCCTATATGTTTCGGCCCTTGTGGCCATATTATATTTTCCTTTGATTCGCTTTAAGTACAATGATTTCCGAGTATCAACCATATGCTTAGGGCAAGCATCGTTAGTTTTGACAGTTTTCGGTAACTTTTTTCTCCCATTTTGTTCCGTCTTCGCATTCACTTAACAAGTCACATAAACGTTGATAGGTAATTAAGTTTGAAAAAAAAAGAGAAAATATAAAAAGGTAGGAGTAGGTGGAGATAAAAAGAAGTATTATGGAATATAAAATATATGAATTAATTTTGCATTAAGGATATTTGAATGATATTAAATATTAATTAAATTCGCTCTAAAGATTAAACAGCAATGATTGTGTTGACATATATTACAAAGACAAAAATTTATGAAGTATGTGGGCGGTACTTGTTAGAACTATCTTTTGAATTTCATAGATGCTAATTTTATCAGGTATGTTTTCTAGAAACCTTTGAACACCTTTCTTTATGGCATCTAGAGCTCCTATCACTACCCAAATAGTTTGTGTTTTAAGGTGCCACATTCTGTTTATCTCAATTTCTAGATCTCTATATTTAGCACGTTTCTCATACTCTTTTGCTGACACATTTTTATCAGTCGGCACAGTCATCTTAATTAGTAAGTCGATCTTGTTTTTTAAATCTTGAATAATACTATCAGTGTGGTTTTCCTTAAATATGATCTGTGTGGGTGGTAAAGTCCCAAAGGATTGTTGCTCCTTCAGTTTTAGTTACTGGTTGTGGTTTGTGTTCATACAAGTTTCGTCATGTTCTGCATTGTATATTTTACATATTATCCAGTGGATATATTGCCCCACCCTATAATGTCTAATCTTATACTCAGTTGGGGATAGTGTGGGCATCCTGATGTTATATGGTCAATTGTTTCAAGCTGTACGTCACATATCCTGCATTTAGAGCCTGCTCCATTTCTGAGAATATTTGCTTGATAATTCCTAGTAAAGAGGCTCTGATCCAGGGCAGCAAAAATAAAATCTCCTGTTTCAACTTTTAATCCTGAACTTCGTAGCCACTGATAGATTTGTGCTTGATCTACATCAACATCTGGGGTGCGAAGTGGGAATTGGCCGAGCAGAGGGTTTTCTTGCAATGTTTTTATACCTTCAAGCTTTGATTTGCTTCCGTGGATTGTTGCTGCCTTAGTCGGAATTAGGTCAGCTTCCTCATTTAGGTGTATGTCTTCAGTTTTTAGTTCTTTCCTGTACTTTCCTGCCTCTTTGAGTACTGAATGGAGTTTCCTTTATTTTTCGTGTTCTATTAGTAACATCATCATCCATTCATTGGTGGTCTCTAAGCAAATTGTTTGTAAGCAAATTGTGACTATTTTGTATAACAGTTCCAGTTTGATTAGTTCTCTTCCCCCTTCTTGTTTTGGCAAATATATGCGATCTACGTCTGCCTTGTGGTGATGCATTTTCTTGGCTGTAAGGAGTTTTCGAGGTTTGGAGTCAATTCTTTGAAGATCAGGTAAGCTCTAATTGATGATGTCATAATTGTTTCGTACCACTGGTAGAGCTAATGTGTTTATAGTCTGGAAAAGGTTTTTAGAATTTAGTTTAGTTTTATTATTATTATAACTATTATTGGGTAACTAGTAGCGGTAGATCGGCAGTATTGGCAGAACACCGGACAACATGCTTTGCGGCATATAGTTACGTGCCTTTCCGTTCTGAGTTCAAATTTCACCGAGGTTAACTTTACCTTTCATTTTTACGGTGACCATAAAATAAAATAACAGTCACCATATGGGATCGATTTAATCGACTTCTCGCTGACCCCCCCCCCCCCAAAAAAAAAATTGCTGACCTTGTGCCTATACTAGAAATCATTATTATTATTATTATCTGGGATTTGCGATGGGCGGTCGGACGCCATGCTTTCCAGCATAGTTACGTCCCTTTACGATCTGAGTTCAAATCCCGCCGAGGTTGACTTTGCCTTTAATCCTTACGGGGTCGATAAAATAAAGTACCAGTAATGCACTGGGTAATTGCTGGCCTTGTGCCTAAAGTAGAAACAATTATTATTATTATAGTTGCATTTATCTTGCTTTATGTTCATACGAGTTATCACCAAGTCATAACCAGTGACCTCAAGAGACAACAAGATCCGCCATGTTCAAGAAAGAACATACATACTCACACATGCATCTTTAGTGTTTAGACTTGTGATGTACTTATATTGACAGAATCTTCCTTATTATATGGGCAGTTCCCATTAGTACTATCTTTTGTATTTCTCCTATACGGTTTCCTGGGATTTGCGATAAGTAATTTATTAGACCCCTTAGGTATCATTCCTAGAGCGCCTACAACCACTGGTATTGTTTTAGTTCTCAATTTCCACATTTTTCCAATTTCTATCTCCAGGTCCTTATACTTGCTCAATTTTTCAAATGCTTTTATAGATACATTCTTGTCTATTGGAACGGACATATCAAATAGCAGGCATACCCTCTTTTTAAAGTCCTTCAGTATTATATCAGTATTATATTATTATTATTATTATTATTATTATTGTTCTTTGAGTTTCAGTCATTGATGTTATTTAACTGGAAAGTTTGTTGAAATGAATATCAAGCCACTACCTGCAGCCTCAGATATTCAGGACATATCGGAGGGTTCTTGCTGTTTCCAGCAAGCATGCCTTTTGAAGCGTTCCAAAAAGCGTGGCGGGGCCAATTTTCTTTAACCATCCCTGGAAACTTTTGAGATAGTACCTAGTGCGCCTATGACAATCGGGACCACTTTGACTTCATGGCAGTTCCAAATCCTTTTTACCTCCCACTTTAAGTCCTGGTATCGGTTAATTTTCTCCCCCTCCTTCTCTTGCACTCTCGTGTCGAATGGGCAATTCAGTAATGTACTGGGTAATTGCTGGCCTTGTGCCTAAAGTAGAAACAATTATTATTATTATTATTATTATTATTATTATTATTATTATTAATGGGCCTACTCTGAGTATGTGTCTGTAAATTAAAGGTGGACAACTGGGAGAGCGCACTTGCCCTGGTGGTCAGGGTCACTGTGGCCTTTTAATGGGCTTTCTCCACAAATCTCCCCCCCGCCCTTATTGATGAATTTTTCATTATTATTTTTTTGTTACATCCTCTGTTTTCGTTTTTTACACGCAGAAATGCCCATTTGTACCGTCCTGTATTGTCCTGTACTGTCCTTAATGTCTACTTTATGTGAACCCTTGTGGTTAATAAAGAAAGCATTATTATTATTATTATTATTATTATTATTATTATTATTATTATTATTATTATTATTATTGAATGCCATGGTTGACGGAGGCTCGGCTCTGTAAGGTATAGTAAATTTTAAACGCTATAACAATTGTAAATTGTTTAAAACTTTAACCAAATTGTAGACAAAAACACCCTCCTCCTCGTGAGAGGGGTCTTTCTGATCGTTATTTGGCCCTTCGGGGTTAAATAACCGCTTATTGGGGTGTTGTGCCCAATATTTATTTTAAACCCCAAAAAAACATGGCTACAAAAAAGAATTTTCACAAGTCACTCCCACTCATTCCGTCTTCTTCTTCCTCAATCGTCACTACACCAGAGAGAAGATTGTCTCTCTCCCTCCCTTCTCTAAATGTGTCTCTCTCCCTCCCTTCTCTTTCGCAAGCGACGCCAGTAAAGAAAAATAGTTTCCAAAATCACGTGCAAAACGTGGAACATTTCTCCACGACGACGACAACGACGAAAAAGGGTGCGGTAAATACGAAAACCCATTTCATTCGTCTGACGTCATGAGTAATAGCAGTAGCAGCCGTAATAACAACAGCAGCAGCAGCAACAGTGACAAGGAAAACAACAGTAGCAGCCGCAACAGCTTCAGCAGCAGCATAAACAACAGCAGCATTAGCAGCAACAGCAACAACAACAGCAGCAGCAGCAACAACAACAACAACCACAGCAACAGCGGCGGCGGCAGTCGTAGTACCAGCAGCAACAACAAAAGTAACAGCAGCTCTGACGACGACAACAACAACAACAAAGAAAAACCAATCTCGTTTGCAGGTATCGCAAAGAACCTGGAAACCATCCTTATAACAAATGAGGAATTACAGGAAGCAAAGAAGATGGTGACGAAAACTGGACACCGAGCAATCTGCAAGGCAGCCGAAAATTTTTTCGAAACCCAACAGCACTGTACGGTCACGTACCGTACAGTAAGCACAAAATCCCGTAGGGTTGAAAGGGCCACAGAGGCTCAAATACAAAAAGCCTTAGGGTCTGTGTGGCAGCGGAAAACGCATATCACCCGAGGCAAGAAATATGCCACCGTGGACGTGCTTTTTGCCACACCCCAGGAGGCAAAGACTCAATCCTTAGTGACGCTAAGGAGCGAGGAAATGGTGTTGGTGCCCTCCTACTGCGGACAAAAAATTGTGAGCGTCAAACTGACCCACGTCTCCCCCCCCCCCCCCCCCAGGATGGCCTCTTCTTGGCTGGCCGCGTCTGTCCTCGTCGGAATCGAGGACAAAACAACTGTACTGCAAGTACAGAAAAAAGTACGAGAAGATTGGGTCGGCACCTCCATTGAGATGTTAATCCAAACCAACCAGGAGTGCATCGAAGCTATCCCGGATGTGATAGACTTCGATAACGGCACTCAACTGCCCATAAGTGTTGAAGGCAAACGCCCGAAATGCTTTCGCTGTGGATCGAAGACTCACCTCAGGGCCTTCTGCAATGAGAACACCCTGAGAAAGGAGAAAACCCCCCTCCTTCCGCAACCGGCTCCACTGCTACCAGCAACAGGACAGGCGGCAACCAGGAAGGATAGGTCCGTGGCACCCATACCCACGCCACGGAAATCAAGAACAGCAGCAGCAGTGGAAGTATTAACAACAACAACAGCAATACCAATTGCAGCTGCAACAGAGACTCCACTGCAAATATCACCAACAACAACAAGTGAAAGAGTGGAGCTGGTACCCCTCCCCGACCTCACAGAATCGAACATGGAGTGTGAGGTGGGAGAGGGATGGCAAAAGGTCGCAAGAAGGCACAAACGCAGAAGCAGCGCATCGTCGCCTTCGAAAAGGGAGGAAAGAAACGAAAAAAGGGTAAAGATTTACAGCAGCAACACCACCAACACTATCACCACCATCACCACCGGCGGCAACCCCACCGCCAACAACAACAACACCTTCAACACCAACACCACAAGCACCAACATCGCAAACACAACAAAACACACACACCCAGCAACAACGACAAGAAAATAGCAGAACCACACCCCAACCCCAGAAAAACAAATGCACAGCAATAAATACACATAAGAAATTAATGACTTACATAATTGAACACACAGACATTTCACAGCACGACTACATAATACCAGCACCAATCAAAACACCAACGAACATAAGACTGGTAAAAATAGCACAGAAACAATACACAAACATTAAAACGAAATTCCCCAACGCAGTTGGTGATTTCAGAGACCTAGGAGGGACACTCAACCGGAGGGTATATTCGGATATACTCACAGAAGAGCCGACGACCAGCCGAAGGGGCGATTCAACGGTCCCTTCACCAGACGATCAAGTGAAAAGGGATGGTAAAACCATCCTTCCTCTGCGAGAAGAAGTAAGGTAAGTGGTCTTTCCCATCTTTTCCACTCCATTTCAACATGACCTCACTCAGAATAGGCAGCATAAATGCGCGTGGCTTGGGGTCGTCATGGAAGCAGAGCCACCTGCTCAACGACCTCAGGTCACTAAACATAGATGTAGTGGCCATCAGCGAGACCAGAATCTCCGAAGCACGGGCCTTCGCACCGATCTTCGGCGGCTACGATGAGTACGCATCTCCCAGCCGTCCTGGATCGGGGGGGAGGAGTTGCTGTGCTTTTTCGGAGAGGTTTGGATCTCGCCATACGGGCCATCTTCCTGGACCCAGAAGGTAAGTTGGTGGTGCTGGACGTGACCAGCGGAGAAGGGCAAGCTTTCAGGCTAGTGGCCGTCTATGCCCCGACAGGAGCAGGGCAACCTGATTTCTTCCGGCGTCTGGAGACCTTTCTAGGAACGTCCCGCTCTTTAGTGTTAGTGGGCGACTGGAACGGGATCTTAGATGCACGCTGGAACTGTGTGGGATTAGCGGATAGGGGAGGAGGGTGCAAGAGCCTCACCAACTTGCTCAGGCGTTTTGAACTGTCTGACAGGTACCGATTGGATTTCCCGAATGTGCCAATGTGGACTTGGACAAATTGCATAGGGTCATCCAGATCATATCTAGATAGAGTATTTTGTAGGGAAATAGATAGGTCTAGTATACGCTGTCCACAATTCAAGATAGTCTGCTACACGGACCACAAATTCGTGATCTGTGTGCTTGACTTAGATAGGCTTCATAGACGAGGACACGGCTACTTGAAGCTAAACGCGTCCTTACCAGCGCGCAAGGCCTACAGAGACCGGATTAGCGAACTAGTTAAGCGAGCGTTGACGGGGGCCATCGTCAACAACAAGTGGTGGTTTGCTCTGAAAAGAGCGATTAGAATAGAGTCCATTAGGTTTAGTAAGGCTTTAGCTATAGAGAAAAATAGAGCAGAGGGAGAACTAGTTAGAAAATTAGACGAGGCGCTTAGCAAAGGCATCGCGACCGACGTACTTGCGGCGAAATTGGCCCTTGACCAATTCTTCAATGCAAAGCACGAAGGCTGCGTTGTCAGAGCTAGGGTGCGTGCTCTCAGATACGAGGGGACGAAAGCCGTTCAATGGGCCCGAGTGGCGGAGGCGCGTCGTGGCAACAAAGCCACGATCCGGTCTTTGGTGGACCACGACGGGCGCATGCTACTCGATCCCGGGCAAATGTGTGAAGCTTTTCAGCGACACTTCGCTCAACTGTTCGGGAGCAGCGGCGGGCCGGATCGTGGGATGGACTTTAGTGTCTACCTCGACAGACTGCCGCGACTCTCGGCCACTGAGGCGGAGTGTTGCGAAAAGCCGTTAACAGCCGCTGAAGTACGGGAGGCAATGACTGGCTGCACAAGGGGTAAATCGCCTGGTTTGGATGGTCTGCTCTATGAACTTTACGTACAAATGCCAGACTTGTTCGGAGGCTTCTTGGCGGACGTCTACTGCAACTGGCAACAGAACGGGAGAATTCCCAGCTCTGTGAGCCGAGGAGCGGTGGCGCTGCTGAGAAAGGATCCGAACAAGGGGGATAACATAGATAATTTCAGGCCCATAACTCTGCTAAACACAGAGTTCAAGATTTTGGCCAAGGTGCTAGCAAAGAGGTTGGCGCTTGTCGTTGGTGGTTTGGCGGGAGAGGCGCAGACATGCGCCATTCCCGACAGAACCATCCACGACAACCTCCACCTCATGCGATACATCGTAGAGAGGGTAGCTAGGGAACCTGGCACGGGTGGGTCCTTGATCAATTTAGATCAGTCGAAAGCTTTCGATAGGGTCGACCATCGTTACCTAGCGGCAGTCCTGAGGGCGGCTGGCTTTGGGCCCGTCTTCAGAGGCTGGATCGCTGCAATGCACAGCGACATCTGCTCTGTGGTGATAGTGAACGGTCACCTTTCGGAACCGTTCAACATCATGCGCTCGGTCCGCCAAGGATGTGCCCTCTCGTCCCTCTTGTACGTATTGACTCTCGAGCCATTACTGCACAAACTGGAGACGTTGAGGGGCGTCCCGCGCGAACTAGGATGCGGAAGATCCGTGTCAGCATATGCGGACGATGTCACCGTAGGGGTATCGAACGCCAAACACATCGAGGCGATCGGCACTACACTAAGAGAATACGAAGCGGTGACAGGAGCAATGATCAACCAGGAAAAGTCAGTGGGCCTGCAGCTCGGCACCTGGAGAGGCAGGTCCATGCCGTCCAACAGCGTCGTCGGACTCTGGACGGACGGACGGGTTAAATTGCTAGGGGTCTGGTTCGGTCCAGACCTCCAGACGGACAAAAACTGGGACGAGGTGACGAGCAGGGTGGCTTCTCTCACCCAGAAATGGGCGGAGAGGAAGCTATCCCTGAAAAGTCAAGCGGAGGTGGCTAACGCGTACATCGCGTCTGTCATCTGCTACCGCCTGACCGTCGTACCTTGTCCTAAGCCCCGCCTGACCTCGCTGGAGCGTTTGCTCTTTCGCTTTTTGTGGAAGGGACGCGCTCCGATGGTCAGGCGGTCCATCTGCTGTCAACACCCGCTACGTGGAGGGCTGGGCATGCCGTGGCTGATGATACGCAGACACGCGCTCAGGCTACGACATCTCCACCTCTTCCTCGACGGTGATCAGGTGTGGTCGCCGTTTGCTAGACACGTATTTCCCCAGCTCGTTTCCTTGACGGAGCTGCAGTCCTGGGTCAAGCGAAGACCGAGAGAGAGCGCCTGGAGACTGGAATGTCTTCAGGCGCTCACAGCCCTCGACCAATCGGGCAATGTGATCGGTGGAAACCCACCTCCGCGTTCTATAGAGGATTAGTGGAGGGGAAGAGCGACGACGTACTTGGGGAAACTCTAGGCGTCGACGAAAATCAACTAGCCAATCTCTTCGGAAGAACTTTCGGGCCGAGACCTATGGACAACTTCCAGAAATCTCTGGCCTGGCAGTGCTACCGAGGAGCCTTGCCAGTTCGGGATAAACTCTACAGGCATGGAGGTGCCGTCAGCCGGGCATGTCCGAGATGCGCGCAGGGCGACGAAACCGTCCTGCACGCACTCGTCCAGTGTTCGAGCATTGCTGACTTGTGGGTTTATGTCGAACACCTGCTGTCACGTGTAGGACGGATCCGGCTATCAGCTGAGTCCATCGTGAGGATTTCCCCGCCTTCTTCCTTTAGCCGGGAAGGGCAGGCAGTTTTTATCTGTCTGGTGGCCATGGCGAAAGAGATAGTATGGTGGACACGTTTGAAAGGGCTGAAGACGAGCACTTACCTCTTCGGTGATGCCCTGATTAACTTTTTCAAATTTGATTTGAAAAGGAAAATCAGGGTAGAGAGGGAAGTGCTCTCTTCCCAGCATTTTGTTGAAAGATGGGTGAGAGAAGCAAGTATGGCTCGAATGAATGGGCCTTCTCTGAGTATGTGTCTGTAAATTAAAGATGGAAAACTGGGAGAGGGCACTTGCCCTGGTGGTCAGGGTCACTGTGGTCTTTTAATGGGCTTTCTCCACAAATGTACCTCGGAAGTCTCCTCCCTATTGGGGAATTTTTCTTTGTTATTTTATTACATCCTCTGTTTTTTTTTACACGCAGAAATGCCCATTTGTACCGTCCTGTATTGTCCTGTACTGTCCTTAATGTCTACTTTATGTAAACCCTTGTGGTTAATAAAGAAAACATTATTATTATTATTATTATTATTATTATTATTATTATTATTATTATTATTATTATTTGGTTACCAAGGGCAATGGATCGGAAATATCGGTAGAGCGTCGGACAACATGCTTTGTGGCATATAGTCACGTCCCTTTACATTCTGAGTGCAGATCCCACCGAGGTTAGCTTTGCCTTTCATCCTTATGGGGTCAATAAAATAAAGCACCACAGACCTGCCAACCTCTAAAAACCCAAATGGTGAGTACCACGAAAAAAAGTGCCCCAAAACGGGGAGAAATGAGACAAAATGGGGAGATTTTACATAATTGTTTCTATTTTAGGCACAAGGCCAGCAATTACCCAGTGCATTACTGGTACTTTATTTTATCGACCCCGATTTTACATAATGAAAGCTATACGCATTTTCATAAGAGAAGACATCTCTCACCCACTCCAAAGTGGGTTGGAGATCTCCCCGTCAGTCGGAGAGAGTTGACAAGTATGCACCAGTAAAGCACTGGCCTTGTGACTAAAGTAGAAACAATTATTATTATTATTTAACGTTTTCCTGCATTATAGAATTCATTCAATAATCATTGCCATATTTGGTAGAGTTACGAGAAGGACAATGACATCATCTCTCCAGTGGTATGTTAATGTTCTCTTTGTAAATATTAATGTTCTTTTTTTGTCGGCATGAAGCCAAGTTTAGTTTGAAAATAGGTTCAGTTGATTAAATCGACTTCAGTATCTTACTAAGGTGACGAATTGGCACGGTCGTAAAAAGCTTGCCGGCCATTCCTTTAGTTCTCTATGTTCAGATTTTCGAGGTCAACATTTTCACTTTCATTGTTCAGGGTTCAAATCAGCTTAGGAATTACATTAGGGGTACAGATGCTTGTGAAATACTGAACAACTTACACGTTATATAAACTACCATTACTATTGTAATATATTAACTACCATTACTATTGTAGTATATTAACTACTATTACTACTGTAGTATATTAACTACCATTACTATTGTAATATATTAACACCATTACTATTGTAATATATTAACTACCATTACTCTTGTTGTATATTAACTACCATTACTATTGTAATATATTAACTACCATTATTATTGTAATATATTAACTACCATTACTATTGTAGTATAATAACTACTGTTGTTACTATTGTAGTATATTAACACCATTATTATTCTACTATACAAACCACTATAGACTATACTAATATATAAACTACAATTGCTGTTCTATGTGGCGCGTTGGTAGAGTCGTTCGAACGTCGGCTAGAATATTCCATATCTTTGTGCTCTGGTTTCAAATCACACCAAGGGCAATTTTGCTTTTCATCCTTTTGAGTTCGATAAAACAAAGTACCAGTTTAGTGCTGGGGATCGATTCTACCTTTATATATCTTTCTTATTTCCTCTCTCCTTTTCTGGAAGAAATCTTCTGTGTTCAAACCTGGAGATGGGATGAGTTCCGCCACTTTTTAAAGACCCAAGATATGCCTTTTGTAGCACTGGTGCCTCTACGACTCCACTAGTAACTACGGGTCTATACATTATTACTATTCTGATATATAGAGGGCGATGGATTGGCAGTATCGGTAGAATGTCGGGCGCCATGCTTTGCAGCATAGAGTTATGGCCCTTTATGATCTGAGATCAAATCCCGCCGAGGTTAACTTTGCCTTTCATCATTACGGGGTCGATAAAATAAAGTTCGAGTCACGCACTGGGGTCAATTTAATCGACTTCCCCTTCCCCCAAAATTGCTGGCCTTGTGCCTATATAAGAAACCATTATTCTGCTATAAACCATCATTGAATATTCTAATTAATACAAAACGTTAAATATTGATTAATCAATTTTCTCAAAACAACAAATCTTATTGAGAGAATTATTCTATTTAGTTATTTGTTTATATGGTTATATAACTTTATGTTTTTAGTTTTATTAAGTTTTCTTGTTAAAATAATGTTACAATGTTATGTTTTGTTGTTGATATTAGTGCCGGCGGCGGCGGCGGCGGTGGTGGTAGTGGTGGTGGTGGTAGCGGTGGCGTTGGCGGCGACGGTGATGGTGGTGGTGGTGGCGGCGGTGGCGTCGAAGGTGTCGGTTGTGGTGGTGGTGGTGGCGTCGACGTTGGTGGTGGTGCCGGCGGCGGTGGTGGTGGGGGGTGGTCGTCGTCGTGGTGCCGGCGTCGGTGGTGGTGGTGGTGGTGGTGGTTGTCGTCGTCGTGGTGGCGGCGGTTGAGGCGCAGTTGAGCTATAAGTTAGCTGATCTTTGATTGACAGCGTTCTAAGCATGACCATCCCATCTTTTATTGGTAGATACAACGACGTGGTTGAGGTTTACGCTATTGGTTTTCTACTTGAAAAACAGCGGTGGGGAAGAAAACAAGGGTGGCGGTGAAGGACGATGTTCTGGAGAGGAAGAACTGGTTGTAGTGTTTAAAGTGGCGTAACTAGGAGTAGACACACTATGAGTTTCAAGAGAAAGAGACCCACCCGAGTTAGTCGGTGGGGAGGGGGGTCTGAGTAAGTGTGAAAAAAGATCAGCCAGTTCTAAGAGTCGAGGCCGCAGTAGTAGTGATAGAAGAAGCAGAGTAAGACACTGCAAATGTAAGTGTGTTGGCGAGCGATTTCATGACAGTCAGTCGGGGCTCTATCCTGGGATGTAACAGTCTAGGATATCTATATGTGTAATGGCTCTGTTGGTCTGAACGATGAGTGTTCCAACTGTTCGATCAATGAAACAAGCCGCCCGTCAAATTAACGTGCAAAGGACAAAGCATGCCACAGACACGTCTACTCTTAACGTAATTATCTGGGATATTCAGCATGACACAGAATATGACAAGACTTGCCTTTTGAATTACATGTAAAATCTATCAGATGGGCAATAGTATGGGAAATCGGTAGAGCACCAAGGCAGTGGAATGGTGGGAATTGGTAAAGCATCGGATAAAATACTTAGCAGTATTTAGTTTCACCCTTTTATGTCTTGAGTTCAAATCTAGCCAGTGACAACTTTGCCTTTCATCGATCCGCGATCAATAAAATATAATACTAGTCATATAAATCTAGACCTAATGATTGCGAAGCGAACTTCTTAAACGTTCGACCATCTACCAATGTTAGAAACCGTTACATAGTCACGTGGTAGAGGCACATGTTCAGCAGTGCCATCTTCACTTCCGTCTTGGAGTTCGTTACAAAAATCAGTCAACTGTAATGTTTGTCTCCTTGTCACAATTCTAAACTTCACGTGGAATGTAAATCAATTAATTTCACTTTTCGGTGTACATCTCATCTCTCGGGATTTTACTCCTATTTTAAGTCTACAATCTTGGCTTTGTTTAAAGTTTGTTTAATGACTTCGTTAATAACATGTCAATATTACCTTTTTTAATTAATCTTCTCTCTCTCTCTCTCTCTCTCTCTCTCTCTCTCTCTCTCTCTCTCTATCTATCTCTATCTCTCTCTCTCTCTCTCTCTCTCTCTCTCTCTCTATATATATATATATATATATATATATATATATATATATATATATATACATATATATATATACATCGATTTATTTCTGATAAAATACACAAACGAATCAATATTTACATCAAATGTTTACATGAACTCGTGATGAAATTGCTTTCTTCCATGAATGAGAAAAAAGAGAATAAATTTATTGTTTTACTTTCCGTTAACTAAATAGGATTATTTTGCCGTCTTTCCACTGTAATCTTATTATACGGTCAATTATATGAACTAAATAGCGTAGTGGTCGCGACTAAAACAATACTGTAGCCATCAAACTAAATACGTTTACACTAGTCCCCCCCCCCCCCGCACTTGGTTCAAGGTTTAAACAGAACTGGATCCCACTGTGATTTTCATCTTTGTAGACATGATTAAATAGTTATCAGTAATATATTAGATCGATACGGTTTATCAGTCACTCAACAATTAACCTTGCAGTTAAGTGAAACAGTTGTTTATAAACAATGCAAAAATATGACCTTTTTGTGTGTTATTACATGCTACATGTTTTTCTTTGTTCCACAGAGTACAAACTGAGAAGTTAGCTTCTGCCAACTATTAATGACTTTGAAAAGGAATTACTAAAATCTCCCAACCTGACGTTTTAACAATACTGCAAATCTACTGCCATTGAACTGGTACTTTATTCATCGACTCTGAAAATGATGAAAGCAAATTTGACCTCGGTGATATTTGAACTCCGTGCAAATAGACCCGGAACAAACACTGAGACATCTAATCTCGACTCTCTGATGATTCTTGCCAATTTACCGGCTTAATCAGAAAATAAAGTAGGAGAGAAAATGGTGCAGTGTTATTGCATATTTCATTTTAAGAAAGAGCATTTTGGATTTCTTTCTTTCGAATATTGATTTCACTTTTCCTGAAGTTGTTGGCCAGGAATAACAGGATTCAATTGTAATCTTCGTTGAACATAATCCAAATATTATTCAGTTTAGTTTGGACAATATTCAGAACAAACAGAAATATCTCTTTGAAAGACGGTATGTGCAAATATAACGAACAGTAAATGCCATGGCTGTACTTTACTTATCGTTCAGTGGAAAGGAAGAACGGCACTCAAGGCATCCGAGACTGGTTGTAAATAGATACGAATGGAATGGAAACGGACCGCCGTCGGTTTCGACGATAAGTGTTCTAGTGGTTCGATGAACGAGAAAACCTACTCATGAAACTAACATGCAAGTGACTGAGCATTCCACAGACACATGTAGCCTTCACGTAATTCTCATGGACATTCAACGTGACTCAGTGTGTATGACGAGGCTGGCCCTTTGAATTACAAGTACAGTCCATCCGGCGGGTTTCCAAACAGTTTCCGTCGACCCGATTTCACACCCGATATGAACGACCCTTGCCCAAGATGACATGCAGTGGATTCGAACAAAGGGTCTTATGATTGTGAAGCGAACTTCTAAAGCATTAGGTTATGCTGTGTTCACAAATAGATATAACCTTTAGATACAGTACGCAGCAAACAGTCAAAGAGTCCTTCGTTAACATTTTTTGCTAACTTCAATATTTGTTGGTTATTATAAAAGCTCTTTCGCCACAGACTTGCTCCGACTGATTCTACATCTAGAGTAAGATTGATATAGATTCATTTCGATTTTCTTTTTGCGGCAAATAATTTACTCTAATATATATATATATATATATATAAAGGACGTAAAATAAGAAAATATTTTTTTTAAAAAATTTAAAAAAAATTTTTTATAAATTTTTTTTAAATTTTTTTAAAAAAATATTTTCTTATTTTACGTCCTTTATATTATTGTTCTGCATTCTCCTGCATTGAACCACCTAGGTACTATGACATAACCTGTGTATTTGCTGGCATGGGCGTGCATCTGTGCGCTTATGTTAGTTGATATATTAAATTATCTATATATATATATATATATATATATATATATATATAGTTGAAATGAACGAACAAAACACAGGAGACAATTGTACACAGTTATATTAGGTTCACGCTTGGTGGAAGTAGAAATGGTTACAACGTTTCGGACATAAGTCCTTCATCAGGAAAGTTCGGATAGGCGGAGAGCAGGAACTAAGAGAGGGAGTGAGGAGGGTTTTAAGGGGGGGGGGGGGGTTACAAAAAAAAAATAAAAGTAAATGTAAATGAAAAATTTGTTGAATGTAAAAATAAAGAGCGTAGGGAGGGGTATAGGTCCACACACACACACACACACACACACACACACACACACACACACACACACACACACACACACACACATATATATATATATATATATATATATATATATATATATATATATATATATATATATATATATATATATATATATATATATATAATTGATTAAATTCCGCTGCTGGTATTAACTTTGCCTTTCATTCTTACAGGGTCGATAAAATAAAATACCAGTAACCGACTGGGTTGATTCAATCGACTTTCACCTCGCCCGAAATGTTTGGCCTTGTGTCTAAATCAGAAACTATTATTAATATCCATCCTCTTATCAATTGGGAGAACTTCGCCGATTCGATGTCATTCATACTGTTTCGTCATTACAGACTGTCTGTACCTTACCCCACGCACAATATATTTCTCTCAACCTGCCTTCAACTGTTCTATTGTAGATGTTCTTTGGTCATCAAAGCTTTCGCTTGCAAGGTGATGCCCATCGTAATGCCACCTTTAATATCTAGTTTTAGTCCATTCTGAGAGCCTGGTCTCGTGTGGTATCCATTGTAATGCTATCTCTAGTATCCTATTTTCATCTATTCTAAAAGCGTGGCCGACCACTGATATCTTAATTCAAAGACTACACTATTGAAAGCAATTTGTAGTATAGCTCTTCTTTTGACATCTTTTGAGCCAGGAAATGCGGCAGATTTTTCTCAGGTACACATTACGGAAAGCATTGACCGTTTCATGTCTCATTTTACCACTCTCCAGCATTTTGAGCTATACATTTAACACTGGTGTTAAATAGACCAATCTTAGTCATAAAACAGTATTAACTAGACTTTCAGAGTGACTAAAGGCGTGCGAATGTCCCGTCACGAGTTATGAAAAACCTTGCCTGGTTGTCCACAAAACAACTGTAGTTATTTCTACATTAACAGCTATACAAATATTGATCTGGTGCCAAATGAAAAGAAATCAATTGTATTCACTTTATTATATGTGAGCAAGTAATTAGTTATTTCTTTCATGTGAACAGAGTGTATCAAAAAGGCTATATTTCAAAAGGCTATATTTTTAAAACAAATGACCATATAATCATGCGGTAACTTGTACAATACATGTCTGAATAAAAAGTTTTATTCTCTTTTATAACTTTTATAAATTTTTATAAAGTTATTTACATATTGAGCATTTGCAAAATTTGAAATCGGACGAGTTTTTATGATACAACCAGTGTTTATTATATTTTTTAATTCGAAATTGTTATCTCTATAGTGTTTGACACACTCAACGAACCTGAAGAGTTTAAAGAACCGATAATAGTTTTTAGCGCAGACAATAGACAATAGGATAAAATGTGGTCTTATACGCAATACTAACGATTTATGGGGAGAGAAACATCGATTACATAGAACCCAGTTCGTGACTAATACTTTGTTCTATCGACCACGAAAGGATGAAAGGTAAAGTTGACTTGATAGGATTTTAACTGAAAACCTTTTATTCAACGCTCTAATATTTCTGCTGATATACTGCCCTTAATGGGTTCTTGAATAATAAACAATGATTATTGATATAATTCATGACGACATCAACTACAACAACAATAGTAAAATAAAAGAACAACAATAAGAATGGTGTTGAGGACAGCAGTAACAACAACAACAATAAAATGGTGGTGAGGACAGCAGTAACAACAACAACAATAAAAATGGCGGTGATGACGAAAGTGACGACAACAGTAAAAACAATAAGAAAAAATGATTTATAAAGAAAAGGCGAGCAGTAATGAAAAAGAGAATCAATGAAAATGTCTTGGATTAAGATATAGAATTTTATGAAATGGTGCCAACAAAGTTTGATATTCTATATGACAAAAGACAATATGTATGTATGTATGCATATATGTATGTTTTCTCTTTCTCTTAATTTCGAGTATATCTTTTTGACCGGCCACCTTCCTGGTGGCAAGGTTGTAAAAGAAAAGAAATTGTCATCCCTTGAATCGCAAGAATGTTTTGCAAATTTTGAAGGTGCCAGCTATCGCAGCCATTTGCAGACTATGAATTAGGGAGCTGCGCTTTTTGTCCGCAAATCCAAGTTCAGTCATACTTTGGTCCAAGCGGGTTGGTATATAACCCGTAGCACCAATAATGATGGGTATGAAGCTAAAGGTGTATCTTGGATACTGGATTTGTAAACTCCTCATCAATGGTCCGTAGATGTCCTCCTTCTCCTGTATTTTTCTGACAACGTTTACATCAAGTGGGCAGCTGATCTCCACAACAGAACACGTTTTCAATGTGTGGTCCCAAACTACGATATCAGGCCGGTTGTGCTTTAATTTGGTGGCAGTTTTTATTTTCAGGTTCCACCAGTATTCCTTAGTGCCATCTGTCTCAATATATTCTTCCTCGTTTGTTGTTAATTTTGTTTTCCGAAGTGCGTTCCAGATGGTTCTAGCTATCCCATCGTGTCTCATGGGGAGGTAGTAGCGAGATGACATTCTTTCGCAGTTGGCAACAATGTGGCTTACATCCTTGATCTTTGTTTTACATAGCCTACATTTATTGTCAGCTGCTGGCCCTCCTCTTTTGTGCAGCAGATATTTGGTAGGGAGTTCTTGTTCCTGTATTGCATAGAGATATCCCTCAAGGTGTGATGTCATAAACTTGTCGGAACTCCATGCCAGGCTTTTTGAGTGGTTTATCCCCTCTATGGTCTGTGTTTTACGCCTCAAGTATCCATGCACAACTTTTTCTGTAAATTGGTCAATTTTCTTATCTTGTTTGAACATTGAATAGGATCTTCCGATTTCTCTGGGTGAGAGATTTATATCAGGCTTTATTCCATATCTCTCCTCCAGATCAGTCGCTATTCTAATGATATTTCTTTTTTCATGCTCATAAACCTGGGCAAGATGGTTGCCAACCTTTTTCCTCTGTTGAAGGTGTTGCTTCAGTGTTACTATCCGGGTCTCATATGTTGTTAATATTGATTTTAGACCCCGGACACCTTCCTTGCGTGAGAAGTATAACCTATCCACATCACCATTGATGTTAAAGTTCCCAGTAACACTGAGAAGTTTTCGAGTTCTAACATCCATCTCACTTAGTTCTTGCAATGACCAGTTCAGTAGGCCAAATGTTGGCGTTAGAATTGGCACAGCATAAGTATTGTGGGCAATGTATTTGTTGTATGCTGACAGTTCTGATGACCATATTTTCTTTACTCTTCTGAGGTATTCAGTTCTGGTTCTCTCCTTATTTATGGGTCCATCATATCTGACATTCTCATCCTGTCCAAGATATCTGTAGTTGTCACCTGACTGCAGAGGTTGTATTGTCAGGCCGTTCATCTCTAGATTTCTAGATGAGGGCACAGCTCTTCCACGTTTTACTGCCAAATATGCACATTTGGACTCACCAAATTTCATTTTAATGTCGGTTGAGTATGTATGTATGTATGTATGTATGTATGTATGTATGTATGTATGTATGTATGTATGTATGTATGTATGTATGTATGTATACTTGTATGTATGTATGTATGTGTGTGTGTGCGTGTATGTGTGAGTGTATGTGTGTATACATTTTCATATATTCATACATAAATACAAATAAGGTTTCTGTGTGTGTGAATTTATAATACTTATATCTATCTTTATATATATATGTACACACACATATATACATGTATCGATAACCATCGTCTCAGTGTGTTTGGCCTTTAACGTTTGTTATAGCTCTGGTTCATCTGAATCATTGAGCACTTGCCACACATCTCGGAGGTTGTTTTTCGTTACTTCGTGGGCCGAAATGCGAATCTCGATAATTTATGTTTGTATATATATATATATATATATATATATATATATATATATATATATATATACAGAAAGCGAGAGAGAAAAAGAGAGAGAGAGGCACATATACAAACACTGTTCAGTAATATATATCAGAAACAGGAGCCAAAGAATTGTAAGACAAAATGTCTGTAAGATATATCTCCCTGTTTTCATCATCTCCATTAGATTTTGTCTTTCTCGGGCGAAGCTAACTCCATTAAGATTGACGTTATAACTTGAGGAGATCTTGATGAGGGATTCAATAGATGAATGTTATATCCAACCGACTTTCTTGTAGTTACAGCAAAATTTGGAGACATATTTCTTAATGTGATCCACCAATGTACATTGAGTGGTAATACAGGACACACACACACACACACACACACACACACAAACGCACATCTGTATGTTTTTCTTTCATCTTATCTGTGTTTTTGTCATGTCTCTCTCTCTCTCTTTCTCATATATATATATATATATATATATATATATATATATATATATATATATATATATATATATATATATATATATATATATATATATATATATTGGAAAATGTGTGTAATCCTTGGTACAGTTAGGTATATTAAGACAGGGGGGAAGAAAAAATGGCTTCACTTGTGCTTTCAACAAATTTATTTTCTTCACAAAATCCAAAAAGAATTTTTCTTAAAAAAATTATTTTATAAATTAAGTTGTTGGTTGTTGGTTAGGTCTTAGGAGTTCTTGGTTAACGTAGGGGGTATTGTTTCGTTTTTAGAAAGACCTTTCACGCTGAGGTGCGCTTGTCAAACTAATGTGTATGTGGTGTGTTGTTCTATATATAGGGATTTAACATGTCTGTGGTGTGGTGGGGGTTTCTTTTCTCCCCCTTTAATAAGTGCATGGGTGTAGGTGTGTTGAAAAAGTGTTCATAGCAGTAATGAGTTGAGACGGTGAGTAGGGTTGGTTGGGGAGAAATGTAGCAAGTGCGGCCTGCCCCGGTCATTCTCGAAAAATTCCTTTATTCAGGGGAAAAAGCTTTTAGTATTGCTTTTGTGTTGAGAATGGTCACAGGCAAATCGCACCTGTCAAGTTTGTGAATAATTATTTTTTTCTTTTTTTCCTGAAGAATTTTTCTACGTCCATAGAACAACACACCACATACACATCAGTTTGACAAGCGCACCTCAGCGTGAAAGGTCTTTCTAAAAACGAAACAATACCTCCTACGTTAACCAAGAACTCCCAAGACCTAACCAACAACCAACAACTTAATTTATAAAATAATTTTTTTTAAGAAAAATTCTTTTTGGATTTTGTGAAGAAAATAAATTTGTTGAAAGCACAAGTGAAGCCATTCCCCCCCCCCCTGTCTATATATATATATATATATATATATATATATATATATATGAATGTATGTGTAGTATATTTGGCAATATACTGTATGTTTAATTAAAAACATTTAGAAGTCCATTCCTATGAGTTTTAAAGTAGTGACTATGTCACTTACTTAATCTCGGCGTTTCTTATATAGGCACATTCTTATATAGGCACAAGGCCAGCAATTCGGGGGGGGGGAGTCGATTAAATAGACTCAGTACGTTACGATTAAATCGACCCCGTAAGGATGAAAGGCAAAGTTATATACATAATGGCTGCATCTCAGTTTCGAGAATTGTCATCCCATGACCTTTTTGTCATACATAGCTAGCACGAACATGACGTTTTAGCCCTACCAAGGATTTAGATTCCTTTCTGCATATGTTGCGGCGAAAGAAAAAAGGAAGGGCCAAGCTCACGCAACACACATGAAAATCGTTTTGATAAAGTGATACCTGTGCTTGAAGCCTTTTAAAGTGAAGGAAGGTCTTATACTGAACCAATCCCACTCTCTGAACAACAGTGACAGGTATCCAAAAGGTAGAACAGGTCAACACCATTAGCTGCCATCGAGTCACAGGTTTTACATCAGAATTTTCCTTCTCTTAGAATGATGACCCCGGCGTCTCTCATGAAAAATTAGTTGAGTTTGTAAGTACAGTTACAGGCGGTTGGCCATTCCAAGCACTCGATGCTGTTAAAAGGTCCATGTCGTGTTGTATTGTATTCCAGAGTTAAGGCGGCTGTAGTGTGCAGAGTGTGAATAAAAGTAAATGGGATCCAAGGCACTGTTGCAGCATATATATATATATATATATATATATATAGTAATAAATATATATATATATATATATATATATATATATATATATATATGTATAGCTTAGGGTACAATCATAATGGCCGGGGCCGACTCATCCTCGACATCTCATCAGTTATGCGTAAAGACACATTTAAAGTGTTGACATATGCCAATAAAGTTTATATATATGTTGCAACTTCCATCCTACTTACTATACATATATATATACCCTTTTACCCTTTACCCACATATAATATATATGTCTGCGTGTGTGTACAGATAGATAGATAGATAGATAGATAGATAGATAGATAGATAGATAGATAGATAGATAAATAGATATGTTTCTTTTATTTGCCACCAGGGCATCAAAAGTGGGACAAGTACAATGGGGGGAGTGTACAAAACAAGGCGTCCTCAATAAGGAGGAGGCAATAACAAAATATAAAAATAAAATAAAATATAACAGAATAAAATATATAACAAAATCCTCAATAGAGAGGAGGCGCCTTGGGGGGTCGCACACAGCCCCGAAAAAAGTGTGCAACCCTTTTCCTCAGGAGCACAGAGAAGGGGTGCTCCCTTGGTCTTTCATCTTCCTCACCTATAGTCTGATGTAGAGTGAAGGCCCATTCACACGGGCCATTCTCGCCACTTTCACCCATCTTTCTTAAAAACCGCTGGGATGCAGCACCTCTCACTCCATCCTGATCCTTCTTCCGAAATGATATTGGAAGAAACGGACCAGTTGTTGACCAGAGAGAAAGGTGTCTGACCTCAGTCCTTTCAGACGCGTCCACCATACAACCTCTTTCGCCATGGCTATTACGCACAGAAACACCGCCTCTCCTTCGTTTTTGAAGAGGGGAGGCGGCTTGATCGTTACAATAGACTCGGTGGTCAACCGGATCGGTCCCACCCTTGACAGCAGTTGTTCGACATATCCCCACAGATCAGCAATGCCCGAGTAGTGTACCAATGCGTGTGCAACGGTTTCCTCGTCGCACACGCATCTGGGACAGATCTTTTTCGAGGGGTCCCTACCCGGGCGCCCGTGTCTGTAGAGCCTTTCTCGAACGGGCAGAGCCCTTCTGTAGCACTGCCAGGCCAGGGAACTCTGGAAGTTATCCATGGGTCCCGGGCTGAATGTCCTACAGAACAGGTTGGCCAGTTCGTCTTCCTCCATGCCTAGGGCTTCTCCGAGGGCGTCGTCGCACCTGCTAACCACCAGCCCTCTATAGAATGATGAGGCGGATTCTCCACTGACAGTCGGGTCCGCCTGCCAGAGAGCCGTGAGCGCCTGGGCACACTCGGTGTGCCAGGCGCCCAGTTTTCTCGGTCTTTGCTTGACCCAGGATTGCAGCTCGGTGAGTGAGACGAGTCTGGGAAAGGCTCGCCTCACAAACGGGGCCCACACCGGTTGACCGGAGAGGAATACCTGGAGGTGCCGTAGCCTTAATGCGTGTTTACGTATCATTAGCCACGGCATCCCCAGCCCTCCTTTCGAAGGGTGTTGACAGCAGATGGATCTCCTCACCATAGGAGCCCGCTTCTTCCAAAGGAATTGGAAGAGTGCGCGCTCCATTTTGGCGAGCGTTTCCCTTGGGCAAGGCACAATGGTCAGGCGGTAGTAGATGACGGACGCTATATAAGTGTTCGCCACCTCCGCCCGACCTTTCAGGGACAGTTTGCACTCGGCCCACTTCTGGGTCAGTGCAAACACCCTGTTCGTCACCTCACCCCAGTTCTTCTCCACCTGGAGGTCTGGTCCGAACCAGACCCCGAGCAACTTCACCGGACCCTCCGTCCAGCGCCCGACGACGCCATCGGAGGGCATCGATCTGCCCCTCCACGTGCCGAGTTGCAAACCGATCGACTTGTCCCGGTTCAGCTTAGCCCCTGTAAACCTTTCGTACTCCTCCAGTAAGGTGCCGATCGCCCCGATTTCCGAGGCCGTCGACACCATTACTGTTACGTCGTCGGCGTAGGCCGACACCGCTTTCCGCAATCCCGGTTCCAACGGGATGCCCGGCAACAACTCCAACTTCGGCAGCAGTGGCTCTAGAGTCATTACATACAGAAGGGAGTAGAGAGGGCACCCCTGTCGGATGGACCGCGCGATTTCGAACGGCTCCGAGAGGTAGCCGTTCACCTTGACCCTAGAGCAGATGCGGCTGCTGTGCATGGCATTGATCCAGCCCCTGAAAACGGGTCCGAAGCCTGCCGCCGCTAGCACCGCATCCAGATAACCATGGTCGACCCTATCGAATGCCTTAGATTGATCCAAGTTGATCAGAGCCCCACCAAAGCCGGGTTCGTTCCCAACCCTCTCTATGATGTATCGCATGAGATGGAGGTTGTCGTGGATGTACCTGGACGGGATAGCACATGTCTGCGCATCTCCCACCAGGTTGCCCACGACAAGCGCCAACCTCTTTGCTAGCACCTTGGCCAAAATCTGTAACTCTGTATTTAGCAGAGTTATGGGCCTGAAATTATTTATATCGTCCCCCTTTTTCTCGTCCTTCCTCACTAGCGTGACTACGCCCTTGGTCACAGCACAGGGAATTCTCCCGTTCTGTCGCCAGTTGCAGTAGACCGCCTCGAGGAGATCGGGGAACAAGTCCGGCATAGCTACATATAGTTCGTATGGAAGACCATCGAGACCCGGGGATTTGCGTTTGCCGCATTGGCTCAGCACGTCCTCTATCTCAGCGGCTGAAATCGGCTCCTCGCAGGACTTCGCCTCCCTGTCCGAGAGACGCGGCAGGCCGTCGAGGTATGGACCGAAGTCCACATCCCCAACGGGCCCCCCGCCCCTTCCGAAAAATCCGGCAAAGTGCTTTTGAAAAGCCTCGCACATCTGCTTAAGTTCAAGGATCACCCGTCCATCCTGGTCTCGCAAAGACCGGATAGTGGATCTGCTCCCTCTTTTGGCTTCTGTCACGCGGGCCCAGCTAACAGCTTTGGTCCCCTCGTTTCCCAGAGCACGTATTTTGCTTCGGGCGATGCAGCCTTCGTGTTTCGCGTCGAAGAACTGGCCCAGGGCCGTTCTCGACGCTAGCACTCTGGCCACGTCGCCGCTTCTAATTGCCTCTTCTACACTATCTACCAACTCCCTTTCCTTCCTGTTTCTATTAGAGGCTAACTCCTTACTAAATTCTATAGAGACTACTCTAATCTCTCTTTTGAGAGATCCCCACCACCTGCTGTTGACGATGGTGCCCGTCAACCGCTCCTTAACTAAAGTGCTAATCCGGTCCCTTCTAAGCCTTACTTGCCGGTAAGGACAAGTTGAGCTTCCAGTAACCGGGTCCCTGTCTATGATTTCTGTCAAGGTTGACCATGCAGGTCACTAACTTGTGGTCTGAATAGCCAACCATGCGCATTTTTGGACAACTTAAAAAGTCCTTATCCTTAATTCTAACTAAGAACCTATCTAGGTACGACCTAGATGATCCGCTACGATTTGCCCAAGTCCAGGTTGGCGCAGTCGGAAAATCTAGTCGATATCTATCGGCCAGGTCAAATCGACCTATTAATAGATAGATAGATATATAGATAGATAGATAGATAGATAGATAGATAGATAGATAGATAGATAGATAGATAGATAGATAGATAGATAGATTAAATGTTAGGTTGAAGATTTAGAGGTAGAAAATAATTCCTGAGTGGGTGGCTCCATATATAGAGCAAAGTCGTTTTTCTTCAAATTATATATAATATATTTTGGTTACGCTTCGTTAAACACACGAAAAGAAGAAAACAATAAGTGAGAATGGAATGATGCATATTTTAGCATATTTTAGTAACTTTATATATATATATATATATATATATATATATATATATATATATATATATATATATATATGTATATATATATAAAATTTCAGGTTATCAATAATGTAGTGATAATATATCGTTACGTTAGAGATGAACAGCGTACGTGCAGGTTTGCTCAACGAGTATAAATTATATTCCGGAGAAATGTAGAAAGGATGAATATAAAATGAAAGTGCTTTTGTTAAAAAAGGAATTTATTAGGTATTGACATATGTTTCTGTAACAGACCGAATACCTATGTATCGCTGCTTGCGTAATCATATAATGTTAGCAAGTATTCGATAGCAAATGTATAATCAGTTGTCACTTCTTCAGAGATTTTGGATAAACTGGATAAAATCAGAAAAATTGAAGTATTTATATTAGTAAAAGAGGAAGGAACAGAGGGGATAGAATATGACAGATGGTAAAATAATTTACTGCTAAACAAGTATATAATGGGTTTTTAATGAGAATACCATGAGTAAATCTAAATAAGAATTTTGGGGGTGCCGATTTTAATCTCTACTTGACCAACTGGACAGTGGACAGGGCTGGTCATTTGGTGCAGTAGTATTAATCATAAAGTGTCAATTGGGGAAGGGGGAGATTTCGATTGCTACTAAATAACATCAATGCTAGTGGTCAGCTGGTATTTGCTCTAGGGAATTGAATCAAAAAATCAGAAATCTCATTTTATCTATAGCAGTTTGTATTAAAAGGTAAATAATAGAAGAGTTGATAGAATTAAGACTAATAAAGAATGTTCATATCTATTTTGACAATCAAACGGGGATAGAGACAGGCGTTCAATCCTGGTAGTATTTATAATATGAAAATGTAGATTTTAAGCGATGGTTACAGTATAACGATCGCTCTATTCTGTTATTTAATAAAATGTTTTTGGATTTCATAATACAAAATAATTCTACATTACATAATCTACAAAATTCCTGTCCATTGGAATATGGGGGGGCAGTCGCTATTATATCCCATTTTAGGTGAAATTGTTGGTTATTTTCACGCAGCTGCCAAGCCTTGTCTGCGAGTGTTGTTACATAACGCTGGTTTTCATGTTTTATCGAATAACGATGTCTATAAAGGCGTGATTTAAAGGAGGTGGCTGTAGATCCCACATAGTACCACTTCTGTCTATCCGATTCGATAGTACATTTGTATACGATGTTGCGTTCAAGACACTGGTTGTTCAACGGACACATTCCTGGTTGGACACAGTTGCAATTACAATTTTGCGTTGTTGTATTGCCATGGATGGGTTGATGAGGTTGCTTATGTAGAACAGGATGTTGTTTGTTGTTTTGTGATGTTATAGCTAATGTTTTAAGTGTATTGTTATGTGTTGGAAGGCGTTTATACAACCGTTTTGCGTTAAGCATTTTTATATGTTGTTCAATATTAGGGGCGGTTGAATATGAAAGTCGGATGGTGTTAGGGTTTAAGATTTTATTATATTTATGTGATGTTGGAAAGTGTTTTCTAACTAATCGAAAGAATTTTGAGGGTAGATTGGTTTTAATAGATTTGTTATAGACCGGGTTGTACCAGATATACTCCTTACATCGCCTTCTGTTTGGTGGTGTGCGACTATTATTGTGTCTATTGCGGTAGTGTATGTATGGTGGTGATTCTGTGCTATTTCTACTCCTATGTGATTTATTTTGGGTGTTTTGGTGATCATTGACTATATACTCTATATTATCTAGGTGACCGGCTTTCCTAAGTGCATCATCATAATACTCGGCATGTTCTTTGAAGGTTTGTTGGTTGGACGATAGGCGGGAGATTCTAAGAGAAACATTTCTAGGGATGGATTTAATTATAGAGAGTGGATGGTTAGAACTCGTATTTACATATTTAAGGTTCTCATTTAGTTTATGGAACGGTTTAATCGTATCTGTATTGAGATTGAAAGTAACATCAAGGAAATTGACCTCTTTGAGGTTATATTCAAATGTAATATTTAATCCTAGTTCTTTAAAAAGTTTTCTGATATTTTTACGCATCCTTTCTAAATTCTGGTTATTCATATTCTTAACTAATAGGAGCGCATCGTCACGGTAAATTCCACCGTGGAGATCCTTGAATTTTCCTTGTAATCTGTGGGTGATATAAATTCCCACAAGATCTGTTACCTCCGCCGAATCATTAGAACCCATAGTGATATCAAAATTAGAAGGTCTATCTTTGCGAACCCAGTAGCTATCATCGAATTTAACTATAGTTTTTCTCGCTTCCATAATAATTTTAATTTCAGCATCCGTAAGGTCGGAATTATCCTTAGCGAACGAAAGAGCTTCATGTAGAGTATCAGGTGAAATTGAGGAATAATATTCATCAATATCAAACTGAATAAATTTTGATTTTTTCTTATCAGTAATGTTGTTAAACCATCTTATTGCTTCATGAGTGTTACCCCATAGTTTAATCTCTACTTTAACCTTAACTTGGGGGATAATTCTGTCTAGTATATATTTGCTAATTTTACCTATATCTGATTTAGAGGGGCATATAAGTCTAATATTAGGGTTAGTATCGAAGTTTACCTTGTGGTCCTTCAGGTTGAAGGATGGTATAGCTGGTGTTAAGGGTTGCGTTCTATCGTCAATACAAAGTTTTTTAACAATATCACATGCCGAGTTGTTGATGTTTTTAAGTGTGGCTTCATTAGTTTTCCTGTATTTTTTATGCAATTCCTTACGGATGAAGTTATTGTAAGTGTCCACATCCATGGTATATACGTTTGATGTTTTGTCTGCTCTAACAATAACTCCATTGGCGTTTTTTAGATTATTGAGCAGTGCCGTGATGTCATTCTGTAGTTTATTGTTCTTACGTTTTGTAAATTTGATCTCCATGATCATATCCATTAGGTCTTGTTCAAATGCATCCAAAAGTGGGTTTGAGGGTGGGTTCTTGTAAGATTTAAATCCAAATTTATCCTTGTTAAGATCCGATGTTTGGTTTATACGGCTTTTGTCAAAATTGTAATTGCAACTGTGTCCAACCAGGAATGTGTCCGTTGAACAACCAGTGTCTTGAACGCAACATCGTATACAAATGTACTATCGAATCGGATAGACAGAAGTGGTACTATGTGGGATCTACAGCCACCTCCTTTAAATCACGCCTTTATAGACATCGTTATTCGATAAAACATGAAAACCAGCGTTATGTAACAACACTCGCAGACAAGGCTTGGCAGCTGCGTGAAAATAACCAACAATTTCACCTAAAATGGGATATAATAGCGACTGCCCCCCCATATTCCAATGGACAGGAATTTTGTAGATTATGTAATGTAGAATTATTTTGTATTATGAAATCCAAAAACATTTTATTAAATAACAGAATAGAGCGATCGTTATACTGTAACCATCGCTTAAAATCTACATTTTCATATTATAAATACTACCAGGATTGAACGCCTGTCTCTATCCCCGTTTGATTGTCAAAATAGATATGAACATTCTTTATTAGTCTTAATTCTATCAACTCTTCTATTATTTACCTTTTAATACAAACTGCTATAGATAAAATGAGATTTCTGATTTTTTGATTCAATTCCCTAGAGCAAATACCAGCTGACCACTAGCATTGATGTTATTTAGTAGCAATCGAAATCTCCCCCTTCCCCAATTGACACTTTATGATTAATACTACTGCACCAAATGACCAGCCCTGTCCACTGTCCAGTTGGTCAAGTAGAGATTAAAATCGGCACCCCCAAAATTCTTATTTAGATTTACTCATGGTATTCTCATTAAAAACCCATTATATACTTGTTTAGCAGTAAATTATTTTACCATCTGTCATATTCTATCCCCTCTGTTCCTTCCTCTTTTACTAATATAAATACTTCAATTTTTCTGATTTTATCCAGTTTATCCAAAATCTCTGAAGAAGTGACAACTGATTATACATTTGCTATCGAATACTTGCTAACATTATATGATTACGCAAGCAGCGATACATAGGTATTCGGTCTGTTACAGAAACATATGTCAATACCTAATAAATTCCTTTTTTAACAAAAGCACTTTCATTTTATATTCATCCTTTCTGTATATATATATATATATATATATATATATATATATATATATATATATATATATATATATACATACATACATACATACATACATACATATATATATATATATATATATATATATATATATATATATATATATATATATATATATATATATATATATATATATATATATATATATATATATATATATATATATATATATATATATATATATATATATATATATATATACATACATACATACATATATATATATATATATACATATATATATATATATATATATATATATATATATATATATATATTTATCCAGGGAGTGTAACGCGAAGTTACTGTAGGTTCACCGAGGTGAGCACTCAATGTTTAGATTCACATCTGTAGCGAGGTGTAGAGCTAAACAGAGTGTAATACAAGGACGAGTTGTTTAAGCCTTCATTACATTTTTTTTATTGATGAAGCGCGTTTCGCTATTAATCAACTCAAGGTTCGATCTGTATCGATCTGGCCCGACTCTGGAATCAAAAGCTCGCCGGACCTCTGCTGTTGTAATGACAGAATGATGTCGATACAGATTGAACCTTGAGCTGATCAATAGCGAAACGCACGTCACCAATCAATAAACGTAATGAAGGCTTAACAAATCGTCTTTGTATTATTATACACACTAGCAGAAAAATCACCCTTCGGTTGGTTTTCTGCTAGCTTGTGCGGTGTGCATATTGATATTATACGCAAATATACATGCATGTAGATATGATACGTCAAATAAAATCGTAATTGACAATATACACAGAAATTGAAGAGAGACTGTGTTACACTCTCTTATGTAATCAGTAAAGTAATCCATGATACATTTAAAAAAGACGATGTTATATATAAACTGCATTACGGTAAAATGTAATGAAAACGAAAAAGGAGAAAATTAGCGACAGAAATATAAACATTATGATATACCTATGTAAATATATGGACGTTTATATAAGCGACATGTGATATAGCGTCCATTATATCATAACCGGAAGTATTGACATTTGAAAATTTTAAAAGAAATGAATCTTAGTATAAGCAATCATTATATATAAGAATAGTTATGTTAAATCAACAGATACGAAATTTAGGACATAAATTATATAATATTCATTCATTACTTATTCAAAGTAGGTGGATTGGCAGTATCGTTAGAGGGTCGGACGCCATACTTTGCAGCAAAGAGTTACGGCCCTTTATGGTCTGAGTTCAAATCCCGCCGAGGTTAACTTTGCCTTTCATCCTTACGGGGTCGATAAAATAAAGTACCAGTAATACACAAGGCATAATTGCTGGCCTTGTGCCAAAAGTAGAAATAATTATTTATTCAAAGTAATCCAACTTATTTTACTAACGAGATTAAAAAATATAAAACGGACGTTGTCCCCCCCCCCCTTTATTATAGTATATATATATATATATATATATATAATATATATATATAAATTATAGTTGGAGATTACTTAAACAATGGTTATGTAATCTCCCTGTATATGTTTTTTATATTAACGCTCTGCCTATATACTTTTTGCCTGACTTATATTTCTCTTGCTTACTCTCAGTGTTCGCTTGTCTTGCACTTAATACACATTGAGCACATTGTACTCTTCGCTACTGGCTTATATTTCTCACAACTAATCTCTAATCCCTCCTTGATTAGTTTGTACACTTACTCTTGATATATATATATATATATATATATATATATATATATATATATATATATATATATATATATATATATATATATATATATATATATAATATATATATATATATATATATATATATATATATAATATATATTATATATATATATATATATATATATATATATATATATATATATATATATATATATATAATATATATAATATATATATATATATAATATATATAATATATATATATATATAATATATATATATAATATATATATATATATATATATATATATATATATATATATATATATATATATATATATATGTATATATATATATATGACAAAGAAGGTGTAGTAAGATACCAGGTGGACCATAACGCACCAGAGTACTCAATATTTAGGGTAGTAGAGTAGAAAATATGAAAAGAGTCAGGACCCCGACTGCTGAGCTCAGCAGTCGGGGTCCTGACTCTTTTCCAATTTATATATACTAGCCGAATTACCCGCGCCTTGCTGCGTTTCACACATTTTTTTTGTAAGAAAATGATGATTGATTTTAAATCAGTGATACAATTTATGGAGAAAAACTCTGCATTTCAATATTACTCAATGTAAAATGTAGTGCAAGAAAAATTGGAAAACATTTTTTGGGGTAATATATCAAATCAAAATTACATTATTAAATCTTATTCTTATTTTGTTTCTGGTAAATAATTTTTTTTAAATATCAATTCAAAACTTTTGTGAATAGGCATCATATCTTGTCATTTACTTATGGTTTAAATTTCATATAAAACTAAGGGAAAACATTTTCAGCGGGGGTTTACAGCGGGGGTTTTGTGCTCCCGGGGAACCCTTTGATTAAAATGAAATATACCTATCCTAGTATCCTGGGCAATGTAGTTTCAGAATATATATGGTTATGGTGGTCTATCTTCAAAACCATAGGAGTAGTTCGTGAACAATCAAACAGACAGGAATACAACTATATATATATATATATATATATATATATATATATATATATATATATATATTATATATAGTAATAATAATAAATTTGAAGACTAAAATCCAAAGAGGGCTCGATAATGATAAATATATATCAAATATATAAGAACCGTAGAGCAAATATTTATTAAAATAACAGATTAAAGTTTAAGCAAAGAATCGCTGCTTTCACCCTTAACGGGGTCTTCTGAAACTAACAAAGTCAATCTGTAAACGCAGAAGTGGATATTTCAATCCACTTCTGCGTTTACAGATTGACTTTGTTAGTTTCAGAAGATCCCGTTAAGGGTGAAAGCAGCGATTCTTTGCTTAAACTTTAATCTGTTATTTTAATATATATATATATACAAATTTTAGTACAGCATCAACGAAGCTTTTCCCCAGATTATAACATTACGTTTAGACAGCTTTGCAAATCAAATACAGCGACCGATAGGCTGGCCACTTAGACCATAGCGACGAAAAAAACTGAACTCAGAAAAAAAAAAAAAAAAAAAATATATATATATATATATATATATATATAAGTTATTCCGGGTTGAATCGGAGGTAACCACAGTAAGTAAGGTACCCAATACATAGCAGAGTATAACAGTTTTAATATAGAAGAGCTTCTACATGACTAGAACTGTTTCATTAGTGAGAAATCATCAGGGCTTCCTGGTGGTTTCTCACGAATGAAACAGTTCTAGTCCTGTAGAAGCTCTTCTATATATATATATATATATATATACAGAGAGAGAGAGAGAGAGAGAGAGAGAGAGAGAGAGAGAGAGAGAGAGAGAGAGAGAGAGAGAGAGAGAGTGATTTTTTCTGATGAGCCTGTGAGAAGCAGGTGAAACTCCAGAGTAACAAGACTCACTATTTAGCCTTAATAAAATGAATATTAAAACTATACTTAGATATTGAATACGCTTTTCTCTCAGCTGTCAACCACATACGGATAAATATATGATGATATCACACCAGTACCGGGTGCTGTTGTAATAATTGCATAACAGCTTCACGCCGATGTCGCTGTTATAAATATGATTATGTAACATGTCTTAACGTTTATTTCATATATATATATATATACATTTATTTCATATATATATATATACATAACTGGACTATACCTAAGTGGACTGCATTTAACTATTATTTGTTACCCCGTATATATATATATATATATATATATATATATATATATATATGTGTGTGTGTGTGTGTGTGTGTGTGTGTGTGTGTGTGTGTGTGTGTGTGTGTGTGTGTGTGTGTGCATGTGTGTGTATGTGTGTTTGTGTGTAAATATATATATATATATATACATATATGCGAACATACATACATACATATATATATCTCCACCACATCCTCCAACTATATAACTATAACTATGATTTTGCCTCTCGGTGTGTGAGTGTGTGTGTGTGTGTGTGTGTGTGTGTGTGTGTGTGTGTGTGTGTGTGTGAGAGTGAATGTGTCAGTTTGTATATAAATTGTAATTATAGAAAGCTTTATAGTGGAATAAGATATCCACTCTGTATTCTATGTTTGTGCGTGACAATATTAATTCAGTATGAAGTGCTGTATAAAAAGAATATATCAGCCAGCACACGAGCCAACAATTGAAAGACAGTCAGATCCAATGCCAACTTATACGATTCTTCAAAGTAAGCTTAATTATGTTTATACACAATAGTAAAATCGATTATGTCACCCTTTGTGTCGTGTAACGTATAATTAACGTCATCAAAGTAAAACACTATTAGTTAAGTCAGTGTCTGCTGTGTATAATATATATATATTACACACACACACACACACACACACACACACACACACACACACATATATATATATAAGAGATGTCAACATGAATGGACCTGTTATTTTTATCTAAAGACATTTTTTCCAATACCAACCCGCCCGTCATCTCAATCTATCTTATTTCTAATTCTTTCTGCTGATGAAAGAGTAGCGTCCGAAACGTTAAGACCCTCTTCCTGCTATATCAAGCGTTAACCTAATATATCCCTTCCATATACTGTACCGATTGTGTTGTTATATCTGTTTACCTTTTACAAAAGCGTGAACCTAATAAACCTTTATTTGCCTGCATCTGTTTTGTTCCCGTATAAATTTGCACTATATATATATATACATATATATATATGTATATATATACATATATATGTATATATATATATATATATACATATATATATATATATATATATATATATATATATATATATATATATATATATATATATTATATATATATCAACTAGAAATTGATTGTCATATATATATATTCAAAATAAACACATGAAACAATCACAGGGGATAATTTGTAAAGTGTGTAATCACACATAGCTATGTAGGTAACTAATTAAAGTTTAACTAGAGCTTCAAATATTACCTTTTTAAAAAATGATTAATCCTCCTTGTATATATTTCATTAAAGAAATCACCATATTCACGCCAATGGGATGACGCTAGCATGTTGTTAGTAGTTTTAGAAATGCAACACGTGCGATGGCTCCCTCGCAGATTTACATTTGATGTGTAAACACAGATAGTTAAATCTTCCCCCTTGCTGAAGATCCAAGATTTGACTACTGTGACTTTACGGATTAACGGTGAAATATATTTCTTTAATGAAATATATACAAGGAGGATTAATAATTTTTTAAAAAGGTAATATTTGAAGCTCTAGTTAAACTTTAATTAGTTACCTACCTAGCTATGTGTGATTACACAGTTTACAAATTATCCCCTGTGATTGTTTCATATGTTTATTTTAAATATATATATATATGTCAATCAATTTCTAGTTGATATAAAATACTCGGATCTATTCATTGGAATCTTTGAGCTGGATACGGTGGATATGGTGCATGTCTCGGACATGACTCCCTTAATTTAATTTAATTTAATTAATTTTATATATATATATATATATATATATATATATATATAAGTCTAAAGTCTGTCTTATGCCAGAAGGCTTATTTGGCTGGTGCTTATCTCGGTTTCATAGCGTAAAGCGACTGAGTGTACAAGACTCCCCCCTGGACATGACGCCAGTCCATCGCACGGTTAAACCCCCACCTATTGCTGGTACTCATTTTCAGCTGAGTATACCGGAGGAACGTGAAATGAAGTGTTTTGCTCAAGAACACAACACGCAGCCCAGGAATCGAACCCACGACATTATGATCGTTAGTCCAACACCCTTACCACTAGGCCACGTGCCTCCACATATATATATATATATATATATATATATATATATATATATATATGTATATATATATATATATATATGTATATATATATATATATATATATAT
>OZ024742.1:185629939-185634939 GCA_964016885.1 Eledone cirrhosa
TCTAGCAAAGTCATCTTTGACAAAGCAGTCTCCTACTACAACTCAGCTCTAAGCAATAGTGGCTTCTCCGGGAGAATGCCTTACTCACCAAATCACCGCCCTATATCTAGCAAAAAATATATATATAAAGCTCTGATGATTACCAACAGTATGAAACAGATCTGTCAGCTTATCTCCCTTTGTTTGTTAAAAAAAGAAGTAAGTGACATAGTCACTACTTTAAAATAATAGCGCAAGGTCTTCAAAATGTTTTTAATTAAGCATACAGTGTATTGCCAAATATACTATATATATACATTCATGTATACATCGCTATTTCAGAGCACCAATTCTAATATATATATATATATATAAGTTGTAATAGAATGAAAACGAAATTTAATTTCTCACTCTTAGTACGGCACTTACTTAAATGTAAGTATGTATGTATACGTACATACATATATGTATACAGACGTACAGTAGCATGCATATATATATATATATATATATATATATATATATATACATACAGGTACACATACATATATGTACGTATCAGTTTAGCGGACGTTTATTATAACGCCCGCTTTGTCCGTTTGTAAACAAACGGACAGCCTGAATTTATGCCGTACGGTGTTAAGGCAACCACGTCACCTTTTTGTTCAACGCTGACACAGGAACGATGTACTAGTTTCAAGCTTCTTAGCTACCATCAGCACCGTATACCCTTCTGCCAGATGGTTGAACGTTCGAAAGTATATACTTTCTTATGAAAATTAACGGCTGAGCAGCCTAATTTGCATATCGAGTGAGTTCAGTCGGCCAGGCGCACCGAAAACGATAAGTTGTAATAGAATGAAAACGAAATTTCATTTCTCACTCTTAGTACGGCACTTACTTAAATGTAAGTATGTATGTATACGTACATACATATATGTATACAGACGTACAGTAGCATGCATATATATATAATTTTCATAAGGAAAGTATATACTTTCGAACGTTCAACCATCTGGCAGAAGGGTATACGGTGCTGATGATAGCTAAGAAGCTTGAAACTAGTACATCGTTCCTGTGTCAGTGTTGAACAAAAAGGTGACGTGGTTGCCTTAACACCGTACGGCATAAATTCAGGCTGTCCGTTTGTTTACAAACGGACAAAGCGTGCGTTATAATAAACGTCCGCTAAACTGATACGTACATATATGTATGTGTACCTGTATGTATATATATATATATATATATATATATATATGCATGCTACTGTACGTCTGTATACATATATGTATGTACGTATACAACTATACTTACATTTATATATATATATATATATATATATATATTAGAAAGTGAGGGTTTTTTACAAAATGGAAAAAAAACCAGGTGTCCTACACGAGTGAAAGTATAAGGAAAAAAGATGAAATCGAAAATGCAACTGGAGTCTTTTTTTAAAAACATATACATTTATTTGGTTCCTTTACCGGTTTCGCAGTTCTTCTGCTTTTCAAGAGTAGAATTGAGATGTGCGAAAAACCATAAACCCTCCACCTCAATTCTACTTTGAAAAGCAGAAGTACGAAATGGGTAAAGGAACCAAATAATATATTTTTTTTTAAAAAGACTCCAGTTGCATTTTCGATTTCATCTTTTTTCCTTATATATATATATATATATATATATATATATATATATATATAAATTTTGAGTATATGTTGGTGGTTGTTTACCGCCACCTCAGTATGCAGTTTGGAGCACTCTGACGAAGTACGCCGGTTGGTTTGTTTACTCCGGAGTAATGTAAAATAATTAAGTCAAATATGTAAAATTTGGCTTCGTTTATTACAAATTCTGGTATATATATTTTGGTGACAGCCTTATTGGCTGTGAGCTCTTCAGGCAGTCCGAATTGGTGTGGGAAGGACAGGTACACATGTTGTTGAAATGTGTTTTACTCCGTCAATCCATCGATATGTCCAGCTCCTGGTAGTGTTGTTAGGAACTGGAATCATATGATTCCAGTTCCTAAGAGAAATAACAACACTACCAGGAGCTGGACATATCGATGGATAGACGGAGTAAAACACATTTCAACAACATGTGTACCTGTCCTTCCCACACCAATTCTGGCACTTTCATCCTTACGGGGTCGATAAAATAAAGTACCAGTAATGCACTAGGTAATTGCTGGCCTTGTGCCAAAAGTAGAAACAATTATTACAACAATCTGACCCTCCTCAAGTATAACAATATATATATACATATATATACGAACGATCGACTTTCGTCAAATCGGACCGAGGGAACAATGTTTCCGTTGGTCTTTCCAATTGCTAATACTATCTATCGGTCGCAACTCCAGGTAGACGGAGCAGCGTGAAATAAAGTGTCTTGCTCAAGGACATAACGCATCGCCTGGTCCAGGAATCGAACTCACAACCCTACGATTGCGAATCCAATTCTCTAACCACTCAGCCACACGCCTTCATATATATATATATATATATATATATGTGTGTGTGTGTGTGTGTGTGTGTGTGTGTGCATGTATGCATAGTGTAGATTATTCAGCAAATTATGTTGATTGATTACTGAGGATCGCATGTGTGTGTATATATATAAATATGTGTGTGTGTGTGTGTGTGTGTGTGACTGAGTGTAATGTGGTTTGCTGATAATTGAGCTGTTGTCTTTTTCTTCTCCCATCTCTGCTGCTGCTTTTACTTTCTCATTCCACCGCTTCCTCATCATTTCACCTTTTGGCCTCACCCAAAGAAACCAGAAATCAAATATTTGGCACCACTACTGTGAACACAAATAATTTTCTCTGCAGTGGAATTCTCGTATTAATTGTTTTTATATAAACAACGAAAGCTGTATATTCTAAACCTCACCCAGTCAACCACCATCTCTTCTACATATTTAGACTCTATATATTTCCAATTGTACAAATCGCCATGTTGTCTATTTTTCTTATCTGAAATATTTTTTATAGATTTTTCAAAACTGCTTCTCCAAAATTGTATATAACCTTTTCGTTACCATATTTATAATGAAAAAGCATTGCCAATGATTTTCAAATAATTTAGAGAAATAGAGCAAAATAACTAACTTTCTCATCACTAAACTGTTTGGGATATAACTTCTAAAAGGTTCTTGCATAAAATAATGATGGACAGTTTTTAGATTTATATAAACTCTTTAACCCTTTCGTTGCCGTAATTCAAATGAAAGACACTGCCTATTGTTTTCAAATAATTTTCAAAGGAACCAAGAATTCGGTGAGTAATATAACTATTTCATTACCAAGCTGATATTTGGAACATAACTTAACAAAGGTTCTTATATAAAATGTTTTGTAATGCAGAATAAGAGGCGGGTTGATATCAAAAGAAACAATCCACTATTGTATATAATTCATCTAGATAAATATTTTTAGACAAAAAAAATCTCCTTTAAATCTGGATGAAATCCAATTTCTTTCATACCTTGCCATCAAATTATATATTCTGTCTATTTTTTTTTATTTTGGCAAGATACAACATCTCCACGACTGGTTTTCCATGCTGAGGTCACTAGTCAGGTTTTTTTCCAACTCAGTGTCGGTGATTTTACCCAACTGTCCATCTTTATTAATGTAAACACGAGTGTTGATGTCGAACACCATACAATTCTAAATAAATCCAACAACAGGATTTCTATAATTAAAACAAGATATAATAGATACATGTGGAGTTAATAACAGAAACATTAACACTTACTTAACCACGGAATGGAAGGAGCCTGCGTCGGTTTCGACGATGAATGTTCTAGTTCACGGAACAGCCTGCTCATGAAATTATTGTGTAAGTGGCTAAGCATTCTACAGACGCTTGTACCATTAACGTAAATCCCAGGGAGATTCAGTGTGGCAACGTATGTGACAAAACTGTCCCTTTGAATAACAGGTATACTCCATCCGACAAGCTTTCAAACAGTTTCGATCGACCTAAATTTCATCCACAAGGCATGAGTCGACCAGAGGTTATGGTAAATGCCAAGTAGTGGGATCAAACCCGACACCTAATGATTGCGAAGCAAACTTCTTAACCATTCGACCATGTTGTGTCCACTTTAATCAATACCCCGTTTAAAATTGTTGTTGCTCCATGATCCATGTCAAAGATTAGGAACATGGGTCCCTTTAACTTGTCTTAGGTGGCGGTTAGACACTCTGAATTCTTTTTATTATGACCTGAATATTGAAACATTTTAAGATAACATTCAAAGCTAAAAATCACATTTGCTAAGATTGTGTGTATTTTTGTTTATAATAAATTATGTGACTCCGATAGTTTTGATTATTATTATTATTATTATTATTATTATTATCAGGGCGGTGGATTGGCAGTATCGGTAAAGGGTCGGACGCCATGCTTTGACTCATAGAGTTACGGCCCTTGCCATTCTGAGTTCAAATCCAGTCGAGGTTAACTTTGCCTTTCATCCTTACGGGGGTCGATAAAATAAAGTACCAGTAATGCACTGGGGTAATTACTGGCCTTGTGCCAAAAGTAGAAACAATTATTATTGTTATTTTAATTTTTAAACTAAAAGATTGGCTCTTCGGGTTGAAAAGTTTCCTACCCCTAGTGCTGGTCCTGGTGGACAAAATGGTGAATGTGTTACCTCGCAGGATAGTGAAGGACTTGTGCTGAAAGAGCCAACTCGTTTTTACAGATAGCCATCTCCATCCCGGTCGCAGTAAGTCGTTCGCTAGATGTTTCCACCGTTCGTTGTATTTTTATTATGAACATCTTGTTTTGTTTAATAATAGATAGATACAACAGTTTTCACTAACTAATGCCTTTTTACAATTACATCCACGATTGCTAATCCAAAAGGCCCATTGCACATGACGACTGTTTGGAAATATTTTACACTTTCACGTTGATGTTGGATTCATGTGTGTTTCGAATTAGAATCTTGAAAACTGGTAGTTATAAAAGTTGGATATGATCAGGAGTATTAATATGTGTATA
>OZ024742.1:185637439-185642439 GCA_964016885.1 Eledone cirrhosa
TATTCTATAGCTGTTGATCGCGAATAGATGGCTGTCGTTTATTTATCTATTATTTCTTCATAGGTGCCTTTTAATCTTATAGCCTGGTTTAATTGGTTTTTTGTGTGGTTGATTTTGCTAATTGGGAGAGGAAATGGTGTAATATATCTTATCAAATGATTCTATGTACATAATTTATAGTATATATATATATATATATATATATATATATATATATATATATATATATATATATATATATATATACAATGATATTAAATAAATAGAAACTATATTTATAAAACCATATTTATTTTCTTATATATATTTCAAGGGTACCAAGTTAACATTGGTACGCTTTCATCAGATAAAATACAAAGTTTGTTTTATAAATAGAGACATACCCATGAAAATCATACCTTATCTGTTGGAAATTCACTGGATAGTGGAAATATATTAGTGATTATTCAAACTTATGTGTGAATATGCAAATGAATATGTAAATAATTGAAAAACAACCGTTTATTTAAATGACACTGGAGAAAGAGAGAGAGAAAAGATATAAGGGGAGAAAGATAAAAAATAGTACGAGAGAGATAGAGAGAAGAAATAGACAAGAGAGGATGAATAAAACTCATATAACGTTAATTTGGGGGAAATATATTCTGAGTATATATCTTAATAGTACGTGTATTTACGATTATTAGTTGTTTAAAATTCGTTTCTAATATATTTTCTGTTATAAGTAGATAAATAAATAAATAAATAAATAACTAAATAGATGGGTATATCATGTTATAGATAATTGTTTTAATGAGTTATGAGGGATATTGGTTTTGTATTTAATGTAAGTAAATATTAAGTTAAATTAAATTAAATTAACTGAGTTAATAAGAATATTTATATTTATATATTTTAAAATGGGAAGATACGGAAAAACTCCAGTTTAGTTTATTTATTCGTTAGTATGAGAATATTTAGTCAAAATAAGTATAAATGTTGAAAGATATATTTAGCCAGAATCAGTTAGTGGTTATAAATTTAATAAAAAATATTGAAAAAATATTAAAAATTTGAGAAAATAAAAAAAATAATAATTTATAAGAGATAAGTAATTTTTAAAAGAGATAAAATAATTTAATTCTACAGTTATAACTGTAGAATTAAATTAAACTGTCCTTTACAAAATAAGTGTTTATATAAGGACGTGGTCTATAAATGTACAGTCGAAACCAGTGATAATATATTTAACTACAGAATTTAAAAGTTGCTGGAATAATCACAAATGCTCTTTCAAAAGATTTGATAAAAAATCTTCAACTTCTCTTTCAAACCTGATATGTAACTTAAAATGAAAGAATATGGACTATTCATTAATTTGGGAAATAATTTTGAGAAGCACCCGCGTACCGAAACACAGCTTTATCTAGATTCTGCAAATTGTGTGTTGAGGAAATTTTTTTCATACTTAACTCTATTAATCTAAGAACGAATTTATTTAATTCTTGTAGACATCGCCTGAATTCACCATTTAGAACTATATATAAATTATAATTACACTTATAATATTTCTACTTATTTCCATAACAATCTTATCCACTTGGTTTTAATATATTGATATCTCTAAATCATATCTATAACATTTGCTATAATTTCACTTCTTAAAGTTTTATAAAATATATACATATATAATTCAAATTTTTTTAAAATTTTAATTTTAATTGTAATTTTAATCTTAATAATTTTTAATTCTTTATTTTTTATTTCTTTAATTTTTATTTCTTTTAAAAATTACTTATCTCTTATAAATTATTATTTTTTTTATTTTCTCAAATTTTTAATATTTTTTTAATATTTTTTATTAGATTTATAACCACTAACTGATTCTGGCTAAATATATCTTTCAACATTTATACTTATTTTGACTAAATATTCTCATACTAACGAATAAATAAACTAAACTGGAGTTTTTCCGTATCTTCCCATTTTAAAATATATAAATATAAATATTCTTATTAACTCAGTTAATTTAATTTAATTTAACTTAATATTTACTTACATTAAATACAAAACCAATATCCCTCATAATTCATTAAAACAATTATCTATAACATGATATACCCATCTATTCATTTTTATATCTATTTATCTATTTATTTATTTATTTATTTATCTACCTATAACAGAAAATATTATATTAGAAACGAATTTTAAACAACTAATAATCGTAAATACACGTACTATTAAGATATATACTCAGAATATATTTCCCCCAAATTAACGTTATATGAGTTTTATTCATCCTCTCTTGTCTATTTCTTCTCTCTATCTCTCTCGTACTATTTTTTATCTTTATACCCTTATATCTTTTCTCTCTCTCTTTCTCCAGTGTCATTTAAATAAACGGTTGTTTTTCAATTATTTACATATTCATTTGCATATTCACACATAAGTTTGAATAATCCCTAATATATTTCCACTATCCAGTGAATTTCCAACCGATAAGGTATGATTTTCATGGGTATGTCTCTATTTATAAAACAAACTTTGTATTTTATCTGATGAAAGCGTACCAATGTTATCTTGGTACCCTTGAAATATATATAATAAAATAAATATGGTTTTATAAATATAGTTTCCATTTATATATATATATGTGTGTGTGTGTGTACAATATTGATTCATATACGTGAACGTGATTAGAATAACAATAAAGTCTTTGTATGACTAAAATATCATCCTTCAGAAATGATATTTGGCTTCAGTAGAGCGAACAAAACTATGATCTTCGTGCAATTAGAACCATCTCGTTTATACACAACACATATGAGGTTGGACTTCCATTGCTCTCGCCGATGAGTGTTGTAGTTATTCGAACAAAAGACCATCTGCTCGCGAAATTAACGTGCATGTAGCCAAGGATTCTACAAACACGTGTACCGTTTAGCGTAGTTCTCGGGGAGACTCAGTGTGACACAGTGAGTAACAAGGCTGTCCCTTTGAAATACAGGTATAACTCATTCTATCAGCTTAATGCACTGTAGTAACGTGAACTAAGTATCTTGCTGAAGGATACAACGTGCTGCCAGAAATCGAACTTACGACCTTACGATCTAACCACTAAACCATGCGCCTTCATCCAATATGCTTATAGCCGTATTTATAACCCAGTTCATAGTCATCTTTTATGCTCAACAGTTTTTAATCTCAAACTGGAATACATTGAGAGAGTCTTCTGAGAAATACGAAATTAACATTAAATAACTATATCTTGCCAGAATTCATAGCAGTTTACAAAGAAACCATTAGAAATGGAACACGTTCATTCAGCCGAAATTCAAAATATTCCTTCTCTGAAGATGTGCATTCTCGTAGTGATTTGCCAAAGTCATCTCTGTCAACCTAAAGTCATTACCATTCATTGTCATATTTTTATATAGCAAACTATATTAACATTGACTCCTGTTGTGAAAACCAGTATCTTCCGTCACCAGATTTGCTTACGTTTCTCGATCGTAATAGATTCTGTTAGCTTCTAATCTCTCTTTCCTATCGTTCTTTCTCCAACTCTCTCTCGCTCTCTCGCTCTTTTCTCTCTTCTCTTCTCTCTCCCTCTTCTCTCTCTCTCTCTTTCTCTTCTCCCCCTCACCCTTTCTCCTACCCATTCTCTTTCTCTTTCACTTTCTAACTCTCGATACCTAACAGTGAGATCCACTGGTAATTTACATTCCTATGTTCTTATCAGATGGTCACAGACTAAATCATGGTGATATACTTGATGTGAATGAAGTATTTCACTAATTCAAACCACTCGGTCGCAGAAGATTTGTAAGTGGTCGATAATCCAGCAAGAAATAGCAACTAAAAAGGAAAGAAATGAAAGAAGCCGATCGTCAGATTAGATGAAGAAAAGTGTTTCCATCCTTCTTTCCATTACTGATACTATCTGCTAGCCTAACACACATTGAATATAGATGTTTAAAGGAAAGGAGCCGATCTTCAGATCAATCCAAGAAAACTGTTTTGGGTTTGTTTTTTTTCTTCTTTCCATTGCTGATACTATCTGCTGGTCTATCATACCTTGAATATACAGGGTGCCCCTAAAATCTGTACACACACTTTGATTACCTGTATAGGCAATATTTATTAGAATGGCGTATGCATTTTTTTTTTGGGGGGGGGGGGGGGGGCACCCTGTATATCTTCAAAGAAAGACCGAGTGCTGGATCAATCCAAGAAAACTGTTTCCACTGGTCTTTCCATTGTGGATACTATCTGCTGGTCGCAACTCTTAGCAGAAGAATTAACTTTATAATGGTGGCTGGAGGTGGGATTTGAACTCATAATGCACAAAGTCGAATAGATAAAGCAAATCATCTTGCTTGATACTTTAACAATTCTGCCAATCTACCGCCCCTGGATGAAAGACAACGTTTATATCAGCGAGGTTTGTATTAAAAGTGCTGATAGCCGGAACAAATACCGAAGAATTTAACCGACACTAACAAAACTACCAATTCGTCTACGAAATCTCCTTGAAATGGAAAAGACACACTGGTGAATGTGGTCTTAGATACACCATGCCTGAGAAAAGACGCGCTAGTTATGGCTGTAATTATTTTGCTCGTATATTTGCTGAATCAAGACTGAGTTGAAACTAAACAACAACACCAACAATTTACCGAATTTGGTTACTTTGAATTTGGTTACTTCTACCACATCAATCTGAGATATCAATCTGGGATATCAAATGCCATCTGGGATATCAAATGCCAATCTGGGATATCAAATGCCCAACCTATCTTTCTGCTGCTTCTACTTTAAACAATATGTACTATATTTCTCTCTCTCCACCCTCCCTCCTCTCTCTCACTTTCTCTCTTTCTTTCCCTAACTCTCTCGCTCTAAATATCTCTTTCTAAAGGTTTCTCTCTAAATCTTTTTCTCCAAATCTTTCTCTCTAAATTTCTTTCTCTAAACCCTTCTCTCTAAATCTCTTTCTATAAATCTATCTCTTTAGA
>OZ024742.1:185644939-185647439 GCA_964016885.1 Eledone cirrhosa
TCACCCTCCTCACCAAGAAACCTTGGTGGGGTTGCCAGTTTAGTCGCCAGCGACCCGACCATGGGAAAGGTTGTACTGGAATACGTGTTACCAGTAGCACCAACTGGTGACCTGACATACAAACATACATACGTACGTACATACAGCTTTATATGTATATAAACGCTAAATATGAACATTTAAAATACAATTGTAGAATTAAAAACTAGCTGAAAGGAAATATTACCCAAGCTGTGAACAACTTTGAATTTAATTCTGACAAAACTTTGTCGAAACTTTTAAAGAAGATCATCGTGTCTTTTGAAAAATAAATGCAAAATATTAGTGAATGGACGAACTCATCATGGCAAAACGTATAAGTCTCCTTCGACCAAATCGCAACTACAACCATTGTATACAATGGAGCTACGATCTCAACAAAGATTTACATGAAGCATACAAACAATCAGACCCCCAAAAGTTCGGTTTTATGTAGAGGCTAAAAACTTTGTGGAACTCCAAACACCCAGAATTAGACTTTTCCTAAAAACATTTAAATGAACAGACAAAACGTATCATTAGATGTAAATTGATACATCTTACGGAACTGAATGACACTATAAAGACAACCATTGAAGACATTCCACTTTCACTGACTGGTCAGTTAAAGCTAGTAGTGAACAGCTCAGCAACAACATAGCTGATGGACAGAGAGAATGGCCAGCTAAATCTAGCAGTAAACAGCACACCAGCAACGTAGCTGAAATCCATTCCACTTCCACTGTACAAACAGAACACCAAAAACTTGTGGACACCATACAAGTGATATGGGATAATATATTTCAAGAGATATACAGCCTTAATGTGAGTAACATACCATACAATACTAGAATTAGTAAAGAACTCACTAAATTGGAATTGGAAGCAGTGAACGAAATAGCTGACAATTATCTGAAGGCCACACGGGCCAAAGGTGTGGAAACGACATATGAAATGCTTAATATTTTGTTATGTTTCAGCTATCACATTGCTATCCTATCATAAACATCCAAACATCTTGGAGATTTAAAACTCTAAACTCCAAACTACACCAGTTGAAACAACAACTCACAGCTGCAACAGAAAGACTAAAGATAAGTCAACAGCACATAAACAGCAAGTGCTAAATAGATTATTTGCCAGAGATCCTAAATCAGTTTATCGCAGCTTCAATGTGAAAAGCCCAATCTCTGTAAATGACACCCCTACAAAAGAACAGGTTGAGAGCTACTGGAGATCTGTATGGAAAACGAATGACAGATTTAACAAACAATGGCTAAAAGAACTGGAACAGGAATACTGCCAGCATGCAAAACAATATGACATAGATGGGTCAATACTGGAAACAGCTCTACAGAAAATGTCGAATAAGAAATAACCAGGCCCAGACCTCATTACAGGATACTGGCTGAAGAACTTCACCTTCTATCGGCAAGATCTCATACGGCTGTTTAGAGAAACCATCAAAGGCACACAAGAACTGCCCCAATAGTTATCAACTGCCATTACTCTCTTCATCCCCCAAAATAGCCAAACCACCCTTGATAAAATTTACTGCCCAATAGCCTGCCAGAACATCCTGCATAAATTATACACTGGGTACCTTAATTTGTTCTTACAGGATTATTGTGCCACCAACAATATTATAACACCCGAGCAAGCTGGTGGAAAGAAGGTGTGGGGCTGCATAAATCACCTACTAACAAATAAAATGATAACAGGAAAAAACAACAAAGAATCGCAGGAACATGACTGTAGTGTGGCTGGACTATCAGAAGGCTTTTGATAGTGTACCTCCTCCCCCTTCTCTCTCTCTTAGTTCTCAATTCTACTCTACCTATCAACTTCCCATCCATCAAGCCTCTGTCGTATTGTTTTATAATTCGACGACTGATTTGGTCATTTCGCCTCACCATGTCTCTTACCTATCAATATTAGTTCCAGAATGATTGCTTGAACTAACTTGTGTTAATTTCATTATTTCTATCAAGGTTACCTACCCACATCTCTGTGTTGCATTTGATTATATCAATTTTCCTTTCCCACATCTGTGTGTAGATACTACGTCTTGTTTTTTTTTTGGGGGGGGGGGGGGGGGGGGGGCAACGTTCTTTGTATTTTCATACCGAATACTTCCTTTAGATATTATTGATGCACCGATGGTAAATAATCATGTCTTTGGAAGCATCCGAAACCATAATAATCCCCAGAAGAAAGCCGATAAACGAGAATTATCCATGTGCTTGTCTTTTTCGAGTTTTCTGTATTTATACTTTTTTTATTATTTATTCATATTTTGTATATAGATTTATCTGTTTACTTAAATAATATATAAGGAAAAATAAGTGTATGAATCAGTTATGTAGACATGATTTTGTCCTCTTTTATATGTATTCCGCTTTTATATGCATCCTTTATTTACATATATGGATGTGTTGTTTAATCTATGTTAACATGTACTTATAAAATGAAAATAAATATC
>OZ024742.1:185652439-185664939 GCA_964016885.1 Eledone cirrhosa
ATAATATTTTAAAACATTTAGTTTAGTATGCTATTTCATGATCAGTCGTGAACTCTTAACTCCTGTCACACGACCTGCCATATGCATTTTTCTTCGACGAAAGTGAGAAGAGAGAAAGAAATGAAGGGAGAAAGAGACTTAGAGGAAGAATTGATTCCAGCATTAGACTGATATTTTATTTCTTGACCTCAAAAGGATGAAAGACAAAGTTTACCACAGTGGTATTTGAACACAAGGCGTAGAGAGTCGGAATGTGTACCACAAAGCATTCGATCCGACGTTCTAATTCGTTAATTTTAGCTTAGTATACCTTTCCCCTAAAATATATCCTTTGTCGTGTACAAAGAAATCAATACATTTCAATAATGTTCTAGAATCTCTTCTTAATTAAGAGAAAAGATCAAAAAGAAAACCGATTAAGCCATATCCCCGATTCAACTATGAAAAGAACCATACAAGAATGTGTGGTGTATCTTTCTCAGAAATTTACAGGATATTTTTAAAATTCAACCGAGTTGCATTAAAAAAAGAACAGTGAATAAATAATAATATATAAAGATGGTTCAGAGATAGTAGGCTTAAATCAATAGCTATATGATTGTTCATATAGCTATTGCTATTAATATCATATGTGCTGAGAGCTTTGCCTTCTTAGATGTCTGGGTTGAGCAGCAAAGTGATCATAATTGGAACAGCTTTTCCCCAATGGAAGGAAGGCTAAATTGATCCATCGATAATACGATAATTTCCACAGGAAATAACTTCGCAGTAAAGCGAGTAATTTTCTAACAAATCTACATAGCTGGCGAAAGTGAAGTAGTTTTAGATGACACCTTTTTTTTCCTTTCTGAGTAGTATCGTAGAAGGTGGCAAAGTAGCAGAGTCGTTAGAACGTCGAATGCTTTGCGTTATTCGTTCCGTGTTTCTGCGGTTTGCGTTCAAATCCCGCCGAAGTCAACTTTGCATTTCATTCTTCGGCTTCTATAAATGAAGTACCACTCCAGTGCTAGGGTCGATTCTTCTTTTATATCTCTTTTTCGCTTTCTCTCGTTATTTTCACGTGCAGACTGATCGCTGGCTCGAAGAAATGGAAAACTCAGTATTGAACCTGACGGAGGCCAAATACACACACAACGTTGTATTGGTTGCTTCTCACGTTGTTTTCAATAGCAAAAGTATTAATTTCTGATATGGGTTCAAATCATTATCTGATTGCTTCAGCCAGTAACTTGAAACAATGTTGTGAATTTGAATGTGGTATAGTGTACCAAAAGTCAATAGCATGTTAATTACAGGACTAGGATGGGTTGATAATAAATAACAATTGTTTTATATAGTATAAACAGTTTATACAGGGTGCGGCAAAAATACCTCCCACATTTTAAGTGACGAACATATAAAATATGGAAGGTTTTCCAGCCGCAATCTGTATTACATAATTGTAGTATAAACAATAAGTTTAAATGCCATGCTGAACATATTACTTCGTGAACAGCGCAATCTCACTGAGAACTACGTTAAGGGTACACGTGTCTATGGAAGACTCTCAGCCACTTGCACGTTAATGTCACGAGCAGGTTGCTCCATTGATTGAAACTACTGGAACACACGCTGTCGGAATCAACAGAAGGAAACCCACACACACATACACATATACATGTGTATATATATATATATATATATATATATATATATATATATATATATATATATATATATATATATATATATATATATATATATATATAATATATATATATATATATATATATATATATATATATATATATATATATATATATATATATATATATATAAATGTAAGTCCAAAAAATCATTAGATAAAATATATACAATATTTCCTCTCCCAATCTGTATAAATCATCTACATAAAAAATCATTTAAACGAGGCTATAAGTTTAAAATGTACTTATGAAGAAATAATAGGCAAATGATACAGATTATTTTCCGCGATGTACAGCCATATGACATTTATCTAATTATTTCTTCTAGCCTGTAGAAATTGATTAGACAAATAGTTAACTACACGGAATTAGGTATAAAATAGAACGGTACAGTATATGGAAGGGATATATTAGTTTAACGCTTGATATAGCAGGAAGGGATTCTTAACGTTTCGGACGTTAGTCCTTCATCAGAAGAAAGAATGAGAAATAAGATAGATTGAGGGGACGGGTGGGTTGGAATTGGAAAAAAATGTCTTTAGATAAAAATAACAGGTTGACATCTCTTGGAAAACTGTTGGTGCTGGCGTTTTGTGTATGGTTTATTTTTTAGAAAAGTGGATGATGGAGCGCGTACTAGAGTGGGAGTGAAAAATAAACGGTTGAGAAGTAGAATGGGTGTGAGAGGATTGTGGTAGAGGAAAAGTGGTAAAGAGTCGTGGAATATTTAAATGCAAGAAGCAGAGAAAATTTCAATGATACGAAAGATTTCCTGGTGGAAGTTCAGGTGTACTCCAGGCTGGTATCCAGTTTCGGGGTGAAAATCCAATAAGAAAATCCAACGAATTTTGAGAGGTCCACGTAAGCGTTGATATATATACATGTATTTCTGTTTACCTTTTACATACATATATCAACGCCTACGTGGACCTCTCAAAATTCGTTGGATTTTCTAATTGGATTTTCAGTCCGAAACTGGATACCAACCCGGAATACACTTGAATATATATATATATATATATATATATATATATATATATATATATATATATATACAAGCCGAAATCGCTTGGCGCCACGGTCGGGATTTTACCTATCTCTCTCTATATATATATATGTGTGTGTGTGTGTGTATGTGTGACAGTAGAATAAATAAATATAACTTATACAACAATAAAAATCTAATATGTCAACAAAGAAACAATTATACGTTTTTTTCGAAGTAAGTTAGCTTGTTATAAACAGCTTATTGTAAACAACGCAGACTTAGCTATAAAATAGTCGAACAAGCTGCATATATAAATACCTGGAATCAGAACAAAAGAGGACAGCATCAACTCTGTATACCTATATTATTCGAATATTTTGTAGTTGAACCTGCGTTGTAGCGGCTTATATCCTTTCAAAATTCAAAATTCCTTAGTTTATCTATATCTTATTTGAGTTAGGTTTTATCTTATATCCTTAACTTGTTTTCCTTATCGTTTATAAACAGTGCACTAATTTGATAAGAAGGTTGTTCCGTTATTCGAACAATTGGAACATACATTGTCAAAACTGACGTAAGTCCCTTCAAATGTATATCATGTTATTTTTCCTTATCGTTTATAAACAGTGCACCAAGCCTAACTTCCCCTGCAACTAATCGCTGACATTGAATTTCTTGGTTGTAACCAGGATACAACAAGTAAATATGGGCAGCTATAATATCAACAGAATTTGTGCCAAACTATCAATACTCATTAATTTATTATTAATCCAGGGCAGTTCAAATAATCATCAATATATTATTAGCCTAGGGTTGTGGAAACAACAGGGTTTAGTATTAATATTAGGTTGTTCAAACAATAGACTTGATGTTATGTGCAAACGTGAATCTCAAACTGTAAGATGAAATAAAGAGAGGAAAGGGAGATAAAACAGAAAGAAAAGGAGTCATTACCATGATACCTTTTATTTTCCTTTGTGAATGAGGGACATGAGTAGTTAGACAGGCAGAGAAAAGAAACTTCCTTTGTGTGTGCACGTATTTATGTGCATATGTATGTATGCATGAATAATGTATATAATAATTGTTTCTATTTTAGGCACAAGGCCAGCAATTAACCAGTCCATTACTGGTACTTTATTTTATCGACCCCGTAAGGATGAAAGGCAAAATCAACCTCGGCGGGATTTGAACTCAGATCGTAAAGGGACGTAACTTTGCTGGAAAGCATGGTGTCTGACCCTCTACCGATACTGCCAATCCACAAATGTATATAATAATTGTTTCTACTTTAGGCACAAGGTCAGCAATTAACCAGTGCATTACTGGTACTTTATTTTATCGACCCCGTAAGGATGAAAGGCAAAGTCAACCTCGGCGGGATTTGAACTCAGATCGTAAAGGGACGTAACTTTGCTGGAAAGCATGGTGTCTGACCCCCTACTGATACTGCCAATCCACATATAATAATGAATATTATTATCAGCCTGTTTGTTCTACATGAGTGCCGCTTCCCTATCACAATAGATGTGCTTCAGAAACGAATCATCCACGCATGTGATGTCGTTATTGTTGAGCAATTCTATAAGAAGCTATATCGAAAAATTGCATTGGCTTCTGTGTCTCTGGCATCATATCGATCTAAATTCTCCACTAGGGTGTTTCATATTTATAGGGGATTTTTTTTGTGTTGGAATCACCTCAGGGCTATTGTACCCTAAATCCATTTCACGTAAAAACTACACAGGCGAAAATACGAGAAGGTAGGGATATATTTAGGGGTTACACAGTTTGGTGCTTTTTGAATGCTATGCCTAAAGAAATGAACATAAATTTACTTCAATGCTTGTTGATTGTAGCCAGGTTCCCCTACACTACCACCACCACCACCACTGACTACAGAAGGAAATGAAGATTCGCGATATAAAAATAAGAAAGAGAAGGCAGGCATACATACGTATTTACTTTGTTGATTTTGTCTAAATTGTCTTGTTCTTATGTTAGAAGCCGTCTCTCTCTATTGGTGAAAATTTATAAAATGATAAAACCAGAAGAATTTATATACAAGGAAAATGTCGATAGTGATTTCAAAGTTAGTTCTGAAATCAGCTTCGTTTTTTACTGTGTTTATGTTTTATTATACTTAAAACATCAATATATATATATATATATATATATATATATATATATATATATATATGTGTGTGTGTGTGTGTGTGTGTGTGTGTAAAAGATGGTTTTCCAAAGGCGATCGAAAAAGGAATGCACAGTTAAATAAGGTACTCAATAGATTAAAAGAGTATAAACACATTTATTCTAATTAGAAATGATTTCTCCAGAACCAGGACTTATGAAACAGTTCTAGTTGTGTATATATATATATATAATGCCTCGGCATGGCTGCAATCTAATGACTAAAACCAATGACAGAATAAAAGAACATACATGTGTTTATATTCAATATAAATATTTAATAACAAAAACTATTTCTAAAAATATCCCAAAATGTACCTGGTATTTGGTGATCATAGCGCTTTACTATGGAAGTCGAGTTGTACAGAAAGTATAGTAGCATTAAGAGAAAAACGTCTCCTGAAAATAGGTTTCCTTTGTTAAATGCGAAAAGTTGCCATTTTAGAAATGCTCTCTGACTACAGCGTAACGCTACTACTGTTTATTTATATCAACTCGAAGTATTCCAGCTGAGATAGTGTTGTTCAGTAAAAGAATGTACTTATGAGATTAACTACTTGACTTACTGCTGCCCTATATATAACAAATACATGATTTTTAACGAAATGTACTTGCAACGGCATCGATTTCTGCTATCTCTTCTGCTGATGTTCCGTTATTAAGGTCACCATATCTATATTTTTAATGTCATGTATTCCTTAGTGGGTCGTAGGTCATCATCGATATAAATTTTCATTTCCTTTTATTGTGACGACCACAAATCCTTCTGACAGAAGCTATTTTTCTTCGCCAGTTTATTGATTACGTTCATAAATAGCGAAGACGTGAGAGAATAGGTGAAATGAAATACGCATGCAACACCAATTTTCCGACAACTTATAGTACGACACCTATTTTTATCTGGATGTAATTATGGGTGAACATTTGAATTTCCATCCATCCTCCAGACTAGTTAATATTCCTCACCGCTTGGCATTATATAAGATTTTAAATGAGTCCAACTTCATATTATAGTTGAAAAATAGGGAGGCTGTTTCCTATTTGGTTTTTGTTCGACAAAATGGATAGTCCGACATGGATCTAGAACTATGTGGGTCGGAAAATCAGAGTCATACCTATAGTTGGAGTAAGCATGATTAACCAAGAGTTTGATATCACTCTATGGCACTCACTGCATTCACAGTCATAAATAGATAACGTAGAAAAACAACAACAAGAAAACCTCTACGGGGTCACTCGACATGCTAGAAATAGCAGACAAACCTATTTGATATCATAGATAGTGTCTGCCAACTTCTAAAAACCCAAACGACGAGTACCATGAATAAGGCAAAATGAGATTTTACATGAGGCAAAATGAGAATACATCTCTCACCCACCCCATAGTGGGTAGAAGACTTCTCCGTCGGACGTGGAGAGTTGACAGGTCTGATTGATCTGCTTGATAAAGGCTGGCTTATAGTTAAACAAGAACAACAACAACGATAACAAGTAGATACTTTGAAGGACACCGTATCCAACAGTATCTAATTCAGGCAAAATCTAAACAAACCTTAGCTTATGGCTACTCAATCTACAGAGTCTCTTAATCTACAGGGCCACACAATCTATAGGTGGCTTAAATAATTCAAATTCAAATATGTTTACAGATGTAATTCTTTAGCAAGGAACACCCGAGCTTCATATAGCTAAGGCTCTCACTGATTTTTAATCCGACACTGAGTTTACCTTTTCAATGCACCACTATTGTGAATACGAGGATAACATCGTTGATATAAACAGCCACTAAGAAAATCACGTATTTCTTAAAACCAGACGCAATCTACTCTGCTATAAACTACAATAACAAGGTGATGATGCGGATAATGTATCCTTCGTCGGTTTGAACGGCTGACTCAAGAATTATCGCATAAGTGGCTGAGTATTCCACAGATATGTATATCCTTAACGTAATCTCCAAGCTAAGTCATGTCACACAATATGTCACAAGGCTGGGCATTTGAATTACAGGTGCAATCCATCCGACAGACTTCCACACAGTTTCCGCCTACTCAACTTCACTTATACGGCTTGGGTCGACACAGGGATACGGCAAAAATCCTTTCCGAAGAATTCACAGTGAGATCGAACCTCTAGCCCTCATGATTGCGAATACACTGTAATTATCATCGAATCTGATGATCGCTAAAGTGAGAAACACACTCACACACACACACAGACTTACGTACGCACAAACACACACGCACACACACACACACACACACACACACACACACACACACATATATATATATATATATATATATATATATATATATATATATATATATATATATATATATATATATATACATATACATATACATACATACATACATACATACACATTTCAAGAAAAAAAGAAGAGCACATTCCAATATATTCTTTTAATGTTCCACAAATACACAATACGTATTTCTATGCCCGGCTTACGCCATCAGATTATGACGCAAGACATTCGGCGACGTCATCAGCTGTAAACGATTTAGAAGGCAACTACTGGATTACTTAAAAATATAAACAAAGAACTGATACGGATCAATTCTTTGTTTATATTTTGCCATAATCCATTAAGTGATTACTAAATTTTATAAATCTTTTATGTTAATTACACTTGATGATGTCGCTGAATGCCTTGCGTCAAGATCTGATTACGTAAGCCGGTCATAGAAGTACGTATTGTGTATTTATGCAACATTAAAGGAATACACTGAAATCCAACCTTCTTTTTTTTTCATAGAAGTATTTAACTCGGTTCCTGCACCAACCACTGGATGATAGGCATAACATCGAGTGCTTTTGTTATTGCTTCACGGTCCGCTAGCTAATCAGAATGACTGGATCTACCCATTAGTTAAACCAGCCAATATATATGGAATATAACATTATATACACCCATTTGTTCCAACAATAACAGTTATCTCTTAATCTATTCATCTATCTCTCATACTCCCATTATTACTGTTTCAATATTTTAAATCTATAAATTTAACGGATATTCTATTCTATAGGTTTCTCTCGTCTGATTTCCTACCCTTAAATATAATGAATTAGATTATGTTAAATATAGAAATTTGAATCATTTGAAGTAGCTGCTCATCCCTCCTCTTTATAGAATATCTTTTCCTTATCTAGCCTAGAAATATGCTTTAGATTATATGATGTGAAAATCTAAATGGAAATTTAATTAACTATAGAAACCTGTGGTACAACTGTTGCTTTAATGTACATGGTTTATGCAGTATGGCGTAAGGAGTCTCTTAAGTCTGTCTTAAGCCAGAAGGTTCGTTAGGCTGGTACTTATCCCGGTTTCATGGCATGATGCCAGTCCATCGCAGGGTTAAACCCACAGCTATTGCTGGTATTTATTTTCAGCTGATTATACTGGAGCAACGTGAAATGAAGTGTTTTGTTTAAGTACACAATATGCAACCCAGCCCAGGAATCGAACATACGACATTATGATCCAACACCTTTATCGCTAGGCTACGTGCCTCCACTAAATAAGGAGTTCCCTTCGCAATTATTAAATCCCGGGTTTGATCATACTTCATGGCATCTTCAGCAAGTGTCATTTGCCATAGCCTCGGGTCGACCTATGTTTTGTGAGTGAAGTTAGGTAGACTGTACTTATAATTCAAAGGCCCAGCCATGTCACACACTCTGTCAGGCAGTGGGAATTACGTTATGGGTATATGTGTCTGTGTAATGCTCAGTCACTTATACGCTAATTTGATAAGAAGGGTGTTCTGTTATTCGAACAATTGGAACATACATTGTCAAAACTGACGGAAGTCCCTTCAAATGTATATCATCTTATTCATACAAGCTGCCAAATTCTTCGTCTCGCTATACCTATCTATCCCCATCTCCCCCCCCCCCCCTCCCTCCCTCACTCTCTCTCGCACGCACACATGCGCGCGCAGTATTTCTCTCATATTGCTCCCATGTGATCACTGGATGTGCTTAGACACATACTTCAAATTTACCCTCTTAAAAAATACATTGGACAACCTTGTTTTAGATATACGAAAAGACGGGACATATAAGGCTGAAATGTCTTTGATCATAGATTTGCCCAACTGGAGCTGTCTTTAAGCCAAACAACAACAATAGCCTCTTTAAGAGCCACTATGTGCTCGATTACTTGCTAGAAGTAGCAGCCATGTCTGCCTGAAATTATATCTTACTGTCTTAGAAATAACGACACTTATTGGATAATGCAGCTTTATATCTGAAAAATAAGACAGCACGGGCATGGTTGTAATTCGTTAGACCTTGGGTCTCCTCTATTAAGGCTGATTTGGAGGTAAAAAACATAAATAATCTTCTTTTCAAACTTCACAATAGGAAGCACACATATATATGTTATTCATTTCCTTAGCTCACTTAACAATGGCTTCTCATCATTTTTTTTTTCCACATTTTTTAGTAGTTTATTTACTGCTGTTTAAGCATTAAATCACTATTTTCTCAGTCCATCCAAACTCCATATATATATATATATATATAGGAGGAAGTTATAGTTCACTTGAAGCATTGTGTAGTGAGGTATAAACGTGTGTATATGTATAATAAAGCCAAAACAATGTAGGTATGGACATAGAATAAAGAATGCAAATGCAAAAGATATTGTTGACAATTAGTCTTTTACCTTAGATTTATTTAACTGTCCTTAATTTTCGAGATAATATCTCTTCTTCGGAGGGAAGTAAAGCGGTTAAACCAGTGTTCTAAATAGCTTGCCAAAGCTATTTAGAACACTGGTTTAACCGCTTTACTTCCCCCCGAAAAAGAGATATTATCTCGAAAATTAAGGACATTTAAATAAATCTAAGGTAAAAGACTAATTGTCAATAATATCTTTTGCATTTGCATTTTTTATTCTATGTCCATACCTGCATTGTTTTGGCTTTATTATACATATACAAACGTTTATATATATATATATATATATATATATATATATATATATATATATATATGTGTGTGTGTGTGTATGTATGTATATAGGCATAGGTTAACTTATATCAATGTTTCCATTGAGATATTTATAATCATATGTATATACACACACACACATATTTATATGTGTATTTGGTGCATACGTCCGTATGTGTGCGGGTATATGTGTCGCGCCGGTTTACGTATGTGTGCGCGTGTTTATGTGTAAGTGCATGTATATGCATGCAAGGCGTGTGTTTTCGCGTATGCACATGTATTTACGTATATAGATATGTGTATGTATATATTTAATTATTATTACTTTATGAGTTTAATAACTTCTGTCATTTTCGTTCAACTAATTTATCTACATTATTCTTAACGCCGAAGCCGAGATTCATTCGGTTTCCTAAATAGAATATTAGTCTAATGACTCCATTTATACCATAAACGTGGTTTTGCCTTTGCGTGTAATTGTTCTCATCGGTCCAAATAACTGTTTCTACTTTAGGCACAAAGCCAGCAATTACCCAGTGCATTACTGGTACTTTATTTTATCGACCCCGTAAGGATGAAAGGCAAAGTCAACCTCGGCGTATTATCTTTGCTTTTTTCCGTTCATTGCCAGGAACGTCTTCACGAACCAAAGTATCGTCTTCCTGTTTTCCTTCGGTTGCACGTTTTTCGAAATATTTACTTCTGCGTTCACAGATTGTTTGTTTTGTTTTTTTCAGTTTCAGAATATCCCGTTAAGGGTGAAAACAGCGATTCTTTGCTTAAACTTTAAACTGTTATTTTAATAAATATATATATATATATATATATTTGAAGGCGTGTGGCTGAGTGGTTAGAGAATTGGATTCGCAATCGTAAGGTTGTGAGTTCGATTCCTGGATCAGGCGATGCGTTATGTCCTTGAGCAAGACACTTTATTTCACGTTGCTCCTTCTACCTGGAGTTGCGACCGATAGATAGTATTAGCAATTGGAAAGACCAACGGAAACATTGTTCCCTCGGTCCGATTTGACGAAAGTCGATCGTTCCTGTATATATATGTATGTATAGAATATTTGGCAGTATACCGTATGTTTAATTAAAAACATTTTGAAGACCTTACGCTATCGGTTTTAAAGTAGTGACTATGTCACTTCTTTTCAGCAAAAGAAGGAAGAGAAGCTGTTGGTGATCATCAGAGCCACGCACTCCCCGCTTTGATCCGGGTTGGTATACAATGGCTGTAACATCCTTCTTTTCCCCACTTGCCGAACAAGATAGGGGAAGCCCCAGCATACATAGATTCCTGTAGAATTCTATTTTCGCCTGCTTTCTAGCTAGCCTACTTCATCTACACTCCTTAGAATTTGCTGTATAGAACTTACTTTCAACATTTGACCGGCTTCACCCACTCCCTCATTGTTCTACAGGCAAGTTCAGCCACTCCCACCCCTACCCACCGCCATGAAAGATTTAACTGTGTTTACAAGGAACTTTGACCAATCCTTTTGACAACTACAACCTTCAGAAATGCATGATTATCGCATGCACATATATATATATTACCCCTTGAAAAGTTCGGTTATATTATTACCACGCTAAAAATCTAATTTAGTCCAGAAATAACCGTCGAAACGGCTTGAGCTCTGCCGTCGGGGTCCTGAACCTTTTCCTATATATATATATAAACATAGTTTATCATCATCATCATCATCATTTTACGTCCGCTTTTCCCTGCTTGCAAGGATTGGACGGGTCCTATTCATCACACCATCTCTCCACTTGTCACGGTCCTTCGTCATCTCCTCGGTGAGTTTCAGCGATCTGAAGTCTGCTCTCACCACCTCCGCCCATGTTTTATGTGGTCTACCTCTACTGCGTCTTCCTTCTATTGGGATTTCTTGGCACTTCTTTACCCAGCGGTCATCCTCCATGTGCATCACATGTCCATATCAACTCAGCCTTCTTTCCTGCACACCACAACTCATCACTCTTATACCCAGTTTCTTTCTCAACACGTCTATGTTTGGTCGTTCACGCATATTGACATTGCACATCCAACGGAGCATATTTGCTTCATTTCTCTCTAGCCGCCGCATATCCTCTGCAGTTGCTGCCCATGTCTCACTACCATGCAGCATCGCGCATCTCACACAGGCATCATATAACCGTCATTTTGTACGCAGGGAGAAACCCTTCTTTGTCAACAAAGTAAGCAGCTCCCTAAGCTTCTTCCAACCCGTCTTTATTCTAGATACTATGGCCTCGGAACAACCCCCTCCAATGCTAATCTGATCACCTAGGTACCGGAAGCTATCAACCACTTCTATAAAACCCACCTGCATTGGATTATATATAATCACTGACAACGGTGACATATATATGTACTTATTCAGCCTGTCATAATAATCGGTTTCACGGAAGTCCTATTATCGGTAAAAATTATGACTGGCTGAGTTGGGATAAACAGCCTAACGAAACTTAAGTACCTGTATATGTAACTGTTTTAACTAATTATACATAACTCGTCCTACTGACTGAGGAGGACGGAGAGGCGAGAGGAATGGAAGAGGCTGGTTACCAAGTCATCTGTGGCGCGCCAACGATCCACCAGACTACGCGGCAGATGAGATGAGATATATTTCAGACCTCAAGCA
>OZ024742.1:185669939-185675638 GCA_964016885.1 Eledone cirrhosa
AGAACTACAGTACTACTACATTATTCTATAGAACTACATTACTCTATAGAACTACAGTACTACTACATTACTCTATAGAACTACAGTACTACTACATTACTCTATAGAACTACACTACTACTACATTACCCTATAGAACTATATTACTCTATAGAACTACAGTATAACTACATTACTCTATAGAACTACAGTACTACTACATTACTCTATAGAACTACAGTACTACTACATTACTCTATAGAACTACAGTACTACTACATTATTCAATAGAACTACATTACTCTATAGAACTACAGTATAACTACATTACTCTATAGAACTACAGTACTACTACATTACTCTATAGAACTACAGTACTACTACATTACTCTATAGAACTACAGTATAACTACATTACTCTATAGAACTACATTACTCTATAGAACTACAGTATAACTACATTACTCTATAGAACTACAGTACTACTACATTACTCTATAGAACTACACTACTACTACATTACTCTATAGAACTACAGTATAATTACATTACTCTATAGAACTACAGTATAATTACATTACTCTATAGAACTACAGTATAACTACATTACTCTATAGAACTACAGTACTACTACATTACTCTATAGAACTACAGTATCATTACATTACTCTATAGAACTACATTACTCTATAGAACTACAGTATAACTACATAACTTATTCTCCGTTTAACCGCCTACGTATACAATTGTATTTCATCAGTTCACCACCTGACAAAATTCTTTAAAATTGTGCGTGTATACTACTACTACTACTACTACTACTACTACTACTACTGCTGCTGCTGCTGCTGCTGATGATGATGATGATGATGATGATGATGATGATGATGATGATGATGATGTTGCTGCTGCTGCTGATGATGATATTACTACTACTATTACTACTACTACTACACTAACCATTGTTATGTTATTTTCCACCTAGGTACTGTTCCCCTCCGCTAAGATTACCAACATCCTTTCCCTTCCCCCATCCCTACCACCAGTGTCATTGTCATCGTCATCAACATGTTTCGCTTGTTGCGCACGCATGTCTGTTCTATAACGCACGCATTCACATACCATCAATAGAAGAATTATTGTAAAAGACAAGTCATCAATGTTTACCAAACATATTGATGACTAGCATTTTGTAACACTTCTTCTATCAATATTATATGAGCGCGTGTGTCATAGAAGAAACGTGTTGCTTACAGAACAAACATGCGCAGCATTTCAGTGATCTGTGATAAGAAAGGTATTCGACAGCTAATGACTGCTTCTCACTATACATAAACAAAAACTTTGAACTTCGTTATTTACCTGCCTTTCTCTCTCTTTTGTTTATCCTTTTTTTAACTTTATTTTCATTATATATATATATATATATATATATATATATATATATATATATATATATATATATATATATATATATATATATATATATCTTCCATATTCCCAATCTTTGCTCCCAAATACAGGAAGCCCTCAACTCAGTGCTCCTTTGGGAGACCATACATGGACACACTAGAAGAGGAAGACCAAGGTTAACGTATGTTGATGCCCTAAGGACAGACACTGGTCTGTTGGAGACGCAGGACATGGCAACGATAATGAGGGACAGAGACCGCTGGAGAGAACTCGTCCATGGATCTCGGTAATTTTACCCGCCTTAGATATATATATATATATATATATATAAATTTAGTCCTTCATCAGTGATCTTCCAGCCTTCATTGGTATTTCATCGCTTTAAAGACCATATACCTCTGGTTGGTGCGAGCAACGGCTTAAGAAAGTCGTTGGGACTCGTAAATAGGGGGAACAAGCGAGACAGTAAACAAACAAAGATGGTAATGCAACGAAAAGTGAGGAAGAAGGAGTCAAGTCCTTGAAATCGATGAACATAAGTTCTGTGAAATCGTAGACGAGAGAGAATAAAGACCATCAAACCTGGTCGAAATGTGAGTAAGGAAATAATTTCGCACAGGTCGACTCCTACTTCCTCCCGTTTCACCTGTGCGAAATTCTTTCCTTACTCACATTTCGACCAGGAAATTCACTGGATAGTGAATTTCCAACCGATAAGGTATGATTTTCATGGGTATATCTCTATTTATAAAACAACAAACTTTGTATTTTATCTGATGAAAGCGTACCAGTGTTGTCTTGGTTGCCCTTGAAATATATATAATAAAATAAATATGGTTTTATAAATATAGTTTCCATTTATTTAATATCATTGACTATTTACTCCAGTAACTTGTTGAGTGCTCTAAATCAGTTATAAACGATTATGTTTGTCGGACTTCCAACAAATTAAATACAACTTCTACTTACATATATATATATATATATATACATATGTATATATATATGTATCTATGTATGTATATATATATATATATATATATATATATATATATATATATATATATATAATATTCATTCAAAATATTAACAAAATAGATATTCTTGTGATCAATTATATTTTATTATACATATTTCAGAGGTACTGAATTAAGTTCAACAGTACGTCCTCATCAGATAAAATAAAATGATACATGACATACCCTGACATGGTAGATGGTTAAGATTTAATCAAGGTAGTGATTAACTTATGACAAAACTCAATATTTATATCCTAATATTGAGAAAATGAGAAAACGTAATACAAACAATAGAGAGAGTGTGAGTAATATATTTTAAGAAATACATGGCATCAGTATAACAGTTATATAATTTTTAATTTTTAAAAACTACTAGAGAAAGAGGAGGGAAAGGAAAGCATAGAGGAAGAAACAGCTGATGTGATAACTTATTTAGTATTTAGCTTGAGAAGACAGATGAAAGATGATTAAAGAGAGAGAGAGACAAAGGGGAGTAATTTATGTTCAAGTTTCTACACACACAGATTCTTATATAATATAGTTGGCGGTTAATTTTCAAACTATTTAATTTATGTTATTTCAGGGTAAAGAATCAGATTTTAGGTTTTAAAAGTTAATAGGTATTTGTATTAATATTATAATATAATTATGTTAAATTTCTAAAATTTAAATTATATGAAAACAAATTTAAAGGATTTACGAAACCCGAGAAAGAAAGAAAATATATATATATAATGTTTCCTATCCCCACGAAGGTAATCTTTACCAAAATTACTTATAATATTGACAACAGTTTCTATAATATAATTTATAAGATATTTATAGTTATAACTATTAAAGAATTTATTGTTAAATAGTTTGAGTGCCTAAAGTATCAACCGGCCTTATAATTAAACTTAAAGATGTCAGAATTTTCAACTATATATATGTATTGATCATAATATACCAAGATTATAGTTTATTATTTGTTCATATATTGTATTAAGTAAATGATTATATAAGTTCGACCTTCCATTTATAATAATACATAATGTCATTTGAGTATTTAAATTATTTATAAATGTAACTACGATTATGTTATTACACTAGATAAAGATATTTGTACAAACTATATGTAGATATAATTATAGATATTAATGAAACGGTATACATTTAATAAAGAGTAATAATTATAATCATTGTTAGTAATGCTATAATTGTAGTTTTACCTCCAGTTCAGTGGAGAGATATACCAATATTTGTCAGCTATTATGGTTTGTTAAATATATTAAAAAAAACAAAGGGCAGATCCAACTTTCTGAGTCCCCAAAAACCATCTCAAAATGAGTAAAATATATATATATATATAAAATATGCAAACGCATGAATGATCCACAGTTCAAATTATAATCAGTAAATTTACAAGTTAGATATCTAAACTATATATTTAAAACAAAAACAAAAAAATGAAGGTCTGAATCAAAGTTTAAAATATCCAAAAAATCATAGGGTATACATATCTACCAAGTAAATAAGTTATCAAACAAGTGTCATTCATTCGAATATTAAATCCATTATAAATGATTAGAAGATAAAGCATTATATGGGTAATTGCAGGCCTTGTTCCTAAAGTAGAAACAATTATTAAAGTTTTATAAACCGTTATGACTTATATGTTCAACAGTTGATTATAGACGTCGAAAATCAGGCTTGATTGCTTACTGTTTTTTCCTGACTTTTTGCGAGGCTTGGAATGTAGACAAAGCTTTATGAAGGCATTTTGAGAATAATTCACTTTTTTTGTTAATTAAGTTTTCATAATTATTAATTATTAATAGGGTCTCCTTTGTACAGAGGCTGCAGTTAATTGATATTGAAGAGTTGATATAGACTCCACTATTACAAATAGTAATTGTAAAATTCATTCTTTGATGTATTAATTGAAACTTGTTTAACTCTTAAATATATATATATATATATATATATATATATATATATATATATATATATATATATATATATATATATAAAGGTTTACATATACATAAAGTTATATATGTTACAACCGGTCACTTTGTGGCTCTATGAAGAATTAATAAATTAAATTATCAGAGCAATATATCATAAATCATGTCCTTAGAATTATTAGATAAAATATATACTATTTCCTCTTCTAATTAGCATAATTAACCATATAAAAAATCAATTAGACCAAGCTATAAGAAGAAAGGCTCTTATGAAGAAATATCCGACAAATAACTGAAAGTGGCCTCTTCGCGGTGGCCTCAATAGAGTATTTATCCAACATTTCGACAGAATGTAGAAACTGACCAAATATACAATCAACCATACACAATTAGGTGTAAATTTAAACTTAGAAGAAATGTGCACATACCGTAACTATATCTCTACCATGGTTTCATCCGTATTTTTAGATATCCAATTAATAGGAAATCCACAGAGTTTGGATTCATCAGGAGACAAACTCAAAAATAGACACTTAGTATTCCAAAGTGAATGCGCCAAAATTAGATTCGAAAATGGCTTAGAACCGCAATATGGCCGTGGTCAAGTTGGAAAGAATGTGATTGGTTGCTTACGGCAGGTAGGCTTGTTGCTAGAAAGCGCAGCCAAATATCGCCAAATTGTATCTCAACCTAACGGGAGATTATTAAATATAAAGGTTTTCATATACATAAAGTTATATATGTTACAACCGGTCACTTTGTGGCTCTATGAAGAATTAATAAATTAAATAATCAGAGCAATATATCATAAATCATGTCTATAGAATTATTAGATAAATAAAATATATACCATTTCCTCTGCCAATCAGCATAATTAACTATATAAAAAATCAATTAGACCAAGCTATAAGGATATAGACATGTCTATAGACATGATTTCTGATTTAATGTGGTATCCCTGAAATATGTATAATGAAATAAATATGGTTTTATAAATATAGTTTTCATTTATTAATATCGTATATATATATATATATATATATATATATATATATATATATATGGATATATGTGTGGATATATATATGGATATATGTATGTGCATATAAATGTGTGTGTGTTTTCCTTCCGAAAAACATGGTCCGTCCGCCTGGTGCTCGGCTAGGTATACCTGCCCCCACCACTCTACTGCAGATATACCACACACCCTCCCGTGTCACATTGTCCTTCCGACTCTCTCTCTCTCTCTCTCTCTCTCTCTCTCTCTCTCTTTCTCTCTCTCTCTCTTTCTCTGAATAACTAACAGTTTAATTGTATCTCTCTCTGTCTAACGGCCTATCTC
>OZ024742.1:185675838-185780838 GCA_964016885.1 Eledone cirrhosa
TCTCTCTCACTCTCTCTCTCTCTCTCTCTATATATATATATATATATATGTGTGTGTGTGTGTGTGTGTGTGTGTGTTTGTGTGTACGTTTATTGGTTGGTGACGCGCGTTTCGCTACTGATTAACTCAAGGTCACACTCCAGCGTTACACTCCCTGGATATATATATATATATATATATATATATATATATATATATATATATATATAATATATATATATATATATATATATATATATATATAAAGAATGAATAATAACAGGTAGACATCATAAAAAGGTAATTTATTCCGAGTGCTTACAAATGTTTCAACAGTAATTATACAGCCTAGTCATGCTATGTGCAAATTGGTAATTATTTGCAGAAACTCAATTTTCAAATGCTGCTTCTACCGTTTCCTCAGAGCAGAATGGTTAAAATGTAAATACGCTTGTATTTCTTAAAGGAAGTTATTGGGGAAGATAGAGTAGAAAAGGAAGAGAGAAAGAAGGGGAGATGGAGAGAGAGAGAGAGAGATGTAGGGGGTGGAGAAATGGGAGAGAGAGTGGGAGAGAGATAGCTTAATCAAAATGTTGTGGTAGGGGTTTTATTATATTGCTTACTCTCAAAGTGACAACCTTAGGTATTGCGTTGATATAGTCAAGTTTGGAATTGTTTATTTCCACAGAGAGCAGGTTCATAGATGTGGAGAGGGAGGTAGACCGAGGGCGAGAGAGAGAGGAAGGAGAGAGAGAAAGAAAGAGAGATAGAGAGGAGACAGACGAAAGTTACATCGGGTTCATAATTGTAGTCTACAAATCGCACTCAAGTATCTATTTATAATGATAAGCAGGGTATTGTCTTGTAGCGTGGGGGTGGGGTATATAGTTACGAAGTAGTTATTGAGAGAAATTAGTTAGCGAGAAAGCGATGTTGTAGTCTCGGGTTCGAATGTTAAGTTATTTTAGCAGTTATCAAACTTGATAATAGTTTTCCTAGCCTCTAGAATAATATTAATTTCGTCCTCCGTTAGGTCTGAATTGACCTTGGCAAACGATAGGGCCTTACGTAAAGTACTGGGTGAGATTGAGTAGTATTCGTCTATGTCGAATTGTATAAACTTAGACTTAACGTTATTAAACCAGCAAATTACTTCGCTAGTGCTGCTCCATAATTTAATTTCTATTTTCTTTTTCAATTGAGTTATTACCCTGTCAAGTATATGTTTGATAATTTTTCCTATGACTGATTTAGAAGGGCATATAAGTCTAATCTTAGGGTTAGAGTTAAAATTTACCTTATGGTCCTTCAGGTTAAAGGTGGTGGTTTCGAGTATAATCGGCTCGGTTCTATCGTCTATCTTGAGATTCTTCACTACTTTGTATGCTTCGTTGTTAATGTTCGTTAGTGCAGTTCCACTAGTTTTTCTATATTTCTTATGTAGTTCTTTGCGTATGAAGCTGTTGTATGTATCGATATCCATGGTATAGACGTTAGAGGTCTCATCAGCTTTCACAACAATCCCATTGGTATTTTGCAGTCTTCGGAGTAGTGCTTTCATGTTGTCCTACAGCTCATTAATGTTTGGTAGACTTGATATTCATGGTCATATTCATCAAGTCTTTTTCGAAAACATCGAGATAGGTGTTTGTGGGTGGGTTTTTACATGATTGAAAGCCATATGATTCATTGATTGATTCAGACGAGTAACTAGCGTGTCCATTATCGAAATGGAAAGCTTTCCATCGTACACGCCGAATAAAGTCATTATTGCGTTGTATTCCCTTTTGTTAGGTATAGGTATGTTTTTAAGTGACATACCTATATGTTGTCTTTCCATATTACTGCCGTATGTCGGTGTGGTTGCTCAACTGTGCAGGAGGCGATTATTAGATTATGCAAGAAATGGGATAAAATAGAATACATTGATAAGAATCTCCATAACGCACATAGCCACACACGAAATCAAAGAATATGTAACCGGGGTACAGAAATACAAGCGCACACACGCAGTACCACCAGACATACTAATAATAGAAAATCGTCACCAAACTCAAATAAATTACGTTGTAGAAAGTATATCTGGTATAATCCCATTTTTAATGCTTCGATTAGTACAAAACTATCTCTTTCATTCTTTAAGTTAATTATCAAGTATTTCCCTAGTTCCCATAAATACAGTAAGATTCTAAACTCCACTGCACCAAACCTTGAAGCATACATAAAAAAAACTTAACTTAAAGCAATTATTAAACAACACTACAAAACAAAATATTTTGGTAACAGATGAGCATAACGTAGTATCGCCCCCCCCCCACCCCAACCACCAAATGGGAGACGGGTATTACACAACCCACCTGAACTGTTATCCCAACCTATCCATGGTATACCTGCTACCCACAACAAAAACTGCAACTGCCACTTACCCGAAAGATGCCCATTGAAGAATAAATGCCTAGAGTCCAACATTGTTTATCAAAGCACTGTCGAATCAAACGACCAGAAATAGTATTACATCGGGTCTTCCACTACTTCCTTTAAATCTCGCTGGTATCGTCATTGATTTTCGATTAAACATCCTAAACACCGTCTTGTGACTACGCTCGCCAATGAGACCTGGCAACTCCGAGAATGCAACCGGCAGTTCACCTTGAAATGGGATAAACTATCCAGCGCTAGTGTATATCGGAGTGGATTGAAGTACTGCAGATTATGCAACCTTGAACTCTTTTATATCTTAAAATCCCCATACAAATTAATAAATGACAGAATCGAACGATCGTTACACTGCAACCACAAACTGAAGGCTAAATTCTCTCACTATAAAATAACTTAACATTCGAACCCGAGACTACAACATCGCTTTCTCGCTAACTATATTCTCTCAGTAACTACTTCCTAACTATATCCCCCACCCCCACACTACAAGACAATACCCTGCTTATCATTATAAATAGATACTTGAGTGCGATTTGTAGACTACAACTATGAACCCAATGTATCCCCATCTCGTAGCTTTCGGCTATCTCCTCTCTATCACTCTCTCTCTCTCTCTCTCCCTTCCTCTCTCTCTCGCCCTCGGTCTACCTCCCTCTCCACATCTATGAACCTGCTCTATGTGGCAATAAACAACTCCAAACTTGACTATATCAACGCAATACCTAAGGTTGTCACTTTGAGAGTAAGCAGTATAATAAAACCCCTACCACAACATTTTGATTAAGCTATCTGTATTCTTCAAACCACTCTCTCCCATTTCTCCAACCCCTACATATCTCTCTCTCTCTCTCTCTCTCTCTCTCTTCCTTTTCTACTCTATCTTCCCCAATAACTTCCTTTAAGAAATACAAGGGTATTTACATTTTAACCATTCTGCTCTGAGGAAACGGTAGATGCAGCATTTGAGTTTCTGCAAATAATTACCAATTTGCACATAGCATGACTAGGCTGTATAACTACTGTTGAAACATTTGTAAGCACTCGGAATAAATTACCTTTTTATGATGTCTACCTGTTATTATTCATTCTTTATCTACACTCCGGAATACAGAATGATCAGAAAGTGAGTTTCTTCAACTATTCTTCCATAACTCGTTGAGTAACCCCTCACCGTACGTCAACTCTATCTAGTGTAGTAATTAACCATTACTGCATTCAGGATAATCCTAAGCATTTCTTTCATAACCTAATATATATATATATATATATATATATATATATATATATATATATATATACATATAGCACGCCATGTTTTCATATTTTTCATATATTTATATATTTTCCTCCGCTGTGACCCGTCTGTTTCTTTCTTACTGCTTCCCCTTTCTCTGTATCTCTCACTTTCTTTTTACCCCCTCTGCCGATCACTCTCTGTGTTAGCCTCTTCCTCACACTTTCACTCACTCACTCTCTGCTACTCCCTCTCCTACTTCCTCCCGTTTGACCTGTGCGAAATTCTTTCCTTACTCACATTTGGACCACGTTGGATGGTCTTTATTCTCTCTCGTCTACGATTTCACAGAACTTATGTTCATCGATTTCAGGGACTTGACTCCTTGTTCCTCACTTTTCGTTGCATTACCATCTTTGTTTGTTTACTGTCTCGCTCATTCCCCCAAGTTACGTGTCCCAACGACTTTCTTTAGCCGTTGCTCGCACCAACCAGAGGTATATGGTCTTTAAAGCGATGAAATACCAATGAAGGCTGGAAGATCACTGATGAAGGACTAAATTTATTCATATATATATATATATATATATCCCCCTCTCTCTCTCTCTCTCTCTCTCTCTCTCTTTCTCTCTTCCTTTTCTCTAGAAGAAATTGGATGCGCTCTGACCTGGAGAGGAATAGGCTCAATTAGGTTTTAAATGCTCAAGACATGCCGTGCATCAGGACGGTGCCCCTACGACTTCATCGTGAGTTAAGGAACCTCTCCTCTCTCGCCTCAATATCCTAACACCCTGCTTTCTATATATATCTTCCCATTAATCATGTGCATCGATTTATTATATACACGCTTAGTCTTACATTGACATATTAATGCCTTCTGTTTCAACAATATCTTTTCATTCCTATTGTGCATGTGTTGCTATTTATGCAAAATTAACGGTATGTCTAATAATTATGTCGGTATTTCTTACTGATAATAAATTCACGTGCGTTGTTTTTTTTGTTTTTGTTTTTTGTTTTTTTTTCGTGGAAATCTAAAGAATGTTTATGGTCGTCGTTGTAATTTTTGTTTTACTCCTTCCAAAATATTATTCTTGTTGAATACGATAGATATTTGATTATTGGCCAACTTGCTCTCTCTTAAATCTTTCCATTGGGAGATATGTATGCACTGAGATCTTCTAAGTTCTTTAATCTAGTATGTTGTTGATTTGTGGCCCATCTAATTTAATATTATATTATTAATTTTCTGATTTAGGCACAAGACCAACAATTTTGGTGGAGGGTAAGTCGATGAAATTGACCCCAGTGCGTTACTGTTATTTTATTTTATCGATCTTGTAAAGATGAAAGGCAAAGCTAACCGCGGCGGGATTTGGATTCAGAACGTAAAGGGCCGTAACTATATGTCGCGAAGCATGTTGTCCGACGCTCCACTGATACTACCAATCCCTCGCCCTAATTATATTATATTATTGGCAGTATCGGTAAAGCGTCAGACATCATGCTTTGCAGCGTAGAGTTATGGCCCTTTACGTTCTGAGTCCAAATCCCGCCGAGGTTAACTTTGCCTTTCATCCTTACGAGGTCGATAATATAAAGTACCGGCACTGGGGTAATTGCTGGCCTTGTGCCAAAAGTAGAAACAATTATTAATTATACAACTCAAAACGTGTGCAAAGGCGCTGACATGACTGGGTGGTTAAGGAATTTGCGGCACTCTGAGCAATTGTCTTCTCCTATAGCTTCGATTTGACGAATGCCTTGTAAGTGGATTATGGTAGATGGCAACTGCAAAAGCTCGTCATATATGTATATATATATGAGTGTGTGTGTGTGTGTGTCTGTGTGTGTGTGTGTGTGTGTGTGCGTGTGTGTGTGTGTGTGTGTGTGTGTGTGTGTGTGTGTTTGATGGCGTGTGTGCAAGTTTGTGTGTATTTATGTTCTATGACTTAGCGGTTCGACAAAAAGATCTATAAATAAGTACCGGCCTTGAAAAAGATGAGTACTGGCGTTTATATGATCGACCTAAAATCAGGGCAGTGCTCCAGCATGGCCCCTGTCGAATGACTGAAACTACTCCCCCACCCCCCAAATGAAAAATAGCCTACATTTTTTTCTTTGTCCATTCATAGCTCCGGGAATCTACAAATTTTGTTCGGTTTCCTAGTCATGTTATTTTTAGACGGACTGTTAACAAATCATTTACATGGCATGTTTTTTTTAAAGTCAGCTTTTCAAGATTCTATTTTAGGTATTATAATGGAATGTAGCCATATGCCTTAGAGATTCGTATATAAAATGAGCATAGACCGCAGAAAGCGGAGTCAACATTTCTAATATCTCTCAACGTAACAGACACACTTATCTCTCATTGTAACAAAAGTACTTATGACCCACTTAGCTGTAAATAGAAAATAAATCTTACTCTTGCATATATTGAGAGAAGTGTAAAATGTACAATGACCAATGCTTTTCGAATTAAAATATATATTATTATAATTTATTTGAAACATTGTGAAATATGTGGTCAGGCTTGTTTTGGGAAAGCGGGAACAAACAAAATAAAACAACCATTTACACTTTTACCTAATACTAGCAGTGGTACCAGGCGTTGCACGGGATTAGGTATTTTAGAACGCGAGCCGCCAACAGACGTAATCGTGGAAAAACGGCATGCCTAGACAATATGTAAAGAAAATAAACCGAATACTCTGATTGCTGGATAATCTTTAAGATTTTCCTCGATGAAGCAGGAAAAATGCAGGTTTTCACCTAATGCGGACCCTAGGGGATCAAGAAAATGAATTTTTTTATGTGAATTTTTTTTATATGCCTTGAAATTTCGGGAAAATCGGCTAGACGTAACGCCTCAAAAGATCCCTAAAAAGCTGAAAAAACGCAGTTTTTCACCTAATGCGAGCCCTAGCCCATAAAAAAGTTGGATTTTCTTTGCTCACGGTTTAAAGAAGATACTGACTAATACATAGTTACAATTTCAAGGAAATCGGTCCGATGTAACGCCTCAAAAGAACCCTAAAAAGCTGAAAAAACGCAATTTTTCACATAATGCGGAACCTAGGCGATCAAAATGTTGAATTTGTTATGTGCCTAACACTCCTTGAAACATAAGTAATACACATATAAAATTTGAAAAAAATCGGTTGGGTACTTCTCGGGTTTCACACACACACACACACACACACACACACACACACACACACACACACACACACACACACACACACACGCACACACGCACGCACACACGCACGCACGCACGCACGCACGCACACACACACACACACACACACACACACACACACACACACACACACATACATACATACATACATACATACATACATACATACATACATACATACATACATACATACATACATACATACATCCTTCCTCAGTTTTATATATATACATATATAGATTAAAATAGCAGATTAAAGTTAAAGCAAAGAATCGCTGCTTTCACCCTTAACGGATCTTTTTAAAACTAAAAACATTGTGAACGCAGAAGTAAATATTTCGAAAAACGTTGCAACCGAAGGAAAACAGGAAGACGATACTTTGGTTCGTGAAGACTTTCCCTGGCAATGAACGAAAAATAGTGAACATAATACGTCATCAATGTTCGTCAGAATGTCGTAATGAAGACAGCCAGGCACACGGACAGATATTATGAGAGCGCTACGGAGATGGATAACCGGCGCCTAACACCCCTTTAACAACAGAAAATTGAAAAGTAAAAGCTGCAGTTAATATTTTTAGACCACAAGGAATATATAAATGCAAGTTTGAAGACAATCGGAGTAGAAATGTGGATTTGTATAGACTTTGCAAAAATGAGGACACACACACAGACAACTTTTATATATATCGTTAGTTGGATAGATTGTTGTCATAATTACAAAAATGATACGCGATGGGGCCCACCCACAGCCCCGGCGGACAGAATAGAGAAGGCGTTTCCCCGGAGGACGGCAAGGGAGATGCGCTGGAAAAGCCACTCCAACTCGTGGGGCTCACACCTGCGGCTGGCCAGCTCAGCGCCTATGGTGGTGAGTAAGGAGGTAGCCCTGAGGCCGAGGACACCAGAAGTCTCCACTGCCAGTGGTACGACCACAAACCTGTCGGAGAGCGACCGGTATTTGAGGAGTTTGGCCTCCTCAGCCCGACGTGCAGCAGAACCTGGGTCAGTCGCAGACTGCACCAGGTTGCGGCTGCAGAAAGTGTCGGTATCCCAGACGAGGGGTTTGTCACCGCTGAACGGGAAGATGGTCATAGATTACAGTTTTTATGTGGGGATGGGAGTGGGGTCCTATTTGCAAAGACATAACTTTTAATTTATTTCATGAAATAGAAGTTAACATTTTTTTTTCTTTTTGTTACGGTTTGCTCTCTTCCGAAACCTCTCTGGGGTCTTAGAATACGCAATATTTGTACGTCCATCTCACGCCTCTCGAGACAGGTTGCAGGCCGACAACCAATTTTTCCAGCATGACCGAAAGAATGCGACCGTGAATACAAGCGGCCAAAATAGGGTTCCTCAAAAGGGTTTTTTTGAATAACATTACACGATAGAATGCATGGCTCAGAGATCTGAGAGTCGCTCCAGTTAGAGCCGCTACTTCTTCGAATTGAGAGATCACAGCTCTGATATTACGGGCATGTGATTAGAATCTCTCAAGAAAGAATCGCTGGACAGATTCTACGAGCAAAACCAACCGGCAAGAGACCCAGGCGTAGACCCCTAACAAGATGGTTGAATAAAATCCATGTGCTCGGTTGGACTCGCTTGGGGATCCAATCGGATCAATCAGAGACAGTTGCTTCTGACAGGACCCGCTTGAAGGAGTGCTTGAGGGCTCTGTCCTCGCGACCCTCTCAGGAATAAGTGGGAGAAGAAGAAGAAGAAGAAGAAGAAGAAGAAGAATTTAGCATTATATAATTGTGTATAATGCAGTTTACAGTTGAAAGTATACTATTTATAGCTAATTCGCCAGCTGATTTCACCTTTAAAATGATTACTAGCGAGAAAAATTAAGATTACATAAGCAAGTATTATAGATAGTAACTCTGTTAAACAGTAAAGAAGTAATATGGAATTTTGTGTGGTCTTATCTATATATGCATACGTTCATTGTAAAAATGAAACAAAAATAAATCAATAAGTATTTTTGTATATATTTTGTCGCCACCATTAGAATATATAAATAGTGTTTTGGAAGGTATTTGAGTTAACATAGAACTGCTCTACATTATCATGACTTCTCTAGCGAAATGAGGAGACAAATCAATAAGGAAAAGGAATTTCATAGAAACTAAATAAGATACGCAGGTGTTACTATGGAACCAGTAATTGGTTAGACATTTTTTTGCAAGGTAACTAATCTGAGTTATAGCTTTGGAATATAATATTCATTACCAAAAACCGATTTTTTTCAAGCTCTAGTATATATAAGTATATACGAAGTATTATTAAACATTAGTATTATATGTGTGCGTGTGTGTGTGTGCATGAGAAAAGTCAACAAGGAAAGACAACACGGGAGAACAATACATTTTAATGATGATATATATTAGTTTAATGCTTGATATAGCAGTAAAAGTGTCTTAACGTTTCGAATGTTAGTCCTTCGTCGGAAGATAGAGTGAGAGAGGGGAGAAGAAATAGAAACATAGGCGAGAATAAGGAAAAAAAGAAAACGGATTAATATTTCAGGAGAAAAACACGTGTAAGCTAAGAAAAAAAGAAGAAAACAACCGGAGAGTATTCAAACATCGCCACTCCAATGGTACGTGCCCGGACGATGTGGGGCAAACACTCTTTGGTATGTAGAACCCCGGGCACAAGTCGCCCGTTCTATCAGTAGATATAATGGAGAAAACGGTGCCTCGGAGGATTATGAGGGAGACTCGTTGAAATAAAACATTCCAGCTTACGTACTAACTCCACTCCGATAGTAATGAGGTCGGGGGGATGAAGAACGCCAGAAGTCTCCACCGCAACAAGTTCGACGATAAACCTATCGGAGAGTGGCCAGTACTTCATCAGCTTGTGATATTCGGTTTGTCGGGCTGTGAAGCTTGGATGTGTCACCGTATGCACCAAGTTGCCACTGGATACATTTTGGAAACGTGCAGGTCAGAACGAGACTCCCATATTAAAGAATTACAAAAGAGGAGATAAGCATCGTGGAATTACAGTAGAATTCCTGTGTGTTGTTTGTTTGTTTATATATGGTATCAAGATGTTTGTGTGCGTTACACCAGCGGTTGCCAACCTCACGGACCACTAAATTCATTATTTTACATCCCACGGACCACTAATATGAATGTTTTTAACTAGATAAATACATTTGTAAAATAATTGTTTCTACATTTGTAAAATAATGATCAGAGAACTTCCATTTTACTAAACAATACTGAAGCGTACGTGTGTCATATTTTCGATAGATGATACATATGTGTAAAATTATTTCATCGATGTTAGTTCTTTACTGAGGAGAAACTTTTTTTTAGGGGTGTCATCAAATATATTTAACCAAATATTATTTTTGTTTTATATAAAAATTGCAAATAACGTCCACATTTTTATGCGGAGCACCAACATTTTTTCTTGGATCACCGGTTGGCGACCGCTGCGCTAGAGCATGGTGTGTTTGAAGAGATGTGTAGTGTTGTCTCTGTGCGAGAGTGAGTGACAGGTTAACCTGTTGAGTGCGTATGTGTGCGTATCTGCATATGCACACATGTAAGCTTAGTCAAATGAGTTATCAGAACGTCAATAGAATGCTTTACATTATTCGTTCTGATTATAATCAGTGTAATCATCACCGTGTAACAAAAAAAAAATGTTCTCTGTTCCTGGCTTGTAATCACTTTTTTGTGTTGCTTAGGTCCCAAATAAATTTTTAAAAAAAGTGCTATTAAACAGTTAAAAGTTTGGGTTTGTAAAAATTCTAAGCTATTCACTAGAATTATTTGTATGCTGGATTTTACGTTGTATGTAAGTTTAATTTGCTTATGTTAAGTGATTTTTTTATATATGTTTCAGGTTAAATTAAAGTTATAAAATAAAGAGTAATACCTAAAGAAAATTATAAAAGTGTAATAAAGTATAAAATTGTTAAAAAGTGGATTAAAGAGATTTATTGATACTGGGGTACCAGAAAAAGTTCCTCACTTCCCAAACCAAAAAGAAGTCAATGACTTGGTCAGGGATATGGGTCTGACCAAGTTCAATGCAGAGCTATTCGTCTCCAGGATGAAGCAGTGGAACTTGGTCAAGGAGGAAGTGCAGGTGACAAGTCAGAGAAGTCGACACGAACCTTTCTCAGGCTTTTACACTCTTGGGGATGGCCTCTGCTTCTGCCATGACGTGCCTGGACTGTTTGGCGTTATTGGGGTGCCGTTTGTGCCCAAGGAGTGGCGGCTATTTATAGACAGCTCCACCACAAGTTTGAAGGCTGTCCTCCTCCACAATGGAAACAAGTTCCCAACACTGCCCCTAGCTCATTCAGTCTGCCTGAAGGAAGATTACTACAGTGTGAAAGTCCTCTTGGAAGCTCTGCAATACAACCAGTAGAATTGGGAAATCATTGGAGACTTCAAGATGGTGGCTTTCCTGCTTGGACTCCAATGAGGCTTTATCAAATTCCAATGCTTCCTCTGCCTTTGGGACAGCAGAGCCACCTCTGACCACTACAAAAGAACAGAATTTGTAGTTGGGACGTCATGTGGGAGCCACTGATTGATCCCAGGATTGTGCTCATGCCGCCACTGCACATTAAGTTGGGGTTGATGAAGCAGTTTGTGAAGGCTCCCAACCAAGAATCAGCCACTTTTAAGTACCTTCTTGAGTTCTTCCCCAAGTTATCTGAGACCAAAATCAAAGGTGGAATTTTTGTTGGACCTCAGATAAAGAAGGTGTTTGAGTCTACCGAGTTCTCCAATAAGCTCAATAAGATAGAGAGAACAGCATGGAACTGTTTCAAGGCAGTTGTTAAGGGCTTCCTGGGCAACTACCGAGCTGAAAACTACCAGCAACTGGTGCAGGATCTGATAAAGGCTTTTGGCGCCATGGGATGCAGGATGTCGCTTAAACTCCATATGCTGGACGCTCACCTGGAAAAATTCAAGGACAATATGGGCGCCTACTCAGAAGAACAAGGCGAACGATTCCACCAAGATGTGAAAGAGATATAGCGGAGGTACCAGGGCCACTACAATGAAAAAATGATGGGGGACTAGATCTGGGGGCTAGTGCGGGAATGCGACCTGGACCACAACCGCAAATCCAGGAAATCCAGTCATTTCTGGCGTGTATAAGTTGCTTTATAAGTGTTATTTGTTTTTACTTGTTTGCTTTTGATAAGGTTGTGTAATAAAATAAATATATACTCTGTTGATTTAATTATATGAACTGATACATTTTTTTTAAATGTGTTTTTTCTTGAAAAATATGAAAATTTCGAAATATCAAACTCCTGACCACAAACCCGAACTTCTGATTAAATAATAGTGTTTTTTTTTAAATAATGGGATATAACAAACTAGTAAATGACACTTAGAACCGGGGAACAAAAAATATGTTACACGGTGTTATCTGCACTTTAAATTCAAATCCCACTGACCTCAACTTTGCCTTTCATCTTTTCGTGGTCGTTAAAAACAGTACCAGTCTAATATATTTTTATTCTTCCTCTATATCTCTTTCTCACTTCCCCTTTACTGGAAGAAATCAGCTGTGCTCAAAACTGAAGAGGGGTGGGCTCCGTCGGGTTTAAAATGCCGAAAACACTATAGTACCTTTACGACTCCACCAGAAGTTACGGTTCATATATACATGCCATAATATTTGTGGTCACTACGTACAGAAGTTGACTTTGCGTTTTATCTTTTCGGAGTCGATGAATGAAGTACAAATCCAGGGGCAGTGGATCTGTGGAATTGTTAGAGCTTTGCGATACCTATTCCAGCTCTATGCGTTCTGAGTCCAAGTCCTATCCCCTTTTTCTAGGAATTCCAACTGGCAGATAATATCAGTAATGGAAACTATCAAAATAACAACAACAAAATATCGGTTTCACGCTTACCCCCTGCTTTTCTTTGAATACATGGTAATAGTTTTACTATCAAGACTTTAAGATATACAATTAGATTTGTTCCATAGCAAAGTTATAAATGTTTTAAAGATAAACATCATTAGATATATTGAATCAGTAGCATTCCTGTTGTTTGGTGTAAATATAATTTGTAACCGATAACAAATTAGCTTACATTAGATATGCAAATTAGAACTCAAAGCGCACAGAGACGACACAAAGATCGCAACCTATTTTGTGCTACACTCTGTCAATTCACCGCCTTTAAGTCACGGGTTCTCTCCCGTTGCGTGCCATCTTGAGCAAGTAGAATTTTACACAGCCTTTGATCGATCCATGCTTTGTGAGTGAAATTGAACAAATGAAAACTGTTTGGAAGCCCGTTAAATAGACTGGGTGGTTGGGTGGTTGATATGGGTGGTTAGTTGGTTGGCTGGTTGGTTGATTAATTGGTTGGGTGGCTGGTCGACTGGTTGGGTGGTAGATTAATCATTGTTTTCACCTCCCTCTATACAGCCCTTCCCTCCACACAAGTGGTGGTGGTTGTGCTGGGGATGGAGCATCTAAAACCATCCTCTATCCCCCCCCCACACACACATACACACCAGTGGCGGTATTGGTGTTGGTGGTGGTGCTGGTGGTGGTGGTGGTTGTGTGACACCATGTTAAACCATCCTCTATACAACCCTTCCCCCTACTCCAGTGGTGGTAGTAGCAGTGATGGTGGTGGTGGTGGTGGTGGTGGTGGTATAGAAATATATAACACGCTCCTCTGTGCAACACGCCCCCCCCCCCCTCACACCAGTAGTATGTGGGGTGAAAACATGTTAAAATATGGTGATATTTTCTCAACTCTCCACTGTAATTGTCTACAGAAGATGAAATATCGATTTGCACACTGTCAGGTTGGCGGCAGATTTCACAGAGATATTATAAACATCAACAATAACACCAACAACAATAACATCAAATACAACAACAGCAACAATAACAACAACAAAAGCAGAATCAACAATACCCACAACAACAACAATTACAACAACAACAACAGCATCAACAATAACAACAACTGCAACAATACCACCACCACCACCACCACCAACAACAACAACAACAATAACGACGACGACGACGACAACAACAACAACAACAACAATACCAACAACAACATAACATCAACAACAACAACAACAACAACAACAACAACAGTAACAGCATCAACAATAACAACAACAACAGCAACATCAACAACAACAACAACATCAATAATAACAACAACAGCATCAACAATACCAACAACAGCAGCAACAATACCACCACCACCAACAACAACAACAACAGCAACATCAACAATACCAACAACAACAGCATCAACAATACCAACAACAGCAGCAACAATACCACCACCACCAACAACAACAACAACAACAGCAACATCAACAATACCAACAACAACAGCAACAATACCACCACCACCAACAACAACGACAACGACAACAACAACAGCAACATCAACAATAACAACAACAACAGCAACATCAGCAATAACAACAACAACAACAGCATCAACAATACCAACAACAACCACACCAGCAACAACACTATCACAAGAACAAACAACAACAATCATACCAACAATAACCACCCACAAATTACTACAACAACAACAGCCACACTAACAGCAACAACACGAACAATCATCAGAACAACTAAATGAACAACCAACAAATACACCGACTACAACCGCCGCCAACACCACCACCACAACAACAACAACAGCCACACCAACATCAGGGGGAAGGGGTGAGGAGGATGGAGATATGAGGGGGGGTGAGTAGGAGGGGTGGAAAGAGGTGGATGGGGGTGAGGAGGAGGAGGTGAAGGGAGAAGGGGAACAAGCGGTGGAGGGGGTGAGAACAGGAAAATAAGAGGAGGGGGTAGGGGGTGAAGGGAGAAGGGGAACAAGAGGTGGAGAGGGTGAGAACAGGAAAATAGGAGGAGGAGGAGGTGAAGGGAGAAGGGGAACAAGAGGTGGAGGGGGTGAGAACAGGAAAATAGGAGGAGGAGGAGGTGAAGGAAGAAGGGGAACAAGAGGTGGAGGGGGTGAGAACAGGAAAATAGGAGGAGGAGGAGGTGAAGGAAGAAGGGGAACAAGAGGTGGAGGGGGTGAAAATAGGAGGAGGAGGAGGAGTAGGAGGTGAAGGGAGAAGGGGAACAAGAGGTGGAGGAGGTGAGAACAGGAAAATAGGAGGAGGAGGAGGAGGAGGAGTGGGAGGTGAAGGGAGAAGGGGAACAAGAGGTGGAGGAGGTGAGAACAGGAAAATAGGATGAGGAGGAGGAGGAGGAGGAGGAGTAGGAGGTGAAGGGAGAAGGGGAACAAGAGGTGGAGGGGGTGAGAACAGGAAAATAGGAGGAGGAGGAGGAGGAGGAGTAGGAGGTGAAGGGAGAAGGGGAACAAGAGGTGGAGGGGGTGAGAACAGGAAAATAGGAGGAGGAGGAGGAGGAGGAGGCGGGGAAGGAGGAGGAGGAAGAAGAGGAGGAACAATAATTAATGCAATAATTGATAACGTAGTAACTAATAAAACCAACAATAGAAGCAATATCAATGGCCACAGAGAGAATAATTAAAACAAATGGTGGTGGTGGTGGTGGGGATGGAAGTTGGATTTGGTAGCGGTTGTGGTGTGGGGGGACAGTGATAGTGGTGGTGGTAATAATGGTTGTGGGGAGAGGTAATGGTGGTAGTGGTGGCGGTTGTTGCGGTGGAAGGTAATGGTGGTTGTGGGGAGAGGTAATGGTGGTAGTGGTGGCGGATGTTGCGGTGGAAGGTAATGGTGGTTGTGGGGAGAGGTAATGGTGGTAGTGGTGGCGGTTGTTGCGGTGGAAGGTAATGGTGGTTGTGGGGTGGAGTAGTGGTGGTAGTGGTGGCGGATGTTGCGGTGGAAGGTAATGGTGGTTGTGGGGAGAAGTAATGGTGGTAGTGGTGGCGGATGTTGCGGTGGAAGGTAATGGTGGTTGTGGGGAGAGGTAATGGTGGTAGTGGTGGCGGTTGTTGCGGTGGAAGGTAATGGTGGTTGTGGGGAGAGGTAATGGTGGTAGTGGTGGCGGTTGTTGCGGTGGAAGGTAATGGTGGTTGTGGGGAGAAGTAATGGTGGTAGTGGTGGCGGTTGTTGCGGTGGAAGGTAATGGTGGTTGTGGGGAGAGGTAATGGTGGTAGTGGTGGCGGTTGTTGCGGTGGAAGGTAATGGTGGTTGTGGGGAGAAGTAATGGTGGTAGTGGTGGCGGTTGTTGCGGTGGAAGGTAATGGTGGTTGTGGGGAGAGGTAATGGTGGTAGTGGTGGCGGTTGTTGCGGTGGAAGGTAATGGTGGTTGTGGGGAGAGGTAATGGTGGTAGTGGTGGCGGTTGTTGCGGTGGAAGGTAATGGTGGTTGTGGGGAGAGGTAATGGTGGTAGTGGTGGCGGTTGTTGCGGTGGAAGGTAATGGTGGTTGTGGGGTGGAGTAGTGGTGGTAGTGGTGGCGGTTGTTGCGGTGGAAGGTAATGGTGGTTGTGGGGAGAAGTAATGGTGGTAGTGGTGGCGGTTGTTGCGGTGGAAGGTAATGGTGGTTGTGGGGAGAGGTAATGGTGGTAGTGGTGGCGGTTGTTGCGGTGGAAGGTAATGGTGGTTGTGGGGAGAGGTAATGGTGGTAGTGGTGGCGGTTGTTGCGGTGGAAGGTAATGGTGGTTGTGGGGTGGAGTAGTGGTGGTAGTGGTGGCGGTTGTTGCGGTGGAAGGTAATGGTGGTTGTGGGGTGGAGTAGTGGTGGTAGTGGTGGCGGTTGTTGCGGTGGAAGGTAATGGTGGTTGTGGGGAGAGGTAATGGTGGTAGTGGTGGCGGATGTTGCGGTGGAAGGTAATGGTGGTTGTGGGGTGGAGTAGTGGTGGTAGTGGTGGCGGTTGTTGCGGTGGAAGGTAATGGTGGTTGTGGGGAGAGGTAATGGTGGTAGTGGTGGCGGTTGTTGCGGTGGAAGGTAATGGTGGTTGTGGGGTGGAGTAGTGGTGGTAGTGGTGGCGGTTGTTGCGGTGGAAGGTAATGGTGGTTGTGGGGTGGAGTAGTGGTGGTAGTGGTGGCGGTTGTTGCGGTGGAAGGTAATGGTGGTTGTGGGGAGAGGTAATGGTGGTAGTGGTGGCGGTTGTTGCGGTGGAAGGTAATGGTGGTTGTGGGGTGGAGTAGTGGTGGTAGTGGTGGCGGTTGTTGCGGTGGAAGGTAATGGTGGTTGTGGGGAGAGGTAATGGTGGTAGTGGTGGCGGATGTTGCGGTGGAAGGTAATGGTGGTTGTGGGGAGAGGTAATGGTGGTAGTGGTGGCGGTTGTTGCGGTGGAAGGTAATGGTGGTTGTGGGGAGAGGTAATGGTGGTAGTGGTGGCGGATGTTGCGGTGGAAGGTAATGGTGGTTGTGGGGTGGAGTAGTGGTGGTAGTGGTGGCGGTTGTTGCGGTGGAAGGTAATGGTGGTTGTGGGGAGAGGTAATGGTGGTAGTGGTGGCGGATGTTGCGGTGGAAGGTAATGGTGGTTGTGGGGTGGAGTAGTGCTAGTAGTGACGAGGACGACAACAGCTGCAACTACAATGATACGAACATAAAAAAATTATATTAAAAAAATAATAATTGATATGATGATGATGATGATGGTGGTGGTGGTGGTAGTGGTGGTGGTTCATGTTGTTGTTTGATAATGGTGGTGGTTATGGTGGTTATGGTGATGGTGGTATGGGTGGTGTTGGTGGTTATAGTGGTAGTGGTGGTCGTCGTCGTCGTCGTGGTTGTTGTGGTGGTGATGATGATAATGATGATAAATTATCAAAGAGGGCAATGATAATCATAATGCTTGTGATAACGCCTATGGCGGCGACGATGGTTCAAAGGCTGATTGATAATTAAGATAATCATCATCATTATTGACATCATCATTATCATCATCATCAAACGTAGGCATAGCTGTGTGGTTAAGGCGTTCGCTTCGCAACCACCTGGTTTCGGGTTCAATTGACTATAGCCTTGAGTTGTTTGTCCGATATAGACTACTTTGCTTATCTCTATTACTCTCATTGTGAAGTTTCCTGGCAACATAGCCATGCATGATTTTTTTTTTTTTCCTGATAAGGATGCAGCTTTTCATCCATGGATTTATTACGATAATGCTGTACAAATTCCCTGGGTATGAATATTAGGTTATCGTACAGGAGTATTTCTTCTTCCTAAATCTCATGATGTTATCTGTTTCGTGTAGACAGACTTGTTCAATAGATGGGCTCCTACACTTGGTGGTTCGTATATGTTGTCGGAGGGATATGATGCGACACTTAAATGCTGTCTGGATTAATGTTAGGCCTCTTCCTCACTGTTTACGTTTCAGGTAGAAGCGGTCTATGTCACTGTTGACGTGGAAATTTCCAGTGTTGGTTACAATTTTTCGGGTTTTAACATCGATGGCCCGGATTTCATTTAGCGTCCAATTAAGTATTCCAAATATTGGTGTCAGGACAGGCACAGCAAACACATTGTGGGCCACTGATTTATTGTACACAGAGAGTTCAGAAGACCATATTTTTCTTATTCGAGTGTTATATTCCCTAGATATGAGTTCCTTGTTACAAATACCATCATAGGATATATTTTCTTCTATGCCTAAGTATCTGTAGCAGTCCTCGTCAGATATCGGTAAAACAGTTAGGCCATTGATATAAATGAAGCTAGTTAAGCTTGTAGTTTTTCCACGCTTTACAATCATATTTGAACATTTATCCTGGCCAAACGTCATTTCTATATCTTTCGAGAACGTTGTAACAAGGTCAAGGTTTTTCTTCGTCCTAGAGTTTCAGGTCATCTACAATGATATTATGGGTTAGGTTTGTACTCCTGTCATCCTGTGAACCACTTATGTATCCTTCATATTTCTTGAGCAAAAATGACAAGGGGTTTAATAACAGTGTAAATAAATCCTTGAAATACACCCCTGTGATATTCTATTTTATCAGTGAATATAGAGTTCAGGCAGGCCATATGCATTTTATACATTAGATTCTGGCATGTAATGAGTTGATAATTTGTTTGCTAAGAGGGTGTCTTTGTATGTATGTATGTATGCGCGAGAATATCGAAATACTCGGTTTGCTGCCGGGAGTGAGAGACCCCTAATTCTTGTTAGGACATCATCCTAGGAGAAGGAAAACTCTGATGTAAAACCTGCGACTTGATGGCAGGAAATGATGTTAACCTGTTCTTCTTTTTGGAGACCTGTCACAGTTGTTCAGAAAGTGAGATTGGTCCACTTAAAAAGGCTTCAAGCACAGGCATCTAAATGTATTGCTTGAGCATGGCATTTTCCTCCTTTTTATTTTTTTTTTTTATCGCTGTAGCATTTACAGAAAGGAATCTAAGTGATTGGAAACTCTAAAAAGTCATGTTTGTGCCTTCCATGTATGAGAAAAAGGTCAATGAATGGCAAATCTCGAAACCGCACATCAGCCATGCATGTATGTGTAGATATGAATCTTATTGTATGTGTAGATGTGTATGTTTTGAGTTGTATGTGTGCATGTGTATATGCTTAGTTTCTGTACATGTGTATATGCAGTTATAAGATGCAACATTTTTGGAATGTTTTACATATTTTTACTGTTCCATTAATCTTTTATTAAGCACTTTTCTTTCATCTACCTTCTTCAGGTATCGGCGTTTTTCGTTAACAGCTCTCACCCTCTTTGAGGGTGATCAGCTTATATTGAAGAGTTCTGGTTCTACTGTTACCAAACATCGTCTCTATTTTATTTTTCACACTTTGTTAGTGAGGAGTGAAGTGTTTTCGTGTTTGTTTGCATGTAAGGAGCAGTGTCACATATCCTATGGGTTTTCGTAGGTCAGCAACCTTTTTTCACTTTCAGTTATATATGATGGTATTTTTGGTGGTGTTCTGTTATTGTTAATATCTTTGCTATCACCAAGATAATGCTTCACTGTCGTTTTTATCTGTCGTAGATATTCATCCCCTATTTCGTCAATAACACGTAGTATTTCATTATTTATTTTTTTATTAAATATTGTTGTTTTAAAGCGTTCAGCAAGAGACATATTTATACACGAATTAATTTCTCTCTGGAAGATTTCGTTGAGGGAAATTTTCAATTGTTTATACTTTTGATTATTATCATTATCGATAGTATTTTCCCCAGCATTCGAGGTAGACTTAGATGGTACACATGGTGTCAAGTTTCTTACAGGCATGGTTGTTTCAAGGCATTGTTCGACCTGGATACTAGGAAGTCTAGTAGCATGGCGACCTGTAGCACGTATTGTTGATTCCATGTTTCTTGTGGGGCACTTACAATTAATAATATTTATCTTATTTTTACGTTCAACAAACGTCGCTTGTTGGCGTAATTGTTTCGCTGTGAAATAATTTAGCTCTGGGTGCATTTCATTGTAGCTTCATTCTCTTCATATAGCCAATGTAGGGGATTGTTTTTTGTCATGTTATAACAATTAAATAAATCATCATTAAGTTCGCAACTCCAAGAGAAATGCGATTTATAATTTCGGTCTCTTCTGTAGCTACAACTGAATAAAGTTTCTTTACCTTTCTTGTTTGTCTTCGATACTTCCTTAATTTTGTTGTTGATGTTGTGTTCAGCCATGCAACAGCATGCAACAGCATGCCTTCATCAGACAAAATACAATATATAACAGTTTTATAAATAGACATTGACGTACCCCTTTAAAAATTGACCGTTGTTTTTGGAGGCCATCTATTTATAAAACTGTTATATATTGTATTTTGTCTGATGAAGGCATACCATAATGTAACTTGGTATCCTTGAAATATATATAATGAAATAAATATGGTTTTATAAATATAGTTTCCATTTATTAATATCGTATATCTACTCCAAATATTTGTCGAGTGCTTTATATCAGTTATAAAAATATTTGCTTGTTGTATCCCAACAATTTAAATAAAACTTTTGCATATATATATATATATATATATATATATATATATGTATGTAATGTATGTATGTATGTATGTATATATGTATATATGTATATATGTATGTATTCAATAACTGGGACGGGGTATTCTATATTTATCCCAAGACAGATGTCATTCTATAATGTTTTAGCAACATACTATTGTTTGCTTTGTGTGTCTTTTCTACCACTCTTATGCGGTGAACACACACACAATTGTTTAAATGGATGACATATTATCAATGTTTATGTTATGCAAGTGTGAAGGTACGTGGCTTAGTTGTTAGGGCGTTCGGTTCACGATCGAAAAGTCGTGAGTTTGACTCTTCGGTTGCGTGTTGTGTCTTTGAGCAAAGCATTGTATTCCAGTCTACTCAATAAGCAAAAACGACTTCTAACTATAATTTTAAAATCCAGCCTTGTCACACAATGTGTCACGCTGAATCTCCTCAAGAACTATGCTATGGGTACATGTCTCTGTGGAATGCTCAGTCACTTGCACGTTAGCTCCAGCTTATTGTACCAGATGAAACAGCATTAGTAAGACTTTTTTGAAAAGTATAAAACAACATTATGACAGTGTTACATTAGAAATTAAAGTCTTTTGTACTTTATTATATCGAGGATGTAAGTATGAAAGGCAAAGTTAATCTGTGTGAGATTTGAACTCAGAATGTTAAGAGTTGTAACTATATATATTGTCCGAAGTATATTATCCGAGGTTCTAACGTTTCTTTGAATCAACCCAGAAATAATGATATTGTGTATGTATGTGCGTTTATATTTTTGTAAGTAAGCGTTTGAGGTCGATAAATAAAGTACCAGTCTAGTAATGAGGTCGCTTCTTTATCACTATTTCTCACTCACTCTCTCTCTCTCACTATTTCTCTATGTTTTTCTTTCTCTTGAAGAAAGCGGTATTCCACTAGGTTTAAATGCCATCATCCTTACGACTTCATGGCTCTTATCATGTATGTTTTTCATATGAATATGTTGGTGGAACATGCATTTACTTCTCTATGTAAAAGTAAAGACCTCGTTGGATCACGAATAACCATGGAAGACAAGCAGTCGCCCATGCATACCAGTCCACATTCTCCAAAGGATAGGGAAAAACCGATACAACTTGGTACTCATTTCTATAGCTGAGTGAAATAAAGTGTCTTGTTCAAAGTCACAACGCATCACCCAGTCTGGGAATCGGGCTCACAATCTCATGATTGTGAATCAAACTCTCTAGCCACTAAGCCACGCAGCTTCACATATGTCTGTGTTTAAAAGTGAGAAAATGGTATAGAATGTGTTGTCTTAATTTATTGCGTAAAAACGTGAGCGCTTCCTTTTTTTCTATTTATTTTATTTTATTTTATTCTTTAACTGCTTGAATGTTTATAGTTGTTTTGCTGTCCGCGTGATTATGTGAGTGTGATGTATACGTGTCCGAGTGAATGTGTATGCGTGTGCGTGTGAATGTGCGTGAATTCCTGTGCGTGAATCTGTAGGTTTGTGTGAATATAATGTATATATGTTCGTGTGAACGTGTATATGTGTGTGCGTGTATGTGTATTTGTGTGTGTATGATGTATTTATGTTCGTGTGAAAATGTATATACTTGTACGCACGAGTTTTTATAATGTATATATATGATTGTGTGCTTTCTTGCAAAGACATACTTGCGTAAAACCGTATCTTTACATCTGCCCTATAGATAACCAGATGAAAGGAGAAAATGAAAAGTGAAAGATGGAAAGAGAAAAAAGGTGAAACATAGAGAGAGATGTTTAAAGGGAGAGAGGGAGTAGTGGGTAAAGGGAGAGAGAAAAATGAAGAGAGAGATGCGATTAAAGAGAGAGAGAGATGTGGTTAAAGAGAAAGGGAGAGGCGGATAAAGTGAGGGAAAAGAGATTAAAATGAGAGAGAGTGAGAGGGTGGTTAAAATGAGATAGAGAAATTGAAGTGAGATGAGCAGAGATTAATTTCTTACTCCAAGTTATAAGCTGTAATATTAGGAGAAAAGGTAAATGTGGAGTGTTAGATTCACAATGGTTATGACTTTCCTTGATGCTCTATATGTATTTCTATTTTATTATATTTTTTACCGGTTTCAGTCATTAGATCTTGACCATGCTGGAGCACTGCTTTGAAAGAAGAGATTTAGACAATCATAACGATCCCAAGACTTTTTTTTTCAAGTCTGATACTTATTTTACTTTATTTTTAATCAAACCGCTAAATAATCAAACAATAAACGTAGGTGTAGACAACATCCGATCCAGATAATAAACATAATATGAATCCAGATAGAATCAAATCTGCCAACCTCTAAAAATCCAAACGCTGCGTACCATGAAAAAAGTGCCCCAAAACGGGGGGAAATGGGGCAAAACGGGGGAATTTTACGTCAAGAAAGCTATACCCATTTTCACAAGAGAAGATATCTCTCACCCACCCCAACGTGGGAGAGAGATCTCTCCATCGAACGAGGACAGTTGACAGGTCTGTAGAATGCTTTATCGTATTCGTTCCGGCTCTTTACTCATTGTAATGGAGTCGATATATTGATTTACTCCTCTACAAACTGCCGGCCATGTGCTTATTTTAGAAACAATATATGAAAATACATCCACCATACTCTTAATTTGTAGGACTTGAATTCAATACCTTTTAATTTAGCAGTACCTTTTCTGTTTTTAGCATTGTTTGTTTACAATATGAATTAGTATTTCCACTGTTTTAGCTTTGCCTGTTTAAGACGTGGACCATCCAAGCGTGAAACAAATGATTTGGCTTTCGAAATAGAGCAACACTAATGGCCATAAACGTACTCAACTCCACAATAATTCGACTAAACGCGACACTAAATTTTGCTCCATAAAACTTATAGTTTTTATTGTTGTTTGTTTTGTTATTTAGTTTAAAGTCAGTTCTGGTCAATCAATTTATGGTCAAAAACATAACCGGTTTAATCCAAGCTACATTATTGTCGATATTCTATTTCAAAGGGAGGGACTATTTTACCGGTCCCGGTAAAATAGAGCCCCAGGCTATTTGCCGGTAAATATTTTTTTTTTTTATTAAGCAGGCAGGTAATGTTAAAAATAACAACACATAGATTTAACACAGAAGTTTATTTATTTTCACCACTAATTGTTTAGACAATTGAAAATCTAACCCTAACCCTAACCCTAACCCTAATACTATTTATATTTACCGGCAAAATAGCTTGGGGGTTCTATTTTACCGAGACCGTATTTTAAAAGGTAAGATCGGACCTGAGTCATATTTGGTTAATATTTCTAGCTATTAGATCTTGAAGCTCTTCTCTTGTCTTGTTTCTACACTCAAAATATTCTCAAATCGTGCTTAGCGTCTCGTTGATTCGATTTGATAATATTGTACATGGTATGATATAAAGTAGTTAAAGTAAAGAGTCATATATTTGTCATCAATATTCCTTGAATATTGTCCAACATATATGATAACATGCAATATATGTCCAATATTTATATATAGACATAGTGTAATATGTGTCCAACATACATATATACACACACGCACACACATATATATATGTGTGTGTGTTGTAAAATACCAATAAATATTTTGTTTTTTAAGCCGGTACAATGGTAGAAAATATGAAGGGCAAATGATGACAAATGAAACAAAACAAAACATAATGTTTTACCCAGTGTATTTCAGCATGATATTTCATTACCCTCTTTTCAGATGCGAAGCTGAAACAATCCAAGACAAAACAAACAAGCGGACAGAGTTTTCAGAGTTTTCTTCCCTAACTGGTTTATTTGTTTGAAAATGTATGCTCATGCGCGGGGTTGCTATAGTAACTATTCTGCCTCGTACATTTCTGACCTAGTATTTATCTCTGGTTTTATTCGGTTGATGAAAATGGCTTCCTTAATCCTTAAATTGCCCGCATTCCTTTCCGTCACCTCTATGGTGACCTCAATGTCTTGGCTGCGGCATCTGTTAAGTCGTTTTTTAACAGAAGAGGCTCTCATCGTTACGTGTTCCTTCGTACGTATGTGTAACCTCTTTAGACTACTCCCGATGTATGAGGAGCTACATATTTTGCGTGTTATCTTATAGAACACATATGCTCTCATAAACACCTCTGTGTTGTTGATGGGACAATTACTAAGTGTGCATATATCACTATATATATGGAATAGTCTCCTCAAAGAGGATGCCGAATGTGCCAGCCGTATATTCAGTCCCTCCCAACAGATAGCTTGTCTGTTGGCAGCTGTTGTCTTCTCATTGAAATATATCAGCTTTTGGTAGCCTTGAAATATCATGCTAAAATACACTGGGTAAAACATTACTTATATATATATATATATATATAAATGTATGTATGTATGTATGTATTGTATACAGGAGACGTATATGTCGGTATAATACCAGTTTCTTACCAAATGCGAAGAAGCTTGATATATCAAGAAGAATACAGAACATATTTCTTTTAATCAATTGACAACCAAAGAGGTACTTCAAATCATTTCTTTAATGTCTACAAGCGTTTCAACTTCAATATTTGCATATAATACTAAAGCATCGTCAGGGTATTGATTTTTTTATTTGCATAATGAGAGTCCGAAAGAAACACAAAAATCATAGTTTTTTTTTAGTTTCATATATTACCACGGACTCGATAGCGTCATATGTTCTTTCATCTCAAACACCACCTTGTAACTTTTTTTTATTTTGAACATTTTTTTCCGGATTTCTATGTTTTAAACACATAAAACATTTTAAATACAGTAAAGAAATTGAAGAGGTTTTTTTTTATTTTTTAAGAAATACAGATAAAGTTATTTTATCCGAGGGGACGTACAAACAAAGTAGTTACTTAATTGTGCTGAATAAAACTGTTCAGCAATAAGAAATGAAAAGATTTCTTTTAAAGATTTTTTTTAAAGATTTTTTTTAAAGAAGAATCTTATTTTTATCCGGAAAAGCACATGCGGAGTATTTGATTAATTGTGTATAAAAGTCTTTTTTTTTTTTTTCGGCAGCAAGCGATTAAATATAGATAAAAGCAGATTTAAAAAATAGTTTATACTAGATAAGAATATTAAAAACATGCTTACTTATTGAATATGTTTGTCATAAAGAAAACAATGTTTTAAGAAAATTTGTATTGTGTTAATTCTGATATGCAAAAAAATAGTAATAATTGTTTCTACTTTTGGCACAAGGCCAGCATTATTCCAGTGTATTACTGGTACTTTATTTTATCGACCCCGTAAGGATGAAAGGCAAAGTTAACCTCGGCGGGATTTGAACTCAGATCGGAAAGGGACATAACTCTTCGCTGGAAAGCATGGTGTCTGACATTCTACCGATACTGCCAATTCACCGCATAGTAATTGTTTCTACATTTGGCACAAGGCCAGTGCATTACTGGTACTTTATTTTATCGACCCCGTAAGGATGAAAGGCAAAGTTGACTTCGGCAGGAATCAACTTCGCCTTTCATCCTTACGGAGTCGATAAAATAAATAATAATAATAATAATAATCCAGTCAGTAAAAAGAACAAGAATTGTACGTGACTCTGTGTGTGTGTGTGTGTGTGTGTGTGTGTGTGTGTGTGTGCTTGAATATGTGAGTTGGGTTGTTATGGTTCAGTAAGTATATATATTTTCTTTTATTTATCCTTATGTGTGTGCATGGGTGTGTGTGCGCGTATGTGTGCATGTGTATGTGTGTGAAGCACTAACGTAATTCTTTAATGTTTATTGCTTAGGCACGTTCTATTCCGATCTCTATTAATAATTGTTTCTACTACTTTTGGCACAAGGCCAGCAATTACCCAGTACATTATTGGTACTTTATTTTATCGACCCCGTAAGGATGAAAGGCAAAGTGAACCTCGGCGGGATTTGAACTCAGACCGTAAAGGAACGTAACTATGCTGGAAAGCATGGCGTCCGACTCTCTACCGATACTGCCAATCCACATTAATAATGATACTGCCTTTCGAGTAGAATTTCTTTTATTTCTAGAGTCTGTTATCCCGAGTTTCTTAATCTGAAACAATTGTACAGATTCTTCTTTCTAGATTCTAGATTAAATGTAATATTTGTCTCCGTATGTTTCGGATTGCTTGAACTGAATAGTAAGTGTTGTTTAGAATCTGTTGGTTTGTGGTAAATTATGCTTTCAATATGTGTGTCGTTTTTTATGATTAGAATGACCAGGAATGTAATTTAGTTTTGACTCCATTGAGGATTGGATGTTATTATTGAAGTTGTTAATTAAGGTTTTGAATTCATAACCTTAGTCGAGTGTGTGTGTCCATATAATAAGGTAGTCATCTTAGTAGTGTTTCCAGTTGTCTAGCAAATATTTGTGGAAACTTAAGTCATTATTTTAATCTGGATTGTTCATATCTCTGGCCTTCCGGGTATGCCATGACTAAATTAGCGTAAGTCGGTGCAACTTTGCGCCCATCACACTACCTGATATTTGTAAGTATGGCTATTGAAATAAAAAAAAAATTGTTTTGTAGAATGTATTTTAGTCCCTCGGTGATGAAACCTTTTTCTATTCTTTTCGGGGTCGAATTAAGAAATATTTCGAACCAGAAACTATTGCCTTTAGTTCGTATCGGTCTGTGATCGTCATGTGGAGGTTTACTACGTCAAAAAATACAATATTAGTGTCTCTGTGGACATGTTAAAACAGGTGGTTTAAGAGGTCCAGGTCATCTCTTATAAGACTTGGTATATATTTTATAATTGGTTTCAGTAATATGTCTATAATGTTACTGAGTCTGTGTGTTTCACAATTTGGGCCCGAAACTATTGGTCTTAATTTAAGGTCATGGGGGGGGGGGGGGGTAAGTATACAGGTTGTAGTGGAATCTTTACAAACATCGTTAACCATTTTGCTCTTATAGATTTTCCGGAGTCCGTAAAGATTGCTAGTTTTTCAATTAAAAGGAGTTTAATAGTCACATTCTTCTTTTTTTTTCTTGTTACGCCTTTTTGATGTTGGCAGACGAGCGAGTCTGTTTAGTCTGGTCATTGTGTTTGAATTTTGGTAATTGTTTAAATGTTCATAATAGATAGTGTCTTGTAAGAGAGAGGATATATAATTGTTATAGTGCTCAACATTCATAATTGTTTCTACTTTAGGCACAAGGCCAGCAATTATCCAGTGCATTACTGGTACTTTATTTTATCGACCCCGTAAGGATGAAAGGCAAAGTCAACCTCGGCGGGATTTGAACTCAGATCGTAAAGGGACGTAACTATGCTGGAAAGCATGGCGTCCGACCCTCTACTGATACTGCCAATCCACATTCATAATGATGACAGTACTTCACTTATACGCTTCCTTAATTATGATGTCATGATTGTTCTTCAATTCGTGGATAATTTCCGCTGGTGTTGAATTTAGGTTTAGGGTGTAGTAGTTCATTGTAAGGAAAAGTTGATATGTGGTCACAAAGTTTGTCCAAGGTTTTATTCCTACCTTTTGTAGGTTTGTAGTTGTTTTATTCCATACAATTAACTCGTCATTGTTTACCTTGTCAACATATTCTTCTGTTAGGTGTAATTTTCTACAGAAGTGTGAAATATCGTCCTGTATCTCATTGGGGTTTCTATAATAGGTTTGTACCACCGGGTGTCGTGGATTCTGTCGACTTTTTCTTTTCCTTGATGTTTATGTAACTCTTAACGTTTTCTCTCTTATTGTATGGTCTTTTGTAGTAATTTCGGATATTCTTTGGTGCGGATTGTTTTGTGGGTTGCGCTTTCTGTTCATTTGTGTATGATGGGATCTACGGTTTCGGAATAAATCCTTCTTTGAGGCAGGGAGCACATGGGTTCTTTTAGTGGGGTTATTTTGTTGTCTAAAAGTTCTGGAATTGTCACTATATATTGTCACTGGAATTGTCACGTGTAGGTTTGGCGGTTTGGTAATGGTTTTGTTGGTTGTGAATGTGGTTTGTGAATTTAACCCGAAACTATAGTAGAAGGCAATTTCCCAAGTGCCTCGTAGCGATGCTGATCCCAAAAATAATTAGTTGTGAATACATTTTTTTACTATCGACTTTGTTTTTGTTTTCGCCTCCATTTTTAAATTCTGCATTGCAGTGGTAATTTAAAACGATTTAAAGTGAGTTGACTGAAGGTCTCAAATCTCCTCAAAGCATGATCTAATTCGTTTGACATTTAGTAAAATGCTGAAAACCTATTCTAATTTCATGTGACCCGATATGTAGACGTGAACATTGAAATATTTGTCTTTGTAGAAATTTAAATGTGGAACAATATATAACAAACCAGACAAATACAGAAACACTGAAGGAGAGCAAAGAGTAGAGACACTAACACACAAACACATGAACGATTAAATATTGGACATCCGTCGGTTACGAAGATGAGTGTTCCAATTGTTTGACCTACGGAACAACGAGCTCGTGAAATTAACGTGCAAGTGGCTGAACATTCCACAGATATGTGTACCTTTAACGTAATTGAAAGAAAAATTGAACATGATACAAATTTAACAAGGCTAGTCCTTTTGAAATACGTCCATATCAGGATACTTCTATAAATGATAGAGTATATAGCCCCCCTATGTAACATATTTTCTTGTGGTCATTAAAATGATATACGTATCTTCTGATGAAAGCCCCAAAACGTTCGAAAATCGATTCAAGGTTGTTATTATTTTTTTCTTTCAGTTTACGGAGAAGGAGAAGTGTGTAAAATTTGAGGTTTACGCAGTCTCAGTTACCTTTGTACTGTATATATATAGCCTGGCCTCTTCCCATCTTCATTGCTGGGGGTCAGGAATCATAGACAATCGCACCAACGCTCATTATATACATTTTTTTTTTAAATCGTATATTTCGGCTGCTGAACGCATAATTGGTTATCTTGTAGTTAAATTTTTTTTTTATGTAATTAAGTAAGAAAGTTATTATTAATTAAATTTTAAATTATTTAATTTTTTTCATTTTTTAATCTTTTTTTTTATTTTTATTAAATTTTTTTTTTTAACATAAATTATAATATTCAAAAGTGTCTATTATACATCATAATAATGTATCCAATATAGAATATTGCCGAAGATTTTTTTTTAAATAGCATGACGCCAAAGGAACTCCTGAAGGTGAGTGCCGAAAAGTGCTTCGCTTGTTTCTATCCTGGCACGGAATTTGACTTTGCAAAGCCCCCAGCTGCCTTCCACACGGTTTGTGTAGATTGTGGGGTCCTTGGGGTCCACAAAGTTGTAACGATGGTTTACAACTGCATGTTGAGGGAGGGCATTTGTATGTCTGCCAGCCATCGGTTACAATGCGAGTACCTGGACGAACGTACTGAGCAATGATGGGTAAAAGGGTCGCTGCATCTCGTTGGTCCACCGGTACCATGATTGTCACATTGATAATTTAAAATTTAATTAATAATAACTTTCTTAATTACATTTTTAAAAAAAAACATAATTTAAAAAAAATAATAATAATAATTTAACGCGGGCAACTACAAGATAACCGTATAATTTAGTATATATCAAAATCAATTACTGGTATGAACGCTAATAAAATGCTAGTCAGTATGTCCATTTCACGATATGTAATAGGGTATATAAGTCTTTCAATAATATATTTCCTTGTGGTTGTGTAGATGCTATACAGATCTTCTGGTGAGAATCAGATTTAAGATATTTATCATTTTTTTCAAATTACTTAGAACATACGTAAAATATGACGTTTACATGCCTATATACTAGAAATGTGTAAATTTATATACATATTTACACTGTCGTGGTTTACCAGCTTAGCACATAACTTTATACATATTAAAATTTCCTTTTGATCGCTAATATGTAAATTAGAAGGTCCATTTCAGGATACTACTATAAGTGATATGGTATATAAGCCCTTCAACTAACTATATTTTTGTCTTTCTTTGTGGTGGGTGATACATATCTTATCTATACATATCTTCTGATGAGAACCTCCAAAAAGTTCAAAGATCGAATTTATATTCACATTTACGCAGTCTCTGTTACCTCTATAGTGTATATATACAGATATAAATTTATCATATACAGCGGTTGCTTAGAACACAGCTTAATGCATATTATTATTGAGAATATAGAATTCTTGTTAACGGTTTCATGTCCCATCACGATTGACATGTGGTAAATATTAATTATTTTATTTTCATTAAAAAAAATAGTTCGCTCGAAAAATCCTATGACTGGGTGTTTTTTTTTTTTTTCGTTCTGATGTAATCTTACCATTGTCTTCTTAGTATTATGATTATCTTGTAAGTATTTCTATTATCTTGTTAGAAAACTCTTCAGATAATTCTCATTATCTATGCGATAATTTCGGCTGCTGTGCAAATGGTATTCTTAAAATGGACTGATTTGATTACTCCGGTAAGAAAAAGAACGCTATTTTTACAAGAACACTCTTAAACTTTAAAATAAACACGACCATTGCAGGTGTCAGATCAATTAGACTAGAACAACCGGAAGGCATTTATGTAACTATGTCTTGCTTTAATTTCGTTATTCAAGAGCCAACTATTTCTCAGAAATTTTTACTTTGAAGTTTTGTCTCATAACTAATCTTATCACAACTGTAATCCATTTTATTTCTGGACATAAGAAATGAAACCAATCAGTTAATCTTTTCTTCCGGCAATTAGATTTGATTTTGTGTGAACTACACCTCTTCTACAATATTCAGCTGGATAATGATAATAATAATATTTTCTTTTTAAATTTTCAGGAAAATAACAAGATGTGTTTGGGAATAATAATAACACTGGCTGCCCTAGTTATTGTATATTTTATCTATAAACGGTATCTGAGCACACTTACAGTTACAGAATTCAATCGGAAATATGTGTTAATCACTGGTTGTGATACTGGCTTCGGGAATAATTTGGCTAAACAGCTAGATGAACTCGGTTTTCATGTTTTTGCTGGTTGTCTCACTAAAGAAGGTATATCTGAACTGCACAAATGCTGCACACAACAGCTAGAAGCATTTCTGTTGGATGTTACCAAAACTACAGATATTATAAAAGCTGAACAATTTGTTAGATCTAAGCTTCCAAAAGATACAGGTAACGGACCTAATAATTTTATCGTTACTTTCAATTCTGATTTTATGATTTCTGCGTTTAAAATATGTGTGTGAGAGAGAGAGAGAGAGAGAGAGAGAGAGAGAGAGAGTTTGTGTGTGTGTGTACATGTGAAGGAACGTGGCTTGGTGGTTAGAGTGGCTCGGCATGTGATTGTAGAATCGTAAGTTCGATTTCTGATGGCGCATTGTGTCCTTGAGCAAGACACTTTATTTCACATTGCTCCAGTCACTTCAGCTGACAAAAAAGAGTTGTACTTGTAATTTAAAGAACCAGCCGTTTCACACTGAATGTCCCTGGGAATTACGTTTAGAGTACACGCGTCTAAGGTATGTGTGTTTGTATTGTGTGTGGTATGTTTAAGTACTCATGTGCATGTGTGTAGTATGTATGTGTGTGTGGTGCGTAAGTGTGTGTGGTATGTATGAGCGTGCTGTATGAGTGTGCTGCATGTGTGTGTGTATGTGTATGTGTGCGTGGTATTTGTATATGTGTGTGACTGTGTGTGTGGTATGTGTATGTGTATGTATGAGTGTATGGCATGCAGTACATATCTAAATGTGTCTGTGTATTTGTCTGTGTATGGCATGTGTCTGTGTATTTGTCTGTGTGGCATGTGTATGTGTGTGGCATGTGTATGCGTGTGGAATGTGTATGCGTGTGGTATGTGTATGTGTTTGTGAAGTAGTGTGTGTGTAATATGTGTTTGTGTATGTGTAGTCTATGCTTATGTATTTGTCTGTGTGTGGCATGTGTATGTGTGTGCCTGAGCGTATGACATATGGTATGTGTGTGTCTGTGTATCTGTATGTGTCAGTGTGTGTGTTTTTTTGTATGTGTCTGTGTGTGTTTGCTGTTAATAATTATCGATCTCTACTTCAGGGCTATGGGCTTTGGTTAACAACGCTGGTGTTATGGGTACCTATTTATTCCCTGATTGTTTAACACGAGAACATTATGAAGAGGTTATGAATGTCAACGTCTATGGAATGATAGATGTCACCACAACCTTCTTACCATTACTGCGCATGGCAAAAGGAAGAATTGTTAATATATCTAGTATTTTTGGTAAAATTAGCCCTTTCACAGCTATAGCCTACTGCATCTCAAAACATGCCGTAGAAGCTTACTCAAATGGCCTCAGGTAAATAATGATTTCTTTATTCACCACAAATGGTTTACAATAAGAAAACATTAGGATGGCACAAGATGAAAATATAGTGTGTGTGTGGGGGGGGTCGATGTGTGGGTTTTACGTGTAAACAGGTTTAACAATAGTAAAAAGAAAGGTAACATTAATTTTAACAATGGGGAATCCTCAATAGGAAACGTTCGAAAGCTACTCGTAGATAAAAAAAAACCCATAAAACCACGGGTGTCCTGTCTCAGTTGTCCTCCTACAATCTACAGTTACACTTTCAGAGCGGGTCCATTCACTCGGACCAGGCTCGCCTCTCTCACCCGCCTTTCAACAAACGGCTTGGAAAGCAGCACTTTCCTCTCTACCTTGATTTTCCTCTTCAAGTGAAACCTGAAAAAGTAAATCAGAGTTTCGCCGTAGAGGAAAGTGCTACTCTTCAAACCCTTCAGACGTGTTCAGCACACCACCTCTTTCGCCATGACCACCAGCCTGCTATTCCTGACTAAAGGAAGGCGGCAGGGTGATAGTCGGATTCGTCATACACACGACAGCAGGTTTTCGACATAAATCTACAAGTCAGCAATGCTCGGGCACTGGACGGGTGCGTGCAGGGCGGTTTCGTTGCGCTGTGTGCATCTCGGACAGGCTCGGTCTACGGCTCTTCCATGCCTGTAGAGTTTATCCCGGGATTTCTGGAAATTGTCCATGGGTCCTGGACCGAAAGTCCACCCGTAAACAGTGGCTAGTTGAATTTCGTCAATGCCCAGAGTTTCCCCAAAAATGCCATTGTTTTTATCCGCCGCTAACCCGAGTGCTACATGGCTTGAATGAAAACCTGTGCTGTGAAAGCTGAGACACTCATCCTCTCAAGGAATCCTGCGCAGGGCAACCTACATGTAAATGGAGTTCCACTGAAGCAGGTTTATAAGTATGTTGGAGTCGTGCTCATGAGTGATGGAACCTATAACATATTGGGGCTGGTTTAATTGACTCCCCTTCTCTTCAAATTGCTGGCCTTATGCTAAATTTAGAAACAATTATTATAATTATCTGTATTGTGGTGACTATATTTTCAAATAACAATACATTTTCAAACAAGAAAAAAACAAAATTCGATGTGTATAATATTTAGAAAGTTTTTTTTTTCCTTTATCCAGGTGTGGTTTAAGAGAACAAAATGTATCAGTTCATATAATTCAACCAGGAGCTTTTGCGACTAATCTGACGGCATTTGAACCACTTAAACAGAAAGCAATCAAAGCTTTTGAGGCTGCTCCCATTCAGGTTCAACAATATTACGGCAAAAATTTCTTCGATAACTGTAAGTACACTATTCAATTATAATTGATCAAAAAGAAACTTGACGCTGCCAGTTTCTCATTACAACTGAAGCCTGTCGGCTTCGTCGGTGGTAATAGCAAGCAACCAGACAGGATGACTCTTTTCTTGTTCGAGGAGGGTACATCTCTAATCGGGGACGCTACATGCTGTAACATATTGCTTCAGCCATAAACCAGGCCCATAAAACAGAGGAGTGAACGATTTCCAAATAACGGGACTTGAACGATTGCTTCCTCGTCGTGCTGGTCGATTTTAAGATATGACATCAGTCCCCGAACTGCCATTTTCTGTTGCATCCCACCTGAGGAAGGAGCCCTTGGATGTGGAGCGAATTATGCAGCAGATGTCACTAGGAGTTATTTGTGGAAATACTTTCGTTATTTTGTCTACGGGGCGAGGTGAGATATGCCACTCACATTGGGCAGTATCTACTGCTTCCTCGAGGCCTTCTCTTATTTTAATTTTCTTTTTCAAACATTATATTATTCAATTGAAATTTGTTTAACAAAGTTCTTTTGATTCGTTAAAATAATTCATACATAAATCTTTGTGAAGGCAAGTGGCTTAGCTATTAGACTGTTTAGCTCAGGATTGTGAATGCGTATTATATCCTTGAGCAAGACATTTTTATTTCATGTTACTCTAGTCCATTCAGCTGCAAAAATATTTACTTGCTCCAGTAATTCAATGGACCAGCCTTGTCACTCATTGTGTCACACTGAATCTTCCTGAAAAATATTATATATCTGGATATGTTCAGTAGTAAATATGGCATCAAGACACTGTATATAAAAACAAGGTGTTTACATGTGTCGATACATGCAGCGTGCATATAGTATAGATATAGTATGTAGTGTGAAAGCATGTGGCTTAATGGTTAGGATGTTTGGCTTACAACTGTAAAAATGTTCGATTCCTGGTGATGTGTTGTATCCTTGAGTAAGACACTTTATTCCACGATGCTCTAGTCAACTCAGATGGAAAAAATTAGTTGCACCTCTAATTCAATAGACCAGCTTTTGTGTCATGCTGAACCTTCCTGAGAACTGCGCTAAGAGTACACGTGTCTGTGGAGTGCTTATCGACTTGCGCATTAATTTCATGAGCAGGCTGTTTCATTGTGTAATCAAATGGAACACCCATAGTCGAAACTGACGGATGTTCAACAACAACAATAGAAATATATAGTGCATCAAGAATTGTTTTATATAGAATGCTCTTTTGGGGGACAGTTTTGATTTAGCTGTCAGCGAATACTTAGAGAGAAAGTCTACTAAATTGGTATAATCTTTTAAAACATTCTTATCATCCACGTTAACAGTTTGTGATAAGTGAGATCAAAAAGTCCACATGAATTATATGTGAACCATTTTTAGCATATAATATTTTAACCTTTAATGGCCTTCATTCAAAATATTCTTCATCGATTGGTGATTCAACCTTAGTTTTGAACAGATTATCATTTGGAGAAACCCAGTATATAACATATATAGATACTGACATAAATTACAGAAGCTTTCTTCTTCTTAAGGGATAATAATAATTATTCACATGACTTTTTCCTTTAAAAACTCGGTGAATAAAGATAAAGTACCAGTCAAATACTAGGATGTACCTTTTTCATTATTTCATTCTATCTAAACTACACCTCTTTCATTATTTCATTCAATCAATGTATATGTGTGTGTATGTATCCATGTATATATGTATATATGGGTGTGTATGTATCCATGTATATCTGTATATGTATGTGTATGTATCCATGTATATCTGTATATGTGTGTGTGTGTATGTATCCTTGTATATCTGTATATGTGTGTGTATGTATTTTTACGTATCCCTCTTATCCTCCGATATAATCAATTTTCTTAATTAAGGAAGCATTTAACAAATTTATTATACACACGCACGCACACACACTCATACATACATGCATACATACATACATACAAACATACATACATACATAAAATGCAGGCATAACAGCCCCCCCCCCCCCCAATGAAATGTCGACCAGACCCATAATAACATGAGACAGGGGAAAGAAGACATGCACAGTAGTGGAAGTTAGCTGCCCAGCAGATGCCAATATAATATCAAAGGTTAGAAGAAAGGAGAATATCTATGCATAACTAATGAGAAATCTGCAGATGCTCCACCCTGACTATACCTTCAGATTGATACCTGTGATTATTGGGGCACTGGGATATGTTACTAACTGCCTCAGTACAAATCTTGAGAAGCTAGGCTTCACAGAAACAGAAAGAACACAACTAGTTGGGAAATTACAAGTACAATCTATTAATGGAACAGTAAAAATCTGTAAAATATTCCAAAAATTCTGCATCTAATAGCTGCATGTACACATTGCAGATACAAAGTGTATGAACATGCACACATACAACTCAAAACATACACATCCACACATACAATAACATCCATATCTACACATGCATGCATGCAGTCATGCATACATATCTACCTAGTTGATGTTGTGTAAATTCCAATGAGAGAGTCTTGTGTCTATGTTAGAAACCGACTCTCTCTCTATCTCTCTCTCTATTGGGAAAAAATTTGTGAAATTATAAAACCAGAAGAATATACATACATACATACATACATACATACATACATACATATAAACATACATGATGACTGCCCCCTCGTTATCGAGTATGGCCATTGCATGATATACCATTATTAATAATTATTAATTAATTCTATCGTGCATTGCCTGTGCGTGAAGATATATTTTAAAGTGAGGAAAGACAGTGCACTGAGCCAATCCCACTCTCTGAGCGACAGTAGCTATAACCCTAAAAGAAGAAAAGATCAACATACATACATACATACAAACATAAATATATAGTTACTATATAAGAGAATTCTCGACTTTTTGGAAATGTTGTGCTACCTTTTTAATGAAATTGATTTGGTGACCCTGAACCATTTTACAATACAGCTCACTTATTTAAGAGATGCAGTTACATTTACAACATCTTAGACACACATTACAGTACTTCTCAAATATTTGGGACAGTACTACCGTTACACACACACTCACATCCTACGTCCACATTACAGTACTGCTTACATATCTGGGACACTGTTGCTGTTACATACACAGATATACTAGAACACATTACAGTACTGCTTTTATATCTGGGACACGGTTACTGTTACACACACAGATATACTAGGACACATTACAGTACTGCTTACATATCTGGGACACTGTTGCTGTTACATACACAGATATACTAGAACACATTACAGTACTGCTTTTATATCTGGGACACGGTTACTGTTACACACACAGATATACTAGAACACATTACAGTACTGCTTACATATCTGGGACACGGTTGCTGTTACATACACAGATATACTAGAAAACATTACAGTACTGCTTTTATATATGGGACACGGTTGCTGTTACACACACAGATATACTAGAACACATTACAGTAGTGTTTACATATCTGGGACACTGTTGCTGTTACACACACACAGATATACTAGAACACATTACAGTACTGCTTTTATATCTGGGACAGTGTTGCTGTTACATACACAGATATACTAGAACACATTACAGTACTGCTTTTATATCTGGGACACTGTTGCTGTTACGTACACAGATATACTAGAACACATTACAGTACTGCTTTTATATCTGGGACACTGCTGTTACATACACAGAGATATACAAGAACACATTACAGTACTGCTTACATATCTGGGACACTGTTGCTGTTACACACACACAGATATACTAGAACACATTACAGTACTGCTTACATATCTGGGACACTGTTGCTGTTATATACACAGATATACTAGAACACGTTACAGTACTGCTTTTATATCTGGGACACTGTTGCTGTTACACACACAGATATACTAGAACACATTACAGTACTGCTTTTATATCTGGGACACTGTTGCTGTTACATGCACACAGATATACTAGAACACATTACAGTACTGCTTTTATATCTGGGACACTGTTGCTGTTACATACACAGATATACTAGAACACATTACAGTAATGCTTTTATATCAGGGACACTGTTGCTGTTACATACACAGATATACTAGAACACATTACAGTACTGCTTTTATATCTGGGACACTGTTGCTGTTATATACACAGATATACTAGGACACATTACAGTACTGCTTTTATATCTGGGACACTGTTGCTGTTATATACACAGATATACTAGAACACATTACAGTACTGCTTTTATATCTGGGACACTGTTGCTGTTTCATACACAGATATACTAGAACACATTACAGTACTTCTTTTATATCTGGGACACTGCTGCTGTTACATACACACAGATATACTAGAACACATTACAGTACTGCTTTTATATCTGGGATACTGTTGCTGTTACATACACAGATATACTAGAACACATTACAGTACTGCTTACATATCTGGGACACGGTTGCTGTTACATACAGAAATATACTAGAACACATTACAGTACTGCTTACATATCTGGGACACTGTTGCTGTTACATACACAGATATACTAGAACACATTACAGTACTGCTTTTATATCTGGGACACTGTTGCTGTTACACACACAGATATACTAGAACACATTACAGTACTGCTTTTATATCTGGGACACTGTTGCTGTTACATACACACAGATATACAAGAACACATTACAGTACTGCTTACATATCTGGGACACTGTTGCTGTTACATACACAGATATACTAGAACGCATTACAGTACTGCTTTTACATCTGGGACACTGTTGCTGTTACATACACAGATATACTAGAACACATTACAGTACTGCTTACATATCTGGGACAGTGTTGCTGTTACATACACAGATATACTAGAACACATTACAGTACTGCTTACATATCTGGGACACTGTTGCTGTTACATACACAGATATACTAGAACACATTACAGTACTGCTTTTATATCTGGGACACTGTTGCTGTTACACACACAGATATACTAGAACACATTACAGTACTGCTTTTATATCTGGGACACTGTTGCTGTTACACACACAGATATACTAGAACACATTACAGTACTGCTTTTATATCTGGGACACTGTTGCTGTTACATACACAGATATACTAGAACACATTACAGTACTGCTTTTATATCTGGGACACTGTTGCTGTTACATACACACAGATATACTAGAACACATTACAGTACTGCTTTTATATCTGGGACACTGTTGCTGTTACACACACAGATATACTAGAACACATTACAGTACTGCTTTTATATCTGGGAAACTGTTGCTGTTACATACACAGATATACTAGAACACATTACAGTACTGCTTTTATATCTGGGACACTGTTGCTGTTACACACACAGATATACTAGAACACATTACAGTACTGCTTTTATATCTGGGACACTGTTGCTGTTACACACACAGATATACTAGAACACATTACAGTACTGCTTACATATCTGGGACACTGTTGCTGTTACATACACAGATATACTAGAACACATTACAGTACTGATTTTATATCTGAGACAGTGTTGCTGTTACACACACACAGATATACTAGAATACATTACAGTACTGCTTTGATATCTGGGACACTGTTGCTGTTACATACACAGATATACTAGAACACATTACAGTACTGATTTTATATCTGAGACAGTGTTGCTGTTACACACACACAGATATACTAGAACACATTACAGTACTGCTTTTATATCTGGCACACTGTTGCTGTTACATACACACAGATATACTAGAACACATTACAGTACTGCTTTTATATCTGAGACAGTGTTGCTGTTACATACACACAGATATACTAGAACACATTACAGTACTGCTTTTATATCTGGTACACTGTTGCTGTTACATACACACAGATATACTAGAACACATTACAGTACTGCTTTTATATCTGGTACACTGTTGCTGTTACACACACAGATATACTAGAACACATTACAGTACTGCTTTTATATCTGGGACACTGTTGCTGTTACATACACACAGATATACTAGAACACATTACAGTACTGCTTTTATATCTGGTACACTGTTGCTGTTACATACACAGATATACTAGAACACATTACAGTAGTGCTTTTATATCTGGGACACTGTTGCTGTTACATACACACAGATATACTAGAACACATTACAGTAGTGCTTACATATCTGGGACAGTGTTGCTGTTACATACACACAGATATACTAGAACACATTACAGTACTGCTTTTATATCTGGGACAATGTTGCTGTTACATACACACAGATATACTAGAACACATTACAGTACTGCTTTTATATCTGGTACACTGTTGCTGTTACATACACAGATATACTAGAACACATTACAGTAGTGCTTTTATATCTGGGACACTGTTGCTGTTACATACACACAGATATACTAGAACACATTACAGTACTGCTTACATATCTGGGACACTGTTGCTGTTACATACACAGATATACTAGAACACATTACAGTAGTGCTTACATATCTGGGACAGTGTTGCTGTTACATACACACAGATATACTAGAACACATTACAGTACTGCTTACATATCTGTGACACTGTTGCTGTTACATACACACAGATATACTAGAACACATTACAGTACTGCTTTTATATATGGGACAGTGTTGCTGTTACACACACACAGATATACTAGAACACATTACAGTACTGCTTACATATCTGGGACAGTGTTGCTGTTACATACACACAGATATACTAGAACACATTACAGTAGTGCTTACATATCTGGGACAGTGTTGCTGTTACACACACACAGATATACTAGAACACATTACAGTACTGCTATTATATCTGAGACAGTGTTGCTGTTACATACACAGATATACTAGAACACATTACAGTACTGCTTTTATATCTGAGACACTGTTGCTGTTACATACACCGATATACTAGAACACATTACAGTACTGCTTTTATATCTGGGACACTGTTGCTGTTACATACACACAGATATACTAGAACACATTACAGTACTGCTTTTATATCTAAGACACCGTTGCTGTTACATACACAGATATACTAGAACACATTACAGTACTGCTTACATATCTGGGGCAATGTTGCTGTTACATACACAGATATACTAGAACACATTACAGTACTGCTTACATATCTGGGACAGTGTTGCTGTTACATACACACAGATATACTAGAACACATTACAGTACTGCTTACATATCTGGGACACTGTTGCTGTTACATACAAACAGATATACTAGAACACATTACAGTACTGCTTTTATATCTGGGACAGTGTTGCTGTTACATACACAGATATACTAGAACACATTACAGTACTGCTTACATATCTGGGACAGTGTTGCTGTTACATACACAGATATACTAGAACGCATTACAGTACTGCTTACATATCTGGGACACTGTTACTGTTACATACACACAGATATACTAGAACACATTACGGTACTGCTTACATATCTGGGACACTGTTGCTGTTACATACACAGATATACTAGAACACATTACAGTACTGCTTACATATCTGGGACACTGTTGCTGTTACACACACAGATATACTAGAACACATTACAGTACTGCTTTTATATCTGGGACACTGTTGCTGTTACACACACAGATATACTAGAACACATTACAGTACTGCTTTTATATCTGGGACACTGTTGCTGTTACATGCACACAGATATACTAGAACACATTACAGTACTGCTTTTATATCTGGGACACTGTTGCTGTTACATACACAGATATACTACAACACATTACAGTACTTCTTACATATCTGGGACACTGTTGCTGTTACATACACACAGATATACTAGAACACATTACGGTACTGCTTACATATCTGGGACACTGTTGCTGTTACATACACAGATATACTAGAACACTTTACAGTACTGCTTACATATCTGGGACACTGTTGCTGTTACACACACAGATATACTAGAACACATTACAGTACTGCTTTTATATCTGGGACACTGTTGCTGTTACACACACACAGATATACTAGAACACATTACAGTACTGCTTTTATATCTGGGACACTGTTGCTGTTACATACACACAGATATACTAGAACACATTACAGTACTGCTTTTATATCTGGGACAGTGTTGCTGTTACACACACAGATATACTAGAACACATTACAGTACTGCTTTTATATCTGGGACACTGTTGCTGTTACATGCACACAGATATACTAGAACACATTACAGTACTGCTTTTATATCTGGGACACTGTTGCTGTTACATACACAGATATACTAGAACACATTACAGTACTGCTTTTATATCTGGGACACTGTTGCTGTTATATACACAGATATACTAGGACACATTACAGTACTGCTTTTATATCTGGGACACTGTTGCTGTTATATACACAGATATACTAGGACACATTACAGTACTGCTTACATATCTGGAACACTGTTGCTGTTACATACACACAGATATACTAGAACACATAACAGTACTGCTTTTATATCTGGGACACTGTTGCTGTTACATACACACAGATATACTAGAACACATTACGGTACTGCTTACATATCTGGGACACTGTTGCTGTTACATACACAGATATACTAGAACACTTTACAGTACTGCTTACATATCTGGGACACTGTTGCTGTTACACACACAGATATACTAGAACACATTACAGTACTGCTTTTATATCTGGGACACTGTTGCTGTTACACACACACAGATATACTAGAACACATTACAGTACTGCTTTTATATCTGGGACACTGTTGTGGTTACATACACACAGATATACTAGAACACATTACAGTACTGCTTTTATATCTGGGACAGTGTTGCTGTTACACACACAGATATACTAGAACACATTACAGTACTGCTTTTATATCTGGGACACTGTTGCTGTTACATGCACACAGATATACTAGAACACATTACAGTACTGCTTTTATATCTGGGACACTGTTGCTGTTACATACACAGATATACTAGAACACATTACAGTACTGCTTTTATATCTGGGACACTGTTGCTGTTATATACACAGATATACTAGGACACATTACATTACTGCTTACATATCTGGAACACTGTTGCTGTTACATACACACAGATATACTAGAACACATAACAGTACTGCTTTTATATCTGGGACACTGTTGCTGGTATATACACAGATATACTAGGACACATTACAGTACTGCTTACATATCTGGGACACTGTTGCTGTTACACACACACAGATATACGAGAACACATTACAGTACTGCTTTTATATCTGGGACACTGCTGCTGTTACATACACACAGATATACTAGAACACATTACAGTACTGCTTTTATATCTGGGACAGTGTTGCTGTTACACACACAGATATACTAGAACACATTACAGTACTGCTTTTATATCTGGGACACTGTTGCTGTTATATACACACAGATATACTAGAACACATAACAGTACTGCTTACATATCTGGGACACTGTTGCTGTTACATACACAGATATACTAGAACACATTACAGTACTGCTTTTATTTCTGGGACACTGCTGCTGTTACATACAGACAGATATACTAGAACACATTACAGTACTGCTTTTATATCTGGGACACTGTTGATGTTACATACACAGATATACTAGAACACATTACAGTACTGCTTACATATCTGGGACACTGTTGCTGTTACATACACAGATATACTAGAACACATTACAGTACTGCTTTTATATCTGGAACAGTGTTGCTGTTACATACACAGATATACTAGAACACATTACAGTACTGCTTACATATCTGGGACACTGTTGCTGTTACATACACAGATATACTAGAACACATTACAGTACTGCTTTTATATCTGGGACACTGTTGCTGTTACATACACAGATATACTAGAACACATTACAGTACTGCTTACATATCCGGGACACTGTTGCTGTTACATACACAGATATACTAGAACACATTACAGTACTACTTTTATATCTGGGACTCTGTTGCTGTTACATACACAGATATACTAGAACACATTACAGTACTGCTTACATATCTGGGACACTGTTGCTGTTACATACACAGATATACTAGAACACATTACAGTACTACTTTTATATCTGGGACTCTGTTGCTGTTACATACACAGATATACTAGAACACATTACAGTACTGCTTTTATATCTGGGACACTGTTGCTGTTACACACACAGATATACTAGAACACATTACAGTACTGCTTACATATCTGGGACACTGTTGCTGTTACATACACAGATATACTAGAACGCATTACAGTACTGCTTTTACATCTGGGACACTGTTGCTGTTACATACACACAGATATACTAGAACACATTACAGTACTGCTTACATATCTGGGACAGTGTTGCTGTTACATACACACAGATATACTAGAACACATTACAGTACTGCTTTTATATCTGGGACACTGTTGCTGTTACATACACAGATATACTAGAACACATTACAGTACTGCTTACATATCTGGAACACTGTTGCTGTTACATACACACAGATATACTAGAACACATTACAGTACTGCTTTTATATCTGGGACACTGTTGCTGTTACACACACAGATATACTAGAACACATTACAGTACTGCTTTTATATCTGGGAAACTGTTGCTGTTACATACACAGATATACTAGAACACATTACAGTACTGCTTTTATATCTGGGACACTGTTGCTGTTACACACACAGATATACTAGAACACATTACAGTACTGCTTTTATATCTGGGACACTGTTGCTGTTACATACACACAGATATACTAGAACACATTACAGTACTGCTTTTATATCTGGGACACTGTTGCTGTTACATACACACAGATATACTAGAACACATTACAGTACTGCTTTTATATCTGGGACACTGTTGCTGTTACATACACACAGATATACTAGAACACATTACAGTACTGCTTTTATATCTGGGACACTGTTGCTGTTACATACACACAGATATACTAGAACACATTACAGTACTGCTTTTATATCTGAGACAGTGTTGCTGTTACATACACACAGATATACTAGAACACATTACAGTACTGCTTTGATATCTGGGACACTGTTGCTGTTATATACACACAGATATACTAGAACACATTACAGTACTGCTTTTATATCTGGTACACTGTTGCTGTTACACACACAGATATACTAGAACACATTACAGTACTGCTTTTCTATCTGAGACACTGTTGCTGTTACATACACACAGATATACTAGAACACATTACAGTACTGCTTTTATATCTGGTACACTGTTGCTGTTACATACACAGATATACTAGAACACATTACAGTAGTGCTTTTATATCTGGGACACTGTTGCTGTTACATACACACAGATATACTAGAACACATTACAGTAGTGCTTACATATCTGGGACAGTGTTGCTGTTACATACACACAGATATACTAGAACACATTACAGTACTGCTTTTATATCTGGGACACTGTTGCTGGTATATACACAGATATACTAGGACACATTACAGTACTGCTTACATATCTGGGACACTGTTGCTGTTACACACACACAGATATACTAGAACACATTACAGTACTGATTTTATATCTGAGACAGTGTTGCTGTTACACACACACAGATATACTAGAACACATTACAGTACTGCTTTGATATCTGGGACACTGTTGCTGTTACATACACAGATATACTAGAACACATTACAGTACTGCTTACATATCTGGGACAATGTTGCTGTTACATACACACAGATATACTAGAACACATTACAGTACTGCTTTTATATCTGGGACTCTGTTGCTGTTACATACACAGATATACTAGAACACATTACAGTACTGCTTTTATATCTGAGACAGTGTTGCTGTTACATATACACAGATATACTAGAACACATTACAGTACTGCTTTTATATATGGGACACGGTTGCTGTTACACACACAGATATAGTAGAACACATTACAGTAGTGTTTACATATCTGGGACACTGTTGCTGTTACACACACACAGATATACGAGAACACATTACAGTACTGCTTTTATATCTGGGACAGTGTTGCTGTTACATACACAGATATACTAGAACACATTACAGTACTGCTTTTATATCTGGGACACTGTTGCTGTTACATACACAGATATACTAGAACACATTACAGTAATGCTTTTATATCTGGGACACTGCTGTTACATACACAGAGATATACAAGAACACATTACAGTACTGCTTACATATCTGGGACACTGTTGCTGTTATATACACACAGATATACTAGAACACGTTACAGTACTGCTTTTATATCTGGGACACTGTTGCTGTTACACACACAGATATACTAGAACACATTACAGTACTGCTTTTATATCTGGGACACTGTTGCTGTTACATGCACACAGATATATTAGAACACATTACAGTACTGCTTTTATATCTGGGACACTGTTGCTGTTACATACACAGATATACTAGAACACATTACAGTAATGCTTTTATATCTGGGACACTGTTGCTGTTACATACACAGATATACTAGAACACATTACAGTACTGCTTTTATATATGGGACACTGTTGCTGTTATATACACAGATATACTAGGACACATTACAGTACTGCTTTTATATCTGGGACACTGTTGCTGTTATATACACAGATATACTAGAACACATTACAGTACTGCTTTTATATCTGGGACACTGTTGCTGTTTCATACACAGATATACTAGAACACATTACAGTACTTCTTTTATATCTGGGACACTGCTGCTGTTACATACACACAGATATACTAGAACACATTACAGTACTGCTTTTATATCTGGGACACTGTTGCTGTTACATACACAGATATACTAGAACACATTACAGTACTGCTTACATATCTGGGACACGGTTGCTGTTACATACAGAAATATACTAGAACACATTACAGTACTGCTTACATATCTGGGACACTGTTGCTGTTACATACACAGATATACTAGAACACATTACAGTACTGCTTTTATATCTGGGACACTGTTGCTGTTACACACACAGATATACTAGAACACATTACAGTACTGCTTTTATATCTGGGACACTGTTGCTGTTACATACACACAGATATACAAGAACACATTACAGTACTGCTTACATATCTGGGACACTGTTGCTGTTACATACACAGATATACTAGAACACATTACAGTACTGCTTTTATATCTGGGACACTGTTGCTGTTACATGCACACAGATATATTAGAACACATTACAGTACTGCTTTTATATCTGGGACACTGTTGCTGTTACATACACAGATATACTAGAACACATTACAGTAATGCTTTTATATCTGGGACACTGTTGCTGTTACATACACAGATATACTAGAACACATTACAGTACTGCTTTTATATATGGGACACTGTTGCTGTTATATACACAGATATACTAGGACACATTACAGTACTGCTTTTATATCTGGGACACTGTTGCTGTTATATACACAGATATACTAGAACACATTACAGTACTGCTTTTATATCTGGGACACTGTTGCTGTTTCATACACAGATATACTAGAACACATTACAGTACTTCTTTTATATCTGGGACACTGCTGCTGTTACATACACACAGATATACTAGAACACATTACAGTACTGCTTTTATATCTGGGACACTGTTGCTGTTACATACACAGATATACTAGAACACATTACAGTACTGCTTACATATCTGGGACACGGTTGCTGTTACATACAGAAATATACTAGAACACATTACAGTACTGCTTACATATCTGGGACACTGTTGCTGTTACATACACAGATATACTAGAACACATTACAGTACTGCTTTTATATCTGGGACACTGTTGCTGTTACACACACAGATATACTAGAACACATTACAGTACTGCTTTTATATCTGGGACACTGTTGCTGTTACATACACACAGATATACAAGAACACATTACAGTACTGCTTACATATCTGGGACACTGTTGCTGTTACATACACAGATATACTAGAACACATTACAGTACTGCTTACATATCTGGGACAGTGTTGCTATTACATACACAGATATACTAGAACACATTACAGTACTGCTTACATATCTGGGACACTGTTGCTGTTACATACACAGATATACTAGAACACATTACAGTACTGCTTTTATATCTGGGACACTGTTGCTGTTACACACACAGAAATACTAGAACACATTACAGTACTGCTTTTATATCTGGGACACTGTTGCTGTTACACACACAGATATACTAGAACACATTACAGTACTGCTTTTATATCTGGGACACTGTTGCTGTTACATCCACAGATATACTAGAACACATTACAGTACTGCTTTTATATCTGGGACACTGTTGCTGTTACACACACAGATATACTAGAACACATTACAGTACTGCTTTTATATCTGGGACACTGTTGCTGTTACACACACAGATATACTAGAACACATTACAGTACTGCTTTTATATCTGGGAAACTGTTGCTGTTACATACACAGATATACTAGAACACATTACAGTACTGCTTTTATATCTGGGACACTGTTGCTGTTACACACACAGATATACTAGAACACATTACAGTACTGCTTTTATATCTGGGACACTGTTGCTGTTACATACACAGATATACTAGAACACATTACAGTACTGCTTTTATATCTGGGACACTGTTGCTGTTACATACACACAGATATACTAGAACACATTACAGTACTGCTTTTATATCTGAGACAGTGTTGCTGTTACATACACACAGATATACTAGAACACATTACAGTACTGCTTTTATATCTGGGACACTGTTGCTGTTACATACACACAGATATACTAGAACACATTACAGTACTGCTTTTATATCTGGTACACTGTTGCTGTTACACACACAGATATACTAGAACACATTACAGTAGTGCTTTTATATCTGGGACACTGTTGCTGTTACATACACACAGATATACTAGAACACATTACAGTAGTGCTTACATATCTGGGACAGTGTTGCTGTTACATACACACAGATATACTAGAACACATTACAGTACTGCTTTTATATCTGGGACAATGTTGCTGTTACATACACACAGATATACTAGAACACATTACAGTACTGCTTTTATATCTGGTACACTGTTGCTGTTACATACACAGATATACTAGAACAAATTACAGTAGTGCATTTATATCTGGGACACTGTTGCTGTTACATACACACAGATATACTAGAACACATTACAGTACTGCTTACATATCTGGGACACTGTTGCTGTTACATACACAGATATACTAGCACACATTACAGTACTGCTTACATATCTGTGACACTGTTGCTGTTACATACACACAGATATACTAGAACACATTACAGTACTGCTTTTATATCTGGGACAGTGTTGCTGTTACACACACACAGATATACTAGAACACAATACAGTACTGCTTACATATCTGGGACAGTGTTGCTGTTACATACACACAGATATACTAGAACACATTACAGTAGTGCTTACATATCTGGGACAGTGTTGCTGTTACACACACACAGATATACTAGAACACATTACAGTACTGCTTTTATATCTGGGACACTGTTGCTGTTTCATACACAGATATACTAGAACACATTACAGTACTTCTTTTATATCTGGGACACTGCTGCTGTTACATACACACAGATATACTAGAACACATTACAGTACTGCTTTTATATCTGGGACACTGTTGCTGTTACATACACAGATATACTAGAACACATTACAGTACTGCTTACATATCTGGGACACGGTTGCTGTTACATACAGAAATATACTAGAACACATTACAGTACTGCTTACATATCTGGGACACTGTTGCTGTTACATACACAGATATACTAGAACACATTACAGTACTGCTTTTATATTTGGGACACTGTTGCTGTTACACACACAGATATACTAGAACACATTACAGTACTGCTTTTATATCTGGGACACTGTTGCTGTTACATACACACAGATATACAAGAACACATTACAGTACTGCTTACATATCTGGGACACTGTTGCTGTTACATACACAGATATACTAGAACACATTACAGTACTGCTTTTATATCTGGGACACTGTTGCTGTTACATGCACACAGATATATTAGAACACATTACAGTACTGCTTTTATATCTGGGACACTGTTGCTGTTACATACACAGATATACTAGAACACATTACAGTAATGCTTTTATATCTGGGACACTGTTGCTGTTACATACACAGATATACTAGAACACATTACAGTACTGCTTTTATATATGGGACACTGTTGCTGTTATATACACAGATATACTAGGACACATTACAGTACTGCTTTTATATGTGGGACACTGTTGCTGTTATATACACAGATATACTAGAACACATTACAGTACTGCTTTTATATCTGGGACACTGTTGCTGTTTCATACACAGATATACTAGAACACATTACAGTACTTCTTTTATATCTGGGACACTGCTGCTGTTACATACACACAGATATACTAGAACACATTACAGTACTGCTTTTATATCTGGGACACTGTTGCTGTTACATACACAGATATACTAGAACACATTACAGTACTGCTTACATATCTGGGACACGGTTGCTGTTACATACAGAAATATACTAGAACACATTACAGTACTGCTTACATATCTGGGACACTGTTGCTGTTACATACACAGATATACTAGAACACATTACAGTACTGCTTTTATATCTGGGACACTGTTGCTGTTACACACACAGATATACTAGAACACATTACAGTACTGCTTTTATATCTGGGACACTGTTGCTGTTACATACACACAGATATACAAGAACACATTACAGTACTGCTTACATATCTGGGACACTGTTGCTGTTACATACACAGATATACTAGAACACATTACAGTACTGCTTACATATCTGGGACAGTGTTGCTATTACATACACAGATATACTAGAACACATTACAGTACTGCTTACATATCTGGGACACTGTTGCTGTTACATACACAGATATACTAGAACACATTACAGTACTGCTTTTATATCTGGGACACTGTTGCTGTTACACACACAGAAATACTAGAACACATTACAGTACTGCTTTTATATCTGGGACACTGTTGCTGTTACACACACAGATATACTAGAACACATTACAGTACTGCTTTTATATCTGGGACACTGTTGCTGTTACATCCACAGATATACTAGAACACATTACAGTACTGCTTTTATATCTGGGACACTGTTGCTGTTACACACACAGATATACTAGAACACATTACAGTACTGCTTTTATATCTGGGACACTGTTGCTGTTACACACACAGATATACTAGAACACATTACAGTACTGCTTTTATATCTGGGAAACTGTTGCTGTTACATACACAGATATACTAGAACACATTACAGTACTGCTTTTATATCTGGGACACTGTTGCTGTTACACACACAGATATACTAGAACACATTACAGTACTGCTTTTATATCTGGGACACTGTTGCTGTTACATACACAGATATACTAGAACACATTACAGTACTGCTTTTATATCTGGGACACTGTTGCTGTTACATACACACAGATATACTAGAACACATTACAGTACTGCTTTTATATCTGAGACAGTGTTGCTGTTACATACACACAGATATACTAGAACACATTACAGTACTGCTTTTATATCTGGGACACTGTTGCTGTTACATACACACAGATATACTAGAACACATTACAGTACTGCTTTTATATCTGGTACACTGTTGCTGTTACACACACAGATATACTAGAACACATTACAGTAGTGCTTTTATATCTGGGACACTGTTGCTGTTACATACACACAGATATACTAGAACACATTACAGTAGTGCTTACATATCTGGGACAGTGTTGCTGTTACATACACACAGATATACTAGAACACATTACAGTACTGCTTTTATATCTGGGACAATGTTGCTGTTACATACACACAGATATACTAGAACACATTACAGTACTGCTTTTATATCTGGTACACTGTTGCTGTTACATACACAGATATACTAGAACAAATTACAGTAGTGCATTTATATCTGGGACACTGTTGCTGTTACATACACACAGATATACTAGAACACATTACAGTACTGCTTACATATCTGGGACACTGTTGCTGTTACATACACAGATATACTAGCACACATTACAGTACTGCTTACATATCTGTGACACTGTTGCTGTTACATACACACAGATATACTAGAACACATTACAGTACTGCTTTTATATCTGGGACAGTGTTGCTGTTACACACACACAGATATACTAGAACACAATACAGTACTGCTTACATATCTGGGACAGTGTTGCTGTTACATACACACAGATATACTAGAACACATTACAGTACTGCTTACATATCTGGGACACTGTTGCTGTTACATACAAACAGATATACTAGAACACATTACAGTACTGCTTTTATATCTGGGACAGTGTTGCTGTTACATACACAGATATACTAGAACACATTACAGTACTGCTTACATATCTGGGACAGTGTTGCTGTTACATACACAGATATACTAGAACACATTACAGTACTGCTTACATATCTGCGACACTGTTACTGTTACATACACACAGATATACTAGAACACATTACAGTACTGCTTTTATATCTGGGACACTGTTGCTGTTACACACACAGATATACTAGAACACATTACAGTACTGCTTTTATATCTGGGACACTGTTGCTGTTACATGCACACAGATATACTAGAACACATTACAGTACTGCTTTTATATCTGGGACACTGTTGCTGTTACATACACAGATATACTAGAACACATTACAGTACTGCTTACATATCTGGGACACTGTTGCTGTTACACACACAGATATACTAGAACACATTACAGTACTGCTTTTATATCTGGGACACTGTTGCTGTTACACACACAGATATACTAGAACACATTACAGTACTGCTTTTATATCTGGGACACTGTTGCTGTTACATGCACACAGATATACTAGAACACATTACAGTACTGCTTTTATATCTGGGACACTGTTGCTGTTACATACACAGATATACTACAACACATTACAGTACTGCTTACATATCTGGGACACTGTTGCTGTTACATACACACAGATATACTAGAACACATTACGGTACTGCTTACATATCTGGGACACTGTTGCTGTTACATACACAGATATACTAGAACACTTTACAGTACTGCTTACATATCTGGGACACTGTTGCTGTTACACACACAGATATACTAGAACACATTACAGTACTGCTTTTATATCTGGGACACTGTTGCTGTTACACACACAGATATACTAGAACACATTACAGTACTGCTTTTATATCTGGGACACTGTTGCTGTTACATACACACAGATATACTAGAACACATTACAGTACTGCTTTTATATCTGGGACAGTGTTGCTGTTACACACACAGATATACTAGAACACATTACAGTACTGCTTTTATATCTGGGACACTGTTGCTGTTACATGCACACAGATATACTAGAACACATTACAGTACTGCTTTTATATCTGGGACACTGTTGCTGTTACATACACAGATATACTAGAACACATTACAGTACTGCTTTTATATCTGGGACACTGTTGCTGTTATATACACAGATATACTAGGACACATTACAGTACTGCTTTTATATCTGGGACACTGTTGCTGTTATATACACAGATATACTAGGACACATTACAGTACTGCTTACATATCTGGGACACTGTTGCTGTTACATACACACAGATATACTAGAACACATTACAGTACTGCTTTTATATCTGGGACACTGTTGCTGTTATATACACAGATATACTAGGACACATTACATTACTGCTTACATATCTGGGACACTGTTGCTGTTACATACACACAGATATACTAGAACACACTACAGTACTGCTTTTATATCTGGGACACTGTTGCTGTTACATACACACAGATATACTAGAACACATTACAGTACTGCTTACATATCTGGGACACTGTTGCTGTTACACACACAGATATACTAGAACACATTACAGTACTGCTTTTATATCTGGGACACTGTTGCTGTTACATACACAGATATACTAGAACAGATTACAGTACTGCTTACATATCTGGGACACTGTTGCTGTTACACACACAGATATACTAGAACACATTACAGTACTGCTTTTATATCTGGGACACTGTTGCTGTTACACACACAGATATACTAGAACACATTACAGTACTGCTTTTATATCTGGGACACTGTTGCTGTTACATGCACACAGATATACTAGAACACATTACAGTACTGCTTTTATATCTGGGACACTGTTGCTGTTACATACACAGATATACTACAACACATTACAGTACTGCTTACATATCTGGGACACTGTTGCTGTTACATACACACAGATATACTAGAACACATTACGGTACTGCTTACATATCTGGGACACTGTTGCTGTTACATACACAGATATACTAGAACACTTTACAGTACTGCTTACATATCTGGGACACTGTTGCTGTTACACACACAGATATACTAGAACACATTACAGTACTGCTTTTATATCTGGGACACTGTTGCTGTTACACACACAGATATACTAGAACACATTACAGTACTGCTTTTATATCTGGGACACTGTTGCTGTTACATGCACACAGATATACTAGAACACATTACAGTACTGCTTTTATATCTGGGACACTGTTGCTGTTACATACACAGATATACTACAACACATTACAGTACTGCTTACATATCTGGGACACTGTTGCTGTTACATACACACAGATATACTAGAACACATTACGGTACTGCTTACATATCTGGGACACTGTTGCTGTTACATACACAGATATACTAGAACACTTTACAGTACTGCTTACATATCTGGGACACTGTTGCTGTTACACACACAGATATACTAGAACACATTACAGTACTGCTTTTATATCTGGGACACTGTTGCTGTTACACACACAGATATACTAGAACACATTACAGTACTGCTTTTATATCTGGGACACTGTTGCTGTTACATACACACAGATATACTAGAACACATTACAGTACTGCTTTTATATCTGGGACAGTGTTGCTGTTACACACACAGATATACTAGAACACATTACAGTACTGCTTTTATATCTGGGACACTGTTGCTGTTACATGCACACAGATATACTAGAACACATTACAGTACTGCTTTTATATCTGGGACACTGTTGCTGTTACATACACAGATATACTAGAACACATTACAGTACTGCTTTTATATCTGGGACACTGTTGCTGTTATATACACAGATATACTAGGACACATTACAGTACTGCTTTTATATCTGGGACACTGTTGCTGTTATATACACAGATATACTAGGACACATTACAGTACTGCTTACATATCTGGGACACTGTTGCTGTTACATACACACAGATATACTAGAACACATTACAGTACTGCTTTTATATCTGGGACACTGTTGCTGTTATATACACAGATATACTAGGACACATTACATTACTGCTTACATATCTGGGACACTGTTGCTGTTACATACACACAGATATACTAGAACACATTACAGTACTGCTTTTATATCTGGGACACTGTTGCTGTTACATACACACAGATATACTAGAACACATTACAGTACTGCTTACATATCTGGGACACTGTTGCTGTTACACACACAGATATACTAGAACACATTACAGTACTGCTTTTATATCTGGGACACTGTTGCTGTTACATACACAGATATACTAGAACACATTACAGTACTGCTTACATATCTGGGACACTGTTGCTGTTACACACACAGATATACTAGAACACATTACAGTACTGCTTTTATATCTGGGACACTGTTGCTGTTACACACACAGATATACTAGAACACATTACAGTACTGCTTTTATATCTGGGACACTGTTGCTGTTACATACACACAGATATACTAGAACACATTACAGTACTGCTTTTATATCTGGGACAGTGTTGCTGTTACACACACAGATATACTAGAACACATTACAGTACTGCTTTTATATCTGGGACACTGTTGCTGTTACATGCACACAGATATACTAGAACACATTACAGTACTGCTTTTATATCTGGGACACTGTTGCTGTTACATACACAGATATACTAGAACACATTACAGTACTGCTTTTATATCTGGGACACTGTTGCTGTTATATACACAGATATACTAGGACACATTACAGTACTGCTTTTATATCTGGGACACTGTTGCTGTTATATACACAGATATACTAGGACACATTGCAGTACTGCTTACATATCTGGGACACTGTTGCTGTTACATACACACAGATATACTAGAACACATTACAGTACTGCTTTTATATCTGGGACACTGTTGCTGTTATATACACAGATATACTAGGACACATTACATTACTGCTTACATATCTGGGACACTGTTGCTGTTACATACACACAGATATACTAGAACACATTACAGTACTGCTTTTATATCTGGGACACTGTTGCTGTTACACACACAGATATACTAGAACACATTACAGTACTGCTTTTATATCTGGGACACTGTTGCTGTTACATACACAGATATACTAGAACACATTACAGTACTGCTTACATATCTGGGACACTGTTGCTGTTACACACACAGATATACTAGAACACATTACAGTACTGCTTTTATATCTGGGACACTGTTGCTGTTACACACACAGATATACTAGAACACATTACAGTACTGCTTTTATATCTGGGACACTGTTGCTGTTACATGCACACAGATATACTAGAACACATTACAGTACTGCTTTTATATCTGGGACACTGTTGCTGTTACATACACAGATATACTACAACACATTACAGTACTGCTTACATATCTGGGACACTGTTGCTGTTACATACACACAGATATACTAGAACACATTACGGTACTGCTTACATATCTGGGACACTGTTGCTGTTACATACACAGATATACTAGAACACTTTACAGTACTGCTTACATATCTGGGACACTGTTGCTGTTACACACACAGATATACTAGAACACATTACAGTACTGCTTTTATATCTGGGACACTGTTGCTGTTACACACACAGATATACTAGAACACATTACAGTACTGCTTTTATATCTGGGACACTGTTGCTGTTACATACACACAGATATACTAGAACACATTACAGTACTGCTTTTATATCTGGGACAGTGTTGCTGTTACACACACAGATATACTAGAACACATTACAGTACTGCTTTTATATCTGGGACACTGTTGCTGTTACATGCACACAGATATACTAGAACACATTACAGTACTGCTTTTATATCTGGGACACTGTTGCTGTTACATACACAGATATACTAGAACACATTACAGTACTGCTTTTATATCTGGGACACTGTTGCTGTTATATACACAGATATACTAGGACACATTACAGTACTGCTTTTATATCTGGGACACTGTTGCTGTTATATACACAGATATACAAGGACACATTACAGTACTGCTTACATATCTGGGACACTGTTGCTGTTACATACACACAGATATACTAGAACACATTACAGTACTGCTTTTATATCTGGGACACTGTTGCTGTTATATACACAGATATACTAGGACACATTACATTACTGCTTACATATCTGGGACACTGTTGCTGTTACATACACACAGATATACTAGAACACACTACAGTACTGCTTTTATATCTGGGACACTGTTGCTGTTACATACACACAGATATACTAGAACACATTACAGTACTGCTTACATATCTGGGACACTGTTGCTGTTACACACACAGATATACTAGAACACATTACAGTACTGCTTTTATATCTGGGACACTGTTGCTGTTACATACACAGATATACTAGAACACATTACAGTACTGCTTACATATCTGGGACACTGTTGCTGTTACACACACAGATATACTAGAACACATTACAGTACTGCTTTTATATCTGGGACACTGTTGCTGTTACACACACAGATATACTAGAACACATTACAGTACTGCTTTTATATCTGGGACACTGTTGCTGTTACATACACAGATATACTACAACACATTACAGTACTGCTTACATATCTGGGACACTGTTGCTGTTACATACACACAGATATACTAGAACACATTACGGTACTGCTTACATATCTGGGACACTGTTGCTGTTACATACACAGATATACTAGAACACTTTACAGTACTGCTTACATATCTGGGACACTGTTGCTGTTACACACACAGATATACTAGAACACATTACAGTACTGCTTTTATATCTGGGACACTGTTGCTGTTACACACACAGATATACTAGAACACATTACAGTACTGCTTTTATATCTGGGACACTGTTGCTGTTACATGCACACAGATATACTAGAACACATTACAGTACTGCTTTTATATCTGGGACACTGTTGCTGTTACATACACAGATATACTACAACACATTACAGTACTGCTTACATATCTGGGACACTGTTGCTGTTACATACACACAGATATACTAGAACACATTACGGTACTGCTTACATATCTGGGACACTGTTGCTGTTACATACACAGATATACTAGAACACTTTACAGTACTGCTTACATATCTGGGACACTGTTGCTGTTACACACACAGATATACTAGAACACATTACAGTACTGCTTTTATATCTGGGACACTGTTGCTGTTACACACACAGATATACTAGAACACATTACAGTACTGCTTTTATATCTGGGACACTGTTGCTGTTACATACACACAGATATACTAGAACACATTACAGTACTGCTTTTATATCTGGGACAGTGTTGCTGTTACACACACAGATATACTAGAACACATTACAGTACTGCTTTTATATCTGGGACACTGTTGCTGTTACATGCACACAGATATACTAGAACACATTACAGTACTGCTTTTATATCTGGGACACTGTTGCTGTTACATACACAGATATACTAGAACACATTACAGTACTGCTTTTATATCTGGGACACTGTTGCTGTTATATACACAGATATACTAGGACACATTACAGTACTGCTTTTATATCTGGGACACTGTTGCTGTTATATACACAGATATACTAGGACACATTACAGTACTGCTTACATATCTGGGACACTGTTGCTGTTACATACACACAGATATACTAGAACACATTACAGTACTGCTTTTATATCTGGGACACTGTTGCTGTTACATACACACAGATATACTAGAACACATTACAGTACTGCTTACATATCTGGGACACTGTTGCTGTTACACACACAGATATACTAGAACACATTACAGTACTGCTTTTATATCTGGGACACTGTTGCTGTTACATACACAGATATACTAGAACACATTACAGTACTGCTTACATATCTGGGACACTGTTGCTGTTACACACACAGATATACTAGAACACATTACAGTACTGCTTTTATATCTGGGACACTGTTGCTGTTACACACACAGATATACTAGAACACATTACAGTACTGCTTTTATATCTGGGACACTGTTGCTGTTACATACACACAGATATACTAGAACACATTACAGTACTGCTTTTATATCTGGGACAGTGTTGCTGTTACACACACAGATATACTAGAACACATTACAGTACTGCTTTTATATCTGGGACACTGTTGCTGTTACATGCACACAGATATACTAGAACACATTACAGTACTGCTTTTATATCTGGGACACTGTTGCTGTTACATACACAGATATACTAGAACACATTACAGTACTGCTTTTATATCTGGGACACTGTTGCTGTTATATACACAGATATACTAGGACACATTACAGTACTGCTTTTATATCTGGGACACTGTTGCTGTTATATACACAGATATACTAGGACACATTACAGTACTGCTTACATATCTGGGACACTGTTGCTGTTACATACACACAGATATACTAGAACACATTACAGTACTGCTTTTATATCTGGGACACTGTTGCTGTTATATACACAGATATACTAGGACACATTACATTACTGCTTACATATCTGGGACACTGTTGCTGTTACATACACACAGATATACTAGAACACATTACAGTACTGCTTTTATATCTGGGACACTGTTGCTGTTACATACACACAGATATACTAGAACACATTACAGTACTGCTTACATATCTGGGACACTGTTGCTGTTACACACACACAGATATACGAGAACACATTACAGTACTGCTTTTATATCTGGGACACTGCTGCTGTTACATACACACAGATATACTAGAACACATTACAGTACTGCTTTTATATCTGGGACACTGTTGCTGTTACATACACACAGATATACTAGAACACGTTACAGTACTGCTTACATATCCGGGACACTGTTGCTGTTACACACACACAGATATACTAGAACACATTACAGTACTGCTTACATATCTGGGACACTGTTGCTGTTACACACACAGATATACTAGAACACATTACAGTACTGCTTACATATCTGGGACACTGTTGCTGTTACATACACAGATATACTAGAACGCATTACAGTACTGCTTTTATATCTGGGACACTGTTGCTGTTACATACACAGATATACTAGAACACATTACAGTACTGCTTACGTATCTGGGACACTGTTGCTGTTACACACACAGATATACTAGAACACATTTCAGTACTGCTTACATATCTGGGACACTGTTGCTGTTACATACACAGATATACTAGAACACATTACAGTACTGATTTTATATCTGAGACAGTGTTGCTGTTACACACACACAGATATACTAGAACACATTACAGTACTGCTTTGATATCTGGGACACTGTTGCTGTTACATACACAGATATACTAGAACACATTACAGTACTGCTTACATATCTGAGACAGTGTTGCTGTTACATATACACAGATATACAAGAACACATTACAGTACTGCTTTTATATCTGGGACAGTGTTGCTGTTACATACACACAGATATACTAGAACACATTACAGTACTGCTTACATATCTGGGACAATGTTGCTGTTACATACACACAGATATACTAGAACACATTACAGTACTGCTTTTATATCTGGGACACTGTTGCTGTTACATACACACAGATATACTAGAACACATTACAGTACTGCTTTTATATCTGGGACACTGTTGCTGTTACATACACAGATATACTAGAACACATTACAGTACTGTTTACATATCTGGGACAGTGTTGCTGTTACATACACAGATATACTAGAACACATTACAGTACTGCTTTTATATCTGAGACACTGTTGCTGTTACATACACACAGATATACTAGAACACATTACAGTACTGCTTACATATCTGGGACAGTGTTGCTGTTACATATACAGATATACTAGAACACATTACAGTACTGCTTACATATCTGGGACACTGTTGCTGTTACATACACACAGATATACAAGAACACATTACAGTACTGCTTACATATCTGGGACACTGTTGCTGTTACATACACAGATATACTAGAACACATTACAGTACTGCTTACATATCTGGGACACTGTTGCTGTTACATACACCGATATACTAGAACACATTACAGTACTGCTTACATATCTGGGACACTGTTGCTGTTACATACACAGATATACTAGAACACATTACAGTACTGCTTTTACATCTGGGACACTGTTGCTGTTACACACACAGATATACTAGAACACATTACAGTACTGCTTACATATCTGGGACAGTGTTGCTGTTACATACACACAGATATACTAGAACACATTACAGTACTGCTTTTATATCTGGGACACTGTTGCTGTTACATACACAGATATACTAGAACACATTACAGTACTGCTTTTATATCTGAGACAGTGTTGCTGTTACATACACACAGATATACTAGAACACATTACAGTACTGTTTACATATCTGGGACACTGTTGCTGTTACATACACAGATATACTAGAACACATTACAGTACTGATTTTATATCTGGGACACTGTTGCTGTTACATACACAGATATACTAGAACACATTACAGTACTGCTTTTATATCTGGGACACTGTTGCTGTTACACACACACAGATATACTAGAACACATTACAGTACTGCTTACATATCTGGGACACTGTTGCTGTTACATACACAGATATACTAGAACACATTACAGTACTGCTTACATATCTGGGACAGTGTTGCTGTTACACACATACAGATATACTAGAACACATTACAGTACTGCTTACATATCTGGGACAGTGTTGCTGTTACATACACACAGATATACTAGAACACGTTACAGTACTGCTTTTATATCTGAGACAGTGTTGCTGTTACATACACACAGATATACTAGAACACATTACAGTACTGCTTTTATATCTGAGACAGTGTTGCTGTTACATACACAGATATACTAGAACACATTACAGTACTGCTTTTATATCTGGGACACTGTTGCTGTTACATACACAGATATACTAGAACACATTACAGTACTGCTTACATATCTGGGACACTGTTGCTGTTACATACACAGATATACTAGAACACATTACAGTACTGCTTACATATCTGGGACAGTGTTGCTGTTACACACATACAGATATACTAGAACACATTACAGTACTGCTTACATATCTGGGACAGTGTTGCTGTTACATACACAGATATACTAGAACACATTACAGTACTGCTTACATATCTGGGACAGTGTTGCTGTTACACACACACAGATATACTAGAACACATTACAGTACTGCTTACATATCTGGGACAGTGTTGCTGTTACATACACAGATATACTAGAACACATTACAGTACTGCTTACATATCTGGGACACTGTTGCTGTTACATACACAGATATACTAGAACACATTACAGTACTGCTTTTATATCTGGGACACTGTTGCTGTTACACACACAGATATACTACAACACATTACAGTACTGCTTTTATATCTGGGACACTGTTGCTGTTACATACACAGATATACTAGAACACATTACAGTACTGCTTATATATCTGGGACACTGTTGCTGTTACATACACACAGATATACTAGAACACATTACAGTACTGCTTTTATATCTGGGACACTGTTGCTGTTACATACACAGATATACTACAACACATTACAGTAATGCTTTTATATCTGGGACACTGTTGCTGTTACACACACACAGATATACTAGAACACATTACAGTACTGCTTACATATCTGGGACAATGTTGCTGTTACATACACGCAGATATACTAGAACACATTACAGTACTGCTTTTATATCTGGGACACTGTTGCTGTTACATAAACACAGATATACTAGAACACATTAGAGTACTGCTTTTACATCTGGGACACTGTTGCTGTTACATACACAGATATACTAGAACACATTACAGTACTACTTTTATATCTGGGACAGTGTTGCTGTTACATACACAGATATACTAGAACACATTACAGTACTGCTTACATATCTGGGACAGTGTTGCTGTTACATACACAGATATACTAGAACACATTACAGTACTACTATTATATCTGGGACAGTGTTGCTGATCCATACACAGATATACTAGAACAGATTACAGTACTGCTTACATATCTGAGACAGTGTTGCTGTTACATACACACAGATATACTAGAACACATTACAGTACTGCTTTTATATCTGGGACAGTGTTGCTGTTACATACACAGATATACTAGAACACATTACAGTACTGCTTACATATCTGGGACAGTGTTGCTGTTACACACACACAGATATACTAGAACACATTATAGTACTGCTTACATATCTGGGACAGTGTTGCTGTTACATACACAGATATACTAGAACACATTACAGTACTGCTTTTATATCTGGGACACTGTTGCTGTTACATACACACAGATATACTAGAACACATTACAGTACTGCTTTTATATCTGGGACACTGTTGCTGTTACATACACACAGATATACTAGAACACATTACAGTACTGCTTACATATCTGGGACACTGTTGCTGTTGCACACACACTGATATACTAGAACACATTACAGTACTGCTTTTGTATCTGTGACACTGTTGCTGTTACATACACAGATATACTAGAACACATTACAGTACTGCTTACATATCTGGGACACTGTTGCTGTTACACACACAGATATACTAGAACACATTACAGTACTGCTTTTATATCTGGGACACTGTTGCTGTTAGACACACAAATATACTAGAACACATTACAGTACTGCTTTTATATCTGGGACACTGTTTCTCTTACACACACACAGATATACTAGAACACATTACACTACTGCTTTTATATCTGGGACATTGTTGCTGTTACATACACAGATATACTAGAACACATTACAGTACTGCTTACATATCTGGAACACGGTTGCTGTTACATACAGAAATATACTAGATCACATTACAGTACTGCTTACATATCTGGGACACTGTTGCTGTTACATACACAGATATACTAGAACACATTACAGTACTGCTTTTATATCTGGGACAATGTTGCTGTTAGATACACAGATATACTAGAACACATTACAGTACTGCTTTTATATCTGGGACACTGTTGCTGTTACATACACACAGATATACTAGAACACATTACAGTACTGCTTACATATCTGGGACAATGTTGCTGTTACATACACAGATATACTAGAACACATTACAGTACTGCTTACATATCTGGGACACTGTTGCTGTTACATACACACAGATATACTAGAACACATTACAGTACTGCTTACATATCTGGGACAGTGTTGCTGTTACATACACAGATATACTAGAACACATTACACTACTGCTTACATATCTGGGACACTGTTGCTGTTACATACACACAGATATACTAGAACACATTACAGTACTGCTTACATATCTGGGACACTGTTGCTGTTACATACACAGATATACTAGAACACATTACAGTACTGCTTACATATCTGGGACAGTGTTGCTGTTACATACACAGATATACTAGAACACATTACAGTACTGCTTACATATCTGGGACACTGTTGCTGTTACATACACAGATATACTAGAACACATTACAGTACTGCTTTTATATCTGGGACACTGTTGCTGTTACATACACAGATATACTAGAACACATTACAGTACTGCTTTTATATCTGGGACACTGTTGCTGTTACATACACACAGATATACTAGAACACATTACAGTACAGCTTTTATATCTGGGACACTGTTGCTGTTACATACACACAGATATACTAGAACACATTACAGTACTGCTTACATATCTGGGACACTGTTGCTGTTACACACACACAGATATACTAGAACACATTACAGTACTGCTTTTATATCTGGGACACTGTTGCTGTTACATACACACAGATATACTAGAACACATTACAGTACTGCTTACATATCTGTGACACTGTTGCTGTTACATACACAGATATACTAGAACACATTACAGTACTGCTTTTATATCTGGGACACTGTTGCTGTTAGACACACAGATATACTAGAACACATTACAGTAATGCTTTTATATCTGGGACACTGTTTCTGTTACACACACACAGATATACTAGAACACATTACAGTACTGCTTTTATATCTGGGACACTGTTGCTGTTACATACACACAGATATACTAGAACACATTACAGTACTGCTTACATATCTGTGACACTGTTGCTGTTACATACACAGATATACTAGAACACATTACAGTACTGCTTTTATATCTGGGACACTGTTGCTGTTAGACACACACAGATGTACTAGAACACATTACAGTACTGCTTTTATATCTGGGACACTATTGCTGTTACATACACACAGATATACTAGAACACGTTACAGTACTGCTTACATATCTGGGACACTGTTGCTGTTACACACACACAGATATACTAGAACACATTACAGTACTGCTTTTATATCTGAGACAGTGTTGCTGTTACATACACACAGATATACTAGAACACATTACAGTACTGCTTTTATATCTGGGACACTGTTGCTGTTACATACACAGATATACTAGAACACATTACAGTACTGCTTTTATTTCTGGGACAGTGTTGCTGTTACACACACAGATATACTAGAACACATGACAGTACTGCTTTTATATCTGGGACACTGCTGCTGTTACATACACACAGATATACTAGAACACATTACAGTACTGCTGTTATATCTGGGACACTGTTGCTGTTACATACACAGATATACTAGAACACATTACAGTACTGCTTACATATCTGGGACACGGTTGCTGTTACATACAGAAATATACTAGAACACATTACAGTACTGCTTTTATATCTGGGACACTGTTGCTGTTACATACACACAGATATACTATAACACATTACAGTACTGCTTACATATCTGGGACAGTGTTGCTGTTACATACACAGATATACTAGAACACATTACAGTACTGCTTACATATCTGGGACACTGTTGCTGTTACATACACAGATATACTAGAACACATTACAGTACTGCTTACATATCTGGGACACTGTTGCGGTTACATACACAGATATACTAGAACACATTACAGTACTGCTTTTATATCTGGGACAATGTTGCTGTTACATACACAGATATACTAGAACACATTACAGTACTGCTTTTATATCTGGGACACTGTTGCTGTTACATACACACAGATATACTAGAACACATTACAGTACTGCTTACATATCTGGGACAATGTTGCTGTTACATACACAGATATACTAGAACACATTACAGTACTGCTTACATATCTGGGACAGTGTTGCTGTTACATACACACAGATATACTAGAACACATTACAGTACTGCTTACATATCTGGGACACTGTTGCTGTTACATACACACAGATATACTAGAACACATTACAGTACTGCTTACATATCTGGGACAGTGTTGCTGTTACATACACAGATATACTAGAACACATTACAGTACTGCTTTTATATCTGGGACACTGTTGCTGTTACATACACACAGATATACTAGAACACATTACAGTACTGCTTACATATCTGGGACACTGTTGCTGTTACACACACACTGATATACTAGAACACATTACAGTACTGCTTTTATATCTGGGACACTGTTGCTGTTACATACACACAGATATACTAGAACACATTACAGTACTGCTTACATATCTGTGACACTGTTGCTGTTACATACACAGATATACTAGAACACATTACAGTAATGTTTACATATCTGGGACACTGTTGCTGTTACACACACAGATATACTAGAACACATTACAGTACTGCTTTTATATCTGGGACACTGTTGCTGTTAGACACACAGATATACTAGAACACATTACAGTACTGCTTTTATATCTGGGACACTGTTTCTGTTACACACACACAGATATACTAGAACACATTACAGTACTGCTTTTATATCTGGGACACTGTTGCTGTTACATACACACAGATATACTAGAACACGTTACAGTACTGCTTACATATCTGGGACACTGTTGCTGTTACACACACACAGATATACTAGAACACATTACAGTACTGCTTTTATATCTGGGACACTGTTGCTGTTACATACACACAGATATACTAGAACACATTACAGTACTGCTTACATATCTGGGACAGTGTTGCTGTTACACACACACAGATATACTAGAACACATTACAGTACTGCTTACATATCTGGGACAGTGTTGCTGTTACATACACAGATATACTAGAACACATTACAGTACTGCTTACATATCTGGGACACTGTTGCTGTTACATACACAGATATACTAGAACACATTACAGTACTGCTTTTATATCTGGGACACTGTTGCTGTTACACACACAGATATACTACAACACATTACAGTACTGCTTTTATATCTGGGACACTGTTGCTGTTACATACACAGATATACTAGAACACATTACAGTAATGCTTTTATATCTGGGACACTGTTTCTGTTACACACACACAGATATACTAGAACACATTACAGTACTGCTTACATATCTGGGACAATGTTGCTGTTACATACACGCAGATATACTAGAACACATTACAGTACTGCTTTTATATCTGGGACACTGTTGCTGTTACATACACACAGATATACTAGAACACATTAGAGTACTGCTTTTACATCTGGGACACTGTTGCTGTTACATACACAGATATACTAGAACACATTACAGTACTACTTTTATATCTGGGACAGTGTTGCTGTTACATACACAGATATACTAGAACACATTACAGTACTGCTTACATATCTGGGACAGTGTTGCTGTTACATACACACAGATATACTAGAACACATTACAGTACTACTTTTATATCTGGGACAGTGTTGCTGTTACATACACAGATATACTAGAACAGATTACAGTACTGCTTACATATCTGAGACACTGTTGCTGTTACATACACACAGATATACTAGAACACAGTACAGTACTGCTTACATATCTGGGACAGTGTTGCTGTTACATACACAGATATACTAGAACACATTACAGTACTGCTTACATATCTGGGACAGTGTTGCTGTTACACACACACAGATATACTAGAACACATTACAGTACTGCTTACATATCTGGGACAGTGTTGCTGTTACATACACAGATATACTAGAACACATTACAGTACTGCTTACATATCTGGGACACTGTTGCTGTTACATACACAGATATACTAGAACACATTACAGTACTGCTTTTATATCTGGGACACTGTTGCTGTTACATACACAGATATACTAGAACACATTACAGTAATGTTTACATATCTGGGACACTGTTGCTGTTACATACACAGATATACTAGAACACATTACAGTAATGTTTACATATCTGGGACACTGTTGCTGTTACACACAGAGATATACTAGAAGACATTACAGTACTGCTTTTATATCTGGGACACTGTTGCTGTTAGACACACAGATATACTAGAACACATTACAGTACTGCTTTTATATCTGGGACACTGTTTCTGTTACACACACACAGATATACTAGAACACATTACAGTACTGCTTTTATATCTGGGACACTGTTGCTGTTACATACACACAGATATACTAGAACACGTTACAGTACTGCTTACATATCTGGGACACTGTTGCTGTTACACACACACAGATATACTAGAACACATTACAGTACTGCTTTTATATCTGGGACACTGTTGCTGTTACATACTCACAGATATACTAGAACGCATTACAGTACTGCTTACATATCTGGGACAGTGTTGCTGTTACACACACACAGATATACTAGAACACATTACAGTACTGCTTACATATCTGGGACAGTGTTGCTGTTACATACACAGATATACTAGAACACATTACAGTACTGCTTACATATCTGGGACACTGTTGCTGTTACATACACAGATATAATAGAACACATTACAGTACTGCTTTTATATCTGGGACACTGTTGCTGTTACACACACAGATATACTACAACACATTACAGTACTGCTTTTATATCTGGGACACTGTTGCTGTTACATACAGAGATATACTAGAACACATTACAGTACTGCTTATATATCTGGGACACTGTTGCTGTTACATACACACAGATATACTAGAACACATTACAGTACTGCTTTTATATCTGGGACACTGTTGCTGTTACATACACAGATATACTAGAACACATTACAGTAATGCTTTTATATCTGGGACACTGTTTCTGTTACACACACACAGATATACTAGAACACATTACAGTACTGCTTACATATCTGGGACAATGTTGCTGTTACATACACGCAGATATACTAGAACACATTACAGTACTGCTTTTATATCTGGGACACTGTTGCTGTTACATACACACAGATATACTAGAACACATTAGAGTACTGCTTTTACATCTGGGACACTGTTGCTGTTACATACACAGATATACTAGAACACATTACAGTACTGCTTACATATCTGGGACACTGTTGCGGTTACATACACAGATATACTAGAACACATTACAGTACTGCTTTTATATCTGGGACAATGTTGCTGTTACATACACAGATATACTAGAACACATTACAGTACTGCTTTTATATCTGGGACACTGTTGCTGTTACATACACACAGATATACTAGAACACATTACAGTACTGCTTACATATCTGGGGCACTGTTGCTGTTACATACACACAGATATACTAGAACACATTACAGTACTGCTTTTATATCTGGGACAATGTTGCTGTTACATACACACAGATATACTAGAACACATTACAGTACTGCTTACATATCTGTGACACTGTTGCTGTTACATACACAGATATACTAGAACACATTACAGTAATGTTTACATATCTGGGACACTGTTGCTGTTACACACACAGATATACTAGAACACATTACAGTACTGCTTTTATATCTGGGACACTGTTGCTGTTAGACACACAGATATACTAGAACACATTACAGTACTGCTTTTATATCTGGGACACTGTTTCTGTTACACACACACAGATATACTAGAACACATTACAGTACTGCTTTTATATCTGGGACACTGTTGCTGTTACATACACACAGATATACTAGAACACGTTACAGTACTGCTTACATATCTGGGACACTGTTGCTGTTACACACACACAGATATACTAGAAAACATTACAGTACTGCTTTTATATCTGGGACACTGTTGCTGTTACATACACACAGATATACTAGAACACATTACAGTACTGCTTACATATCTGGGACAGTGTTGCTGTTACACACACACAGATATACTAGAACACATTACAGTACTGCTTACATATCTGGGACAGTGTTGCTGTTACATACACAGATATACTAGAACACATTACAGTACTGCTTACATATCTGGGACACTGTTGCTGTTACATACACAGATATACTAGAACACATTACAGTACTGCTTTTATATCTGGGACACTGTTGCTGTTACACACACAGATATACTACAACACATTACAGTACTGATTTTACATCTGGGACACTGTTGCTGTTACATACACAGATATACTAGAACACATTACAGTACTTCTTATATATCTGGGACACTGTTGCTGTTACATACACACAGATATACTAGAACACATTACAGTACTGCTTTTATATCTGGGACACTGTTGCTGTTACATACACAGATATACTAGAACGCATTACAGTAATGCTTCTATATCTGGGACACTGTTTCTGTTACACACACACAGATATACTAGAACACATTACAGTACTGCTTACATATCTGGGACAATGTTGCTGTTACATACACGCAGATATACTAGAACACATTACAGTACTGCTTTTATATCTGGGACACTGTTGCTGTTACATACACACAGATATACTAGAACACATTAGAGTACTGCTTTTACATCTGGGACACTGTTGCAGTTACATACACAGATATACTAGAACACATTACAGTACTACTTTTATATCTGGGACAGTGTTGCTGTTACATACACAGATATACTAGAACAGATTACAGTACTGCTTACATATCTGAGACACTGTTGCTGTTACATACACACAGATATACTAGAACACATTACAGTACTGCTTACATATCTGGGACAGTGTTGCTGTTACATACACAGATATACTAGAACACATTACAGTACTGCTTACATATCTGGGACAGTGTTGCTGTTACACACACACAGATATACTAGAACACATTACAGTACTGCTTACATATCTGGGACAGTATTGCTGTTACATACACAGATATACTAGAACACATTACAGTACTGCTTACATATCTGGGACACTGTTGCTGTTACATACACAGATATACTAGAACACATTTCAGTACTGCTTTTATATCTGGGACACTGTTGCTGTTACATACACAGATATACTAGAACACATTACAGTACTGCTTTTATATCTGGGACACTGTTGCTGTTACATACACACAGATATACTAGAACACATTACAGTAATGCTTTTATATCTGGGACACTGTTGCTGTTACATACACACAGATATACTAGAACACATTACAGTACTGCTTATATATCTGGGACACTGTTGCTGTTACACACACACTGATATACTAGAACACATTACAGTACTGCTTTTATATCTGGGACACTGTTGCTGTTACATACACACAGATATACTATAACACATTACAGTACTGCTTACATATCTGTGACACTGTTGCTGTTACATACACAGATATACTAGAACACATTACAGTACTGCTTACATATCTGGGACACTGTTGCTGTTACACACACAGATATACTAGAACACATTACAGTACTGCTTTTATATCTGGGACACTGTTGCTGTTAGACACACAAATATACTAGAACACATTACAGTACTGCTTTTATATCTGGGACACTGTTTCTCTTACACACACACAGATATACTAGAACACATTACAGTACTGCTTTTATATCTGGGACACTGTTGCTGTTACATACACAGATATACTAGAACACATTACAGTACTGCTTACATATCTGGGACACGGTTGCTGTTACATACAGAAATATACTAGATCACATTACAGTACTGCTTACATATCTGGGACACTGTTGCTGTTACATACACAGATATACTAGAACACTTTACAGTACTGCTTTTATATCTGGGACAATGTTGCTGTTAGATACACAGATATACTAGAACACATTACAGTACTGCTTTTATATCTGGGACACTGTTGCTGTTACATACACACAGATATACTAGAACACATTACAGTACTGCTTACATATCTGGGACAATGTTGCTGTTACATACACAGATATACTAGAACACATTACAGTACTGCTTACATATCTGGGTCACTGTTGCTGTTACATACACACAGATATACTAGAACACATTACAGTACTGCTTACATATCTGGGACAGTGTTGCTGTTACATACACAGATATACTAGAACACATTACAGTACTGCTTACATATCTGGGACACTGTTGCTGTTACATACACAGATATACTAGAACACATTACAGTACTGCTTTTATATCTGGGACACTGTTGCTGTTACACACACAGATATACTACAACACATTACAGTACTGCTTTTATATCTGGGACACTGTTGCTGTTACATACACAGATATACTAGAACACATTACAGTAATGCTTTTATATCTGGGACACTGTTTCTGTTACACACACACAGATATACTAGAACACATTACAGTACTGCTTACATATCTGGGACAATGTTGCTGTTACATACACGCAGATATACTAGAACACATTACAGTACTGCTTTTATATCTGGGACACTGTTGCTGTTACATACACACAGATATACTAGAACACATTAGAGTACTGCTTTTACATCTGGGACACTGTTGCTGTTACATACACAGATATACTAGAACACATTACAGTACTGCTTACATATCTGGGACAGTGTTGCTGTTACATACACACAGATATACTAGAACACATTACAGTACTACTTTTATATCTGGGACAGTGTTGCTGTTACATACACAGATATACTAGAACAGATTACAGTACTGCTTACATATCTGAGACACTGTTGCTGTTACATACACACAGATATACTAGAACACAGTACAGTACTGCTTACATATCTGGGACAGTGTTGCTGTTACATACACAGATATACTAGAACACATTACAGTACTGCTTACATATCTGGGACAGTGTTGCTGTTACACACACACAGATATACTAGAACACATTACAGTACTGCTTACATATCTGGGACAGTGTTGCTGTTACATACACAGATATACTAGAACACATTACAGTACTGCTTACATATCTGGGACACTGTTGCTGTTACATACACAGATATACTAGAACACATTACAGTACTGCTTTTATATCTGGGACACTGTTGCTGTTACATACACAGATATACTAGAACACATTACAGTAATGTTTACATATCTGGGACACTGTTGCTGTTACATACACAGATATACTAGAACACATTACAGTAATGTTTACATATCTGGGACACTGTTGCTGTTACACACAGAGATATACTAGAAGACATTACAGTACTGCTTTTATATCTGGGACACTGTTGCTGTTAGACACACAGATATACTAGAACACATTACAGTACTGCTTTTATATCTGGGACACTGTTTCTGTTACACACACACAGATATACTAGAACACATTACAGTACTGCTTTTATATCTGGGACACTGTTGCTGTTACATACACACAGATATACTAGAACACGTTACAGTACTGCTTACATATCTGGGACACTGTTGCTGTTACACACACACAGATATACTAGAACACATTACAGTACTGCTTTTATATCTGGGACACTGTTGCTGTTACATACTCACAGATATACTAGAACGCATTACAGTACTGCTTACATATCTGGGACAGTGTTGCTGTTACACACACACAGATATACTAGAACACATTACAGTACTGCTTACATATCTGGGACAGTGTTGCTGTTACATACACAGATATACTAGAACACATTACAGTACTGCTTACATATCTGGGACACTGTTGCTGTTACATACACAGATATAATAGAACACATTACAGTACTGCTTTTATATCTGGGACACTGTTGCTGTTACACACACAGATATACTACAACACATTACAGTACTGCTTTTATATCTGGGACACTGTTGCTGTTACATACAGAGATATACTAGAACACATTACAGTACTGCTTATATATCTGGGACACTGTTGCTGTTACATACGCACAGATATGCTAGAACACATTACAGTACTGCTTTTATATCTGGGACACTGTTGCTGTTACATACACAGATATACTAGAACACATTACAGTAATGCTTTTATATCTGGGACACTGTTTCTGTTACACACACACACATATACTAGAACACATTACAGTACTGCTTACATATCTGGGACAATGTTGCTGTTACATACACGCAGATATACTAGAACACATTACAGTACTGCTTTTATATCTGGGACACTGTTGCTGTTACATACACACAGATATACTAGAACACATTAGAGTACTGCTTTTACATCTGGGACACTGTTGCTGTTACATACACAGATATACTAGAACACATTACAGTACTACTTTTATATCTGGGACAGTGTTGCTGTTACATACACAGATATACTAGAACACATTACAGTACTGCTTACATATCTGGGACAGTGTTGCTGTTACATACACACAGATATACTAGAACACATTACAGTACTACTTTTATATCTGGGACAGTGTTGCTGTTACATACACAGATATACTAGAACAGATTACAGTACTGCTTACATATCTGAGACACTGTTGCTGTTACATACACACAGATATACTAGAACACATTACAGTACTGCTTACATATCTGGGACAGTGTTGCTGTTACATACACAGATATACTAGAACACATTACAGTACTGCTTACATATCTGGGACAGTGTTGCTGTTACACACACACAGATATACTAGAACACATTACAGTACTGCTTACATATCTGGGACAGTGTTGCTGTTACATACACAGATATACTAGAACACATTACAGTACTGCTTACATATCTGGGACACTGTTGCTGTTACATACACAGATATACTAGAACACATTACAGTACTGCTTTTATATCTGGGACACTGTTGCTGTTACATACACACAGATATACTAGAACACATTACAGTACTGCTTACATATCTGGGACAGTGTTGCTGTTACATACACAGATATACTAGAACACATTACAGTACTGCTTTTATATCTGGGACAATGTTGCTGTTACATACACACAGATATACTAGAACACATTACAGTACTGCTTACATATCTGGGACACTGTTGCTGTTACACACACACTGATATACTAGAACACATTACAGTACTGCTTTTATATCTGGGACACTGTTGCTGTTACATACACACAGATATACTAGAACACATTACAGTACTGCTTACATATCTGTGACACTGTTGTTGTTACATACACAGATATACTAGAACACATTACAGTAATGTTTACATATCTGGGACACTGTTGCTGTTACACACACAGATATACTAGAACACATTACAGTACTGCTTTTATATCTGGGACACTGTTGCTGTTAGACACACAGATATACTAGAACACATTACAGTACTGCTTTTATATCTGGGACACTGTTTCTGTTACACACACACAGATATACTAGAACACATTACAGTACTGCTTTTATATCTGGGACACTGTTGCTGTTACATACACACAGATATACTAGAACACGTTACAGTACTGCTTACATATCTGGGACACTGTTGCTGTTACACACACACAGATATACTAGAACACATTACAGTACTGCTTTTATATCTGGGACACTGTTGCTGTTACATACACACAGATATACTAGAACACATTACAGTACTGCTTACATATCTGGGACAGTGTTGCTGTTACACACACACAGATATACTAGAACACATTACAGTACTGCTTACATATCTGGGACAGTGTTGCTGTTACATACACAGATATACTAGAACACATTACAGTACTGCTTACATATCTGGGACACTGTTGCTGTTACATACACAGATATACTAGAACACATTACAGTACTGCTTTTATATCTGGGACACTGTTGCTGTTACACACACAGATATACTACAACACATTACAGTACTGCTTTTACATCTGGAACACTGTTGCTGTTACATACACAGATATACTAGAACACATTACAGTACTGCTTATATATCTGGGACACTGTTGCTGTTACATACACACAGATATACTAGAACACATTACAGTACTGCTTTTATATCTGGGACACTGTTGCTGTTACATACACAGATATACTAGAACACATTACAGTAATGCTTCTATATCTGGGACACTGTTTCTGTTACACACACACAGATATACTAGAACACATTACAGTACTGCTTACATATCTGGGACAATGTTGCTGTTACATACACGCAGATATACTAGAACACATTACAGTACTGCTTTTATATCTGGGACACTGTTGCTGTTACATACACACAGATATACTAGAACACATTAGAGTACTGCTTTTACATCTGGGACACTGTTGCTGTTACATACACAGATATACTAGAACACATTACAGTACTACTTTTATATCTGGGACAGTGTTGCTGTTACATACACAGATATACTAGAACACATTACAGTACTGCTTACATATCTGGGACACTGTTGCTGTTACATACACACAGATATACTAGAACACATTACAGTACTACTTTTATATCTGGGACAGTGTTGCTGTTACATACACAGATATACTAGAACAGATTACAGTACTGCTTACATATCTGAGACACTGTTGCTGTTACATACACACAGATATACTAGAACACATTACAGTACTGCTTACATATCTGGGACAGTGTTGCTGTTACATACACAGATATACTAGAACACATTACAGTACTGCTTACATATCTGGGACAGTGTTGCTGTTACACACACACAGATATACTAGAACACATTACAGTACTGCTTACATATCTGGGACAGTGTTGCTGTTACATACACAGATATACTAGAACACATTACAGTACTGCTTACATATCTGGGACACTGTTGCTGTTACATACACAGATATACTAGAACACATTACAGTACTGCTTTTATATCTGGGACACTGTTGCTGTACATACACAGATATACTAGAACACATTACAGTACTGCTTTTATATCTGGGACACTGTTGCTGTTACATACACAGAGATATACTAGAACACATTACAGTACTGCTTTTATATCTGGGACACTGTTGCTGTTACATACACACAGATATACTAGAACACATTACAGTACTGCTTACATATCTGGGACACTGTTGCTGTTACACACACACTGATATACTAGAACACATTACAGTACTGCTTTTATATCTGGGACACTGTTGCTGTTACATACACAGATATACTAGAACACATTACAGTACTGCTTACATATCTGGGACACGGTTGCTGTTACATACAGAAATATACTAGATCACATTACAGTACTGCTTACATATCTGGGACACTGTTGCTGTTACATACACAGATATACTAGAACATATTACAGTACTGCTTTTATATCTGGGACACTGTTGCTGTTACATACACACAGATATACTAGAACACATTACAGTACTGCTTACATATCTGGGACAATGTTGCTGTTACATACACAGATATACTAGAACACATTACAGTACTGCTTACATATCTGGGACACTGTTGCTGTTACATACACACAGATATACTAGAACACATTACAGTACTGCTTTTATATCTGGGACACTGTTGCTGTTAGACACACAGATATACTAGAACACATTACAGTACTGCTTTTATATCTGGGACACTGTTTCTGTTACACACACACAGATATACTAGAACACATTACAGTACTGCTTTTATATCTGGGACACTGTTTCTGTTACACACACACAGATATACTAGAACACATTACAGTACTGCTTTTATATCTGGGACACTGTTGCTGTTACATACACACAGATATACTAGAACACGTTACAGTACTGCTTACATATCTGGGACACTGTTGCTGTTACACACACACAGATATACTAGAACACATTACAGTACTGCTTTTATATCTGGGACACTGTTGCTGTTACATACACACAGATATACTAGAACACATTACAGTACTGCTTACATATCTGGGACAGTGTTGCTGTTACACACACAGAGATATACTAGAACACATTACAGTACTGCTTACATATCTGGGACAGTGTTGCTGTTACATACACAGATATACTAGAACACATTACAGTACTGCTTACATATCTGGGACACTGTTGCTGTTACATACACAGATATACTAGAACACATTACAGTACTGCTTTTATATCTGGGACACTGTTGCGGTTACACACACAGATATACTACAACACATTACAGTACTGCTTTTATATCTGGGACACTGTTGCTGTTAAATACACAGATATACTAGAACACATTACAGTACTGCTTATATATCTGGGACACTGTTGCTGTTACATACACACAGATATACTAGAACACATTACAGTACTGCTTTTATATCTGGGACACTGTTGCTGTTACATACACAGATATACTAGAACACATTACAGTAATGCTTTTATATCTGGGACACTGTTTCTGTTACACACACACAGATATACTAGAACACATTACAGTACTGCTTACATATCTGGGACAATGTTGCTGTTACATACACGCAGATATACTAGAACACATTACAGTACTGCTTTTATATCTGGGACACTGTTGCTGTTACATACACACAGATATACTAGAACACATTAGAGTACTGCTTTTACATCTGGGACACTGTTGCTGTTACATACACAGATATACTAGAACACATTACAGTACTGCTTACATATCTGGGACACTGTTGCGGTTACATACACAGATATACTAGAACACATTACAGTACTGCTTTTATATCTGGGACAATGTTGCTGTTACATACACAGATATACTAGAACACATTACAGTACTGCTTTTATATCTGGGACACTGTTGCTGTTACATACACACAGATATACTAGAACACATTACAGTACTGCTTACATATCTGGGGCACTGTTGCTGTTACATACACACAGATATACTAGAACACATTACAGTACTGCTTTTATATCTGGGACAATGTTGCTGTTACATACACACAGATATACTAGAACACATTACAGTACTGCTTACATATCTGTGACACTGTTGCTGTTACATACACAGATATACTAGAACACATTACAGTAATGTTTACATATCTGGGACACTGTTGCTGTTACACACACAGATATACTAGAACACATTACAGTACTGCTTTTATATCTGGGACACTGTTGCTGTTAGACACACAGATATACTAGAACACATTACAGTACTGCTTTTATATCTGGGACACTGTTTCTGTTACACACACACAGATATACTAGAACACATTACAGTACTGCTTTTATATCTGGGACACTGTTGCTGTTACATACACACAGATATACTAGAACACGTTACAGTACTGCTTACATATCTGGGACACTGTTGCTGTTACACACACACAGATATACTAGAAAACATTACAGTACTGCTTTTATATCTGGGACACTGTTGCTGTTACATACACACAGATATACTAGAACACATTACAGTACTGCTTACATATCTGGGACAGTGTTGCTGTTACACACACACAGATATACTAGAACACATTACAGTACTGCTTACATATCTGGGACAGTGTTGCTGTTACATACACAGATATACTAGAACACATTACAGTACTGCTTACATATCTGGGACAGTGTTGCTGTTACACACACACAGATATACTAGAACACATTACAGTACTGCTTACATATCTGGGACAGTGTTGCTGTTACATACACAGATATACTAGAACACATTACAGTACTGCTTACATATCTGGGACACTGTTGCTGTTACATACACAGATATACTAGAACACATTACAGTACTGCTTTTATATCTGGGACACTGTTGCTGTACATACACAGATATACTAGAACACATTACAGTACTGCTTTTATATCTGGGACACTGTTGCTGTTACATACACAGAGATATACTAGAACACATTACAGTACTGCTTTTATATCTGGGACACTGTTGCTGTTACATACACACAGATATACTAGAACACATTACAGTACTGCTTACATATCTGGGACACTGTTGCTGTTACACACACACTGATATACTAGAACACATTACAGTACTGCTTTTATATCTGGGACACTGTTGCTGTTACATACACAGATATACTAGAACACATTACAGTACTGCTTACATATCTGGGACACGGTTGCTGTTACATACAGAAATATACTAGATCACATTACAGTACTGCTTACATATCTGGGACACTGTTGCTGTTACATACACAGATATACTAGAACATATTACAGTACTGCTTTTATATCTGGGACACTGTTGCTGTTACATACACACAGATATACTAGAACACATTACAGTACTGCTTACATATCTGGGACAATGTTGCTGTTACATACACAGATATACTAGAACACATTACAGTACTGCTTACATATCTGGGACACTGTTGCTGTTACATACACACAGATATACTAGAACACATTACAGTACTGCTTTTATATCTGGGACACTGTTGCTGTTAGACACACAGATATACTAGAACACATTACAGTACTGCTTTTATATCTGGGACACTGTTTCTGTTACACACACACAGATATACTAGAACACATTACAGTACTGCTTTTATATCTGGGACACTGTTTCTGTTACACACACACAGATATACTAGAACACATTACAGTACTGCTTTTATATCTGGGACACTGTTGCTGTTACATACACACAGATATACTAGAACACGTTACAGTACTGCTTACATATCTGGGACACTGTTGCTGTTACACACACACAGATATACTAGAACACATTACAGTACTGCTTTTATATCTGGGACACTGTTGCTGTTACATACACACAGATATACTAGAACACATTACAGTACTGCTTACATATCTGGGACAGTGTTGCTGTTACACACACAGAGATATACTAGAACACATTACAGTACTGCTTACATATCTGGGACAGTGTTGCTGTTACATACACAGATATACTAGAACACATTACAGTACTGCTTACATATCTGGGACACTGTTGCTGTTACATACACAGATATACTAGAACACATTACAGTACTGCTTTTATATCTGGGACACTGTTGCTGTTACACACACAGATATACTACAACACATTACAGTACTGCTTTTATATCTGGGACACTGTTGCTGTTAAATACACAGATATACTAGAACACATTACAGTACTGCTTATATATCTGGGACACTGTTGCTGTTACATACACACAGATATACTAGAACACATTACAGTACTGCTTTTATATCTGGGACACTGTTGCTGTTACATACACAGATATACTAGAACACATTACAGTAATGCTTTTATATCTGGGACACTGTTTCTGTTACACACACACAGATATACTAGAACACATTACAGTACTGCTTACATATCTGGGACAATGTTGCTGTTACATACACGCAGATATACTAGAACACATTACAGTACTGCTTTTATATCTGGGACACTGTTGCTGTTACATACACACAGATATACTAGAACACATTAGAGTACTGCTTTTACATCTGGGACACTGTTGCTGTTACATACACAGATATACTAGAACACATTACAGTACTGCTTACATATCTGGGACACTGTTGCGGTTACATACACAGATATACTAGAACACATTACAGTACTGCTTTTATATCTGGGACAATGTTGCTGTTACATACACAGATATACTAGAACACATTACAGTACTGCTTTTATATCTGGGACACTGTTGCTGTTACATACACACAGATATACTAGAACACATTACAGTACTGCTTACATATCTGGGGCACTGTTGCTGTTACATACACACAGATATACTAGAACACATTACAGTACTGCTTTTATATCTGGGACAATGTTGCTGTTACATACACACAGATATACTAGAACACATTACAGTACTGCTTACATATCTGTGACACTGTTGCTGTTACATACACAGATATACTAGAACACATTACAGTAATGTTTACATATCTGGGACACTGTTGCTGTTACACACACAGATATACTAGAACACATTACAGTACTGCTTTTATATCTGGGACACTGTTGCTGTTAGACACACAGATATACTAGAACACATTACAGTACTGCTTTTATATCTGGGACACTGTTTCTGTTACACACACACAGATATACTAGAACACATTACAGTACTGCTTTTATATCTGGGACACTGTTGCTGTTACATACACACAGATATACTAGAACACGTTACAGTACTGCTTACATATCTGGGACACTGTTGCTGTTACACACACACAGATATACTAGAAAACATTACAGTACTGCTTTTATATCTGGGACACTGTTGCTGTTACATACACACAGATATACTAGAACACATTACAGTACTGCTTACATATCTGGGACAGTGTTGCTGTTACACACACACAGATATACTAGAACACATTACAGTACTGCTTACATATCTGGGACAATGTTGCTGTTACATACACGCAGATATACTAGAACACATTACAGTACTGCTTTTATATCTGGGACACTGTTGCTGTTACATACACACAGATATACTAGAACACATTAGAGTACTGCTTTTACATCTGGGACACTGTTGCAGTTACATACACAGATATACTAGAACACATTACAGTACTACTTTTTTTTTTGTACAGTGTTGCTGTTACATACACAGATATACTAGAACAGATTACAGTACTGCTTACATATCTGAGACACTGTTGCTGTTACATACACACAGATATACTAGAACACATTACAGTACTGCTTACATATCTGGGACAGTGTTGCTGTTACATACACAGATATACTAGAACACATTACAGTACTGCTTACATATCTGGGACAGTGTTGCTGTTACACACACACAGATATACTAGAACACATTACAGTACTGCTTACATATCTGGGACAGTATTGCTGTTACATACACAGATATACTAGAACACATTACAGTACTGCTTACATATCTGGGACACTGTTGCTGTTACATACACAGATATACTAGAACACATTTCAGTACTGCTTTTATATCTGGGACACTGTTGCTGTTACATACACAGATATACTAGAACACATTACAGTACTGCTTTTATATCTGGGACACTGTTGCTGTTACATACACACAGATATACTAGAACACATTACAGTACTGCTTTTATATCTGGGACACTGTTGCTGTTACATACACACAGATATACTAGAACACATTACAGTACTGCTTACATATCTGGGACACTGTTGCTGTTACACACACACTGATATACTAGAACACATTACAGTACTGCTTTTATATCTGGGACACTGTTGCTGTTACATACACACAGATATACTATAACACATTACAGTACTGCTTACATATCTGTGACACTGTTGCTGTTACATACACAGATATACTAGAACACATTACAGTACTGCTTACATATCTGGGACACTGTTGCTGTTACACACACAGATATACTAGAACACATTACAGTACTGCTTTTATATCTGGGACACTGTTGCTGTTAGACACACAAATATACTAGAACACATTACAGTACTGCTTTTATATCTGGGACACTGTTTCTCTGACACACACACAGATATACTAGAACACATTACAGTACTGCTTTTATATCTGGGACACTGTTGCTGTTACATACACAGATATACTAGAACACATTACAGTACTGCTTACATATCTGGGACACGGTTGCTGTTACATACAGAAATATACTAGATCACATTACAGTACTGCTTACATATCTGGGACACTGTTGCTGTTACATACACAGATATACTAGAACACTTTACAGTACTGCTTTTATATCTGGGACAATGTTGCTGTTAGATACACAGATATACTAGAACACATTACAGTACTGCTTTTATATCTGGGACACTGTTGCTGTTACATACACACAGATATACTAGAACACATTACAGTACTGCTTACATATCTGGGACAATGTTGCTGTTACATACACAGATATACTAGAACACATTACAGTACTGCTTACATATCTGGGTCACTGTTGCTGTTACATACACACAGATATACTAGAACACATTACAGTACTGCTTACATATCTGGGACAGTGTTGCTGTTACATACACAGATATACTAGAACACATTACAGTACTGCTTACATATCTGGGACACTGTTGCTGTTACATACACAGATATACTAGAACACATTACAGTACTGCTTTTATATCTGGGACACTGTTGCTGTACATACACAGATATACTAGAACACATTACAGTACTGCTTTTATATCTGGGACACTGTTGCTGTTACATACACAGAGATATACTAGAACACATTACAGTACTGCTTTTATATCTGGGACACTGTTGCTGTTACATACACACAGATATACTAGAACACATTACAGTACTGCTTACATATCTGGGACACTGTTGCTGTTACACACACACTGATATACTAGAACACATTACAGTACTGCTTTTATATCTGGGACACTGTTGCTGTTACATACACAGATATACTAGAACACATTACAGTACTGCTTACATATCTGGAACACGGTTGCTGTTACATACAGAAATATACTAGATCACATTACAGTACTGCTTACATATCTGGGACACTGTTGCTGTTACATACACAGATATACTAGAACACATTACAGTACTGCTTTTATATCTGGGACACTGTTGCTGTTACATACACACAGATATACTAGAACACATTACAGTACTGCTTACATATCTGGGACAATGTTGCTGTTACATACACAGATATACTAGAACACATTACAGTACTGCTTACATATCTGGGACACTGTTGCTGTTACATACACACAGATATACTAGAACACATTAGAGTACTGCTTACATATCTGGGACAGTGTTGCTGTTACATACACAGATATACTAGAACACATTACAGTACTGCTTACATATCTGGGACACTGTTGCTGTTACATACACACAGATATACTAGAACACGTTACAGTACTGCTTACATATCTGGGACACTGTTGCTGTTACATACACAGATATACTAGAACACATTACAGTACTGCTTACATATCTGGGACAGTGTTGCTGTTACATACACAGATATACTAGAACACATTACAGTACTGCTTACATATCTGGGACACTGTTGCTGTTACATACACAGATATACTAGAACACATTACAGTACTGCTTTTATATCTGGGACACTGTTGCTGTTACATACACAGATATACTAGAACACATTACAGTACTGCTTTTATATCTGGGACACTGTTGCTGTTACATACACACAGATATACTAGAACTCATTACAGTACTGCTTACATATCTGGGACACTGTTGCTGTTACACACACACTGATATACTAGAACACATTACAGTACTGCTTTTATATCTGGGACACTGTTGCTGTTACATACACACAGATATACTATAACACATTACAGTACTGCTTACATATCTGTGACACTGTTGCTGTTACATACACAGATATACTAGAACACATTACAGTACTGCTTACATATCTGTGACACTGTTGCTGTTACACACACAGATATACTAGAACACATTACAGTACTGCTTTTATATCTGGGACACTGTTGCTGTTAGACACACAAATATACTAGAACACATTACAGTACTGCTTTTATATCTGGGACACTGTTTCTCTTACACACACACAGATATACTAGAACACATTACAGTACTGCTTTTATATCTGGGACACTGTTGCTGTTACATACACAGATATACTAGAACACATTACAGTACTGCTTACATATCTGGGACACGGTTGCTGTTACATACAGAAATATACTAGATCACATTACAGTACTGCTTACATATCTGGGACACTGTTGCTGTTACATGCACAGATATACTAGAACACATTACAGTACTGCTTTTATATCTGGGACAATGTTGCTGTTAGATACACAGATATACTAGAACACATTACAGTACTGCTTTTATATCTGGGACACTGTTGCTGTTACATACACACAGATATACTAGAACACATTACAGTACTGCTTACATATCTGGGACAATGTTGCTGTTACATACACAGATATACTAGAACACATTACAGTACTGCTTACATATCTGGGTCACTGTTGCTGTTACATACACACAGATATACTAGAACACATTACAGTACTGCTTACATATCTGGGACAGTGTTGCTGTTACATACACAGATATACTAGAACACATTACAGTACTGCTTACATATCTGGGACACTGTTGCTGTTACATACACACAGATATACTAGAACACGTTACAGTACTGCTTACATATCTGGGACACTGTTGCTGTTACATACACAGATATACTAGAACACATTACAGTACTGCTTACATATCTGGGACAGTGTTGCTGTTACATACACAGATATACTAGAACACATTACAGTACTGCTTACATATCTGGGACACTGTTGCTGTTACATACACAGATATACTAGAACACATTACAGTACTGCTTTTATATCTGGGACACTGTTGCTGTTACATACACAGATATACTAGAACACATTACAGTACTGCTTTTATATCTGGGACACTGTTGCTGTTACATACACACAGATATACTAGAACACATTACAGTACTGCTTTTATATCTGGGACACAGTTGCTGTTACATACACACAGATATACTAGAACACATTACAGTACTGCTTACATATCTGGGACACTGTTGCTGTTACACACACACAGATATACTAGAACACATTACAGTACTGCTTTTATATCTGGGACACTGTTGCTGTTAGACACACAGATATACTAGAACACATTACAGTAATGCTTTTATATCTGGGACACTGTTTCTGTTGCACACACACAGATATACTAGAACACATTACAGTACTGCTTTTATATCTGGGACACTGTTGCTGTTACATACACACAGATATACTAGAACACGTTACGGTACTGCTTACATATCTGGGACACTGTTGCTGTTACACACACACAGATATACTAGAACACATTACAGTACTGCTTTTATATCTGAGACAGTGTTGCTGTTACATACACACAGATATACTAGAACACATTACAGTACTGCTTTTATATCTGGGACACTGTTGCTGTTACATACACAGATATACTAGAACACATTACAGTACTGCTTTTATTTCTGGGACAGTGTTGCTGTTACACACACAGATATACTAGAACACATTACAGTACTGCTTTTAAATCTGGGACACTGCTGCTGTTACATACACACATATACTAGAACACATTACAATACTGCTGTTATATCTGGGACACTGTTGCTGTTACATACACAGATATACTAGAACACATTACAGTACTGCTTACATATCTGGGACATGGTTGCTGTTACATACAGAAATATACTAGAACACATTACAGTACTGCTTTTATATCTGGGACACTGTTGCTGTTACATACACACAGATATACTATAACACATTACAGTACTGCTTACATATCTGGGACAGTGTTGCTGTTACATACACAGATATACTAGAACACATTACAGTACTGCTTACATATCTGGGACACTGTTGCTGTTACATACACAGATATACTAGAACACATTACAGTACTGCTTACATATCTGGGACACTGTTGCGGTTACATACACAGATATACTAGAACACATTACAGTACTGCTTTTATATCTGGGACACTGTTGCTGTTACATACACACAGATATACTAGAACACATTACAGTACTGCTTACATATCTGGGACACTGTTGCTGTTACACACACACTGATATACTAGAACACATTACAGTACTGCTTTTATATCTGGGACACTGTTGCTGTTACATACACACAGATATACTAGAACACATTACAGTACTGCTTACATATCTGGGACAATGTTGCTGTTACATACACAGATATACTAGAACACATTACAGTACTGCTTACATATCTGGGACAGTGTTGCTGTTACATACACACAGATATACTAGAACACATTACAGTACTGCTTACATATCTGGGACACTGTTGCTGTTACATACACACAGATATACTAGAACACATTACAGTACTGCTTACATATCTGGGACAGTGTTGCTGTTACATACACAGATATACTAGAACACATTACAGTACTGCTTTTATATCTGGGACACTGTTGCTGTTACATACACACAGATATACTAGAACACATTACAGTACTGCTTACATATCTGGGACACTGTTGCTGTTACACACACACTGATATACTAGAACACATTACAGTACTGCTTTTATATCTGGGACACTGTTGCTGTTACATACACACAGATATACTAGAACACATTACAGTACTGCTTACATATCTGTGACACTGTTGCTGTTACATACACAGATATACTAGAACACATTACAGTAATGTTTACATATCTGGGACACTGTTGCTGTTACACACACAGATATACTAGAACACATTACAGTACTGCTTTTATATCTGGGACACTGTTGCTGTTAGACACACAGATATACTAGAACACATTACAGTACTGCTTTTATATCTGGGACACTGTTTCTGTTACACACACACAGATATACTAGAACACATTACAGTACTGCTTTTATATCTGGGACACTGTTGCTGTTACATACACACAGATATACTAGAACACGTTACAGTACTGCTTACATATCTGGGACACTGTTGCTGTTACACACACACAGATATACTAGAACACATTACAGTACTGCTTTTATATCTGAGACAGTGTTGCTGTTATATACACACAGATATACTAGAACACATTACAGTACTGCTTTTATTTCTGGGACACTGCTGCTGTTACATACACACAGATATACTAGAACACATTACAGTACTGCTTACATATCTGGGACACGGTTGCTGTTACATACAGAAATATACTAGAACACATTACAGTACTGCTTACATATCTGGGACACGGTTGCTGTTACATACAGAAATATACTAGAACACATTACAGTACTGCTTACATATCTGGGACACTGTTGCTGTTACATACACAGATATACTAGAACACATTACAGTACTGCTTTTATATCTGGGACACTGCTGCTGTTACATACACACAGATATACTAGAACACATTACAGTACTGCTGTTATATCTGGGACACTGTTGCTGTTACATACACAGATATACTAGAACACATTACAGTACTGCTTACATATCTGGGACACGGTTGCTGTTACATACAGAAATATACTAGAACACATTACAGTACTGCTTTTATATCTGGGACACTGTTGCTGTTACATACACACAGATATACTATAACACATTACAGTACTGCTTACATATCTGGGACAGTGTTGCTGTTACATACACAGATATACTAGAACACATTACAGTACTGCTTACATATCTGGGACACTGTTGCTGTTACATACACAGATATACTAGAACACATTACAGTACTGCTTACATATCTGGGACACTGTTGCGGTTACATACACAGATATACTAGAACACATTACAGTACTGCTTTTATATCTGGGACAATGTTGCTGTTACATACGCAGATATACTAGTACACATTACAGTACTGCTTTTATATCTGGGACACTGTTGCTGTTACATACACACAGATATACTAGAACACATTACAGTACTGCTTACATATCTGGGACAATGTTGCTGTTACATACACAGATATACTAGAACACATTACAGTACTGCTTACATATCTGGGACAGTGTTGCTGTTACATACACACAGATATACTAGAACACATTACAGTACTGCTTACATATCTGGGACACTGTTGCTGTTACATACACACAGATATATTAGAACACATTACAGTACTGCTTACATATCTGGGACAGTGTTGCTGTTACATACACAGATATACTAGAACACATTACAGTACTGCTTTTATATCTGGGACACTGTTGCTGTTACATACACACAGATATACTAGAACACATTACAGTACTGCTTACATATCTGTGACACTGTTGCTGTTACATACACAGATATACTAGAACACATTACAGTACTGTTTACATATCTGGGACACTGTTGCTGTTACACACACAGATATACTAGAACACATTACAGTACTGCTTTTATATCTGGGACACTGTTGCTGTTAGACACACAGATATACTAGAACACATTACAGTACTGCTTTTATATCTGGGACACTGTTTCTGTTACACACACACAGATATACTAGAACACATTACAGTACTGCTTTTATATCTGTGACACTGTTGCTGTTACATACACACAGATATACTAGAACACGTTACAGTACTGCTTACATATCTGGTACACTGTTGCTGTTACACACACACAGATATACTAGAACACATTACAGTACTGCTTTTATATCTGAGACAGTGTTGCTGTTATATACACACAGATATACTAGAACACATTACAGTACTGCTTTTATTTCTGGGACAGTGTTGCTGTTACACACACAGATATACTAGAACACATTACAGTACTGCTTTTATATCTGGGACACTGCTGCTGTTACATACACACAGATATACTAGAACACATTACAGTACTGCTTTTATATCTGGGACACTGTTGCTGTTACATACACAGATATACTAGAACACATTACAGTACTGCTTACATATCTGGGACACGGTTGCTGTTACATACAGAAATATACTAGAACACATTACAGTACTGCTTACATATCTGGGACACTGTTGCTGTTACATACACAGATATACTAGAACACATTACAGTACTGCTTTTATATCTGGGACAATGTTGCTGTTACATACACAGATATACTAGAACACATTACAGTACTGCTTGCATATCTGGGACAGTGTTGCTGTTACATACACAGATATACTAGAACACATTACAGTACTGCTTTTATATCTGGGACACTGTTGCTGTTACATACACACAGATATACAAGAACACATTACAGTACTGCTTACATATCTGGGACACTGTTGCTGTTACACACACTCTGATATACTAGAACACATTACAGTACTGCTTTTATATCTGGGACACTGTTGCTGTTACATACACACAGATATACTAGAACACATTACAGTACTGCTTACATATCTGTGACACTGTTGCTGTTACATACACAGATATACTAGAACACATTACAATACTGCTTACATATGTGGGACACTGTTGCTGTTACACACACACAGATATACTAGAACACATTACAGTACTGCTTACATATCTGGGACACTGTTGCTGTTACATACACACAGATATACTAGAACACGTTACGGTACTGCTTACATATCTGGGACACTGTTGCTGTTACACACACACAGATATACTAGAACACATTACAGTACTGCTTTTATATCTGAGACAGTGTTGCTGTTACATACACACAGATATACTAGAACACATTACAGTACTGCTTTTATATCTGGGACACTGTTGCTGTTACATACACAGATATACTAGAACACATTACAGTACTGCTTTTATTTCTGGGACAGTGTTGCTGTTACACACACAGATATACTAGAACACATTACAGTACTGCTTTTAAATCTGGGACACTGCTGCTGTTACATACACACAGATATACTATAACACATTACAATACTGCTGTTATATCTGGGACACTGTTGCTGTTACATACACAGATATACTAGAACACATTACAGTACTGCTTACATATCTAGGACATGGTTGCTGTTACATACAGAAATATACTAGAACACATTACAGTACTGCTTTTATATCTGGGACACTGTTGCTGTTACATACACACAGATATACTATAACACATTACAGTACTGCTTACATATCTGGGACAGTGTTGCTGTTACATACACAGATATACTAGAACACATTACAGTACTGCTTACATATCTGGGACACTGTTGCTGTTACATACACAGATATACTAGAACACATTACAGTACTGCTTACATATCTGGGACACTGTTGCGGTTACATACACAGATATACTAGAACACATTACAGTACTGCTTTTATATCTGGGGCACTGTTGCTGTTACATACACACAGATATACTAGAACACATTACAGTACTGCTTACATATCTGGGACACTGTTGCTGTTACACACACACTGATATACTAGAACACATTACAGTACTGCTTTTATATCTGGGACACTGTTGCTGTTACATACACACAGATATACTAGAACACATTACAGTACTGCTTACATATCTGGGACAATGTTGCTGTTACATACACAGATATACTAGAACACATTACAGTACTGCTTACATATCTGGGACAGTGTTGCTGTTACATACACACAGATATACTAGAACACATTACAGTACTGCTTACATATCTGGGACACTGTTGCTGTTACATACACACAGATATACTAGAACACATTACAGTACTGCTTACATATCTGGGACAGTGTTGCTGTTACATACACAGATATACTAGAACACATTACAGTACTGCTTTTATATCTGGGACACTGTTGCTGTTACATACACACAGATATACTAGAACACATTACAGTACTGCTTACATATCTGGGACACTGTTGCTGTTACACACACACTGATATACTAGAACACATTACAGTACTGCTTTTATATCTGGGACACTGTTGCTGTTACATACACACAGATATACTAGAACACATTACAGTACTGCTTACATATCTGTGACACTGTTGCTGTTACATACACAGATATACTAGAACACATTACAGTAATGTTTACATATCTGGGACACTGTTGCTGTTACACACACAGATATACTAGAACACATTACAGTACTGCTTTTATATCTGGGACACTGTTGCTGTTAGACACACAGATATACTAGAACACATTACAGTACTGCTTTTATATCTGGGACACTGTTTCTGTTACACACACACAGATATACTAGAACACATTACAGTACTGCTTTTATATCTGGGACACTGTTGCTGTTACATACACACAGATATACTAGAACACGTTACAGTACTGCTTACATATCTGGGACACTGTTGCTGTTACACACACACAGATATACTAGAACACATTACAGTACTGCTTTTATATCTGAGACAGTGTTGCTGTTATATACACACAGATATACTAGAACACATTACAGTACTGCTTTTATTTCTGGGACACTGCTGCTGTTACATACACACAGATATACTAGAACACATTACAGTACTGCTTACATATCTGGGACACGGTTGCTGTTACATACAGAAATATACTAGAACACATTACAGTACTGCTTACATATCTGGGACACGGTTGCTGTTACATACAGAAATATACTAGAACACATTACAGTACTGCTTACATATCTGGGACACTGTTGCTGTTACATACACAGATATACTAGAACACATTACAGTACTGCTTTTATATCTGGGACACTGCTGCTGTTACATACACACAGATATACTAGAACACATTACAGTACTGCTGTTATATCTGGGACACTGTTGCTGTTACATACACAGATATACTAGAACACATTACAGTACTGCTTACATATCTGGGACACGGTTGCTGTTACATACAGAAATATACTAGAACACATTACAGTACTGCTTTTATATCTGGGACACTGTTGCTGTTACATACACACAGATATACTATAACACATTACAGTACTGCTTACATATCTGGGACAGTGTTGCTGTTACATACACAGATATACTAGAACACATTACAGTACTGCTTACATATCTGGGACACTGTTGCTGTTACATACACAGATATACTAGAACACATTACAGTACTGCTTACATATCTGGGACACTGTTGCGGTTACATACACAGATATACTAGAACACATTACAGTACTGCTTTTATATCTGGGACAATGTTGCTGTTACATACGCAGATATACTAGTACACATTACAGTACTGCTTTTATATCTGGGACACTGTTGCTGTTACATACACACAGATATACTAGAACACATTACAGTACTGCTTACATATCTGGGACAATGTTGCTGTTACATACACAGATATACTAGAACACATTACAGTACTGCTTACATATCTGGGACAGTGTTGCTGTTACATACACACAGATATACTAGAACACATTACAGTACTGCTTACATATCTGGGACACTGTTGCTGTTACATACACACAGATATATTAGAACACATTACAGTACTGCTTACATATCTGGGACAGTGTTGCTGTTACATACACAGATATACTAGAACACATTACAGTACTGCTTTTATATCTGGGACACTGTTGCTGTTACATACACACAGATATACTAGAACACATTACAGTACTGCTTACATATCTGTGACACTGTTGCTGTTACATACACAGATATACTAGAACACATTACAGTACTGTTTACATATCTGGGACACTGTTGCTGTTACACACACAGATATACTAGAACACATTACAGTACTGCTTTTATATCTGGGACACTGTTGCTGTTAGACACACAGATATACTAGAACACATTACAGTACTGCTTTTATATCTGGGACACTGTTTCTGTTACACACACACAGATATACTAGAACACATTACAGTACTGCTTTTATATCTGTGACACTGTTGCTGTTACATACACACAGATATACTAGAACACGTTACAGTACTGCTTACATATCTGGTACACTGTTGCTGTTACACACACACAGATATACTAGAACACATTACAGTACTGCTTTTATATCTGAGACAGTGTTGCTGTTATATACACACAGATATACTAGAACACATTACAGTACTGCTTTTATTTCTGGGACAGTGTTGCTGTTACACACACAGATATACTAGAACACATTACAGTACTGCTTTTATATCTGGGACACTGCTGCTGTTACATACACACAGATATACTAGAACACATTACAGTACTGCTTTTATATCTGGGACACTGTTGCTGTTACATACACAGATATACTAGAACACATTACAGTACTGCTTACATATCTGGGACACGGTTGCTGTTACATACAGAAATATACTAGAACACATTACAGTACTGCTTACATATCTGGGACACTGTTGCTGTTACATACACAGATATACTAGAACACATTACAGTACTGCTTTTATATCTGGGACAATGTTGCTGTTACATACACAGATATACTAGAACACATTACAGTACTGCTTGCATATCTGGGACAGTGTTGCTGTTACATACACAGATATACTAGAACACATTACAGTACTGCTTTTATATCTGGGACACTGTTGCTGTTACATACACACAGATATACAAGAACACATTACAGTACTGCTTACATATCTGGGACACTGTTGCTGTTACACACACTCTGATATACTAGAACACATTACAGTACTGCTTTTATATCTGGGACACTGTTGCTGTTACATACACACAGATATACTAGAACACATTACAGTACTGCTTACATATCTGTGACACTGTTGCTGTTACATACACAGATATACTAGAACACATTACAATACTGCTTACATATGTGGGACACTGTTGCTGTTACACACACACAGATATACTAGAACACATTACAGTACTGCTTACATATCTGGGACACTGTTGCTGTTACACACACAGATATACTAGAACACATTACAGTACTGCTTTTATATCTGAGACACTGTTGCTGTTACATACACAGATATACTAGAACACAATACAGTACTTCTTACATATCTGGGACACTGTTGCTGTTACACACACAGATATACTAGAACACATTACAGTACTGCTTACATATCTGGGACAATGTTGCTGTTACATACACAGATATACTAGAACACATTACAGTACTGCTTACATATCTGGGTCACTGTTGCTGTTACATACACACAGATATACTAGAACACATTACAGTACTGCTTACATATCTGGGACAGTGTTGCTGTTACATACACAGATATACTAGAACACATTACAGTACTGCTTACATATCTGGGACACTGTTGCTGTTACATACACACAGATATACTAGAACACGTTACAGTACTGCTTACATATCTGGGACACTGTTGCTGTTACATACACAGATATACTAGAACACATTACAGTACTGCTTACATATCTGGGACAGTGTTGCTGTTACATACACAGATATACTAGAACACATTACAGTACTGCTTACATATCTGGGACACTGTTGCTGTTACATACACAGATATACTAGAACACATTACAGTACTGCTTTTATATCTGGGACACTGTTGCTGTTACATACACAGATATACTAGAACACATTACAGTACTGCTTTTATATCTGGGACACTGTTGCTGTTACATACACACAGATATACTAGAACACATTACAGTACTGCTTTTATATCTGGGACACAGTTGCTGTTACATACACACAGATATACTAGAACACATTACAGTACTGCTTACATATCTGGGACACTGTTGCTGTTACACACACACAGATATACTAGAACACATTACAGTACTGCTTTTATATCTGGGACACTGTTGCTGTTAGACACACAGATATACTAGAACACATTACAGTAATGCTTTTATATCTGGGACACTGTTTCTGTTGCACACACACAGATATACTAGAACACATTACAGTACTGCTTTTATATCTGGGACACTGTTGCTGTTACATACACACAGATATACTAGAACACGTTACGGTACTGCTTACATATCTGGGACACTGTTGCTGTTACACACACACAGATATACTAGAACACATTACAGTACTGCTTTTATATCTGAGACAGTGTTGCTGTTACATACACACAGATATACTAGAACACATTACAGTACTGCTTTTATATCTGGGACACTGTTGCTGTTACATACACAGATATACTAGAACACATTACAGTACTGCTTTTATTTCTGGGACAGTGTTGCTGTTACACACACAGATATACTAGAACACATTACAGTACTGCTTTTAAATCTGGGACACTGCTGCTGTTACATACACACAGATATACTATAACACATTACAATACTGCTGTTATATCTGGGACACTGTTGCTGTTACATACACAGATATACTAGAACACATTACAGTACTGCTTACATATCTAGGACATGGTTGCTGTTACATACAGAAATATACTAGAACACATTACAGTACTGCTTTTATATCTGGGACACTGTTGCTGTTACATACACACAGATATACTATAACACATTACAGTACTGCTTACATATCTGGGACAGTGTTGCTGTTACATACACAGATATACTAGAACACATTACAGTACTGCTTACATATCTGGGACACTGTTGCTGTTACATACACAGATATACTAGAACACATTACAGTACTGCTTACATATCTGGGACACTGTTGCGGTTACATACACAGATATACTAGAACACATTACAGTACTGCTTTTATATCTGGGGCACTGTTGCTGTTACATACACACAGATATACTAGAACACATTACAGTACTGCTTACATATCTGGGACACTGTTGCTGTTACACACACACTGATATACTAGAACACATTACAGTACTGCTTTTATATCTGGGACACTGTTGCTGTTACATACACACAGATATACTAGAACACATTACAGTACTGCTTACATATCTGGGACAATGTTGCTGTTACATACACAGATATACTAGAACACATTACAGTACTGCTTACATATCTGGGACAGTGTTGCTGTTACATACACACAGATATACTAGAACACATTACAGTACTGCTTACATATCTGGGACACTGTTGCTGTTACATACACACAGATATACTAGAACACATTACAGTACTGCTTACATATCTGGGACAGTGTTGCTGTTACATACACAGATATACTAGAACACATTACAGTACTGCTTTTATATCTGGGACACTGTTGCTGTTACATACACACAGATATACTAGAACACATTACAGTACTGCTTACATATCTGGGACACTGTTGCTGTTACACACACACTGATATACTAGAACACATTACAGTACTGCTTTTATATCTGGGACACTGTTGCTGTTACATACACACAGATATACTAGAACACATTACAGTACTGCTTACATATCTGTGACACTGTTGCTGTTACATACACAGATATACTAGAACACATTACAGTAATGTTTACATATCTGGGACACTGTTGCTGTTACACACACAGATATACTAGAACACATTACAGTACTGCTTTTATATCTGGGACACTGTTGCTGTTAGACACACAGATATACTAGAACACATTACAGTACTGCTTTTATATCTGGGACACTGTTTCTGTTACACACACACAGATATACTAGAACACATTACAGTACTGCTTTTATATCTGGGACACTGTTGCTGTTACATACACACAGATATACTAGAACACGTTACAGTACTGCTTACATATCTGGGACACTGTTGCTGTTACACACACACAGATATACTAGAACACATTACAGTACTGCTTTTATATCTGAGACAGTGTTGCTGTTATATACACACAGATATACTAGAACACATTACAGTACTGCTTTTATTTCTGGGACAGTGTTGCTGTTACACACACAGATATACTAGAACACATTACAGTACTGCTTTTATATCTGGGACACTGCTGCTGTTACATACACACAGATATACTAGAACACATTACAGTACTGCTTACATATCTGGGACACGGTTGCTGTTACATACAGAAATATACTAGAACACATTACAGTACTGCTTACATATCTGGGACACAGTTGCTGTTACATACACAGATATACTAGAACACATTACAGTACTGCTTTTATATCGGGGACAATGTTGCTGTTACATACACAGATACACTAGAACACATTACAGTACTGCTTACATATCTGGGACAGTGTTGCTGTTACATACACAGATATACTAGAACACATTACAGTACTGCTTTTATATCTGGGACACTGTTGCTGTTACATACACAGATATACTAGAAGACATTACAGTACTGCTTTTATATCTGGGACACTGTTGCTGTTACATACACACAGATATACTAGAACACATTACAGTACTGCTTTTATATCTGGGACACTGTTGCTGTTACATACACAGATATACTAGAAGACATTACAGTACTGCTTTTATATCTGGGACACTGTTGCTGTTACATACACACAGATATACTAGAACACATTACAGTACTGCTTTTATATCTGGGACACTGTTGCTGTTACATACACACAGATATACTAGAACACGTTACAGTACTGCTTACATATCTGGGACACTGTTGCTGTTACATACACACAGATATACTAGAACACATTACAGTACTGCTTTTATATCTGAGACAGTGTTGCTGTTACATACACACAGATATACTAGAACACATTACAGTACTGCTTTTATATCTGGGACGCTGTTGCTGTTACATACACAGATATACTAGAACACATTACAGTACTGCTTTTATTTCTGGGACAGTGTTGCTGTTACACACACAGATATACTAGAACACATTACAGTACTGCTTTTATATCTGGGACACTGCTGCTGTTACATACACACAGATATACTAGAACACATTACAGTACTGCTTACATATCTGGGACACGGTTGCTGTTACATACAGAAATATACTAGAACACATTACAGTACTGCTTTTATATCTGGGACACTGTTGCTGTTACATACACACAGATATACTATAACACATTACAGTACTGCTTACATATCTGGGACAGTGTTGCTGTTACATACACAGATATACTAGAACACATTACAGTACTGCTTACATATCTGGGACACTGTTGCTGTTACATACACAGATATACTAGAACACATTACAGTACTGCTTACATATCTGGGACACTGTTGCGGTTACATACACAGATATACTAGAACACATTACAGTACTGCTTTTATATCTGGGACAATGTTGCTGTTACATACGCAGATATACTAGTACACATTACAGTACTGCTTTTATATCTGGGACACTGTTGCTGTTACATACACACAGATATACTAGAACACATTACAGTACTGCTTACATATCTGGGACAATGTTGCTGTTACATACACAGATATACTAGAACACATTACAGTACTGCTTACATATCTGGGACAGTGTTGCTGTTACATACACACAGATATACTAGAACACATTACAGTACTGCTTACATATCTGGGACAGTGTTGCTGTTACATACACAGATATACTAGAACACATTACAGTACTGCTTTTATATCTGGGACACTGTTGCTGTTACATACACACAGATATACTAGAACACATTACAGTACTGCTTACATATCTGTGACACTGTTGCTGTTACATACACAGATATACTAGAACACATTACAGTACTGTTTACATATCTGGGACACTGTTGCTGTTACACACACAGATATACTAGAACACATTACAGTACTGCTTTTATATCTGGGACACTGTTGCTGTTAGACACACAGATATACTAGAACACATTACAGTACTGCTTTTATATCTGGGACACTGTTTCTGTTACACACACACAGATATACTAGAACACATTACAGTACTGCTTTTATATCTGTGACACTGTTGCTGTTACATACACACAGATATACTAGAACACGTTACAGTACTGCTTACATATCTGGTACACTGTTGCTGTTACACACACACAGATATACTAGAACACATTACAGTACTGCTTTTATATCTGAGACAGTGTTGCTGTTATATACACACAGATATACTAGAACACATTACAGTACTGCTTTTATTTCTGGGACAGTGTTGCTGTTACACACACAGATATACTAGAACACATTACAGTACTGCTTTTATATCTGGGACACTGCTGCTGTTACATACACACAGATATACTAGAACACATTACAGTACTGCTTTTATATCTGGGACACTGTTGCTGTTACATACACAGATATACTAGAACACATTACAGTACTGCTTACATATCTGGGACACGGTTGCTGTTACATACAGAAATATACTAGAACACATTACAGTACTGCTTACATATCTGGGACACTGTTGCTGTTACATACACAGATATACTAGAACACATTACAGTACTGCTTTTATATCTGGGACAATGTTGCTGTTACATACACAGATATACTAGAACACATTACAGTACTGCTTGCATATCTGGGACACTGTTGCTGTTACATACACAGATATACTAGAACACATTACAGTACTGCTTTTATATCTGGGACACTGTTGCTGTTACATACACACAGATATACAAGAACACATTACAGTACTGCTTACATATCTGGGACACTGTTGCTGTTACACACACTCTGATATACTAGAACACATTACAGTACTGCTTTTATATCTGGGACACTGTTGCTGTTACATACACACAGATATACTAGAACACATTACAGTACTGCTTACATATCTGTGACACTGTTGCTGTTACATACACAGATATACTAGAACACATTACAATACTGCTTACATATGTGGGACACTGTTGCTGTTACACACACACAGATATACTAGAACACATTACAGTACTGCTTACATATCTGGGACACTGTTGCTGTTACACACACAGATATACTAGAACACATTACAGTACTGCTTTTATATCTGAGACACTGTTGCTGTTACATACACAGATATACTAGAACACAATACAGTACTTCTTACATATGTGGGACACTGTTGCTGTTACACACACAGATATACTAGAACACATTACAGTACTGCTTTTATATCTGAGACACTGTTGCTGTTACATACACAGATATACTAGAACAGATTACAGTACTGCTTTTATATCTGAGACAGTTTTGCTGTTACACACACACAGATATACTAGAACACATTACAGTACTGCTTACATATCTGAGACAGTGTTGCTGTTACATACACAGATATACTAGAACACGTTACAGTACTGCTTACATATCTGGGACACTTGCTGTTACATACACACAGATATACTAGAACACATTACAGTACTGCTATTATATCTGGGACACTGTTGCTGTTACACACACAGATATACTAGAACACATTACAGTACTGCTTTTATATCTGAGACACTGTTGCTGTTACATACACAGATATACTAGAACACATTACAGTACTGCTTTTATATCTGAGACACTGTTGCTGTTACACACACAGATATACTAGAACACATTACAGTACTGCTTTTATATCTGGGACAGTGTTGCTGTTACATACACACAGATATACTAGAACACATTACAGTACTGCTTTTATATCTGGGACACTGTTGCTGTTACATACACACAGATATACTAGAACACATTACAGTACTGCTATTATATCTGAGACTGTGTTGCTGTTACACACACACAGATATACTAGAACACATTACAGTACTGCTTACATATCTGAGACAGTGTTGCTGTTACATACACAGATATACTAGAACACATTACAGTACTGCTTACTTATCTGGGACACTTGCTGTTACATACACACAGATATGCTAGAACACATTACAGTACTGCTATTATATCTGAGACACTGTTGCTGTTACACACACAGATATAGTAGAACACGTTACAGTACTGCTTTTACATCTGGGACACTGCTGTTACATACACAGATATACTAGAACACATTAAAGTACTGCTTACATATCTGGGACACGGTTGCTGTTACATACAGAAATATACTAGAACACATTACAGTACTGCTTACATATCTGGGACACTGTTGCTGTTACATACACAGATATACTAGAACACATTACAGTACTGCTTTTATATCTGGGACAATGTTGCTGTTACATACACAGATATACTAGAACACATTACAGTACTGCTTACATATCAGGGACAGTGTTGCTGTTACATACACAGATATACTAGAACACATTACAGTACTGCTTTTATATCTGGGCCACTGTTGCTGTTACATACACACAGATATACAAGAACACATTACAGTACTGCTTACATATCTCGGACACTGTTGCTATTACACACACACTGATATACTAGAACACATTACAGTACTGCTTTTATATCTGGGACACTGTTGCTGTAATATACACAGATATACTAGAACACATTACAGTACTGCTTACATATCTGTGACACTGTTGCTGTTACATACACAGATATACTAGAACACATTACAGTACTGCTTACATATCAGGGACACTGTTGCTGTTACACACACATAGATATACTAGAACACATTACAGTACTGCTTACATATCTGGGACACTGTTGCTGTTACACACACAGATATACTAGAACACATTACAGTACTGCTTTTATATCTGAGACACTGTTGCTGTTACATACACAGATATACTAGAACACATTACAGTACTGCTTACATATCTGGGACACTGTTGCTGTTACACACACAGATATACTAGAACACATTACAGTACTGCTTTTATATCTGAGACACTGTTGCTGTTACATACACAGATATACTAGAACACATTACAGTACTGCTTTTATATCTGAGACAGTGTTGCTGTTACACACACACAGATATACTAGAACACATTACAGTACTGCTTACATATCTGAGACAGTGTTGCTGTTACATACACAGATATACTAGAACACGTTACAGTACTGCTTACATATCTGGGACACTTGCTGTTACATACACACAGATATACTAGAACACATTACAGTACTGCTATTATATCTGGGACACTGTTGCTGTTACACACACAGATATACTAGAACACATTACAGTACTGCTTTTATATCTGAGACACTGTTGCTGTTACATACACAGATATACTAGAACACATTACAGTACTGCTTTTATATCTGAGACACTGTTGCTGTTACACACACAGATATACTAGAACACATTACAGCACTGCTTTTATATCTGGGACAGTGTTGCTGTTACATACACACAGATATACTAGAACACATTACAGTACTGCTTTTATATCTGGGACACTGTTGCTGTTACATACACACAGATATACTAGAACACATT
>OZ024742.1:185783338-185813338 GCA_964016885.1 Eledone cirrhosa
CTTCAAGGCCCAAATTTGAGCATATCTCCAATATAAGAAACATCGACTTTGTGACTTTTCTTCGGACGTTTATACGAGTTTATAAGATACCGTTAAAAGTGTAAAACGGGCTGAAAATGCGTGTTTGCGAAAAAAACATATTTTAACGTATTATGGAGGTATGGCCAAATTTGGGCCTTGAGATCTTGGGTACCGCTTTTGTTCCGCGTTTGAACATAAATAAATAATATAATATTTCTGCTCTTTTTCCGATTGAACACTGTTTTCCTTTTTCCTTTTCACACCTATGGATATTGCTACATATATATATACATATATACATATATTTATATATGTATGTGTGTGTATGCATACGTGACTGTGTGTGTGTGCGTGTGTACGTGTACGCGTGTGGGGGGGGGGTGTACGTGCATGTGTACTTGTGTGTGTGTACGTGTAGGTGCGTGTATGTGTATGTAAATCAAAATGTGATTCTTCCTTTGAATTGTGTTGTTTCTAAAAGTAAAAGTTTATTTTTCAATATTTTCAGTTCTCTCGAAACTTTCGTTATATATCGAAAAGATGTGTGATAAGAAGATTCAGCGAGTGGTGTCTAGCGATATCCACGCAGTCACAGCGAAATACCCAGAATACAGGTATACACCTGGTTGCGACTCAACCTTCGTCATACCAATCTTACGAATGTTACCAGTCAGACTATCAGATAAGCTTATTCATAATACATCGGAACAACCTATTGGAGTTGCTAAAAGCATTTAAACACAATGACGCAAACATTATTTTCAACCCTTTATTAACCAGATTTCTAATAAATTTACAAATTATTCAAGAATTTGAGCGGATTTAATAACATTGCTAACTTTTCCATTTGGTGTTTGAAACATTACTTACGAAAACTTCTTACATAAAATTATGATGGAAGGTTTTTTTTTAGATAAATAACACTTTAGAACAAACAGCTTTGTATCATAAAACCAGAGCCGATTTCAGAGAGCTTGTTATCAAAAGAAGTGTCAGTTTTCATTTTATTGTAAATCTTTTTAATCGTCTTGCATCAACGGGGTCGATAAAATAAAGTACTAGTAATGTAGTGAGTAATTGGTGGCCTTGTGCCAAAAAGTAGAAACAATTATATTTTTACAACAGTTTTCGTTTAACCATTTTTATAAATAAAGTTCAAAGCTATCTGTACGTCATGTGACTTATTTCTATAATCGATGAATTAAGTATATGTAAATAATTAAGATGGGGAGGACCGCAAATGAATATGAATTGACATACAGATCATTATGTGTTATGTTGGGTTGTATATGGTAGACATCGATAGTTTCCGACGAGGAGTGATCCAAAAAACCACAGACCCTCCATCTCAACTCACCTTTTGAAAAGCAGAAGAACTGCGAAACCGGTAAAGGAACCAAATAAATATATATATTTTTTAAAAAAAATAAGACTTCAGTTGCATTTTCGATTTCATCCCTTTTTCTTTATATATATATATATATATATTCCATATAAAGCGTGAAACTAATAAAACTTTTGTACCTCTCTTTTGTGTTTCCTTGGACTGGATTTTTTTACCTTAAGTTGCCGCACATCGCTCGGTTTGTTGTTTTTTTCGCTGTTTTCTCTTTTCTTCCCTTTTCCCTTCTATTTCCCTCCCTCCTCCGTTTTCCCAATAACTTACCCAGTTATTGAACGCTCTGGAGGTACATATCTTGTCTTTAGAGCGTTGAAATATCCGAGACCACCAGTAGACAACTAATGAGGGAAAGTCACCCCCCACCCCCACCCCGTTCTTGCTTTCTTCTTATTCTCATACCATTTTAAGCTACCTTAAATGGCAACTACACACCCAATCCTATTCTCCCTATATATATATATATATATATATATATATATATATATATATTTATTTATTAAAATAACAGATTAAAGTTTAAGCAAAGAATCGCTGCTTTCACCCTTAACGGGATCTTCTGAAACTCAGAGTTTCAGAAGATCCCGTTAAGGGTGAAATCAGCGATTCTTTGCTTAAACTTTAATCTGTTATTTTAATAAATATTTGCTCTACGGTTCTTATATATTCGATATATATTTATCCTTATCGAGCCCTCTTTGGATTTTAGTCTTCAAATTTATTATTATTACTATTATTATTATTAATATATATATATATATATATATATATATATATATATATATATATCATCATAATCATCATCATCATTTTACGTCCGCTTTTTCCTGCTTGCAAGGGTTGGACGGGTCCTATTCAGCACAACATCTGTCCACTTGTCACGGTCCTTCGTCATATCCTGCATGAGTTTCAGTGATCTGAGGTCTGCTCTCACCACCTCCGCCCATATTTTTCGTAGTCTACTTCTACTGCGTCTTCCTTCTACTGAGATTTCTTGGCAATTCTTTACCCAGCGGTCATCCTCCATGCGCATCACATGTCTATACCATCTCAGCCTTCTCTCCTGCACACCACAACTTATCCCTCTTATACCCAGTTTCTTTCTCAACTCATCTATGCTTGGTCGTTCACGCACATTGGCATTGCACATCCAACGGAGCATGCTTGCTTCATTTCTCTCCAGCCGTCGCATAGCCTCTGCGGTTGCTGCCCATGTCTCATTACCATGCAGCATCGTGCATCTCACACAGGCATCATATTACCGTCCTTTCATACGCAGGGAGAAACCCTTCTTTGTCAACAGGGGAAGCAGCTCCCTAAACTTCTTCCAACCCGTCCTTATTCTAGATACTATGGCCTCGGAACACCCCTCTCCCATGATAATCTGATCACCTAGGTACCGGAAGCTATCAACCACTTCTATAGAAACCACCTGCATTGGAAAAATGTGTCTATCACTGCGATTACTACTGCCAACTTTCCCTGTACATCTACTGCATACATAGTTTTCCCTACCTGTTTGTTTGCCTGCTAACCCACTACATCTCTTGTGTACCCAAGATCTGCATTGCGTACATTTTATGGAATTTATGACAGTTCCTTTCCTACATATCGAACATGGCCATTTCCCTGATGGAATCAGAGTATCGTCCTCTCTTCTACTCATCAACACTTTTGTCTCGGCTATGTTCACTCTCAGACCTCTTGATTCCAACTGCTGTTTCCATAGCCAGAATTTATTCTCTAGCTCCCCTACTGATTCTGCTATAAGAACCAGATCATCAGCATAGAGAAGTTCCCATGGGCATCCAGTCAAAACTCCTCTGTTATAGCTTGGAGGACTATAATGAACAAGAGCGGGCTGAGGACCGAACCCTGATGTACACCTACTTGTATCTGGAAATCCTCACTAACCTCCATTCATCCTCTCACTTTACTGACAGCACCCCTGTACATAGCTTGCACTGTCCTCACAAGCTATTCCTCTACACCTAGTTTCTTTAGGGACCACCAGATGACAGATCGGGGTACCCTATCAAAGGCCTTCTCTAGGTCAACAAAAGTATAGTGGCTTATTCTTCTCTAAGAACCTCTCTTGCAGTTGCCTCACTAAGAAGAGGGCATCTGTTGTACTTTTCCGAGGCACAAAACCAAACTGCATCTCATCTAATTTGACCCTTTCTCTAATCAGTTGCGCTAATATTCTCTCTGCCACTTTCATAACCTGATCCATCAGCTTTATGCCCCTATAATTACTCCTCTCCAGAGTATCCTCTTTACCTTTGTAGCAATTTATGAGAATACTGCTGCACCAGTCTTTGGGTATGACACCACCAGATATAGCTTGATTGATGATGCGTGCAACCAGTTTAGTGTCTACTTCTCCTGATGCCTTCAGCATCTCAGCAACTATCCCCGACGGTCCAGCAGCCTTACCATTCTTCATTTCCTTAATTTCCTCTTGTACCCTATATTCGTCAATCACAATAGCTGGTCCCTCTGTTGGGTCTACTGGGGGTAATTTCTCTCTCTCCCATTCGTTCTCCACATTTATCAGTCTCTCATAATGACATTTCCAAGCCTCCTTTTCTTTATCATTCGTGACACTAAGTACACCGGCATGATTCCGGACACACTTATCTTCAACAACATCCTGATTTGCACTGACACACTGCCTTGCAATGCGGAACACCGCACGTATCTGATCTTCATGTGGCAGAACATTGGTAAACCTCCTACTCTCAGCCTCCCTGCGTGCTAAGTACACCTGACGTCTAGCTTCTCTCTTAGCGGCTGTGTATCCTTCTCTACTCCCACCATTTTTCCAAGCCTTCCATGCCAGTATTTTGTCTCTAATGGCCCTATCTACCGTGCTGTTCCACCACCAGGTCACTCTCTGTCTGGTTGAAGCTCTGCCCCAACCACAAGTTTCTTCAGTAGCCTGCAGTAAGTTGTCACGCAAGAAATTCCAGTTATCATCTATGTCATACAACTCTAAATCGTCTTCTTTTTCGTCATACACATCTTGAAGGGCTTTGCTAAATTTATATTTTAATGAAAGGTCTCTTAGCTGCCAGACCTTTCTTTTCCACACCTTCCTGTTTGTCTCATTCTTTCTCTTACTGAGATGTCACTAACGACTAACCTATACTGTGGGGTACATTCTTCCCCGGGGTATGCCTTAGTATTTGACACCATCTGTCTGTCTCGCTGTCTAACTAGTAAGAAGTCAATCTGGCTTATGTGCTCGCCTGATTTGTAGGTTATTAAGTGGTTGGTAGGCTTCTGGAAGTTAGTGTTGCAAATGGTTAGTGCATTTGCATCACAAAATTCAACAAGCCTTACTCCTTCTTCATTTCTTGAGGCGTAACCGTGTCCACCATGTACCCCAGTGTATCCATCCTGGAGCTGTCCAACATGACCATTGAAGTCCCCTGCTAGCATAACGATGTCCCTGTCCTCTGTCATTGAGGCTGTTTGTAAAAGTTGCTCATAAAAGCAGTCTTTCTCTTCTTTACCTAGGCCTAGGAGATGATTGTCGGTAGTCTCTTGCCTACAACTAATCTAAGCTTAATTATTCTATTACTAACTCTAACTACCTCTATTGTCTTATTGATCCATCTCTCAGTCAGTAATATGCCCACCCCGCCTAACCCATCATCATTATCCACCCAGAAAAGTTATAACTACGATGTTTGCCTGCGATTCGTCTTGCAGAGGCGCCTCTCCATCTCACCTCTTGTACACAGCACACATCCACATGCCTTCTTTCCAGCATCTCCGCTATCTCACCAGATCTACCTGTTAAAGTGCCAACATTATGTGTGGCAACTCTGAGATGCGACGTCTCGTTCTTTTTCCTGTTGTGCGATTGCTTGATGACGGTCGTGGGGTTCTCACACATAGCCTCACTAGCCACCCCACTACCGTGCGCAGTCCTAACATGTTTAGTGTTATTGCTGTTTACGCAGTTGTTGTGCGATTGCTTGATGACGGTCGGGGGCTTCTCGCACATGGCTGCACCAGTCACCCCACTACCGTGCGCAGCCCTAACATGGTTAGTGTTATTGCTGTTTACGCAGTTGTTGCAAATCTCATTCGTTGTGCTCATAGTTTTTGGCAGTAGTATATATACTGTTTGGATGCCCTTTCTAACACCAGCACCACTTTACAGCATGGACTAGGTGCTTTTATTCGTGCCACCAGTACTAAGCATATCATATATATATAAAAAACATGAAGAAAGAAGAATACTGCGTGGTTGCACATGGGTTACATATGATAAAAATAGTCCTTCGTCAGTGATTTTCCAACCATCATTGGTATTTCATCGCATTAAAAATCATATACCTCAGGTTGGTGCGAGCAATAACTAAAAAAGGTTATTGGGACCAGTAAATCGCGTAAAGCGAGGGGGACAAGTGAACAACATAGAAGGATAAAAGCAAACCAAAGAAAGGAAAAAAATAAGCAACATGGTAGTCCTGGTCAGCATAAACTGGGTGGATTTCATGAGCGAAAGGTACAGACGTCCGACGTGAGTGAGATGTAAGCAACAAGAGACCCACTGTAAGCCGAAGGGGAGAAACAGAGAGTAAGTGAGTGGAAGTGCGAGGAAGCGGTCAGTCGAGAGAAAGTCTAACTGACAGAGCGGGCGAGAGAAGGTGAGAGAAACAGAGAGAACGGGGAAGCTGTAAGAGAGAAACAGATAAACGCAGCCGAGGTGAATATATATAAAAAACATGAGAAGAAAGAAGAATACTGCGTGGTTGCACATGGGTTACATAGGATAAAAATAGTCCTTCGTCAGTGATTTTCCAACCATCATTGGTATTTCATCGTATTAAAAATCATATACTTCAGGTTGGTGTGAGCAATAACTAAAAAATGTTATTGGGACCAGTAAATCGCGTAAAGCGGGGGGGACAAGTGAACAACATAGAAGGATAAAAAGCAAACCAAAGAAAGGAAAAAAACAAGCAACATGGTAGTCCTGGTCAGCATAAGCTGGGTGGATTTCATGAGCGAAAGGTACATATATATATATATACATGCATATATGTACATATATGGGTAGGTATGTCTGTGTGTAAGTGAGTGTGTGTAGAAAATCTCAACGCATGAAATAACTATGAACAAAGTTGATTGTTATAAACAATAGTTTAGAAAATCAGGTAAAATAAACGGAAAAAGGGCCCGAGATTTTCTACATTTCTACTCATTTCAATTCACTCGACACTCCTATATTTATTTACACGCACACACAGACACACACACACACACAATGACACACACATAGACACACACACACGCAATCACACACACACACACACACACACACACACACACATATATATATATATATATATATATATATATATATATATATATATATATATATATAATATAAAATCAAAAGATGATTAAAAGAGTTCCATGTATTTTATTATGCGCATTTCAAAAACAAATATCATCATGGGATGATATTTGCGTTCTCATCAGATAAAATAGGGAGACATGATATGAAGCTTAAAAAACACTTGCGAGCAGTGAAGTGTTAAATCAACATGTCTCCCTATTTTATCTGACGAGAACGCAAATATCATCCTATGATGATATTTGTTTTTGAAATGCGCATAATAAAATACATGGAACTCTTTTAACCATCTTTTGATTTTATATTATTTATACTCCAGTCCTATAAACTGTTGAGTGCTACTTATCCGATATTTGCATTGCTTTATTGTGCTACAATAAAACTCACCTCCTACATTATATATATATATATATATATATATATATATATATATATATATATATATATATATATGTAAGTATGTATGTATGTATACGTACATACATATATGTATACAGACGTACAGTAGTATGTATATATATACATACATGCACACATATATATATGCACGTATCGGTTTACCGAACATTTATTATAATGCTCGGTTTGTTTGCATTATAATAAATGTTCGGTAAACCGATACGTGCATATATATGTGTGCATGTATGTATATATACATACTACTGTACGTATGTATACATATATGTATGTACGTATACATACATACATTCTTACATTTAAGTAAGTGCCGTACTAAGAGTGAGAAATGAAATTTCGTTTCATTCTATTCCATTTATATATATATATATATATATATATATATATATATATATATATATATATATATATATATATATATATAAGAAACTTTTCGCTTTACATGGCTGAATACAATAAATGTAATCTGAGTTTTTCGAATATTAATAACATTCGATTCGTATGCAATTATGCAAACAAGCCTCAATTTTATAGCCATGTCAGTAGAATGAACCCTTCATTCTTACTCTTGTGTTGGCATGTGAACAGCCAGTCTGCTAATATGCAAATCAGGCCGATCAGTGACTGTGTATTTTTAAAAATAGCATATATTTTCACTAGCTCTGACAATTTGGCAGGTGAACAGTGAGCTGTACTGATGAAGGGTGATACCCAGAAACATTAGTGTCTGCAGTTCTGTTCACATGCCAACACAAGAGCAAGAATGAAGGGTTCATTCTACTGACATGGCTATAAAATTGAGGCTTGTTTGCATAATTGCAAACGAATCGAATATTATTATTAATATTCGAAAAACTCAGATTACATTTATTATATATATATATATATATATATATATATATATTTATTAAAATAACAGATTAAAGTTTAAGCAAAGAATCGCTGCTTTCACCCTTAACGGGATCTTCTGAAACTAACAAAGTCAATCTGTAAACGCAGAAGTTAATATTTCAAAAACCGTTGCAACCGGAGGAAGACAGGAAGACGATACTTTGGTTCGTGGAAACGTTCCCTGGCAAAGAACTGGAAAAAACGAATATAATACGTCATTATTTGGAGCGGTGAAAAACAATTCGACATCAATAATTACTACTCCTCCATCACTTTACCACTTCTCCTTAGAGCTATCAATTTCGCTAAAACACTCACAGTGGTTAAGGATTTCGAAGTTGATGTCATCCTCAATGCCCGTAAGTCGGTGATTAATTTCGACGACTCTATTTGGATTAAAAAATCTAATAGTACCCCATTCGACGTGAGTATGGGCGCCAGCGATTCTGCGGAGGTTACTGATCTTATCGGCCTTTTCCTTCTTTTCTCTATCAAGGACGAATTCCCCAACGCGGGCGGCGGTTTGTACCGTGATGGTGGTCTTTTGACCATGACTAAGTGCGGTCCACGTGCTTGCGACAGGTTCAGAAAAGAACTCACAGCTTCTTTAAAGGCTTCAACCTCTCTATACAGGTTGAGGCCAACCTCTCGGTCGTTAATTACCTGGACATTACCCTCAATTTATTGAATGGCATGTATTACCCGTATAGAAAGTCGAATGATACGCTTAATTACATAAGTAAGCATTCCAACCATCCTGCCAGCATAACCAAGAACCTGGTAAGAAACGTTTCTTTGAGGCTTTCCCGTCTATCTACTAACGAGCATATTTTCAACGACCATTCCACATATTACAATGAAGCTCTTGCTCGGAGTGAATTTGTCGATAAGGAGCATATACAGAGTACGAGAATAGACCTAGAAGAAATAGATCCCGACGCATTATATGGTATAACCCACCATATAATATGGAGGTGGCCACACCTTTAGCTAAGATATTTCTATCCCTTATTACGAAGCATTTTCCCCCTACAAACGGTTTTTGAAATATTCACTTCTGCGTTTACAGATTGACTTTGTTAGTTTCAGAAGATCCCATTAAGGGTGAAAGCAGCGATTCTTTGCTTAAACTTTAATCTATTATTTTAATAAATTTTTGCTCTACGGTTCTTATATATTTGATATATATTTATCCTTATCGAGCCCTCTTTGGATTTTAGTCTTCAAATTTTTATTATTACTATATATATATATATATAGCAGACCTATAAGCTTTGTCACAAATTGACATGAATAACCGGCAGACCTTTCAGGGAAGACACCAATATGATCGGCCCTCAGTGCATGTTTGTGCATCATCAACCACGGCATTCCTACTTCTCCACGCAGCAACTGTTGACAGCAGACGGACCGCCTGATCATCGGAACGCATCCCTTCCACATGAAACGGAAGAGTAAATGCTACAGTGCAGTCAGACGGGACTTAGGACAAGACAATACGGTCAGGCGATTGCAGATGACTGAAGTGATGTATGCGCTTGCCACATCTGCCCGAACTTTCAGGGATAGGTTCCTCTCAGCTCATTTCTGGGCGTCAGTGACCACTCTATTCGACGCCTCGTCCCACTCTTTGTCGCTCTGAAGGTCTGGAATGAACAAGACCCCGAGCAATTTAACCAGTTCGCTTGTCCAGCGCCCGACGACACTGTTGGGCGGCAAGAACCTGCCTCTCCTGGTTAATTGTTCTCCTGTCAGCACTTCCATCAGAGTAGTGCTTCAATGTGATTGGTGCTCAACACTGCTACGGTGACGTCGTCGGCATATGCTGACACGGATCTCCCATGTCTTAGTTCGCTCAGGATGTCCCTCAACGTCTCCAATTTGAGCAGTAGTGGTTCGAGAGTTAATACATACAACAGGGACGAGAGGAGATAACCCTGGCTGACCGAGCGCATGAGGTTGAACGGTTCACTCTAACCTCAGAGCAGATATCACTGTGCATTTATACTATCTTCAGTGAGGCCACGTTCGATGAATTGGAGGAAAATGTGGGAAGGGCCACTTACCTTAGTATTGGGGGGAAGAACGGTTGATCTGTCCTTTCGGTTATTTGCAGTCTCTTGCGCAGAAATGTCAGTATATATTCTTTTGGAAAGTCTCCTTCTGAAGTTTACAATTGAATCGGAAAATTTGGATTTCAAATGTGTGTATGAGTTTTGTGTGATTTGTATGATTTGTTAGATTGTTGGTAGTGCGATTTTGGGGGGTGTGATATAGTATTTTTCTCTAATTGTGGTGTTGTACTCTAATGTGCAGGATGATGCCGCCTAAGAGATATATTTTTCTGGAATGGCATCCACATTTCTTTGACTGGTTTGGATGAGGGTTTTAACTCCCATTCCCAACCAGTTCTCCTTTTTAGTCTGGTAGAACTCGAGGATGTTTTAGTTTTCCTCATGTCTGCTGTGACTGCAACAATTAGCCAAGGAATGGTTATTTCTCGCGGTACCTGCTAGACACGGATCCTTACTAGTCTCTGTTTGCAGTAGTAAGGGACCAGCAGGATCTCTTCACTTTGTAGGGGTTTTAGGGAGTGAGATCTTGCTTCCTCTTCTATCGCCTATCTTATCTCCACCATGCCAAAATTCCTACCCCTGTCGATGTAAGTTTTTAGGTTCCATACGGAATCTAAATGTATTTTTTGTCCCCTGTGGTCTCTTTACCTTCCTTAATTTAAAACCAATAATACGGTATGTCACCGTGTGACAGACCGTTTCGGGGTGGTGTCAACAGGGGTGTTGGGTATGACAATATGACCGGCTAACCTGATGTACTTCTTCAAAGTAAGTTACCTTTTGGAAAAAGGATTTCGTAGCATTAGTGAAAGATATCTTACCATTAGTGCTGGCATTTTGGGCTTGTTTGCCGGCTGTATCGGTGTTATTGTTGTTGCTATTGTTCTTGTTGTTATTGTTGTTGTTATTGTTGTTTTCGTTGTTTTCATAGTTATAGTTGTTGTTGTCATTGCCATTTTCAATTTTATAGACGTTGATTTTGCTGCTGTTGTTTTTGTTGTTATCGCTTTTTTCAGTGTTGCTTTCATTGTTGTCATTGTTGTTTTTATTGGTGTTGTTGCTGCTGCTGTCGTCATTGTTGTTATACCTGTTACTGTTATTAGTAACATTGTTATTTTCTGTATAAAATCCATATAATGCGTCTAGATCTTATTTTTCCTTGTTTTGTCTTCGTACTTTATCTAGAAATCCGCTCCAAGTCAGAGCTTCATTGTAATATGTGGAATGGTCCGTGAAAATATGCTCATTAGCTGATGAACGGGAAAGCCTCAATGACAGGCTAGGTTTTTTTTATTTATGTTGGATGGATGGTTAGAATGTTTATTTATATAATTCAAAGCGTCATTGTGCTTTCTATATGGGTAGTACATGCTGTTCAACATACTGAATACCACATTGGAGAAATTTATCACAGATAGGTTAGCGTCCACTTGAATGGTAATGTTGAAATCTTTAAAAAATGCGATAAGTTCTTTTCTAAACCTATCAATAGTTCGGGATCCGCACTTAATCCTAGTCAAAAGACCATCATCACGATACATACCCCCACCCACTATGAGGAATTCATCCTTGATAGAGAGAGATAAGTGACCTCCACCGAATCGCTAGCACCCATGCTCACGTCAAAGGGGTGCTATTTTATTTCTTCAGCCAAATAGAGTTGTCAAAGTTTATCTCAGACTTACGAACATATAAAATGACAGCAACTTCGAAATCCTTAATTTCTGTAAGTGTTTTGAAAAATTGAATAGCTCTTAGGAGTGGTAAGGTGATGGAAGAATAATTGTTGTTGATGTCGAATCGGATGAAGCGACAGTGTTCTTTGTTATGTATGCCCCTAAATCAATCAATCAACGTAAAAGTTGTCACGGTTAAAGAGGCCATATCTCTAATTTTGGGTATAATTCTATCTAAAATTCTTTTACTAGCCTACGTAAATCAGACTTAGTGGGGTTAATGAGCCGAATCGATGGATTGTTATCAAAATTAGGCTTATGAACCTTCAGAGTAAAATGAGGAATAACAAGGGCAGGGATTCAGTCTGATCTTAGATATTTAGTTTTGAAGTGATTTTTTTACCAGCGTTATTGATGTCTTTGATTACACTCCGATCAGATTTCCGATAATTTTTGGTAACAGCATTAAGTAACAATTGGTGATATGTACTCCTCTCAACTTGATAGAGATTACCGGTTTTATCGGAGTTAACATGCACCGGAATAGAATCCTTTATCCATCGAATTCTTTTGTTCAAATCCTGTTGGAAGGAGGTGCTTCTCTTTCGAAATTTAATACTCCATATAAATTCAAATACATACTTTTCGAACGGTAATTGGCAACGTTGTGGTTGCCAATACACTGAGGCCAGTTTGTCTTGAGGATCTCAGTTTCGATTTCCTTCCAGTTGGCCTTCTTGAGATTCAGGTTCATGAGGGGTGAGTTATGTTTGATGTTATTTGAACCATATACAGATATTTTTATCCTGTCGTGGTCAGAAATAGCTATTAGAATTACCTGATAATTGTGAATAAAGTCTGCATTAGTGGTAAAGACTAGGTTGAGTATGTTATTTCCCTTATTTGGACAGGTAATAAATTGTTGCATGCATGAGAAGAGCTTTCGTGGTGTCCTATCCGAAGCAACTGTCTCCAATTGATCCGGCTGGATCCTACTAGTTAGTTTTGCTCGTAAAATCTGTTCAGCGATTCTTTCCTTAAACAATCTGCCCATCTATCCGTAATATCGGAGCTGTAATCTCTCAATTCGAAGAAGTAGCGGATCTACCTGAATGGACTCCCTAATCTCCGAGCTACACACTCTATCGAATAATGTTACTCTAGAGACCCTTCAGAGGAACACCATTTCGGTTGCTTATATTCGCGATCGTATTCTTTCGGACATTACCCAAGATTCATGGCCATATGTAAGTGCTAGCACGAATACCGAATTGAATAATGTGGCACAGAAATAAACGAAACAAACAAAAGAAGATAACATTCGTGTTTTTAAAATGTTACAAGTAAGTAAATTAAATTGATTATCCCTTAACTGTCTTCTACAAAATATAGACCTGTGCTTAATCAATATAAAGCCTTAAGGGAGCGAATTTTATTGAATTCTTTTAAAATATGTTCTTATAATGTAACGTATCATTAAACATATAAACTGTTAAAGAAATATTGTTTATTGCAAAGAAAATATAAAAGATGGTGCAAAACAATTTAAGAAAAATATTTCTGTATTAACTATGAGAGTGGCGGAACACAGTGGGGTATAGTTAATTTTCGTTTGAGATGTTTCAGTATCATGAGAATTCTAAAGAAAGTATTGAGAAATAATTCAAAATCGAAATGATAGATTAATGAAGCGAGAAGATGTTATTAAAAATTATAGTGATAAGCTGTAATTAAAATTTTAAAATATTGGTCTGGAAAGGCTCCAGGCTGTGAAACAGGAAATCTATGTTCAACATTAATTTTCGTTGCTGACATAAATTTCGATTATTTCACGTGAGAAAATCGATATTTCTTAGCAATAGATTCAGAAGCTATCATAAACTATTGACTTCCCGGACTAAATGATTTACAGTATGTTCTTAGTTCATATTCTGTTCGGAACGTTAAAAGAAACTGAAATATGGTTCGGAGGTTTGCTTCTCAATTACAGTTTCCGGTTTGGTACGACTACGTGGCACCTTGTGAAAGTATTTTCTATCATAGTCTCGAGTCGACTGAAACCCTGTGAGAGAAATTTGGATGATAAACACTGTCTAGATATCTATCAGAGGGGTTACTCCTTGGCTGGTAAATTAATCCATACATTATCGAATTCCATAAATTTATGGAAATAGAAATGAGTTTTCGTGCAATGCTTCATAAAAAAAAAATCAAAAGAATCACATTTAGACAAATTACAGACAAAGCGATTGCTTTATGAATTTATAATTTTAGTGTCTATCTCTGAATCAGTAAGGTCAATTAAAACATGATCAAAATTGATTGGTTTTGCTAAATAATATTGATCCCTTCCTTGTTAAAGAAAACAATATTCAGCATTAGAATATCATTACTATTTATTTATTCGCACACTAATGTAAACAGATAAGGCGGTGAATAGGTAAAGTCGTAAGTGTCGGGTTAAAAATGCCTCGGTATTTGTTCCGGGTCATAGTGCTTTGAGTTCAAATCCCGCCGAGGTCAACTTTACCATAGACCATATTGAGGTCAATAAATAAAGTACCAGACCAATACTGAGATCGATTCTTCCTCTATATCTCTTTCTCACCTTACCCCTTTTTCTCTCCCACTTTCTCTAGAAGAAATCGTTTGTTTTCCGACCAGGAGAGGGATGAGCTTCACCAGGTTTTAAATGCCCAAATCACTCCGTGTCAAGACGACGCCTCTATGACTCCATCGGGAGCTGTGAGCCCTTTACTTACTAATGTAGATCGACAGGGTTTGGAATTAAGGAATAATTGTTTCTACTTTTGGCACAAGGCCAGCAATTATCCAGTGCATTACTGATACTTTATTTTATCGACCCCGGAAGGATGAAAAGCAAAGTTAACCTCGGCGGGATTCGAATTAAAAAATAATTGTTTCTACTTTTTGGCACAAGGCCAGCAATTATCCTAGTGTATGACTGGTACTTTATTTTATCGACCCCGTAATTTGTATTAAAAAATAATTGTTTCTACTTGTTGGCACAAGGCCAGCAATTATCAGCACATTACTGGTACTTTATTTTATCGACCCCGTAGGGATGAAAGGCAAAGTTAACCTCGGCGGGATTTGAACTCAGATCGTTAAGGGACGTAACTATGCTGGAAAGCTTGGTGTCTGACCCTCTACCGATACTGCCACTCCACCTTTGAATTAAAAAATAATGTATGCAGATAATGTTCAGAACTTACAATAATACAGATAGATGATACTTGGAACTAAGGAATTTGATAATGCAGGAAGGAATTTGGTAATTTGATAATATAGAAATTAAGTCTACCATCCAAAAACAGGAGCTTGTCCTCCGACGGGTCTCTAGATAGCTTTAGTCTCAAATTTCACATGGTTTCGGTCGAACAACCGAGGCTATAATAGAAACTATTTTCGCAAGGTGCCAAGCAGTGGAATCGAACTGGAAAACTACCCTTTCTACACGAAATACTGAAAAGAAACTATTATCTTAAACATTAAGTCATTTCAAACGGTTACAGGGCCAGTTGAACGATGGGAAAGTCACGAATATTATATTGGTGGTTTTTATTCATGAGAGAACTCGAGCTCAATAATGAAACACTTCTAATACAGTGTGTCCCGCTGTTTATTGATGTGGTGTAAGACTTGCTTAGGTAAATACAGAGTAGCCACTGAAAAACTTGTTCGTTTTCAATCTTTTTTTTTTTTTTTTTTGCTGATTATAGAGCATCCCTTATTGTTTTTCACACATAATACTGAAATAATAAAAAACTAAAAAAACTATGTTTTTGTTTTATATCATTCAGTCTTTCAGTAGCCCCCTATATTTACATATTAATAGATTTTTGTTACTGTTGTTATTTAGTCCCAGGTAGGTTTACCTTTTAGAGTAGAACTATTATCAAAGCGATGCGGTGATTTGACAAGATACATTAGAAACTCGGAATGTTTTGCGGTATTTGTTCCAGTTCTCTGCACTCGCTGAACTCAAATCCCGCCGAGATCAATTTTGCCTTTCCAGCACGAGATCGATTCTTCCTCTATATTTCTTTCTCACTTCAACTCTCACCCATTCTCTCTCTCTCTCTCTCTCTCTCTCTCTCTCTCTCTCTCTCTCTCTCTCCATTCTCTCTCTCTCTCTCTCTCTCTCTCTCTCTATCTATCTATCTATCTATCTATCCATCTGCCCTTGTGGCTAATAAAGAAACATACCTATCTCTCCTCCTTCTCTGGAAGAAATTAGCTGTGTTCAGTTATGGAGAGGAATGGGCTCCGCCGGATTTTAAATGCTCAAGTTATATGTCACTACAGCGCCCCCCACCTACGACTCAATCAGATGTTGCAGACCCAGACATACATTACAAAAGCATTCAAGTCATCTTTTTTTAAACATTGTTTACGTCGGATAAGACTCTCCTGCGTGTCCTTCCTCCGGTTATGGCGGGAGGGTGCACTACGAGGAAAATTTGGCTGCTATTTATAGCTGATAGTGTGACTAAATAGAGGTTTTGAAAGCCTTGCCTGGAGTGCTTCTTTACCTTTTATATTTGCTGATAAAGCTTCTTAGATATGTAAAATTCTCCACAAAATCTAGCGGTTCACTATTGGTAGTGATAGGTGCAGGTTTGTTGCAGTTATATTTAAATATATGGCAATTTTAAAATATTGGATGCATTTACAGATTTAGAATATCTGACTGGGGGTTCTTTTTTTATCTTTTAGACCAGAGTTCTCAAAGTGAGCGCTACCGCCTCCGGGTGAGTTGAGAAGGTCCAGATGGCGCTGGGGTCTAAAAGGACGGTGGGGAGGCGATAGAGATGATATAATAGTATATTAGATATCAAATAATACATATTATATATAAATATAGCAAAATAAAAAATATATATTTATTTATACATAATATATATTATATTATATATAATTTAACGATTTTATTTATTATATATTATTTATAATTTGAGTGTAGGCAGATCTCCCTAGAAATAGGGTTGGAGGCGCTGATGGTGTACGTAATCGTGGAGAGGGAGGGGGGAATGTTTGAGAACCTCTGGTTTAAACATTAATGAGAGGAAATGTCGCACTCATTATCCTTTTCGGGCTCTCTGGGACTTGTTAGAAGAAAGGAAAAAATATCCCAAGACTGAACACTTGATGTGAATGATTGCAATAGAGAGGATTCTAAAAACAAGCAAGGAAGAGATGACTGTTTTAAACAGGATGACAGTTAAGTCTCCCACCAAAGAACATGAACGGTCGCTCCTACGGGCTTCCACACAGTTTCCGTCTACCAAACGTCATTCATAAGTCTTTGGTCGATCCGAGGTTATGCTAGATATCCAAGGATGAAACTCGGAATCGCCTAGTTCTGAAGCACCCATATAATAAATATAGGAGAGAACTATTTTATCATATAGTTACGATGTTGTTAGAGCGATGGATTGGCGGAGTTTCTAAAAACATCGGATAGAATGCATTGCAATATTTGTTCCAGCTCTATGTACTCTGAGTTCAAATCCCGCCTTTCATCCTTTCCGAATCTATGAATAAATTACCAGTTCAATATTGAAGTTGATTCCTGTATGTCATTTTCTCATCTCTCTCTCTCACTCTGTCTCTCTCTCTCTCTGTCTCTCTCTAACTCTCTCTCTTTCTCTCTCTTTCTCTCTCTCAATATATATATATATATATATATATATGAATAAAGTGGTCCTTCATCAGTGATCTTCGAACCATCATGGGTATTTCTTCGCTTTAAAGACCAAGGACCACTTTATTCATATGTAACCCATTTGCAACCACGCAGCACGTTTATTCTCATATTTACACATATATTTTCCCCCGCTGTGACCCGTCTATTTCGTTCTTACTGCTTCCTCTTTCTCTGTATCTTTACCCTCTCTAACAGTCACTCTCTCTGTTAGCCTCTTCCTCACCCTTCACTCACTCACTCTCTGTTACTACCTCTCCTCCTCCTCATTCTTCCCGTTTGACCTGTGCGTAATTCTTTTCTTTCGCACCCTTGGTCTGGCAGGTCGCTTTTTTTCTCTCTCTCGTCTACGATTTCACAGAACTTATGTTCACCGAATTCACAGACTAGATCCCTTCTTCCTCCCGTTAGACCTGTACGGAATTCCTTCCTTGCTCACATTCCAACCAGGTTTGATGGTCTTTATTCTCTCTCGTTCACGATTTCACCGAACTTATATTCATGGAAATTTGGGACTTGACTCCTTCTTCCTCACTTTTCGTTGCTTCACCATCTTTGTTTGTTTACACTCTCGCTGTCCCCTTTATTTACGTGTCCCAACGACTTTTTTTAGCCGTTGCTCGCACCCACAGAAGAAATACCCATGAAAGCGAAGAAATACCCATGATGGGTGCTCGCACCCACCGAAGAAATACCCATGAAAGCGAAGAAATACCCATGATGGTTGGAAGATCACTGATGAAAGACCACTTTATTCATATGTAACCCATTTGCAACCACGCAGCACGTTTATTCTTATATATATATATATCTGTATATAGTATATATGTATATATATATATATATATATAAAAGCAAGTCGGTCTGTGTGTGTGTCTTTCTGTCTGTGTACAAATACTAGGCTCCTTTTAACTTTTGAAGTACTAGGTCGATTTCAACCAAATTTGGCACACGTATTGTTTATATGCCAGAGCAGGTTTTGGGCACAAAAAGATTTTAAATAATTCGATATTGGGGCCGAAAAATCGATTTTGTGTGTGTATCTGTCTGTGTACAAATGCTAGGCTCCTTTTAACTTTTGAAGTACTAGGCCGATTTGGCACGTGCTATTGAGGCGACCTCTCATTGGCTAGCCAATTAGCTGACATAAGCTGACATGCACTCAGAAATTGCTAGCTAAGCCATAAACGACCTTGAACAATTCAGGCTGTCATTCATTTCCCGAGCAACGCCGGGTATATCTGCTAGTATATATATATATAATTATAAAATGTGGAGAAGGAGCACACGAGGTGGCTTGATTTCTACAGCTGGATGCCCTTCCTAACACCAACCTCATTTACAGTGAGTGCTGGGTGCTTTTTTTTCCGTGGCACCTACACGTCCACTTTACAGTGTGGGCTGGGTGCTTTTTTGCCGTGGCACCTCCACAACCACTTTGCAGTGGAATGATAGGGACCCCAGTCCCTATCATCTCATTTCTACAGCCGAGTAAACTGGAGCAATGTGAAATAAAGTGTATTGCTCAAGGAAACAACACATCACCCGGTCTGAGAATTGAACTCACAACCTTTCGATTGCAATTCCAATTAACCACTAAGCCATGTGCCTTCACTGTATATATATGTGTTCGGCGTCGGTGAGGGCAAGTGTGCCATTATCATCTCGGACACAGTTCTCTCCAACAACATTATGATTTCCCCTGACAAACTGCCTCACCATCCTGAACACCTAATATCTTTTGTCCTCACATCGCAAAACATGCATAATATTTATTATTATTTTCCGCTTCCCTCCTTGCAAAGTATACTTGTCGCCTAGCTTCTCTCCTAACTTCTTTGTATTGTTCTCTTCTTCCGCCTATTCTGCCATTCTTTCCATGCCTGTTCTTTGCCTTAATTGTCTCATCCACCCTACAATTCCACCACCAAGTTACTCTCTATCTCCCATGAGCCCTGCTACAGCTACAGACCTCGTATGTGGCCTTCAGCAGATTATCTCTTTGGAAGTCCTACCGTTCCTCTATATTGTAAGTCTGTATTTATTCTTCTTTACTGTTAAAAGCCCCAAGCAAAATACCGTCTGAGAGCTCCTTCAACCTTCATGTCTCTTTTCTCCAGGTTTTCCTTAGTCTCTGAGTTCGTCTGGCCCTAACTTTAAGGTCGATAACTACTACATGGAGGAACTTTATGTTTACAACCATCACTCTACCTCGTCTTCTGGTGATGATAAAATCTATTTGACTAGTGTGCCACCTGATCTATAGGTGATTGGCTGTGTTTCTGAAGTCTATGTTACAGATAATTTGAATTGCAGAATTCCAGGGACCTTTATCCTTTCTCTTTGCTCGTGGCAAACCCAATAGAAACCATCACAGTGCTGCTCAACATATCCATTAAAGCCGCCTGCGATGATTATGAGTTCATCGTTACTTTTTAGAAAAGTAGTCAGCATTAGGGATTTCTCCTTCACTCTACTTACCACAATTACATTATCTACCCCTTTGTATGCCTACAGAAGGCCTACTCCACCCATCCCGCACTCGTTACTCATCCAGAAAAATGTGTAGCAAGTATCGTTCTTTGACCACAAGAAGTTTAGCTGATGCTCCTCTTCATCTAGTCACTTGTACACAGCACAGGGCCACTTTCCTTCGCCTTATCATCTCCACAATCTCACCTCACCTTCTTCTTACCTTGGTAGTCGCAGTTCTAAAGTTTGTGAGTTTACTGGAAGAAAGGGTGGATACTTGAGTAAGGAGTGGAATTGGTGTTGGCTTTCCATACTTGAAATAAAGAAGATTCGCGTGGTTGCCCGGACATTAGTGATGGGTTCATACCAAGAAGGGGAATTCCTCCAACCATGTTGTCTACCTGCTATACGATCCAACAAACCCACAATAATCATATCTCATAGTAGTAGTAGTAGTAGTAGTAGTAGTAGTAGTAGTAGTAGTAGTAGTAGTAGTAGTAGTAGTAGTAGTAGTAGTAGTAGTAGTTATTCGTACGTCCGTCAATAATACACAGATATATATATATATAAGTATGTATGTATATATACGTACATACATATATGTATACAGACGTACAGTAGTATGTATATATATACACACAAATATATATGCACGTATCGGCCTACCGAACATTTATTATAATGCTCGGTTTGTTTGTTTGTAAACAAACAAACAGCCCGAATTATGCCGTACAGTGTTTAGGCAACCACGTCACCTTTTTGTTCAACACTGACACAGGAACGATGTACTAGTTTCAAGCTCATTAGCTATCGTCAGCATCGTATACCTTCCTGCCAGATGGTTGAACGTCTGAAAGTATATACTTTCCTTATGCATATTAACGGCTGAGCAGCCTAATTTGCATATCGAGTGAGTTCAGTCGGCCGGGCGCACCGAAAACGATAAATGGAATAGAATGAAACGATATACAAATTAGGCTTCTCAGCCGTTAATATGCATAAGGAAAGTATATACTTTCAGACGTTCAACCATCTGGCAGGAAGGTATACGATGCTGACGATAGCTAATAAGCTTGAAACTAGTACATCGTTCCTGTGTCAGTGTTGAAAAAAAAGGTGACGTGGTTGCCTAAACACTGTACGGCGTAATTCGGGCTGTTTGTTTGTTTACAAACAAACAAACCGAGCATTATAATAAATGTTCGGTAAACCGATACGTGCGTATATATATATATATGTGTGTACATGTATGTTTGTATATACATACTACTGTACGTCTGTATACATATATGTATATACGTATACATACATACTTACATTTAAGTAAGTGCCGTACTAAGAGTGAGAAATGAAATTTCGTTTCATTCTATTCCATTTATCGTTTTCGGTGCACCCGGCCGACTGAACTCACTCGATATGTAAATTAGGCTGCTCAGCCGTTAATATGCATAAGGAAAGTATATACTTTCAGACGTTCAACCATCTGGCAGGAAGGTATACGATGCTGACGATAGCTAATAAGCTTGAAACTAGTACATCGTTCCTGTGTCAGTGTTGAACAAAAAGGTGACGTGGTTGCCTAAACACTGTACGGCGTAATTCGGGCTGTTTGTTTGTTTACAAACAAACAAACCGAGCATTATAATAAATGTTCAGTAAACCGATACGTGCATATATATATGTGTGTACATGTATGTATATATATATACAAACTACTGTACGTCTGTATACATATATGTATGTACGTATACATACATACATACTTATATATATATATATATATATGTGTGTACATGTATGTATATATATACATACTACTGTACGTCTGTATACACATATGTATGTACGTATACATACATACTTACATTTAAGTAAGTGCCGTACTAAGAGTGAGAAATGAAATTTCGTTTGATTCTATTCCATTTATATATATATATATATGTGTATATATATATATATATATATATATATATATATATATATATATATATATATATATATATATATACACAGAGAGAGAGAGAGAGAGAGAGAGAGAGAGAGAGAGAGAGAGAGAGAGAGAGAGAGATATGACTTCTACAGGACTAGAACTGTTTGATTCGAAGCCATTTCTATATTAAACATTATACACATTCTATGTATTGAGTACTTTACTTACTGTAGTTCCCCCCGATTGAACCCGGGATACACACACACACACACACACACACACAAATATATATTTCTATGAAAGAAATCTTCTGTGCTCTGACCTGGAGGGTGATAGGCTCCCCCAGGTTTAAATGAATACAATATCCACCCTACGACTCCATCAGGATTTATGCGCCAGTGAAATGGCATATTAACAGTTGTCTTCGCCAACGTTATATACTTCCGTATCGTCCTTGTTTTTGCTGCTATTACATACGAGACTATCTCCAGACAGGAACAGCAACTAAGAGCCATAAGAATCAATATATTTTGGAGAGGTATTGTAGACAATGTTAAGAATTCTACATCTGCTCATTAGAATACATAAGAAATAGTTGTGAAGTAGATTGGCAGAATTGGCACAACGTCGGATATAATGTCATTGCACTGTATTTGCTCTGGCTCTTTATATACTGAGTTCAAATCCTGCCGAGATCATCTTTGCCTAAAACAAAGTACCAGTCAAGTACTGTGGTTTGATTTAATCAACTTTGACTTTCCCCCAAATTTGTTGGCTTATTGACTAAAATAAAAATCGATATTTATGAGACAGTTTGAATGAAACTGTGGTTAACAATAAAACATATTCTAACATTCTCCTGTCTGCCATTATATTTTAATTTGTTAATCAAAGCGTGGCAGTTTAAGTGATTGGAGATCGAATCTATTAAGCCCCTCCTTCTCCATCCCTACCTTCCTCTTTTCACAATACGGTATCATACACATTGATCGGATTTCTGCCGAAATTTTCTCACTGACCCGGCCAATGCTATATCTACAAAAATTACGTCATCTACTTCTCTCTCTCCCTCTCTCTCCCTCTCTCTCCCCCTCTCTCTAACTCCCTCTCTTTCTCTGTCTGTTTATCTATCTCCATATCTATCTGTCTGTCTATCTACCTGTCTATCTCTTTGTCTATCTATTTCTATATCTTCCTCCCTCTCGCTTGCCCTCGCTCTATCTCTCTCGCTCTATCTCTCGCTCTATCTCTCTCGCTCTGTCTCTCGCTCTATCTCTCTCGCTCTATCTCTCTCGCTCTATCTCTCGCTCTATCTCTCTCGCTCTATCTCTCGCTCTATCTCTCTCGCTCTATCTTTATCTATCTCTTCACGGAGTTTTGATGAGAAGGGGAATGCTCGAATAGAGTTAGTAGTATTGTACTAATGTAGTTAGTAGTCCTGTACTAATTTGTTAGTAAGTAGTCCTTTATTAATGTACTGTAAGTAACACTGGAAGTAGTGCAGTACTAGTGTAGTTGTCAGTACTGTACTAAATGTAGTTAGTAGTAATATACTAGTAATATACTAATGTACAGCTAGTAATACTGTATTAATGCAGTTAGTAGTGCGGTACAAAAGGTGGTTAGAAGTATTATACTATTGTAGTTAGTAATGCAGTACTAAAGTACAGTTAGTAAAGTGTAATAATTTACAGTTAGTAGTACCGTACTAGTGTACAGTTAGTAGTACTCTGCTAGTGTACCTAGTAGTAGAGTACAAATATAGTTATTAGTATTGTATTAACGTAGCTAGTAGCATTTTAGTACTGTACTGGTATAGCTAGTATTACTTGTTCATAGTACTGTACTAATGTAGTTAGTAGTACTAACTAGTATTACTGTGTTAGTATAACCACCAGTACTAGTTAGTAGTCTGGTAATGGTATAGCTAATAGCACTGCATTAATATAGTTAGTTCTATATTGCTGATGAAGCTCGTAACAAGAGTTAGTAATACTTTATTAATGTAGTTAGTAGTACTAGTTAGCAGCACCGTATCAATGTAACTTATACTTTAATAATATAGCTAGTAATAATAGTTAGTTGTACTGTACTAAAGTAGTTAGTAGTATTAGTTAGTACTATTATATTAATATGGTTAGTAGCACTAGTTAGTATTAGTATATTAATATGGTTAGTAGCACTAGTTAGTACTGTTATATTAATATGGTTGGCAGCACTAGTTAGTACAATTATATTAGCATGGTTAGTAGTATTAATTGGTGCTGGTATAGCTAATAGTATTAGTTAGTACTACTGTACTAATATAGTTAGGAGTAATAATTATACTGTACTAATACAACTATTAGTTATAGTTAGTACTACTCTAATAATAGAGCTACAAGTACTAGTTAGTATTATTGTACTAAAACAGCTAGTTGTACTAGTTAGCATTAAAGTAATAATACTAGTAATACTCGATAGCAATTGTAGATAACTGTATTAAAGTGACTCTGGTCAGTTTAATCAATATTCTCTCAGTTGAACAGAATCGATAACCAATATGTAGTAGTAGTAGTAGTAGTAGTAGTAGTAGTAGTAGTAGTAGTAGTAGTAGTAGTAGTAGTAGTAGTAGTGGTGGTGGTGGTGGTGGTCGTGTGGTGGTGGTGGTGGTGGTAATAGTAGTAGTAGTAGTAGTAGTAGTAGTAGTAGTAGTCAATGCATTGTTAGTAATTACGAAATAATTGTCGATTTATGAATAATATTGTCAAACATTTTCACACACACACAAATAAACACATACACACAAGTAAACACACACACGCACACACGCACACACGCACGCACACACACACACACACACACACACACACACACACACACACACACACACACACACACACACACACACAAACATGAATAGTCAGTTATCAGACGATGCAGCAGCTTTACAAATAGGCTTGTAATTATGTCGAGACCCATATACGGGAATGTTTTGTTGTTTTTTTTTAATCTGGCAGAGCTCATCTCCTCTCCAGGTCTGAACACAACCGATTTCTTCCAGGGAAGGAGAGAGAGTGTGTGAGGTAGAGAAAGAGCAATAGAAAAGAAGGGTGAAAGATATATAGGGAAAGAATCGACCCCAGTACTAGACTGGTACTTTTTTTATCGACCTAGAAAAGTTGGAAGGCAAAGTTAACCTCGATGCGTTTTGAATTCAGAGTGTAGAGAGACGGAATGGTACCGTAAATCATTCTGTCTCACGACTCTGCCACTTCGCCGCCTACAAATATACTTACTAAAGGATAAATAATTGTCTCTACTTTAGGCACAAGGCCAGCAATTCACCAGTGCATTACTGGTACTTTTATTTTATCGACCTCGTAAGGATGAAAGGCAAAGTCAACCTCGGCGGGATTTGAACTCAGATCGTAAAAGGGACGTAACTATGCTGGAAAGCATGGCGTCCGACCCTCTACTGATACTGCCAATAAATCATGTTAATAATTACAGACAGTGGGGAGAGAGAGATGGAAAGAGACTGACCGACAGAGACAGAGACAGAAGAAAAAAAACGAAAACAAGACAGAACACGGTAAAAATTGAGAACACTTGTTTAAGTAAGAGATCAGTGTATAACGTTTCGGGCTATATCTTTCATCAGGGAGGAAAAGTTGTAGGGAAAAAATGAAAGGAAAGAGACAGTTGACATCAAAATGTATATGGTTGCTTAGATAGCGTGTGTGTATATCATCATAATTATTATCATCATTCAACATCTGAATGCAAAATGTTTTCGTTCCTTCCCTTTCTCACTTTCTATCTTTCTATTTCCTCTTTTATTTTTCATTCTATCTTCTGATGACGGACTAGTGTCCGAAATGTAAAAACTCTTTTCCTACTAAATTAAGCTTTAAACTAATAACTTTCTTCATTGTAGTGTGTTGTTTTGTTAGTGGTTCCGTTTACTTTTTGCCTATATATGTATATATATAAATATATGTGTGCGTGTGTGTGTGTGTATGTGTGTGTGTGTGCATAGTAATGCAGAGTTTAAAACTTCATATTCAATGCCACCTTTTTTTTCAATAAATACGTTTTATATTCTGCTCACATGTATTGCATGTATATTCAGTTAATGGTCAATCCCCAATAGGGGGAGGCGCCACAAATGGGTTGTTTAATACCCCGTAGATAGAACAACCCTCAACTTCAGGAGCATGTTGTGCAAGTGCTCCTTTCTTCCTTTTGCTCTCTTCTTCAACCTACAGGTTTATATACAGAGAAGGCCCAATCACTCGGGCCATTTTTGCCACATTCACCCACCTTTCAATAAATTTACTGGGGTGCAGTGCCTCTCTCTCCACTCCGATTCTCCTTCTAAAGAGGTACCTAAAGAAGGGAATGAGTTGTTGTCCGGAGAGAAAGACATCTGTCCTCAGTCCTCTCAATCTCGTCCACCATATAACCTCTTTCACCATAGCCACTATACAGAGGAAAACCGCTTCTCTTTCGTTTTTGAAAGAGGCTGGCGGTTTGATCCTAACTATGGACTCGGCAGTCAACTGGATTTGTCCCATACGCGACAGAAGTTGTTCTGCATAGTTCCACTCCCGGGCAGTATACAATTGCGTGCAAGACGGTTTCAATGTCCTGCTCGCATCTTGGACACGTCCTCTTGGAAGGATCCCTGCCGGGGCGTCCGTGCCTGTAGATCTTATCTCGAACGGGTAGAGCACCTCGGTAGCACTGCCAGGCCAGGGACCTCTGGAAGTTGTCCATAGGTCCCGGGCAGAAAGTCCTACCGAACAGCCTGGTGAACTCGTCGTCTTCGACGCCTAGAGTCTCCCCAAGAATGTCGAAGTGGAGTCTCCACTGATTGCTGTGCCCGCTTGACAGAGGACTGTGAGCGCCTGGGCGCATTCAATGTGCCAGGCGCCCATCTTCTTCGGTCTGTCTTCGCTTGACCCAGGACTGCAGCTCTGTCAGCGAGACGAGCTGTGGGAAGGCCTGTCTCACAAACGGTGCCCACACGGGTTGGTCGGTGAGGAATACCTGAAGATGCCGTAGCCTCAGCGCATGTTTGCGCATAATTAGCCAGGGCATGCCCAGCCTTCCGTTGGAAGGGTGTTGACAGCAGACGGATCTCCTCACCAGTGGAGCCTGCTTCTTCCACAGGAACTGGAAGAGCATGCGTTCCATCTTAGTGAGGTATTCACGGGGACAAGGCACGACAGTCAAGCGGTAGTAGATGACGGACGCTATGAAAGTGTTCGCCACCTCCGCTCGACCTTTCAAAGTCAGTTTGCACTCTGCCCACTTCTGGGTGAGCGCAAATACCTTGGCCATGACCTCGTTCCAGTTTTTCTCCACCTGGAGGTCTGGACCGAACCAGACCCCGAGCAATTTCACCGGTCCTTCCGTCCAGCATCCGACGACGCTGTCGGACGGCATCCGTTTGCCTCTCCACGTTCCGAGTTGCAAACCGACAGACTTGTTCGGGTTCAGTTTTTCTCCTGTGAACCTTTCGTATTCGTGTAGTACGTTGCCGATTACCTCGATTTCCGAGGTTTTCGACACCATTACCGTCACGTCGTCGGCATAAGCCGACGCCGCTTTTCACAGTCTCGGTTCTAAAGGGATGCCCTGCAAAAGCTCTAGCTTCCGCAGTAGTGGCTCTAGAGTCAATACGTACAGAATGGAGGAGAGAGGGCATCCCTGTCGAATGGAACGCGTGATTGCGAACGGCTCCGATAGGTAGCCGTTCACCTTGACCTTCGAGCAGATGTTGGTGTGCATCGCCTTGATCCAGCCTCTGAAAACGGGACCGAAACCGGCCGCCTTGAGAACCGCTTCTAAGTATCGATGGTCGACCCTATCGAATGCCTTAGACTGATCTAAATGGATCAGAGCCCCACCGAAGCCGGGTTTACACCCCACCCTCTCTATGATGTATCGCATGAGGTGGAGGTTGTCGTGTATGGACCGGTCGGGATTGCACACGTTTGCGCTTTCCCTACCAGGTTTTCGACGACAAGCGCCAGCCTCGTTGCTAGCTCCTTGGCCAAAATCTTTAACTCTGTGTTGAGCAGAGTTATGGGCCTGAAATTGTTTATTTCGTGACCCTTGTTCTCGTCTTTCCTGATCAGCATTACTACGCCCTTGCCTGCAGAACTGGGAATTGTCCCGTTCTGCTGCCAATTGCAATAGACGGCTTCGAGGACGCCAGAGAACAAGTCCGGCATGCCTATGTAAAACTCATAGAGTAGACCATCTAGACCGGGTGATTTGCGTTTCCGGCAGCGGCCCAGAGCTTCCCGTATCTCAGTGGCTGTGATCGGTCTTTCGTAGAATTCAGCGTCCATGCTCGAGAGACGCGGCAGGCTGTCGAGGTATGAACCAAAGTCCATTGCCCCGTTCGGTGCACCGTTGTTCTGCTCAAACAGTCGCACAAAGTGCCGCTGAAATGCCGCGCACATCTGCCTGGGGTCAAGTAGCACACGTCCGTTTTGGTCTTTCAAAGACCGAATCGTGGACTTGTTGCCACTTTTCGCTTCCGCCACTCGTGCCCAGCTAACAGCTTTTGCTCCCTCGTTTCCTAGAGCACGTGATTTACTTCTGACCACGCAGCCTTCGTGTTTCGCGTCGAAGAACTGGTCCAGTGCCGTACTCTAGCTACGTTTCCACTCCTAAGCTCCTCTTCTACTTTGGTTACTAGTTTTGTTTCTGATTTGCTTTTCTCTAAAGTTAATTCTCTTCTAAACCCTATCGATTCTACTCTAATTGCTCTCTTGAGAGAGTACCACCATCTATTGTTGACGATGGCTCCCGTCAACTCTTGCTTAACTAATCTAATTATCCGTTCACTGTAGGCTTTTCATGCTGGCAATGACACGTTCAGCTTCCAGTATCCGGGTCCTTGTCTATGTATTCTATCACGGTTGACTATGCAGATGACTAGTTTGTGATCTGAATAGGCAACCATGTGCATTTGTGGACAGCTTAACATCTTCTTGTCTTTTTCTCTAATGAAAAACCTATCTACATACGATCTAGATGTCCCGCTGCGGTTTGCCCACGTCCACTGTGGTGCAGTCGGGAAATCTATCTAGTCGATATCTATCGGCCAGTTGGAATTAGCCGATTAGATTTTTGAGGCTGTTGCACCCCGCTCTACTGGGACATGCTCCCCAATAGTCCCATCATGCATCTAGGATACCATTCCAGTGCCCCACTAAAAGCAAGGAGCGAGACGTTCCCAGATAAGACTCCAGACGCTGAAAGAAGTCTGGCCGCGATTGTGACTGCCCGGTCGGGGCATAAACAGCCACCAGTCTGAAGGCTCCACCTCCAATACTGTTCACGTCTATTACTACCAGTCTACCCTCCGGGTCTAAGGGTACTTGCTGTACTTCGAGATCCAGGTTTTCCGAAACAGAGCGATAAGATAGATAGATAGGTAAGTTGGTAGATGGATAGATAGATAGATAGATTTCTTTATTAGCCACAAGGGCGCAACAAGAAAGGGGACAATACAAAGACATGCCGGGGATTTTACATACAGTCGTGTAAAAAATATAAAAACAAACAATTTCAACAATCGAAATCCCCAATAGGGGGGAGGCGCCACAAATGGGTTGTTTAATACCCCGTCGATAGAACAACCCTCAACTCAAGGAGCGTGTTGTGCAAGTGCTCCTTTCTTCCTTTTGCTCTCTTCCTCAACCTACAGGCTTATAAACAGAGAAGGCCCAATCACTCGGGCCATTTTCGCTTCATTCACCCACCTTTCAGTAAATTTACTGGGGTGCAGTGCCTCTCTCTCCACCCTGATTCTCCTTCTAAAGTGATACTTAAAGAATGGAATCAATTGTTGTCCGGAGAGAAAGGCATCTGTCCTCAGTCCTCTCAACCTCGTCCACCATATAACTTCTTTCACCATAGCCACCGTACAGAGGAAAACCGCCTCTCTTTCGTTTTTGAAAGAGTCTGGCGGTTTGATCCTTACTATGGACTCGGCAGTCAACTGGATTTG
>OZ024742.1:185818338-185828338 GCA_964016885.1 Eledone cirrhosa
AGAGCAATGTTGAGTTCCGTGGGATTGATACCAGTGAGCTGGGACTCCTACTTAAACTTACCTATAGTAATAATTACCTAGACACATATGACCTTAGCAACCTGTGCCCTACAAGACCAGCAAGAGGCAGACCACCTACCATTACCTCAATGGCCAAGAAAACCCACACAGATAGATGGAACGGGTGGACCAGAGCCATACGGACACCCGAAAACCACGATGAACTGAAGAAAATGATTGCACATGCGGTAGAGGCCAGCATAAAACTAACCCTTAAGGAACATATGTTCAAATTTAATGGAAAAACATATGCCCAAGAGGAAGGAGCAGCCATTGGTGTTAGCATTGCAGGCGACATAACTAACTTATTCATGGTATGGTGGGACAGTAGACTTAAACTTAAACTTAAAGAACAATTAGAAGCCCCCTTAACCCTGATAATGTACTCCCGCTACGTTGATGATATAAACATCGTAGTTAAGACACTCCCTCTAGAGAACAGTCAGGAACTAGAGAAAAACACAATGGAAAGCATCCAGCAAATAGCAAACTCCATCCACCAGAGCATTAGAGTTACTATAGACTATCCAAGTAAACACCCCAACCATCGATTACCTGTACTAGACACAGAGCTCTGGTTAGATACCATTAACAACAAAAAACAAATCCTCCATTCCCATTATGCCAAACCAATGACTTCCAAACATCTGATCCACCGAAACTCGGCCGTTTCGGACCATACCAAAATCAACATACTGATTGCAGATTTGGTACGGGTGATGAGAAACGTGTCCCGCATGTGCAACCCCGAAGAACTAGAGAGACACATACAACACTTCATCCACCGTATGCAGTTTTCTGGCTACAATCAGAGAGATAAAATCAGAGTGTATAGAGGAGCCAGAACCAAATGGGAAAAAATGGTAAATAATGACATAAATGGGACCTGCCCCTTGTATAGGAGCAAATTTTGGAATAGAATAGAAAGAACTAGGAACAAGGCTAATAGAATAAACTCATGGTATGATAGCAATAAATACCAGAGTGTAATGTTCATCGATACAACCCCTAGAGGGGAATTAGCTTACAAATTTAGAAGGGCCCTAAACAAACATAAACTCAATATTAAGATAGTAGAAAGACCAGGTACCTCCGTAAAAACACTTATTAGCAAGACATACCCTTTTCAAAGACCCTCATGTATAGATAAGAAATGTATAACCTGTAAAATAAGCCCCCATATTAACTGCAAAACTAGAAATGTAGTGTATAGCATAAGATGTACTGAAGGACAATGTAGAGACAACAATATAGTGTACATAGGTGAGACAGCTCGTAGTGAACGGATAAATGAACACTGGCGAGACCTTCAAGATAGTAAAGAATCATCTGTACTCTACCAACATGCTAAAATAGAACACAAGGGTAAATTAGAGAACATAGAAATAAAAATAGAATCTACACACAAAAAAAACCTAATGTTTAGACAAATTACAGAGGCAATAAACATAAAAGAATTACAACCAAAATTAAATAGAAAATATGAGTGGAACAGCAACATCACATCTTACAATTAAGGACAAAATGAAAACACACACACACAGAACAAACAACCAACCAGTAACATGTAAATAAACAAATAAATAAATGAACATAAACACACACAGACACCCGGATGTGGCGCATGCGCAGACTGAGCACACAACACACACACAGAAACAAAATGGCGTAGGACAGAACAAAGGAGAGGCACAGAAACAAAGAAAGGAATCCCCAGTCACTGAAGAGGTCACAGAGTGTGTGACGAAAGAACTATGACAATATATAAACAACTATCTGGTTGTGGAACCAACCAACCAACCAGAAATTTATAAATTTATAAATTTATTATAAATTTATTATAATAAATTGAAGTGACATGGTGACATGAGGAAGGCGGTACTCTCTGAGGTGTAGGCTAGTGGAGTACCTCTGTCTTCTGTGTGCTTACTTCCGGCCCAAAGAGCTGCGCAGCCTCTGCGAAGCAAGAAGTTAACTGTTGCAAGGCTCTTTCAGTGTGGGCAACATTGTCGACAAAGAGCAGGTCTCGGATCAGTTGCTCCAGGTTCTTCGTGGCGGCTTGTAGCGGACGAAGATTAAATAGGCTGCTATCAAGACGGTATCTGATGTTGATTCCGTCCTCGTCATCTAGATCTTCTGTGACCTGCTGAAGAAGATAGTGAAGAGACTCGGTTCCAGGACGCAACCCTGCTTCACATCATTGATGATCGGGAAGGGCTCTGGGAGTCTGACTTGGCCACGCTGGTCGTCGTATAGCTGGATAACCATGTTCAGAAACTTTATGGAGCAGCGGAGGCGTTCCATGATCTGCCACATTCAGTTTCTGGTCACTGTATCGAAAGCTTTAGTTAAGTCAACGAACGCCACATGCAGCCCTTCATTTTGCTTTCGGCACCTCTTGGAGCAAAAGAACAAATACCATGCCTGTGGTATTCCTGTTGACTCTGAAGCCACACTGACTCCCTGGGACGTGTTCTTTTGCGATGACAGGTACCATCCTGTTTAGTAACATCCTTGCAAGGATTTTTCCAGCGACAGTGAGCAGAGTAATCCCCCGGTAATTTGAGTAGTCTGACTTTTCCCCTTTGTTCTCGTACAGGGTGATGATGATTGCATCTCAGAGATCTTGTGTCAGATTGCCCTGTCCCCAGCAACATACGACAGGGAAATCAGCCCATTTGACAGACTGTACAAACGCGTGTGGAACAATAAACACCTGAAGAAGGGCACCAAGATCAGAGTGTACAAAGCCATAGTCCTTACAACCCTCCTATATGGCTCACTTATCGCCACCACCTTTGACTCCTCGAGCGCTGCCTCCACGCTATCCTAAACATCAACTGGAGAGACTTTGTCAACAATGTTCAAGTCATTGAACGGGCGATGTGTGTAGTGTGTGTATGGGGGGGGGGGTTCTGATAATATATAAGTGTAGTGTTAATGTTTAAGTTAGCCATGTGGTATAGTTGGTAGTTGGTCGTGTTAGTATAATTAATAAGTTAATTAGAATGTGTATAGCAATATATATGCATGTGTGTGTGTGTGTGTGTGTGTGTGTGTGTGTGTGTGTGTGTGTGTGTGTGTGTGTGTGTGTGTGTGTGTGTGATTCAGTGAATTACTGGTGGTGGTACCAATAAGAACATTCGATGCACAGGCACGGTGTATATAAAAAAACGGAAAAAGTTTCGTTTACATGTTTTTATGTTTTTATTGATTGCCGATTTGTTACGCGCGTTTCATAGATGTGAACGCTATGGATTTACTCCAGCACAGATCTGTTTTTATTGAATCACCAATACATACATACATACATACATACATACATACATACATACATACATACATACATACATACATACATGGTGGCTGCCAACTCGTTTTCGAGTACGGCCACTACTTTATATCCATGTAGGAGAACTCCTACCGATGCGCTGAACGAATGTAACTTTAGTCCAGCCAGCGACTTGAAAACTCTGGTACAAACACTACACCTGTGACAATTATTGACACATGGTGCTAGGCCCATGGTACCATGTGACGACAAGTGCAGAGAGATCTCCAGATACAAAGCAATGCCTGTGCCGTAAAGCTTTTATAGTGAGCAAAGGCACTGCACAAAGCCAGTCCCACTCTCTTAACCAAGATGATATTTACCAAAAAGAAGAACAAGTCAACATCATTGGATACCATCAGGGTTGCAGGTGTTATATCAGAGTTATCCTTCTCCTAGAATTCTGCCTTGACAAAGGCTAAGGGGTCATCTCTCCCAGACATACATACATACATACATACATACATACATACATACATACATACATACATACATACATACATACATAATGTTGAACAAGGAAAAATAAGACTAGGTGTAAGTAATTAATTGTTCTTACGATCATTTAAGAAGGCAAAACAGTTACCGATATGCAGACCAACCAATTGATGTTATGCAACTGCATATCATTAACCTAAGAAACAATGGTTTGGGATTTTTAGATAAACACAAACAGTTCAGGTTGGAGGTAAAGAGGAAAAGGGAGTAGCAATATAAAGTATGAAAAGTAAAAATAAATAGTTAATATATATAATATAAAACCTTATACATATTTATACAGACACCTACACATATATTACTGACCATAAATCAGATAGGAAATGTTGATGCGGTCATCGCTGTGCTGGCTTTGATCAGACAATTGTCCGGAACCAAAATTCATAGTATGAGCTTAGATTGACTATTATTGGTACAGCCATTACAAATGTATATTTTTTCTATTTCATGAACGCTAGTGTAGTTAAGTGGCAAAGTCTAAGGTTTTTTTCTAACAGCATTTTAGATATTTAGGGTAAAAATCTATGGTGTCTAATTGAGTAAATCAATTATTGTATCCCCATTTTCCTACTGATTGAGGTTGGATTGCTTCCTTAATTATATTTCTAAATATTGTCTTGCCAACTAATCCTAACTCTGTACGTGTAGGGTTTATGAGTTTTCATGTGGGCTATTAGCAAAGTCCCCTTAAGGGTAATGAAGGGTCGCACTTGGCTATATATTCTAATTGATTATCTATATTAAGGTTGGTGGCTATGTTATTGATTTCATTATTGATGTTGTTGTAAGTTGAAGACTCTGCTTTTTATGTTTAGAAGTAATGGTCTTATGTGTTAAGTGATGGTATGTAGTTTGGTCTAGGTCATATAAGTTACTAGATTTGTCAGATAGGAGAAATGTATTTTTAGAAGACCTAAATATTTTATGTCTTTGTTAAGCTTGCATGTATAGAAATATGTTATGTTGAAAATATATTTACTATACATTTATTGTATTTTAATTATTTAGCATCAAGTAATCTTATATTTAGGTTGAAGTAATCTTATATGCTTTAGTCAAAGTAAACATGTATACCTTACAAGAGGTAGCATGAACCATACTATATATCTTTTAGTAATTTTAAGACTATAACAAAATGTCAACATTGAATATTCACTTTGTAGTTACATGTCAATTTCAGATATTATTTCAGTAAAGTTTTGATATTGTATCAGTAACTATATGTCAACTTTAGATATTGTATCAGTAACTACATGTCAACTTCAGATATTGTATCAGTAACTACATGTCAACTTCAGATATTGTATCAGTAACTACATGTCAACTTCGGATATTGTATCAGTAACTACATGTCAACTTCAGATATTGTATCAGTAACTACATGTCAACTTCAGATATTGTATCAGTAACTACATGTCAACTCCAAATATTGTATCAGTAACTACATGTCAACTTCGGATATTGTATCAGTAACTATATGTCAACTTCAGATATTGTATCAGTAACTACATGTCAACTTCGGATATTGTATCAGTAACTACATGTCAACTTCAGATATTGTATCAGTAACTACATGTCAACACTCGGTATTGTATCAGTAACTACATGCCAACTTCAGATATTGTATCAGTAACTACATGTCAACTTCAGATATTGTATCAGTAACTACATGTCAACATTGGATATTGTATCAGTAACTACATGTCAACTTCAGATATTGTATCAGTAACTACATGTCAACATTGGATATTGTATCAGTAACTACATGTCAACACTGGATATTGTATCAGTAACTACATGTCAACTTCAGATATTGTATCAGTAACTACATGTCAACATTGGATATTGTATCAGTAACTACATGTCAACATTGGATATTGTATCAGTAACTACATGTCAGCTTCAGATATTGTATCAGTAACTACATGTCAACACTGGATATTGTATCAGTAACTACCTGTCAACTTCAGATATTGTATCAGTTACTACATGTCAACTTCGGATATTGTATCAGTAACTACCTGTCAACTTCAGATATTGTATCAGTAACTACATGTCAACTTCAGATATTGTATCATTAACTACATGTCAACTTCAGATATTGTATCAGTAACTACATGTTAACTTCAGATATTGTATCAGTAACTACATGTCAACTTCAGATATTGTATCAGTAACTACATGTCAACACTCGGTATTGTATCAGTAACTACATGTCAACTTCAGATATTGTATCAGTAACTACATGTCAACTTCAGATATTGTATCAGTAACTACATGTCAACTTCAGATATTGTATCAGTAACTACATGTCAACATTGGATATTGTATCAGTAACTACCTGTCAACTTCAGATATTGTATCAGTAACTACATGTCAACACTCGGTATTGTATCAGTTACTACATTTCAAATTCAGATATTGTATCAGTAACTACATGTCAACACTCGGTATTGTATCAGTTACTACATTTCAAATTCAGATATTGTATCAGTTACTACATTTCAAATTCAGATATTGTATCAGTAACTATATGTCAACTTCAGATATTGTATCAGTAACTACATGTCAACACTCGGTATTGTATCAGTTACTACATTTCAAATTCAGATATTGTATCAGTAACTACATGTCAACACTCGGTATTGTATCAGTTACTACATTTCAAATTCAGATATTGTATCAGTTACTACATTTCAAATTCAGATATTGTATCAGTAACTACCTGTCAACTTCGGATATTGTATCAGTTACTACATTTCAACTTCAGATATTGTATCAGTAACTACATGTCAACTTCGGATATTGTATCAGTTACTACATGTCAACTTCAGATATTGTATCAGTAACTACATGTCAACTTCAGATATTGTATCAGTAACTATATGTCAACTTCAGATATTGTATCAGTTACTACATGTCAACTTCAGATATTGTATCAGTAACTACATGTCAACTTCAGATATTGTATCAGTAACTATATGTCAACTTCAGATATTGTATCAGTAACTACCTGTCAACTTCAGATATTGTATCAGTAACTACCTGTCAACTTCAGATATTGTATCAGTAACTACATGTCAACACTCGGTATTGTATCAGTAACTATATGTCAACTTCAGATATTGTATCAGTTACTACATGTCAACTTCAGATATTGTATCAGTAACTACATGTCAACTTTAGATATTGTATCAGTAACTACATGTCAACTTCAGATATTGTATCAGTAACTATATGTCAACTTCAGATATTGTATCAGTAACTACATGTCAACTTCAGATATTGTATCAATAACTACATGTCAACTTCAGATATTGTATCAGTAACTACATGTCAACTTCAGATATTGTATCAGTTACTACATGTCAACTTCAGATATTGTATCAGTAACTACCTGTCAACTTCAGATATTGTATCAGTAACTACATGTCAACTTCAGATATTGTATCAGTAACTACATGTCAACTTCAGATATTGTATCAATAACTACATATCAACTTTGAACATTATTATAGTAACTATACATCAATATTGAACATTATTTCATCCTTACGGGGTCGATAAAATAAAGTACCAGTAATGCACTGGATAATTGCTGGCCTTGTGCCTAAAGTAGAAACAATTATTTCAGTAACTACAGATATTGTATTAGTAACTACATCGCAACATCTCAACTTTGGATATTATATCTTGGCAACTCCAGATATTATTTCCGTAATTTCAGATATTATTCAATCAATGACTACATAGTAACTATTAATATTCAGTCAGTAACATGTTAACCTTAAAGATTATTTCAGTAACATTTTTATGATATAAAAGGGTTTTATTATTCACTGTTATATAAATAACATTACAAATAAAAAAGAAGTTGTACAATGATAGAAATATGAAAAGGAAAGATTAAAAAGAAAATTAAGCAATGAGAAAAGAGGAATGGATAAAAAGGGGCCAATCTGGCTGTATGGGAAAGTAGAGGAAAGGACTATTAACTGTCAACTTTGAATATTAACTTTGGGTATTATTTCAGTAACTATATATTAACTTTGGTTATTATTTCAGTAACTACACGTCAACTTTGGTTATTATTTCAGTCACTGTATATTAACTTTGGTTATTATTTCAGTAACTATATATTAACTTTGGTTATTATTTCAGTAACTACACGTCAACTTTGGTTATTATTTCAGTCACTGTATATTAACTTTGGTTATTATTTCAGTAGCTATATGTCAACTTTGGGTATTATTTCAGTAACTATATGTCAACTTTGGGTATCATTTCAGTAACTACATTGTGTCGGTAACTATGTGTCAACTTTGGATATGTTGGTAACTACATATCAACTTCAGATATTATGTCGGTAACTACATAGCAACCGAACCTCAGATCAATGTTAATATTTTCAATATTATCCATATTGCAAGCACGATATTGATCTTGCAACAGTTTTGACAATGAGTTGCTCGATCCACATTGTAAGCAATTGTGTATTCGAACCAGCGAGGGATCACTCTATCTGCTAGAAATCGCAGTCGAATTTCCCTCAAATCTCACCATAATAAAATAATGCTCATATTGATCAATGTACTCCTTGGTATACATATAAAGATATGATAGTCCTGACTGAAATGCTCTTGATCATAGGTTTCCTGAATTGGGGCTAAATAATAGCAGCCAACATTCGTACTTCTAACGTTATCCTTAGGCAGAATCAATGTAACATCGTGTGTGAAAAAGCTGGGGGGGGGGGGGGTTAATAATAGATTCAGAGCTTCTGGCGGACTTTCATCTACACAATTTTTATTCACAAGGCTCTAGTGGGCCGAAGACTTTACTGAAAGACACTTGCCCAAAACGTCGTGTAGTGAAACGAACCTGGTACTTCATGATCTTTCTTAACCATTCAACCATGCCTTCTACTCATGCACAACTTATCTGGTAGAGATGTTTGAGTGTTGGGCATTTGTTTTGGTTCTTTGCACTCTCCACTTTGACTTACATACTTTCGAAGTTGATAAAGAAAGTATCTCTATAGGGATGGTGCAGCCATCTTTCCTTCCAATTATTACATACTGGATGTTCGGCTAGATCAAAGGAGAAAGGATCGAATGGGTGTCTGTCTCTGGAATGGGCATATAATAACCTTAACGGAAGCATGGTACATACTATGAAGTTATATTCGATTTTTCGTGACAGCCACAGTTGTCGTTTAGATTGTGATAGTGAATGAGACGAACAGACAATATACTTATGAATAAATGCATATCCTCGTTTCATTTATCCCAAGTGAATAACTAAACACTACTAACATGTTTTGTCTGTATTATGCAGTATCAGACAATGTGCTTAATAATTGAATTAATTAACACAGTAAAATGTCAGAAATAGTAGACCGCTGCACTAAATCTATTAGCGTTCTTTTTTTTACTTCCTTACTGGTGTCAATTATTGGACAGCGGCTATGCGGCTATGCGGCTATGCTTGGACACCAGCTTCTATATCGACCCGAGAACTTATTTCAGTTAGATACTTATGTTTATCTATATGTATTGAATCAGCGATTTACGTATTTGGCATATTGGAACGCGACCCAAAGTTCACACCACTAAATATAATACGACAAATACACACATACACACACACATATATATATATATAGAGAGAGAGAGAGAGGGGGGGGGGCGACGAGCTTCCGCACACTTTCTATTGCCTGAATTTCACTCAAAGGTATTAGTGAATCTCTTAAATGTCACCACTGTGATCGAGCTCAAAAAAACATGGAGAAAACTTATTAACCCCTTATCCATGGCTGCATATAGATGTATTTTAAATCAATCACACCCATTTTTTTACATCCAAATCCACCGGGGCTGCTAAAATAAGGATTACTGATTAGTAGACTGATAATAAAGGGCGTTCCAGCCTTGACTATCCCATCTTGCTTTCAGATATAGTATATCTAATACTACATTATCCAGTAGTTCAAATAACTGGATTGTACTCCTTCACCACAGGGCTTTAATTTGTAAAATCAAATGTCCATTGAATGATTCCATTTCGTCACATGCTCTGATAAAATTAACTGATCAGTGAGGGTTTACACAA
>OZ024742.1:185835838-185840838 GCA_964016885.1 Eledone cirrhosa
TGCGTGACTACTCCTGTTGTGTGACCGCTCCCTCTATTATGTGACTACTCTTGTTGTGTGACCGTTTCCTCTATTGTGTGACTACTCCTGTTGTGTGACCGCTCCCTCTATTATGTGACTACTCCTGTTGTGTGACCGTTCCCTCTATTGTGTGACTACTCCTGTTGTGTGACCATTCCCTCTATTGTGTGACTACTCCTGTTGTGTGACTGATCACTCTATTGTGTGACTACTCCTGTTGTGTGACCGTTCCCTCTATTGTGTGACTACTCCTGTTGTGTGACCGTTCCCTCTATTGTGTGACTACTCCTGTTGTGTGACCGTTCCCTCCCCTCTATTGTGTGACTACTCCTGTTGTGTGACTGATCCCTCTATTGTGTGACTACTCCTGTTGTGTGAACGTTCCCTCTATTGTGTGACTTCTCCTGTTGTGTGACCGTTTCCTCTATTGTGTGACTACTCCTGTTGTGTGACCGTTCCCTCCCCTCTATTGTGTGACTGCTCCTGTTGTGTGACTGATCCCTCTATTGTGTGACTACTCCTGTTGTGTGAACGTTCCCTCTATTGTGTGACTTCTCCTGTTGTGTGACCGTTTCCTCTATTGTGTGACTACTCCTGTTGTGTGAACGTTCCCTCTATTGTGTGACTTCTCCTGTTGTGTGACCGTTCCCTCTATTGTGTGACTTCTCCTGTTGTGTGACCGTTTCCTCTATTGTGTGACTACTCCTGTTGTGTGACTGATCCCTCTATTGTGTGACTACTCCTGTTGTGTGACCGTTCCCTCTATTGTGTGACTACTCCTGTTGTATGACCGTTCCCTCTATTGTGTGACTACTCCTGTTGTATGACCGTTCCCTCTATTGTGTGACTACTCCTGTTGTGTGACCGTTCCCTCCCCTCTATTGTGTGACTGCTCCTGTTGTGTGACTGATCCCTCTATTGTGTGACTACTCCTGTTGTGTGAACGTTCCCTCTATTGTGTGACTTCTCCTGTTGTGTGACCGTTTCCTCTATTGTGTGACTACTCCTGTTGTGTGAACGTTCCCTCTATTGTGTGACTTCTCCTGTTGTGTGACCGTTCCCTCTATTGTGTGACTTCTCCTGTTGTGTGACCGTTTCCTCTATTGTGTGACTACTCCTGTTGTGTGACTGATCCCTCTATTGTGTGACTACTCCTGTTGTGTGACCGTTCCCTCTATTGTGTGACTACTCCTGTTGTGTGACTGATCCCTCTATTGTGTGACTACTCCTGTTGTGTGACCTCTCCCTCTATTGTGTGACTACTCTTGTTGTGTGACTGATCCCTCTATTGTGTGACTACTCCTGTTGTGTGACCGTTCCCTCTATTGTGTGACTGCTCCTGTTGTGTGACTGATCCCTCTATTGTGTGACTACTCCTGTTGTGTGACCGTTCCCTCTATTGTGTGACTGCTCCTGTTGTGTGACTGATCCCTCTATTGTGTGACTACTCCTGTTGTGTGACTGTTCCCTCTATTGTGTGACTACTCCTGTTGTGTGACTGATCCCTCTATTGTGTGACTACTCCTGTTGTGTGACCGTTCCCTCTATTGTGTGACTACTCCTGTTGTGTGACCGTTCCCTCCCCTCTATTGTGTGACTACTCCTGTTGTGTGACTGATCCCTCTATTGTGTGACTACTCCTGTTGTGTGAACGTTCCCTCTATTGTGTGACTACTCCTGTTGTGTGACCGTTTCCTCTATTGTGTGACTACTCCTGTTGTATGACCGTTCCCTCTATTGTGTGACTACTCATGTTGTGTGACCGTTCCCTCTATTGTGTGACTACTCCTGTTGTGTGACCGTTCCCTCTATTGTGTGACTACTCCTGTTGTATGACCGTTCCCTCTATTGTGTGACTACTCATGTTGTGTGACCGTTCCCTCTATTGTGTGACTACTCCTGTTGTGTGACTGATCCCTCTATTGTGTGACTACTCCTGTTGTGTGACCTCTCCCTCTATTGTGTGACTACTCTTGTTGTGTGACTGATCCCTCTATTGTGTGACTACTCCTGTTGTGTGACCGTTCCCTCTATTGTGTGACTGCTCCTGTTGTGTGACTGATCCCTCTATTGTGTGACTACTCCTGTTGTGTGACTGTTCCCTCTATTGTGTGACTGCTCCTGTTGTGTGACTGATCCCTCTATTGTGTGACTACTCCTGTTGTGTGACCGTTCCCTCTATTGTGTGACTACTCCTGTTGTGTGACTGATCCCTCTATTGTGTGACTACTCCTGTTGTGTGTCCGTTCCCTCTATTGTGTGACTACTCCTGTTGTGTGACCGTTCCCTCCCCTCTATTGTGTGACTACTCTTGTTGTGTAACCGTTTCCTCTATTGTGTGACTACTCCTGTTGTGTGACCGTTCCCTCTATTGTGTGACTGCTCCTGTTGTGTGACTGATCCTTCTATTGTGTGACTACTCCTGTTGTGTGACTGATCCCTCTATTGTGTGACTGCTCCTTCTCTAGCTTCTGTTATGTGTCTGTGCCTACTATTGCATCTGTTGTGTGGCTGGTCTTTCTATTGGTTCTCTGTATTCTGTTGTATGGCTCTATGTTCAGTAATTTAGCTGTTGGACAAAAGAGATCTATAAAATAAGCACGAGACTTGAAAAACAATATGTCCTGGTGTCAATATGACCGACATCTTCATATGATATCTCTTCAAGGCGGTGCCCAAATATGGCTGTTGTCTAATGGCTAAAACGAGTAAGGAGTACAAAAAAAGAGAGAGGTGTAGAAAAAGTGTTGTTGTTGTTGTTCTTCTTCTTCTTTTTCTTGTTTTTGTTGTTTTAAATAGAGAATAAGAAAAGGAGTGGGAAATGAGGGGAGGAGCAGACGAAGAAGAAGAAGAAGAAGAAGAAGAAGAAGAAGAAGAAGAAGAAGAAGAAGAAGAAGAAGAAGAAGAAGAAGAAGAAGAAGAAGAAGAAGAAGAAGAAGAAGAAGAAGAAGAAGAAGAAGAAGAAGAAGATTTCAGTGAATGGAGGGACAGCGCCCATTACAGTTTTTGCAGGATCACTTGAAAGGTAGAGAAAGGGAGAAAAAGAAAGAGAAAGAGGAAAAACGAGAAATAAATAAATAAATAAAGAAAGAAAGAAAGAAAGAAAGAAAGAAAGAAAGAAAGAAAGAAAGAAATGGGAAAGAGAATGAGGACGAAGGAAAAAGAAAGAGAGAGAAGAAAGGGGATGATAAAACAGAAAGAGAAGGAGAGAGTAAAGGATGGAAAGGAAATGAGGGAGAAGAAACAAGAAAGAAAACGAAAGAGAGATAGAAAGAAAAGGGGGTAGTAAGAAAGTGAAAGGAAGAGAAAAAAAAGAAGGTAAAGGAAAGAAAAAACTAAAGAGAGAAGTGAAATAAAGACAATAAAAGAAGAGAGAGAAAGACAGAGGAGGAAAGAGGACAAAGAAAGAAAGAAAAAAGAACGATGTGAAAAAAAGAGTAGAATTCCATCTGTAACAATGATAATAGTAAAATAACTTTAAATATTGGAACTACTAATAAATGAGATCGATAACCTAATATGGAAATGGAGTAATTGGGTGGGGGTGCCATTATTTGATATTGAATACAAACAACGACTGTTAACCAGTCTAACCAGTTGGAATATTTATATACAATATAATACAATTGTATTGATCATTACAATCTAGTCCGACCGGCTTTATACTGGAGTCTGCTGAATACACAGTCGCCATTAAATCATTATTATTACTATTACTATTACCATAGTGTTACGACCCTTTACGGTCTGAGTTCAAATCCCGCCGAGGTTAACTTTGCCTTTCATCCTTACGAGGTCGATAAAATAAAGTACCAGTAATGTACTGCGTAATTGCTGGTCTTGTGCCAATAGTAGAAACAATTATTATTACTATTACTATTACCATAGTGTTACGACCCTTTACGGTCTGAGTTCAAATCCTGCCGAGGTTAACTTTGCCTTCATCCTTACAGGGTCGATAAAATAAAGTACCAGTAATGCATTGGAGTATTTGCTGGCCTTGTGCCAAAAGTAGAAACAATTATTACTATTACCTACAGCGTATTGGCGGTATCGGTAGCGCGTCGGACAACATGCTTTGCAACATAGAGTTACGGGCCTTTACCATCTCAGTTCAAATCCCATCGAGTTTAGCTTTGCCTTTCATCCTTACGGGGTCGATAAAATAAAGCACCAGTAATACACTGGGGTTTATTTAATAGACCTTGTGCCTAAAAGTAGAAACAATTATTACTATTATCTACAATAAAGTACCAGTAATGCACTGGGTAATTGCTGGCCTTGTGCCTAAAATAGAAACAACTATTATCTACATTAAGGCTAGTGAATTTGGCAATATCGTTATGGCGTCGGACAAAATGCTTCGCAGTATTTAGTTACGACTTTCTATGTTCTGAGTTCAAATCCCACCGAGGTTAACTTTGCCTTTCATCCTTACGGGGTCGATAAAATAAAGCACCAGTAATGCATTGGGGTCGATTTAATTGGCTCCCCCTCCCCAAAAAATTGCTGGCCTTGTGCCTATATAAGAAACCATTATTTAAGGGCGGTGGATTGGCAGTATCGGTAGTGGGCCGGACGCCATGCTTTGCAGCATAGAGTTACGGCCCTTTATGATCTGAGTTCAAATCCCGCCGAAGAACACTGCCATCCACGCCACTCCCGAATCCCCGGTGACGGGTTTCTGATAAGCATTCATTTAGTCTCGCTATGGATATTTTACCTTGTGATCATATCTCAGCTACTTCAGTATCCGCAAAAAATCGCTATAATATGATCACAACTTATAATATTTGCAACGAGACTTATGTGTATAGTGTTATACATAAACATATTGTATATGAGTCGATATAAACTTTTATTCTGAAACACGCTGTGTTTGTTCTAATAAATACTTGTTTCTACTTTAGGCACAAGGCCAGCAATTACCCAGTGCATTACTGGTACTTTATTTTATCGACCCCGTAAGGATGAAAGGC
>OZ024742.1:185850838-186005838 GCA_964016885.1 Eledone cirrhosa
GTGTCTAAGGTCCTGGGTACTGAGTTTTAGGGCACGTTGGATTCCATTGTCAATCAGTGATGCAGGGTGGTCTCTGCTTATGAGTGTGTCCTTTAGTTCTTGTAGACGTAAGTAACAGGTGTTTTTATTGGAAACTATAGTACAGATTATCTTGGCTAAGTTATAGGGAATATTAATTTTAACGTGTCTAGGGTGGCATGAATTGAAAGGAAGATATTGCTCGGAGTCTGTGGGCTTGTAGTATATGTCTGTTTCTATTTTTTTGTTATGAATCTTAATGAGGATATCGAGGAAGGGGAGTTGTTGATGGCTGTATTCCATTGTAAAATTAATATTCGTGTTGAGCCCATTTATAAGGGTGTGAAATTCTTTAAGTTTCTCGATGTTTTCGTGCCAAAGGATGAAGCAATCATCTAGATATCTCTTGCAGTTCTTTTCTATGTATAAGTGGAGAGTGTTTCCAAATTTGTTTAGTACTTTAGTGTAGAGGGCGATTTCCAGGTATCCCATGACTAGGTTGGCATAAGTGGGGGGCCGTTTTCGTTCCCATAGCAGTCCCAGATTTCTGCCTGTAGAATTAGTTATTGAAAACGAAATAATTATTCTCCAAGATAAATTTGACTCCTTCTATCACGAATTCTTTTTTGATGCGTTATGGGAGTTCATTTGGGTAATTATCCAGCCAGAACTGGATAGCTTCTATTCCTAGGTTGTGGGGGATGTTGCAGTATAGGTTGACTACATCGAACGTCACTAGCAGGGTTTGTTCAGTAAGGGGTATATTAGAGAGGTGGTTGAGCATATCTAGGTCGTCCTTTATGTAGCTTTTAATATGTTTGAGAAGGGTATCAATGAAGTTGCTAAGGCGGTGGGTTTCGCAAGCGGGGCCTGCTATTATAGGTCTTAATTTGAGATCATTGGGTGAGGGGACATTGATGACTAAGTCTGTGGCTTCCTTGCATGCTTTACTTATTAATTCGCTTTTATGTACTTTAGGGATACCGTAGAAAAGGCTGAATTTACTTGTGAAGTCTGTGATGAAGCTGAATTCCTTGTTAGTGAGTCCTTCTTTGTATGAGTTGATCAGAGTTTTTAGGTTTCTCATAATTTTCTGTTGATTGTAGTGCCTTTTCGTATTATGTTTAGTTTTCCAAAGTGGAGAGCGCTAAGTTGATATAGAATTATGTCTCCATTAGGACTACTGTACTCCCTTTATCAGCCTCTTTAATTGTAATAGTTCTGTCGGTTTTTAATCTATTTAATTCTTCCCATTCTTTCTTGTTGAGGTTTGGCTTGTGTTTTTGTCTGTGCAAGTGTTGGTAAGGGAAGTTTGTGATGTGTTCACAGAATTCGTCCAGCATTTTATTTCTACCTTTTGATGGGGTGTAGTTGCTTCTATTTCTAGCTAATGATTCATCCTCATTGTAGTGGTCGAATAGTTCTTCACAGAGTCGTAACTTTCTACAAAATTCTGTGGTCTTCCTTCATTTCATAGTAGTTTGGACGTAGGGGGGGTCGGTGTGAATTTAAGACCTTTGGAGAGTAAGTTGATATGGTTGGGAGTTGGTTCTGCACTAGTTAAATTGATAATTTTTATTACTCTCAGTTTCTCCTCCCTGTCTTGTATTATTTCGTTTGCCCCTATCTGTGTGCTGTGTCTAAAAAATGGTTGGGGTAGATGGGTTGTCTGCTGATGTTAAGTGGTCTCCTGTGTTTGTTAACACACACGTACACACACATTCCTACTGACCGATTCATTTCCATTGTCACAACAATGAACCACTTTGCTACACACACACACACACACACACACACACACACACACACACACACACACACACACACACACACACACACACACACACACACACACACACACACACATATTTGTCTTAATAGACACCTGAACTGTTGACCTCTCAACATGACTGCAACTCAATCAAGCGGAAAAGGACACTCTTCAACAAACCTACATTTGGCGCGAAACCAGTTCACGCTAAAATCAATTTAAACATTCACGTGACTTCTACCGACCAATCAAAATTGTTTTAACTACAAGAATTTTTGCAACACGAATTGGCGCGAAATTTATAGTGCTTATTCACGTGACATTCAACAACCAACCAAATCTTAATACCTCCCAAGCCACTTTTTTCACATAAAACAGGAAGAATTTCCAAAACTGATCAGATTAGAGCAAAAATCACGAGCACTCTATCTCAAAATTATTTTTGAAAAGCATAAGAAATGCGCAACCGGTAAAAACTTAAGACTAAAACTGAATACTAACTAGTACTTATTACTAATCTATACTTATTCCTAATTAAACTATTTTTCACTGGGAAAAATTTGTCAGCATTTTCTTTTCCTTTTTAGTAATATATATATATATATAGGGTGTTCAAAAAAATGTATACACGCTTTGATTAGAATGCTGTAGAAGTATGTATACATTTTTTGGGGGGGTGGGGAGGCACCCTGTATATGTATATATATATATATATAAAAACATGATTTTTATATATAGGTTTTTTTATATATATGTGGAATAACCTATGGTTTATGCTTTAAATATATTCTTAAGATAAATTTTTTTTTTTTTTTAAACTTTAGAGCAAGTAAATTTATGACTTCGTATAAAATAACATGTGGTTCATGTTTTAATTATATTCTTAAGATAAAAAAATGTTTAACTTTTTAACTTTATAACATTTAATCCTTAGAGTCATCTGAGTTCTTAAAAAATCACTTCTAACTTCCTTTACACTTCCTTACTGTTTTTATAATATAATTAAGTGGTTATTCCTTTGTAAATTCTCGTAAATTTTTCATAAATTTTGAATTATTTGGATGTTTAAATTTCGACTTACAACTTTTAATAAAATAAACTATACTAGATTTGCTCTAATGTAAAATACTATATATTTATTTAAATAATTTATAATTATTAATTATTAATATTAAATTATTAAATTAAATCATTAATATTAAGGTAAATTTTAATCTTTAATTTTGATTTCTAATTTTTAATTTTAATTTAATTTTAATCTAATTTTTCAACCTATCATTATAAGTATTATAATCAAAACGTAATGAACCCTGCATTATAAATATTATTCTTCCATGTTAATCTCATTTCTTCTTTCACTTAGATATACTTACTCTGTGTATATTTATCCTTTGAAACTTATTTCTTCATGCACTCTATTTTCACTATCAATATATATAATCGTTCTGTCTTTCCTCTTCTATCTTTCTCCTTTATTTTTTTTTTTCTCTCTCCCTTACATATCATCTTCCAACAGTTTAATTTAAATAAACCGTTATCTTTTCAACCTTTCGGACAATCATTTGCATACTCACTCATAACTTTGTATCACCCTCAATAAATGTACTATCTCCACTACCCAGGAAGCTCCAACCGCTAAAGTTGTCTTTTTTCCGGGTATGTCAATATTTATTTATAAAACAAATCTGTATTTTATCTGATGAAAGCGCACCATAATTTGCCTTCGTTGCCCTTGAAATATGTATAATAAAATAAATATGGTTTTATAAATATAGTTTCCATATTGTATATATATATATATATAGAAGGGCCCTAAATAAACATAAACTCAATATTAAGATAGTAGAAAGACCAGGTACCTCCGTAAAAACACTTATTAGCAAGACATACCCTTTTCAAAGACCCTCATGTATAGATAAGAAATGTATAACCTGTAAAATAAGCCCCCATATTAACTGTAAAACTAGAAATGTAGTGTATAGCATAAGATGTACCGAAGGACAATGTAGAGACAAAAATATAGTGTACATAGGTGAGACAGCTCGTAGTGTAGGGGAACGGATAAATGAACACTGGCGAGACCTTCAAGATAGTAAAGAATCATCTGTACTCTACCAACATGCTAAAATAGAACACAGGGGTAAATTAGAGAACATAGAAATAAAAATAGAATCTACACACAGAAAAGACGCAATGTTTAGACAAATTACAGAGGCAATAAACATAAAAGAATTACAACCAAAATTAAATAGAAAATATGAGTGGAACAGCAACATCACAACTTACAATTAAGGACAAAATGAAAACACACACACACATAGAACAAACAACCAACCAGTAACATGTAAATAAACAAATAAATAAATGAACATAAACACACACAGACACCCGGATGTGGCGCATGCGCAGACTGAGCACACAACACACACACAGAAACAAAATGGCGTAGGACAAAACAAAGGAGAGGCACAGAAACAAAGAAAGGAATCCCCAGTCACTGAAGAGGTCACAGAGTGTGTGACGAAAGAACTATGACAATATATAAACAACTATCTGGTTGTGGAACCAACCAACCAGAAATTTATAAATTTATAAATTTATTATAAATTTATTATAATAAATTGAAGTGAAAGCAGCTGGTGCGTGTGTTTCTTATTGGCAACATGACCCTCCCAAAGTATAACAATATCGGTTTCAACACACGATTTCAGATAAAGAATCTTGCTAAACAAATTCAGAAACGAAATATATATATAAAGTCTTTAGTATAGTATGGCATACTTAAAGATGGGGTGTTTAAATTTCACTGTACATAAAACGCTAGCTTGAACCAATAAATATTCCTTTGAAACAATATATATATTTTGTTTGGCAATAAAGTCTTTAGATTAGTAGGCTATATAGCAGTAAATAGCAGTAAATGTAGTTAATGTTAGTTGGAATTGAACTTTGTTGTACGCGTGTGATATTCTGTATGGATGCTGTGTTTTATCACAGGCCTATTCATAATTATTTTGCTGTCATTCTTGTGAGTTTATAATACAAGCATCGAACTACTCAATCCACAAAAGATTTTTTTCCAGGGGAGAAGAGTGGCAATGATCAAACGATCATTCTATAGTCCCCACTTGAATGCGTGCGATCATTGAGTGTTCAAGTTATTAGAGCAATATCTTTGAAAATTTGTTTTCATTTCATTAGAAGAGGTGGTAGATGAATCGTTGTGTTGGTTTCGTCAATTGCCAAAGGAACGGTTTCAGAAAGAGTTAAATGCTTTGCATAAGCACTATAAAGATGTTATTGCATTCAATGAAGAATATGTTTTGCAGAATAAATAAATTTTAGTTTCAATATGTTGTGCATTTTCATTTACAGGGTTATTCTAAAGACTTTATTGCCATGCCAAGTATATATATATATATATATATATATATATATATATATATATATATATATATATATATATATATATATATATATATATATATATAAATATATATATATGTGTGTGTGTGTGTGTGTATATATATGTATATATATATATATATATATATATATACACATATATATAAATATATATATACATATATATATTTATACACACACACACACACACACACACATATACATATATATATATATATATATATATACATAGATATACATACATACATACATGCATACATATATGCATAGATACATACATACATAGACATATTAAAGGTAGAACATAGTGATTTAAAGGTCGCTCGCATCCTGATATTTGCACGGTCGTTTATTGTCGCAAATTCGCAAAGGGCTGGAAGCCACTGATGGGGACTCTACAGCCCTAGCCAAACGTAAAACTCCTACTAATGATCCTAATACTATGGGAACACCTACATTTATACGAAATGTGCAGAAAATTATCGATAATAACCCCAGAAAGTCAAATAGCGCCATAGCTAGGGAGCTCCAGGTTTCAGGGCACACTATCGGAACAATTGTGCATGAGGACCTTCAATACAAATCATGTGTGATGTGGAGAGGTCAATTCATGTCTGGAAATACAAAAGATAATCCGCAGAAAGCGCTTGTTGGACAATTTAAAATATCAAGAGCCTGGAATGCTTTGGTCTTTTTCTGATAAGAAAAACTTTGATCAGGGCCAAAAGTTCAAAGGAATGAAAGATGATTATGTAGAAAATCATATCACCCCAAACGTATGGCCTCCTATCTCTCCAGGCATGAATCCGTTAGACCAATACGTATGGGGCGTAGTCATCGAATGAATAGAGACGCGTGGCTTAGTGGTAAGTTTATTGGACTTATGGTCATAATGTCGAATGTTCTATTCCTGAACTGGGTTGTGTATTGTGTTCTTGAGCAAAACACTTCATTTCACGTTGCTACTGTATACTCAGCATAAAATTAGTACCAGCAGTGGATGGGAGTTTAACCATGTGATAGACTGGCGTCCTACCCAGGGGAAGTCTAGTACTCCCAGTTTCTTATTCTTAACGCTACGGAAACCAGCCTGATGAGCCTCCATGCTCGAGACAGACTTTAGATCTTTTAGTAACCAAGAGGAAAGTTAATCAACTATAAAACCTCTGAAGTCCGCTGAAATTAGCACAATGTCCTAAATAGATAAAAATCATCTGACTTGGAGCATATCAACGTTTCAGACCTCATAGCGTACTCAATGTATGCTAACGGCGCGTACATTGAGTAGATGCGTTAAGAAGAGTCTCAAGATTATTTGTGCCAATTTTTTCTCAAATAAAGCTCCCTTTCATGACTTATGCGTCTTTTACTAAATGCATACAAATGTCATCAAAGAACTGAGCAACCCAACCACATCAAAGAATCGTATATCACAGATATCTCTTAAAATGTATTACTCATACAAGGGTCACAGCAATAAGCTCCTATCCCTTTCTGTAATAAAACAGCGTATCTTAAAATAAATTATCCTCTCTAACTTGCATCTATAAACACACAATAAACCAACCAAACTCACAAGGTACCGCACAGACAACGGAAAAGGCTCAGAACTTCGACAACGATAATAAATGTCTGAAACAATTTCCTCTTTCTTAACATTAAATTAACCTTTTTGCCATAGTATCTATAAGTCAATTATTATAAATACATATTCATAGCCACTCGTACAGCATCGATTGGATTATAGTTATTACCAAGAACATCCCACCCATCTCCAAACGTTGAGTGATCAACTTCCACTGATACCACCTACCTGTTCTTATCTATAAGACAGAACAATGATCAAAAGTAATTATAATTTCACTGATGAGATTCAACGATATCTTCCGGCGCAACGTGTAACAATCTATTGTACAAAACTAATTTAGACTATTACAGACACTTGCAATTGTATCGAAATACGTGTCAGAATTAATAAATATTTGATATCAGTATCTCAGTCTCTGTGATTTTATGCATGTATGTGTGTCTATATGTATATAGGTACAGAGTGCGAGGAGTAATTGAGGACACTTAATTATCAGTATACTTAAACTAATTAAACATATTTTATTTCTCTCAGATTCCTCCGCCCCAGCAGATAAAATGTTACACAAGAAATGTAAAGACATCCAGTCAATATTGCAATATGAGCAGAACACAGCAATTTAGAAATTGCAAACATTTTAAATGTTACAAAATCTCCCCTACACAAAGTTCAAATTAAATTGGAAACCTTTAGCGGAAATGTTTACAGAGAAAAAAACATTCCAAAGGTTCGGACACTATAAGAACACTGCAATTCCTCGAATGGTTATCAATAATGATCCCAGAAAATCACGGGCATCGAAATAAACGTTTAGAACTGTGATGTACGAAGATATTTGATACAAGTGTTATGTACTGAATAGAGGCCGGTTCATGTTTGCAAAGACAGGCAACCATTTGATCTGTGTCAAGCAGTTACTTTATAAGGTTGAAAACTCTCATGTACGTGGCATGCTATAGTACTTATCTGTTGAGAAACAATTCGACCAAAACAAATGTCTTCTTCTTCTTCTTCTTCTTCTTCTTCTTCTTCTTCTTCTTCTTCTAGCAGAGTCGTCAAGCACACCTTCCAGCGGGTTATGTCAGAAGCAACCGTCTTCAATTGATCCGGCTGGATCCGCAAGCAAGATCAATCGAGCTCATGGATGTTATCCCACCATCTTGCTCGAGGTCTACCTTGGTGTCTCCTACCAATTGGTTTTGCCCGTAAAATTTGTCCAGCGATTCATTCATGAGACATTTTAACCAAATGCCCATAGTATGGGGTTTGGGGCTTCTCAATTCAGAGAAGTAGCGACTCTACTTGGAGTGACTCTCTGCTCACCGAGCTATGCTCTCTATCGAGTAACGTTACTCCAAAGACCCTTCCGAGGAACCCCATTTCGGCCGCGTGTATTCCCGGTTGTATTCTTTCAGTTATTACGCAAGATTCATGGTCAAAGGTCTAACAGGGCAAATAACAGATGGTAATGGGCAGATCCTTCTGATATCCCCAGAGTGATGCGCATTAAGTTTCCAGCACCTGTGATGGATTTATGAGTAGTGATGAGATGCTTTGCAGCATAGAGTTACGTCCCTTTACATTCTGAGTTCAAATCCGCCGAGATTAGCTTTGCCTTTCATCCTTATAAGGTCGATAAAATAAAGCACCAGTAACGCACTATGGTCGATTTAATCGACTTTTCCTCTCCAACAAAATTGTTGGCTTTGTGCCTAAATCAAAAGCATTAGATATACTTCAGTACCCTACTACTTACTGCTGGAAGTCATGCAGACGTTAAGCTTTTCCTTTGATTCATTCTTCTGTGATCGATGAAATATTATTATTAATAATATACGTCTCCTCCCTATTGAGGAATTCCCATTATTTGATTTTCATTGTTACTTTTCTTTTTACTATTGTTAAACCTGTTTACATGCACACCAGCTCCACCACACACACAAACACGCACTCAATGTTTTCGTCCTGTGCTCTACTAATGTTTTCTTAATAGTAACTCTTGTGGTGAATAAAGAAATCATTATTAATAATGGTTTCTTATATAGGCCAGCAATTTTGGGGGAAGGGGAAGTCGATTAAATCGACCCCAGTACGTGACAGGTACTTTATTTTATCGACCCCGTAATGATGAAATGCAAAGCTAACCTCAACGGTATTTGAACTCAGAATGTAAAGGGTAGTAACTCTGGTGGCTACGTTGCCCATGGCTAAAGGCAGAGAGTGGAGGCTTCGTCTTAGCGACTCCAGATCAAAGCTTATTAACACGGAATTATCAAGCCAATGTGATAAGAAATGGAATAGATCTAGAATGCCGATTCTGCAATGGTGAGATTAAAAAAGTGCACCACTTAATCTTTGGATCTAGTTTTATAACATGTGAAATATGTCAAGATATCACAGAGTTGGCCAATATCTACATTAGTTAATATGTTGGCATTATAAAATCAAAACTACTGACAAGTGGTATAAGCATCACCACTAAGGCTGCAACTGAGAAAGAGAATTTAACAATTCTTTTGGACTTTCCTATTATATGATTATATGTACTATGTTTGTATGGGTATATATGTATATATGTATAGATATATATATGTATGGATATATATATATATATATATATATATATATATAAAAACAAATAACGAAACGAAATTAAATTTCGTTTCGTTTGTAACTCACTTTTGTATGACTGACGCTTAAACAATTAAGTTAAAGATGTACATCCATATATGTATACTGAAATACTAGTATGTATATGAATACACACACGTGTGTGTATTCATATACATACTAGTATTTCAGTATACATATATGGATGTACATCTTTAACTTAATTGTTTATATATATATATATATATATATATATATATATATATATATATATATATATATATATATATATATATATATATATATATATATATATATATATATATATATATATATATATATGTATATATATATAGTAATAATAATAAATTTGAAGACTAAAATCCAAAGAGGGCTCGATAAGGATAAATATATATCAAATATATAAGAACCGTAGAGAAAATATTTATTAAAATAACAGATTAAAGTTTAAGCAAAGAATCGCTGCTTTCACCCTTAACGGGATCTTCTGAAACTCAGAAGATCCCGTTAAGGGTGAAAGCACCGATTCTTTGCTTAAACTTTAATCTGTTATTTTAATATATATATATATATATATATATATATATATATATATATATATATATATATATATATAGAAAGATTTGAATGGATATAGTTTAGTTGAAAGGAATTTATTGACACGTGTTTCTATAACAGTTACATAACCTGAAAACAGCTGCTATCTACAAAGTATTATATTACAACACAACGGAAAATACTGTATATATATATATATATATATATATATATATATATATATATATATATATATATATATATATATATATATATATATATATACAAATAAAATACAGAGTTACTAACTCATATTGATACCCTGTAATTAACAAGCTCAAAGTATAAATACTGAGCATTATATAATAATATATGTAGAAATCATCATCATCATCATCATCATCACCGTATAAACACAGTAAATTGTGTGTCTAAAATTACGAGGGTTGAAGTATCACATTGGTTTGATAAATTTAACCTGAAGCAAACGGAAGATATAGAATATATATACAGACCGTCTCAATAACTATTTCATCTCTCGGGCAGATTAAAGATTTAATGTTTCGCCCAGAAAATTGTGTTTGTAACAGATAATCCGTAGGCTATCCTCAGCGAGAGACGAGATTAAATGGAACAAGCACATACAACTAAAAGCCACACGCATGAATATCTCACCTCGTGCGCTGGACGTTAGAAGTAGTGTGAGTGGATATGCTAACTAGGTGATCTTATAAGTTGGGTGTATTAAGGCTATTGTTTTTAGCATATCTACTCACACCACTTCTAACGTCCAGCGCACGAGGTGAGATATTCATTCGTGTGGCTTTTAGTTGTATGTGCTTGTTCCATTTAATCTTGTCTCTCGCTGAGGATAGCCTACGGATTATCTGTTACAAACACAATTTTCAGGGCGAAACAGATTAAATCTCTAATCTGCCCGAGAGATGAAATAGTTATTGAGACGGTCTGTATATATATTCTATATCTTCCGTTTGCTTCAGGTTAAATTTATCAAACCAATGTGATACTTCAACCCTCGTAATTTTAGACACACAATTTACTGTGTTTATTTCTACATATATATATATATACAGGCTTTCCTGGAGATTTCTTTTGAAGGAAACAATTCTAGTCCTATAGAAGCCATTTATATTAAACCTGATATTTACACTCTACTAATGTATTGAGTACCTTACTAACTGTGGTTACCCCCCGACTAAACCCGTAACTCACACACGCGCACACACATACACACATATATATATATATAATGTTATATAATGTTTGTATGGGTGTATATATGTGTATATATAGTTGGTGGATTGTAATGTACAGTTACCATAACAGAATCCGGCGAGCTTTTGATTCCAGAGTCTGGCCAGATTGATACAGATCGAATCTTGAGCTGATCAATAGCAAAACGCGTGTCACTACTCAATAAGCTTAATGAAGGCTTAACAAATCGTCCTTTTTTATTATTAGTATATATATATATGTGTGTGTATAAGTAAATACATTATACAATTATCAAAGTTGTGTTCAAATCATTTAATAGCTGACAATCGGTTCTTCCAAACTCTCGTTTGGAGTCATCGGAGCGTTATCAATGTTTGTACATGTAATCAACCTCCTATTCAACTGAACAATAATATAGATACATATAAATTTATGTTGTGAGCAACAGTTTCGTATTTACAGGGTGGAATGGATGTGACATATATTTTACGAGAATTGTACAATAACATTCAATTAAAATTAAAATTTAAATTTAAATTAAATTAAAATCAAAAGCACGGAGTGGAATACATGCAACAGTTAAAACAAGGGAACAGCGCTTTGGGCCTCACAATAAGCTTGGAAAAGACTTTTGTGATGTATCAGCCGCCACCTGGAAAAGAGTACACTACACCAAGTGTGTACGTGTACGGAAAGAGGCTAAAAGTTGCTGACAGGTTTGTTTACCTTGGTAGTACGTTGAACATTTCATGCACACTGTATGATGAAATATCCTTAAGAATCAAGAAAGCCAGTGATGCTTTGGGGCGGCTGCATGAACGTTTATGGTCCCGACGAGGTATCACTATCGAAACCAAGGTGAAAGTGTATCTGACTTGTGTCGTCTCCTCTTTGCTCTATGCTTGTGAAACGTGGGTCACATACAGAAAGCACCTCAAGGAACTGGAGAGATTTCACCAACAATCTCTTCGTAAGTTACTTGGGGTGTGGTGGAAAATGTTCGTCAGTGATTTGGAAGTTCTTGAACAGAGCAGGTTCGTGACTATAGAGAGCATAATCTTTCGGCACCAGTTGAGGTGGTGTGGACACGTGGTCCGGATGTCTGATGATCGCATTCCAAAACAACTTCACTATGGAGAACTGTGTTAAGGAAGGTGACCACCACACAAACCAAAAATGCAGTACCGGGACTGTGTCAGGGGCACCTTGGCTTGTGCTGGAATTTCATCTGACGAATGGGAGAAAATGGCTGAGGAGTGTGTGAAGTGGAGACGTTTGATCAAGTCAGGTAGTGAACACTTTGAAACTTGTCGGAGAGAATACCTTGCACTGAAAAGGAAGGTAAGGAAAAGAGACTGTACTGAACTGCCTGCTGTTGAGTAACATCTGGTTTGCAAGCACTGTGGTCGAGTCTGCCTGAGCAAAGCTGGTTTGACCAAACACGAACAAAATCATATCAGTAGACCTCATATCAGTAGACCTCATGATCTGAAAAGGTGTAAGGAATGTGGCAAGGAATGTGCTAGCATAGGAGGGCTTAAAAACACATGAGAGTACACAACCAGAACGAAGCAATGGAAAGTCCCGGAGGAGCCTACAGTTGCCATGTATGTGCCAGAGGGTGCAAGTCTTTGGCTGGTTTAAAGAGCCACATTAGTGCCTCACATTTTTTTAGTATTTTATCGGGCGATAGCAGTGCTCGAACACGAGTTTACAGCCATCATATATACCATTATTACTGTATAGTTACGTCCCTTTATGATCAGAGTTCAAATCCCGCCGAGGTTGACTTTGCCTTTCATCCTAATGGGGTCCATAAAATAAAGTACCAGTAATGAACTGGGCAACTGCTGGCCTTGTGCCTAAAGTAGAAACAATTACTGTATATAGGTGGAGTTATATAATGTTCTATTAATGAAAACATCAGAGATATTCAAATAGCTAAGTAGTTTTCAGTTGTTATTACATTTTCTTTATGAAATTCTTACACAACAATTCTTTTCTATGTATCAAAGGATAATATTTATTGAAAATATATTCTACCATTATCTATAGCTGTGGAAAATATGGCAAAATATCTTAAACGGAATGCAGAACGAATGCAGGGAATAATATTTAAATATATTCCATCTAAAATTCTTTAATCAATAAAAATGCAGACGACATGAATATTAACATTTCGGTTGTTATTGTTGCCGTTGGTGTTGTTGTTGTTGCTGTTGTTGTCGTTGGTGTTGGTGTTGTTAATGCTGTTGTTGGTGGTGGTGGTGGTGTTGGTGGTGTTGTTGCTGTTGATGTTGCTGTTGTTGTTGTTGGTAGTGGTGTTGTTGTTGTTGCCGTTGTTGTTGTTGTTGTTGTTGTTGTTGGTAGTGGTGGTGTTATTGTTGCAGTTGGTGTTGTTGTTGCTGTTGTTGTTGTTGATGGTGTTGCTGTTGTTGTTGCTGTTGTTGTTGCTGTTGTTGTTGTTGTTGATGTTGATGTTGTTATTGTTGAAGTTGCTGTTGTTGTTGTTGATGTTGCTGTTGTTATTGTTGTTGTTGCTGTTGTTATTGCTGATGTTGCAGTTGTTATTGTTGCTATTGCTGTTGTTATTGTTGATGTTGCTGTTGTTATTGCTGATGTTGCTGTTGTTATTGTTGTTATTGCTGTTGTTATTGCTGATGTTGCTGTTGTTATTGTTGTTATTGCTGTTGTTTTTGTTGTTATTGCTGTTGTTATTGTTGTTGTTGCTGTTGTTATTGCTGATGTTGCTGTTGTTATTGTTGTTGTTGCTGTTGTTATTGTTGATGTTGCTGTTGTTATTGTTATTGTTGCTGTTGTTATTGTTGTTATTGCTGTTGTTACTGTTGAAGTTGCTGTTGTCATTGTTGATGTTGCTGTTGTTATTGTTGATGTTGCTGTTGTTATTGTTATTGTTGCTGTTGTTATTGTTGTTATTGCTGTTGTTACTGTTGAAGTTGCTGTTGTTAGTGTTGATGTTGCTGTTGTTATTGCTGTTGTTGCTGTTGTTATTGTTGATGTTGCTGTTGTTATTGTTGATGTTGCTGTTGTTATTGTTGATGTTGAAGTTGTTATTGTTGTTATTGCTGTTGTTATTGTTGCTGTTGATGTTGTTATTGTTGTTGTTGCTGTTGTTATTGTTGTTGTTGCTGTTGCTACTGTTGATGTTGTTGCTGTTGTTATTGTTGATGTTGCTGTTGTTATTGTTGTTGTTGATGTTGTTATTGTTGTTGTTGCTGTTATTATTGTTGTTGTTGCTGTTGTTATTGTTGATGTTGCTGTTGTTATTGCTGTTGTTGCTGTTGTTATTGTTGATGTTGCTGTTGTTATTGTTGTTTTTGCTGTTGTTATTGTTGTTGTTGCTGTTGTTATTGTTGATGTTGCTGTTGTTATTGTTGTTGTTGCTGTTGTTATTGTTGATGTTGCTGTTGTTATTGTTGATGTTGCTGTTGTTATTGTTGATGTTGTTATTGTTGATGTTGCTGTTGTTATTGTTGATGTTGATGTTGTTATTGTTGCTGTTGTTATTGTTGAAGTTGCTGTTGTTATTGTTGATGTTGCTGTTGTTATTGTTGATGTTGCTGTTGTTATTGTTGTTGTTGTTGTTGTTGAAGTTGCTGTTGTTATTGTTGATGTTGCTGTTGTTATTGTTGATGTTGCTGTTGTTATTGTTGATGTTGCTGTTGTTATTGTTGTTATTGCTGTTGTTATTGTTGATGTTACTGTTGTTATTGTTGATGTTGCTATTGTTATTGTTGAAGTTTCTGTTGTTATTGTTGATGTTGCTGTTGTTATTGTTGTTATTGCTGTTGTTATTGTTGATGTTGCTGTTGTTATTGTTGATGTTGCTGTTGTTATTGTTGTTATTGCTGTTGTTATTGTTGATGTTGCTGTTGTTATTGCTGTTGTTGCTGTTGTTATTGTTGATGTTGCTGTTGTTATTGTTGTTGATATTGTTGTTGTTGCTGTTGTTATTGTTGATGTTGCTGTTGTTATTGTTGATGTTGCTGTTGTTATTGTTGATGTTGATGTTGTTCTTGTTGATGTTGTTATTGTTGATGTTGCTGTTGTTATTGTTGATGTTGCTGTTGTTATTGTTGCTGTTGTTATTGTTGAAGTTGCTGTTGTTATTGTTGATGTTGCTGTTGTTATTGATGATGTTGCTGTTGTTATTGTTGATGTTGCTGTTGTTATTGTTGATGTTGCTGTTGTTATTGTTGTTGATATTGTTGTTGTTGCTGTTGTTATTGTTGATGTTGCTGTTGTTATTGTTGATGTTGCTGTTGTTATTGTTGATGTTGCTGTTGTTATTGTTGATGTTGTTATTGTTGATGTTGCTGTTGTTATTGTTGATGTTGCTGTTGTTATTGTTGCTGTTGTTATTGTTGAAGTTGCTGTTGTTATTGTTGATGTTGCTGTTGTTATTGATGATGTTGCTGTTGTTATTGTTGTTGTTGTTGTTGTTGAATTTGCTGTTGTTATTGTTGATGTTGCTGTTGTTATTGTTGATGTTGCTGTTGTTATTGTTGATGTTGCTGTTGTTATTGTTGTTATTGCTGTTGTTATTGTTGATGTTGCTGTTGTTATTGTTGATGTTGCTATTGTTATTGTTGAAGTTCATGTTGTTATTGTTGATGTTGCTGTTGTTATTGTTGTTATTGCTGTTGTTATTGTTGATGTTGCTGTTGTTATTGTTGATGTTGCTGTTGTTATTGTTGTTATTGCTGTTGTTATTGTTGATGTTGCTGTTGTTATTGCTGTTGTTGCTGTTGTTATTGTTGATGTTGCTGTTGTTATTGTTGTTGATATTGTTGTTGTTGCTGTTGTTATTGTTGATGTTGCTGTTGTTATTGTTGATGTTGCTGTTGTTATTGTTGTTGTTGTTGTTGTTGAAGTTGCTGTTGTTATTGTTGTTATTGCTGTTTTTATTGTTGATGTTGCTGTTGTTATTGTTGATGTTGCTGTTGTTATTGTTGTTATTGCTGTTGTTATTGTTGATGTTGCTGTTGTTATTGCTGTTGTTGCTGTTGTTATTGTTGATGTTGCTGTTGTTATTGTTGTTATTGCTGTTGTTATTGTTGATGTTGCTGTTGTTATTGTTGATGTTGCTGTTGTTATTGTTGTTGTTGTTGTTGTTTTTGAAGTTGCTGTTGTTATTGTTGATGTTACTGTTGTTATTGTTGATGTTGCTGTTGTTATTGTTGATGTTGTTGTTGTTATTGTTGATGTTGCTGTTGTTATTGTTGTTATTGCTGTTGTTATTGGTGATGTTGCTGTTGTTATTGCTGTTGTTGCTGTTGTTATTGTTGATGTTGCTGTTGTTATTGTTGATGTTGCTGTTGTTATTGTTGAAGTTGCTGTTGTTATTGTTGATGTTGCTGTTGTTATTTTTGTTATTGCTGTTGTTATTGTTGATGTTGCTGTTGTTATTGTTGATGTTGCTGTTGTTATTGTTGTTGTTGCTGTTGTATTGTTGATGTTGCTGTTGTTATTGTTGATGTTGCTGTTGTTATTGTTGTTGTTGCTGTTGTTATTGTTGATGTTGCTGTTGTTATTGTTGATGTTGCTGTTGTTATTGTTGTTGTTGCTGTTGTTATTGTTGATGTTGCTGTTGTTATTGTTGTTGTTGCTGTTGTTATTGTTGATGTTGCTGTTGTTATTGTTGATGTTGCTGTTGTTATTGTTGTTGCTGTTGTTATTGTTGATGTTGCTGTTGTTATTGTTGTTGCTGTTGTTATTGTTGATGTTGCTGTTGTTATTGTTGTTGTTGCTGTTGTATTGTTGATGTTGCTGTTGTTATTGTTGTTGCTGCTGTTGTTATTGTTGATGTTGCTGTTGTTATTGTTGTTGTTGCTGGTGTTATTGTTGAAGTTGCTGTGTTATTGTTGTTGTTGTTGCTGTTGTTATTGTTGATGTTGCTGTTGTTATTGTTGATGTTGCTGTTGTTATTGTTGATGTTGCTGTTGTTATTGCTGATGTTGTTATTGTTGATGTTGTTGTTGCTGTTGTTATTAGTGATGTGGCTGTTGTTATTGTTGTTGTTGCTGTTGTTATTGTTGTTGATATTGTTGTTGTTGCTGCTGTTATTGTTGTTGTTGCTGTTGTTATTGTTGATGTTGCTGTTGTTATTGCTGATGTTGTTATTGTTCATGTTGTTGTTGCTGTTGTTATTGTTGATGTTGCTGTTGTTATTGCTGATGTTGTTATTGTTGATGTTGTTGTTGCTGTTTTTATTGTTGATGTTGTTATTGTTATTGTTGTTATTGCTGTTATTGTTGTTGTTGATGTTACTTTTGTTATTGTTGATGTTGCTGTTGTTATTGTTGATGTTGTTGTTGTTATTGTTGTTATTGCTGTTGTTATTGTTGATGTTGCTGTTGTTATTGTTGTTATTACTGTTGTTATTGTTGTCATTGCTGTTGTTATTGCTGATGTTGCTGTTGTTATTGTTGTTATTGCTGTTGTTATTGTTGATGTTGCTGTTGTTATTGCTGATGTTGTTATTGTTGATGTTGTTGTTGCTGTTGTTATTAGAGATGTGGCTGTTGTTATTGTTGTTGTTGCTGTTGTTATTGTTGTTGATATTGTTGTTGTTGCTGTTGTTATTGTTGATGTTGCTGTTGTTATTGTTGTTGTTGCTGTTGTTATTGTTGATGTTGCTGTTGTTGTTGCTGATGTTGTTATTGTTGATGTTGTTGTTGCTGTTGTTATTGTTGATGTTGCTGTTGTTATTGTTGATGTTGTTGTTGTTATTGTTGTTATTGCAGTTGTTATTGTTGATGTTACGGTTGTTATTGTTGATGTTGCTGTTGTTATTGTTGATGTTGCTGTTGTTATTGTTGTTATTGCTGTTGTTATTGTTGTTATTGCTGTTGATATTGTTGTTGTTGCTGCTGTTATTGTTGATGTGGCTGTTGTTATTGTTGATGTTGCTGTTGTTATTGTTGTTGTTGCTGTTGTTATTGTTGATGTTGCTGTTGTTATTGTTGATGTTGCTGTTGTTATTGTTGTTATTGCTGTTGTTATTGTTGATGTTGCTGTTGTTATTGTTGTTATTGCTGTTGTTATTGTTGATGTTGCTGTTGTTATTGTTGATGTTGCTGTTGTTATTGCTGACGTTGTTATTGTTGATGTTGTTGTTGCTGTTGTTATTATTGATGTTGTTGTTGTTATTGTTGTTATTGCTGTTGATATTGTTGTTGTTGCTGCTGCTATTGTTGATGTTGCTGTTGTTATTGTTGATGTTGCTGTAGTTATTGTTGTTGTTGCTGTTGTTATTGTTGTTATTGCTGTTGTTATTGTTGATGTTGCTGTTGTTATTGTTGATGTTGCTGTTGTTATTGTTGATGTTGCTGTTGTTATTGTTGTTATTGCTGTTGTTATTGTTGATGTTGCTGTTGTTATTGCTGATGTTGTTATTGTTGATGTTGTTGTTGCTGTTCTTATTGTTGATGTTGCTGTTGTTATTGTTGTTATTGCTGTTGTTATTGTTGATGTTGCTATTGTTATTGTTGATGTTGCTGTTGTTATTGTTGATGTTGCTGTTGTTATTTTTGATGTTGCTGTTTTTATTGTTGTTATTGATGTTGTTATTGTTGATGTTGGTGTTGTGATTGTTGATGCTGCGGTTGTTATTGTTGTTATTGCTGTTGTTATTGTTGAGGTTGCTGTTGTTATTTTTATGTTGCTGTTGTTATTGTTGATGTTGCTGTTGTTATTGTTGATGTTGCTGTTATTATTGTTGTTATTGCTGTTGTTATTGTTGATGTTGCTGTTGTTATTGTTGATGCTTCTGTTGTTGTTGTTGATGTTGCTGTTGTTATTGTTGATATTGCTGTTGGTATTGTTGATGTTGCTGTTGTTATCGTTGATGTTATTGTTGTTATTGCTGTCGTTATTGTTGACGTTGCTGTTGTTATTGTTGATGTTGCTGTTGTTATTGTTGTTGTTGCTGTTGTTAATGCTGTTGTTATTGTTGATGTCGTTGTTGTTATTGTTGCTGTTGTTTTTGTTGATGTTGCTGTTTTTATTGTTGATGTTGTTGTTATTGCTGTTGTTATTGTTATTGTTGCTGTTGTTATTGTTGATGTTGCTGTTGTTATTGTTGATGTTGCTGTTATTGTTGCTGTTGTTATTGTTGATGTTGTTGTTATTGTTGCTGTTGTTATTGTTGATGTTGCTGTTATTATTGTTGATGTTGCTGTTGTTATTGTTGATGTTGCTGTTGTTATTGTTGATATTGTTGATGTTGCTGTTATTATTGTTGATGTTGATATTGTTGATGTTGCTGTTGTTATTGTTGATGTTGCTGTTGTTATTGTTGTTATTGCTGTTGTTATTGTTGATGTTGCTGTTGTTATTGCTGTTGTTGCTGTTGTTATTGTTGATGTTGCTGTTGTTATTGTTGATGTTGCTGTTGTTATTGTTGAAGTTGCTGTTGTTATTGTTGATGTTGCTGTTGTTATTGTTGTTATTGCTGTTGTTATTGTTGATGTTGCTGTTGTTATTGTTGATGTACTGTTGTTATTGTTGATGTTGCTGTTGTTATTGTTGTTGTTGCTGTTGTTATTTCTGTTGTCGCTGTTGTTATTGTTGATGATGCTGATGTTATTGTTGTTGCTGTTGTTATTCTTGATGTTGCTGTTGTTATTGTTGATGTTGCTGTTGCTGTTGTTGTTGTTGCTGTTATTATTGTTGATGTTGTTGTTGTTATTGTTGTTGCTGTTGTTATTGTTGATGTTGCTGATGTGATTGTTGTTGCTGTTGTTATTCTTGATGTTGCTGTTGTTATTGTTGATGTTGCTGTTGTTATTGTTGTTGTTGCTGTTGATATTGTTGTTGTTGCTGCTGTTATTGTTGATGTTGCTGTTGTTATTGTTGATGTTGCTGTTGTTATTGTTGTTGCTGTTGTTATTGTTGTTGTTGCTGTTGTTATTGCTGTTGTTGTTATTGTTGATGTTGTTGTTGCTGTTGTTATTGTTGATGTTGTTGCTGTTATTGTTGTTATTGCTGTTGTTATTGTTGATGTTACTGTTGTTATTGTTGATGTTGCTGTTGTTATTGTTGATGTTGCTGTTGTTATTGTTGTTATTGCTGTTGTTATTGTTGTTATTGCTGTTGATATTTTTGTTGTTGCTGCTGTTATTGTTGATGTTGCTGTTGTTATTGTTGATGTTGCTGTTGTTATTGTTGTTGTAGGTGTTGTTATTGCTGATGTTGTTATTGTTGATGTTGTTGTTGATGTTGTTATTGTTGATGTTGTTGTTGTTATTGTTGTTATTGCTGTTGATATTGTTGTTGTTGCTGTTGTTATTGTTGATGTTGCTGTAGTTATTGTTGTTGTTGCTGTTGTTATTGTTGTTATTGCTGTTGTTATTGTTGATGTTGCTGTTGTTATTGTTGATGTTGCTGTTGTTATTGTTGATGTTGCTGTTGTTATTGTTGTTATTGCTGTTGTTATTGTTGATATTGCTGTTGTTATTGCTGATGTTGTTATTGTTGATGTTGTTATTGCTGTTGTTATTGTTGATGTTGCTGTTGTTATTGTTGATGTTGCTGTTGTTATTGTTGTTATTGCTGTTGTTATTGTTGATGTTGCTGTTGTTATTGTTGATGTTGCTGTTGTTGTCGTTGATGTTATTGTTGTTATTGCTGTCGTTATTGTTGATGTTGCTGTTGTTATTGTTGATGTTGCTGTTATTGTTGCTGTTGTTATTGTTGATGTTGTTGTTATTGTTGCTGTTGTTATTGTTGATGTTGCTGTTATTATTGTTGATGTTGCTGTTGTTATTGTTGATGTTGCTGTTGTTATTGTTGATATTGTTGATGTTGCTGTTATTATTGTTGATGTTGATATTGTTGATGTTGCTGTTGTTATTGTTGATGTTGCTGTTGTTATTGTTGTTATTGCTGTTGTTATTGTTGATGTTGCTGTTGTTATTGCTGTTGTTGCTGTTGTTATTGTTGATGTTGCTGTTGTTATTGTTGATGTTGCTGTTGTTATTGTTGAAGTTGCTGTTGTTATTGTTGATGTTGCTGTTGTTATTGTTGTTATTGCTGTTGTTATTGTTGATGTTGCTGTTGTTATTGTTGATGTACTGTTGTTATTGTTGATGTTGCTGTTGTTATTGTTGTTGTTGCTGTTGTTATTTCTGTTGTCGCTGTTGTTATTGTTGATGATGCTGATGTTATTGTTGTTGCTGTTGTTATTCTTGATGTTGCTGTTGTTATTGTTGATGTTGCTGTTGCTGTTGTTGATGTTGCTGTTATTATTGTTGATGTTGTTGTTGTTATTGTTGTTGCTGTTGTTATTGTTGATGTTGCTGATGTTATTGTTGTTGCTGTTGTTATTCTTGATGTTGCTGTTGTTATTGTTGATGTTGCTGTTGTTATTGTTGTTGTTGCTGTTGATATTGTTGTTGTTGCTGCTGTTATTGTTGATGTTGCTGTTGTTATTGTTGATGTTGCTGTTGTTATTGTTGTTGCTGTTGTTATTGTTGTTGTTGCTGTTGTTATTGCTGTTGTTGTTATTGTTGATGTTGTTGTTGCTGTTGTTATTGTTGATGTTGTTGCTGTTATTGTTGTTATTGCTGTTGTTATTGTTGATGTTACTGTTGTTATTGTTGATGTTGCTGTTGTTATTGTTGATGTTGCTGTTGTTATTGTTGTTATTGCTGTTGTTATTGTTGTTATTGCTGTTGATATTGTTGTTGTTGCTGCTGTTATTGTTGATGTTGCTGTTGTTATTGTTGATGTTGCTGTTGTTATTGTTGTTGTAGGTGTTGTTATTGCTGATGTTGTTATTGTTGATGTTGTTGTTGATGTTGTTATTGTTGATGTTGTTGTTGTTATTGTTGTTATTGCTGTTGATATTGTTGTTGTTGCTGCTGTTATTGTTGATGTTGCTGTTGTTATTGTTGATGTTGCTGTAGTTATTGTTGTTGTTGCTGTTGTTATTGTTGTTATTGCTGTTGTTATTGTTGATGTTGCTGTTGTTATTGTTGATGTTGCTGTTGTTATTGTTGATGTTGCTGTTGTTATTGTTGTTATTGCTGTTGTTATTGTTGATATTGCTGTTGTTATTGCTGATGTTGTTATTGTTGATGTTGTTATTGCTGTTGTTATTGTTGATGTTGCTGTTGTTATTGTTGATGTTGCTGTTGTTATTGTTGTTATTGCTGTTGTTATTGTTGATGTTGCTGTTGTTATTGTTGATGTTGCTGTTGTTGTTGTTGATGTTGCTGTTGTTATTGTTGTTATTGCTGTCGTTATTGTTGATATTGCTGTTGTTATTGTTGATGTTGCTGTTGTTGTCGTTGATGTTATTGTTGTTATTGCTGTCGTTATTGTTGACGTTGCTGTTGTTATTGTTGACGTTGCTGTTGTTTTTGTTGTTGTTGCTGTTGTTAATGCTGTTGTTATTGTTGATGTCGTTGTTGTTATTGTTGCTGTTGTTATTGTTGATGTTGCTGTTGTTATTGTTGATGTAGCTGTTGTTATTGTTGATGTTGCTGTTGTTATTGTTGCTGTTGTTATTGTTGATGTAGCTGTTGTTATTGTTGATGTTGCTGTTGTCATTGTTGATGTTGCTGTTGTTATTGTTGATATTGCTGTTGTTATTGTTGATGTTGCTGTTATTATTGTTAATGTTGTTATTGTTGATGTTGCTGTTGTATTGTTGTTGCTGTTGTTATTGTTGTTGTGGTGTTATTTTTGATGTTGGTGTTGTTATTGTTGTTATTGTGGATATTGCATTTGTTATTGTTGATGTTGCTGTTATTATTGTTGATGTTGATGTTATTATTGTTGATGTTGCTGTTGTTATTGTTGATGTTGCTGTTGTTATTGTTGATATTGCTGTTGTTATTGTTGATGTTGCTGTTATTATTGTTAATGTTGTTATTGTTGATGCTGCTGTTGTTACTGTTGTTGCTTTTGTTATCGTTGTTACTGTCGTTATTTTTGATGTTGGTGATGTTATTGTTGTTGCTGTTGTTATTGTTGATGTTGCTGAAGTTATTGTTGTTGCTGTTGTTATTGTTGATGTTGCTGTTGTTATTGTTGATGTTGCTGTTCTTATTGTTGATGTTGTTGTTGTTATTGTTGTTGATGTTGTTATTGTTGATGTTGCTGATGTTATTGTTGTTGCTGCTGTTATTGTTGATGTTGCTGTTGTTATTGTTGAGGTTGCTGTTGTTATTGTTGTTGCTGTTGTTATTGTTGTTGTTGCTGTTGTTATTGCTGATGTGATGTGTGCCGTTGTTATTGTTGTTGTTGGTGTTGTTATTGTTGATGTTGCTGTTGTTATTGTTGTTATTGCTGTTTTTATTGTTGATGTTGCTGTTGTTATTGTTAATGTTGCTGTTGTTATTGTTGTTCTTGCTGTTGTTATTGTTGTTGTTGCCGTTGTTATTGCTGATTTTGCAGTTGTTTTTGTTGTTGTTGCTGTTGTTATTGTTGTTATTGCTGTTGTTAATGTTGATGTTGCTGTTGTTATTGTTGATGTTGCTGTTGTTATTGTTGTTATTGCTGTTGTTGTTGTTGTTGCCGTTGTTATTGCTGATATTGCTGGTGTTATTGTTGTTGTTGCTGTTGTTATTGTTGAATGTTGCTGTTGTTATTGTTGTTATTGCTGTTATTATTGTTAATGTTGCTGTCGTTATTGTTGTTGCTGTTTTTATTGTTGATGTTGCTGTTGTTATTGTTGTTGTTGCTGTTGTTGATGTTGCTGTTGTTATTGTTGTTGCTGCTGTTGTTATTGTTGATGTTGCTGTTGTTATTGTTGATATTGCTGTTGTTATTGTTGTTATTGCTCTTGTTATTGGTGATGTTGCTGTTGTTATTGCTGATGTTGCTGTTGTTATTGTTGTTGTTGCTGTTGTTATTGTTGATGTCGCTGTTGTTATTGTTGTTATTGCTGTTGATATTGTTGTTGTTGCTGCTGCTATTGTTGATGTTGCTGTTGTTATTGTTGATTTTGCTGTAGTTATTGTTGTTGTTGCTGTTGTTATTGTTGTTATTGCTGTTGTTATTGTTGATGTTGCTGTTGTTATTGTTGATGTTGCTGTTGTTATTGTTGATGTTGCTGTTGTTATTGTTGATGTTGCTGTTGTTATTGTTGTTATTGCTGTTGTTATTGTTGATGTTGCTGTTGTTATTGCTGATGTTGTTATTGTTGATGTTGATGTTGCTGTTGTTATTGTTGATGTTGCTGTTGTTATTTTTGATGTTGCTGTTGTTATTGTTGATGTTGCTGTTCTTATTGTTGATGTTGCTGTTGTTATTGTTGATGTTGCTGTTGTTATTGTTGTTGTTGTTGTTGTTGAAGTTGCTGTTGTTATTGTTGATGTTGCTGTTGTTATTGTTGATGTTGCTGTTGTTATTGTTGATGTTGCTGTTGTTATTGTTGTTATTGCTGTTGTTATTGTTGATGTTACTGTTGTTATTGTTGATGTTGCTATTGTTATTGTTGAAGTTTCTGTTGTTATTGTTGATGTTGCTGTTGTTATTGTTGTTATTGCTGTTGTTATTGTTGATGTTGCTGTTGTTATTGTTGATGTTGCTGTTGTTATTGTTGTTATTGCTGTTGTTATTGTTGATGTTGCTGTTGTTATTGCTGTTGTTGCTGTTGTTATTGTTGATGTTGCTGTTGTTATTGTTGTTGATATTGTTGTTGTTGCTGTTGTTATTGTTGATGTTGCTGTTGTTATTGTTGATGTTGCTGTTGTTATTGTTGATGTTGATGTTGTTCTTGTTGATGTTGTTATTGTTGATGTTGCTGTTGTTATTGTTGATGTTGCTGTTGTTATTGTTGCTGTTGTTATTGTTGAAGTTGCTGTTGTTATTGTTGATGTTGCTGTTGTTATTGATGATGTTGCTGTTGTTATTGTTGATGTTGCTGTTGTTATTGTTGATGTTGCTGTTGTTATTGTTGTTGATATTGTTGTTGTTGCTGTTGTTATTGTTGATGTTGCTGTTGTTATTGTTGATGTTGCTGTTGTTATTGTTGATGTTGTTATTGTTGATGTTGCTGTTGTTATTGTTGATGTTGCTGTTGTTATTGTTGCTGTTGTTATTGTTGAAGTTGCTGTTGTTATTGTTGATGTTGCTGTTGTTATTGATGATGTTGCTGTTGTTATTGTTGTTGTTGTTGTTGTTGAATTTCCTGTTGTTATTGTTGATGTTGCTGTTGTTATTGTTGATGTTGCTGTTGTTATTGTTGATGTTGCTGTTGTTATTGTTGTTATTGCTGTTGTTATTGTTGATGTTGCTGTTGTTATTGTTGATGTTGCTATTGTTATTGTTGAAGTTCCTGTTGTTATTGTTGATGTTGCTGTTGTTATTGTTGTTATTGCTGTTGTTATTGTTGATGTTGCTGTTGTTATTGTTGATGTTGCTGTTGTTATTGTTGTTATTGCTGTTGTTATTGTTGATGTTGCTGTTGTTATTGCTGTTGTTGCTGTTGTTATTGTTGATGTTGCTGTTGTTATTGTTGTTGATATTGTTGTTGTTGCTGTTGTTATTGTTGATGTTGCTGTTGTTATTGTTGATGTTGTGTTGTTATTGTTGTTGTTGTTGTTGTTGAAGTTGCTGTTGTTATTGTTGTTATTGGTGTTATTGCTGTTGTTATTGTTGATGTTGCTGTTGTTATTGTTGATGTTGCTGTTGTTATTGTTGTTATTGCTGTTGTTATTGTTGATGTTGCTGTTGTTATTGCTGTTGTTGCTGTTGTTATTGTTGATGTTGCTGTTGTTATTGTTGTTATTGCTGTTGTTATTGTTGATGTTGCTGTTGTTATTGTTGATGTTGCTGTTGTTATTGTTGTTGTTGTTGTTGTTTTTGAAGTTGCTGTTGTTATTGTTGATGTTACTGTTGTTATTGTTGATGTTGCTGTTGTTATTGTTGATGTTGTTGTTGTTATTGTTGATGTTGCTGTTGTTATTGTTGTTATTGCTGTTGTTATTGGTGATGTTGCTGTTGTTATTGCTGTTGTTGCTGTTGTTATTGTTGATGTTGCTGTTGTTATTGTTGATGTTGCTGTTGTTATTGTTGAAGTTGCTGTTGTTATTGTTGATGTTGCTGTTGTTATTTTTGTTATTGCTGTTGTTATTGTTGATGTTGCTGTTGTTATTGTTGATGTTGCTGTTGTTATTGTTGTTATTACTGTTGTTATTGTTGATGTTGCTGTTGTTATTGTTGATGTTGCTGTTATTGTTGCTGTTGTTATTGTTGATGTTGTTGTTATTGCTGTTGTTATTGTTGATGTTGCTGTTGTTATTGCTGATGTTACTGTTGTTATTGTTGTTGTTGCTGTTGTTATTGTTGTTATTGCTGTTGTTATTGTTGTTGTTGCCGTTGTTATTGCTGATGTTGCTGTTGTTATTGTTGTTGTTGCTGTTGTTATTGTTGATGTTGCTGTTGTTATTGTTGTTGCTGTTGTTATTGTTGATGTTGCTGTTGTTATTGTTGTTGCTGTTGTTATTGTTGATGTTGCTGTTGTTATTGTTGTTGTTGCTGTTGTATTGTTGATGTTGCTGTTGTTATTCTTGATGTTGCTGTTGTTATTGTTGATGTTGCTGTTGCTGTTGTTGTTGTTGCTGTTATTATTGTTGATGTTGTTGTTGTTATTGTTGTTGCTGTTGTTATTGTTGATGTTGCTGATGTGATTATTGTTGCTGTTGTTATTCTTGATGTTGCTGTTGTTATTGTTGATGTTGCTGTTGTTATTGTTGTTGTTGCTGTTGATATTGTTGTTGTTGCTGCTGTTATTGTTGATGTTGCTGTTGTTATTGTTGATGTTGCTGTTGTTATTGTTGTTGCTGTTGTTATTGTTGTTGTTGCTGTTGTTATTGCTGTTGTTGTTATTGTTGATGTTGTTGTTGCTGTTGTTATTGTTGATGTTGTTGCTGTTATTGTTGTTATTGCTGTTGTTATTGTTGATGTTACTGTTGTTATTGTTGATGTTGCTGTTGTTATTGTTGATGTTGCTGTTGTTATTGTTGTTATTGCTGTTGTTATTGTTGTTATTGCTGTTGATATTTTTGTTGTTGCTGCTGTTATTGTTGATGTTGCTGTTGTTATTGTTGATGTTGCTGTTGTTGTAGGTGTTGTTATTGCTGATGTTGTTATTGTTGATGTTGTTGTTGATGTTGTTATTGTTGATGTTGTTGTTGTTATTGTTGTTATTGCTGTTGATATTGTTGTTGTTGCTGCTGTTACTGTTGATGTTGCTGTTGTTATTGTTGATGTTGCTGTAGTTATTGTTGTTGTTGCTGTTGTTATTGTTGTTATTGCTGTTGTTATTGTTGATGTTGCTGTTGTTATTGTTGATGTTGCTGTTGTTATTGTTGATGTTGCTGTTGTTATTGTTGTTATTGCTGTTGTTATTGTTGATATTGCTGTTGTTATTGCTGATGTTGTTATTGTTGATGTTGTTATTGCTGTTGTTATTGTTGATGTTGCTGTTGTTATTGTTGATGTTGCTGTTGTTATTGTTGTTATTGCTGTTGTTATTGTTGATGTTGCTGTTGTTATTGTTGATGTTGCTGTTGTTGTCGTTGATGTTATTGTTGTTATTGCTGTCGTTATTGTTGATGTTGCTGTTGTTATTGTTGATGTTGCTGTTATTGTTGCTGTTGTTATTGTTGATGTTGTTGTTATTGTTGCTGTTGTTATTGTTGATGTTGCTGTTATTATTGTTGATGTTGCTGTTGTTATTGTTGATGTTGCTGTTGTTATTGTTGATATTGTTGATGTTGCTGTTATTATTGTTGATGTTGATATTGTTGATGTTGCTGTTGTTATTGTTGATGTTGCTGTTGTTATTGTTGTTATTGCTGTTGTTATTGTTGATGTTGCTGTTGTTATTGCTGTTGTTGCTGTTGTTATTGTTGATGTTGCTGTTGTTATTGTTGATGTTGCTGTTGTTATTGTTGAAGTTGCTGTTGTTATTGTTGATGTTGCTGTTGTTATTGTTGTTATTGCTGTTGTTATTGTTGATGTTGCTGTTGTTATTGTTGATGTACTGTTGTTATTGTTGATGTTGCTGTTGTTATTGTTGTTGTTGCTGTTGTTATTTCTGTTGTCGCTGTTGTTATTGTTGATGATGCTGATGTTATTGTTGTTGCTGTTGTTATTCTTGATGTTGCTGTTGTTATTGTTGATGTTGCTGTTGCTGTTGTTGATGTTGCTGTTATTATTGTTGATGTTGTTGTTGTTATTGTTGTTGCTGTTGTTATTGTTGATGTTGCTGATGTTATTGTTGTTGCTGTTGTTATTCTTGATGTTGCTGTTGTTATTGTTGATGTTGCTGTTGTTATTGTTGTTGTTGCTGTTGATATTGTTGTTGTTGCTGCTGTTATTGTTGATGTTGCTGTTGTTATTGTTGATGTTGCTGTTGTTATTGTTGTTGCTGTTGTTATTGTTGTTGTTGCTGTTGTTATTGCTGTTGTTGTTATTGTTGATGTTGTTGTTGCTGTTGTTATTGTTGATGTTGTTGCTGTTATTGTTGTTATTGCTGTTGTTATTGTTGATGTTACTGTTGTTATTGTTGATGTTGCTGTTGTTATTGTTGTTATTGCTGTTGTTATTGTTGTTATTGCTGTTGATATTGTTGTTGTTGCTGCTGTTATTGTTGATGTTGCTGTTGTTATTGTTGATGTTGCTGTTGTTATTGTTGTTGTAGGTGTTGTTATTGCTGATGTTGTTATTGTTGATGTTGTTGTTGATGTTGTTATTGTTGATGTTGTTGTTGTTATTGTTGTTATTGCTGTTGATATTGTTGTTGTTGCTGCTGTTATTGTTGATGTTGCTGTTGTTATTGTTGATGTTGCTGTAGTTATTGTTGTTGTTGCTGTTGTTATTGTTGTTATTGCTGTTGTTATTGTTGATGTTGCTGTTGTTATTGTTGATGTTGCTGTTGTTATTGTTGATGTTGCTGTTGTTATTGTTGTTATTGCTGTTGTTATTGTTGATATTGCTGTTGTTATTGCTGATGTTGTTATTGTTGATGTTGTTATTGCTGTTGTTATTGTTGATGTTGCTGTTGTTATTGTTGATGTTGCTGTTGTTATTGTTGTTATTGCTGTTGTTATTGTTGATGTTGCTGTTGTTATTGTTGATGTTGCTGTTGTTGTTGTTGATGTTGCTGTTGTTATTGTTGTTATTGCTGTCGTTATTGTTGATATTGCTGTTGTTATTGTTGATGTTGCTGTTGTTGTCGTTGATGTTATTGTTGTTATTGCTGTCGTTATTGTTGACGTTGCTGTTGTTATTGTTGACGTTGCTGTTGTTTTTGTTGTTGTTGCTGTTGTTAATGCTGTTGTTATTGTTGATGTCGTTGTTGTTATTGTTGCTGTTGTTATTGTTGATGTTGCTGTTGTTATTGTTGATGTAGCTGTTGTTATTGTTGATGTTGCTGTTGTTATTGTTGCTGTTGTTATTGTTGATGTAGCTGTTGTTATTGTTGATGTTGCTGTTGTCATTGTTGATGTTGCTGTTGTTATTGTTGATATTGCTGTTGTTATTGTTGATGTTGCTGTTATTATTGTTAATGTTGTTATTGTTGATGTTGCTGTTGTATTGTTGTTGCTGTTGTTATTGTTGTTGTGGTGTTATTTTTGATGTTGGTGTTGTTATTGTTGTTATTGTGGATATTGCATTTGTTATTGTTGATGTTGCTGTTATTATTGTTGATGTTGATGTTATTATTGTTGATGTTGCTGTTGTTATTGTTGATGTTGCTGTTGTTATTGTTGATATTGCTGTTGTTATTGTTGATGTTGCTGTTATTATTGTTAATGTTGTTATTGTTGATGCTGCTGTTGTTACTGTTGTTGCTTTTGTTATCGTTGTTACTGTCGTTATTTTTGATGTTGGTGATGTTATTGTTGTTGCTGTTGTTATTGTTGATGTTGCTGAAGTTATTGTTGTTGCTGTTGTTATTGTTGATGTTGCTGTTGTTATTGTTGATGTTGCTGTTCTTATTGTTGATGTTGTTGTTGTTATTGTTGTTGATGTTGTTATTGTTGATGTTGCTGATGTTATTGTTGTTGCTGCTGTTATTGTTGATGTTGCTGTTGTTATTGTTGAGGTTGCTGTTGTTATTGTTGTTGCTGTTGTTATTGTTGTTGTTGCTGTTGTTATTGCTGATGTGATGTGTGCCGTTGTTATTGTTGTTGTTGGTGTTGTTATTGTTGATGTTGCTGTTGTTATTGTTGTTATTGCTGTTTTTATTGTTGATGTTGCTGTTGTTATTGTTAATGTTGCTGTTGTTATTGTTGTTCTTGCTGTTGTTATTGTTGTTGTTGCCGTTGTTATTGCTGATTTTGCAGTTGTTTTTGTTGTTGTTGCTGTTGTTATTGTTGTTATTGCTGTTGTTAATGTTGATGTTGCTGTTGTTATTGTTGATGTTGCTGTTGTTATTGTTGTTATTGCTGTTGTTGTTGTTGTTGCCGTTGTTATTGCTGATATTGCTGGTGTTATTGTTGTTGTTGCTGTTGTTATTGTTGAATGTTGCTGTTGTTATTGTTGTTATTGCTGTTATTATTGTTAATGTTGCTGTTGTTATTGTTGTTGCTGTTTTTATTGTTGATGTTGCTGTTGTTATTGTTGTTGTTGCTGTTGTTGATGTTGCTGTTGTTATTGTTGTTGCTGCTGTTGTTATTGTTGATGTTGCTGTTGTTATTGTTGATATTGCTGTTGTTATTGTTGTTATTGCTCTTGTTATTGGTGATGTTGCTGTTGTTATTGCTGATGTTGCTGTTGTTATTGTTGTTGTTGCTGTTGTTATTGTTGATGTCGCTGTTGTTATTGTTGTTATTGCTGTTGATATTGTTGTTGTTGCTGCTGCTATTGTTGATGTTGCTGTTGTTATTGTTGATTTTGCTGTAGTTATTGTTGTTGTTGCTGTTGTTATTGTTGTTATTGCTGTTGTTATTGTTGATGTTGCTGTTGTTATTGTTGATGTTGCTGTTGTTATTGTTGATGTTGCTGTTGTTATTGTTGATGTTGCTGTTGTTATTGTTGTTATTGCTGTTGTTATTGTTGATGTTGCTGTTGTTATTGCTGATGTTGTTATTGTTGATGTTGATGTTGCTGTTGTTATTGTTGATGTTGCTGTTGTTATTTTTGATGTTGCTGTTGTTATTGTTGATGTTGCTGTTCTTATTGTTGATGTTGCTGTTGTTATTGTTGATGTTGCTGTTGTTATTGTTGTTGTTGTTGTTGTTGAAGTTGCTGTTGTTATTGTTGATGTTGCTGTTGTTATTGTTGATGTTGCTGTTGTTATTATTGATGTTGCTGTTGTTATTGTTGTTATTGCTGTTGTTATTGTTGATGTTACTGTTGTTATTGTTGATGTTGCTATTGTTATTGTTGAAGTTTCTGTTGTTATTGTTGATGTTGCTGTTGTTATTGTTGTTATTGCTGTTGTTATTGTTGATGTTGCTGTTGTTATTGTTGATGTTGCTGTTGTTATTGTTGTTATTGCTGTTGTTATTGTTGATGTTGATGTTGTTATTGCTGTTGTTGCTGTTGTTATTGTTGATGTTGCTGTTGTTATTGTTGTTGATATTGTTGTTGTTGCTGTTGTTATTGTTGATGTTGCTGTTGTTATTGTTGATGTTGCTGTTGTTATTGTTGATGTTGATGTTGTTCTTGTTGATGTTGTTATTGTTGATGTTGCTGTTGTTATTGTTGCTGTTGTTATTGTTGAAGTTGCTGTTGTTATTGTTGATGTTGCTGTTGTTATTGATGATGTTGCTGTTGTTATTGTTGATGTTGCTGTTGTTATTGTTGATGTTGCTGTTGTTATTGTTGTTGATATTGTTGTTGTTGCTGTTGTTATTGTTGATGTTGCTGTTGTTATTGTTGATGTTGCTGTTGTTATTGTTGATGTTGTTATTGTTGATGTTGCTGTTGTTATTGTTGATGTTGCTGTTGTTATTGTTGCTGTTGTTATTGTTGAAGTTGCTGTTGTTATTGTTGATGTTGCTGTTGTTATTGATGATGTTGCTGTTGTTATTGTTGTTGTTGTTGTTGTTGAATTTCCTGTTGTTATTGTTGATGTTGCTGTTGTTATTGTTGATGTTGCTGTTGTTATTGTTGATGTTGCTGTTGTTATTGTTGTTATTGCTGTTGTTATTGTTGATGTTGCTGTTGTTATTGTTGATGTTGCTATTGTTATTGTTGAAGTTCCTGTTGTTATTGTTGATGTTGCTGTTGTTATTGTTGTTATTGCTGTTGTTATTGTTGATGTTGCTGTTGTTATTGTTGATGTTGCTGTTGTTATTGTTGTTATTGCTGTTGTTATTGTTGATGTTGCTGTTGTTATTGCTGTTGTTGCTGTTGTTATTGTTGATGTTGCTGTTGTTATTGTTGTTGATATTGTTGTTGTTGCTGTTGTTATTGTTGATGTTGCTGTTGTTATTGTTGATGTTGTGTTGTTATTGTTGTTGTTGTTGTTGTTGAAGTTGCTGTTGTTATTGTTGTTATTGTTGTTATTGCTGTTGTTATTGTTGATGTTGCTGTTGTTATTGTTGATGTTGCTGTTGTTATTGTTGTTATTGCTGTTGTTATTGTTGATGTTGCTGTTGTTATTGCTGTTGTTGCTGTTGTTATTGTTGATGTTGCTGTTGTTATTGTTGTTATTGCTGTTGTTATTGTTGATGTTGCTGTTGTTATTGTTGATGTTGCTGTTGTTATTGTTGTTGTTGTTGTTGTTTTTGAAGTTGCTGTTGTTATTGTTGATGTTACTGTTGTTATTGTTGATGTTGCTGTTGTTATTGTTGATGTTGTTGTTGTTATTGTTGATGTTGCTGTTGTTATTGTTGTTATTGCTGTTGTTATTGGTGATGTTGCTGTTGTTATTGCTGTTGTTGCTGTTGTTATTGTTGATGTTGCTGTTGTTATTGTTGATGTTGCTGTTGTTATTGTTGAAGTTGCTGTTGTTATTGTTGATGTTGCTGTTGTTATTTTTGTTATTGCTGTTGTTATTGTTGATGTTGCTGTTGTTATTGTTGATGTTGCTGTTGTTATTGTTGTTATTACTGTTGTTATTGTTGATGTTGCTGTTGTTATTGTTGATGTTGCTGTTATTGTTGCTGTTGTTATTGTTGATGTTGTTGTTATTGCTGTTGTTATTGTTGATGTTGCTGTTGTTATTGCTGATGTTACTGTTGTTATTGTTGTTGTTGCTGTTGTTATTGTTGTTATTGCTGTTGTTATTGTTGTTGTTGCCGTTGTTATTGCTGATGTTGCTGTTGTTATTGTTGTTGTTGCTGTTGTTATTGTTGATGTTGCTGTTGTTATTGTTGTTGCTGTTGTTATTGTTGATGTTGCTGTTGTTATTGTTGTTGCTGTTGTTATTGTTGATGTTGCTGTTGTTATTGTTGTTGTTGCTGTTGTATTGTTGATGTTGCTGTTGTTATTGTTGATGTTGCTGTTGTTATTGTTGTTGTTGCTGTTGTTATTGTTGATGTTGCTGTTGTTATTGTTGATGTTGCTGTTGTTATTGTTGTTGTTGCTGTTGTTATTGTTGATGTTGCTGTTGTTATTGTTGTTGTTGCTGTCGTTATTGTTGATGTTGCTGTTGTTATTGTTGATGTTGCTGTTGTTATTGTTGTTGCTGCTGTTGTTATTGTTGATGTTGCTGTTGTTATTGTTGTTGTTGCTGGTGTTATTGTTGAAGTTGCTGTGTTATTGTTGTTGTTGTTGCTGTTGTTATTGTTGATGTTGCTGTTGTTATTGTTGATGTTGCTGTTGTTATTGTTGATGTTGCTGTTGTTATTGCTGATGTTGTTATTGTTGATGTTGTTGTTGCTGTTGTTATTAGTGATGTGGCTGTTGTTATTGTTGTTGTTGCTGTTGTTATTGTTGTTGATATTGTTGTTGTTGCTGTTGTTATTGTTGTTGTTGCTGTTGTTATTGTTGATGTTGCTGTTGTTATTGCTGATGTTGTTATTGTTCATGTTGTTGTTGCTGTTGTTATTGTTGATGTTGCTGTTGTTATTGCTGATGTTGTTATTGTTGATGTTGTTGTTGCTGTTTTTATTGTTGATGTTGTTATTGTTATTGTTGTTATTGCTGTTATTGTTGTTGTTGATGTTACTTTTGTTATTGTTGATGTTGCTGTTGTTATTGTTGATGTTGTTGTTGTTATTGTTGTTATTGCTGTTGTTATTGTTGATGTTGCTGTTGTTATTGTTGTTATTACTGTTGTTATTGTTGTCATTGCTGTTGTTATTGCTGATGTTGCTGTTGTTATTGTTGTTATTGCTGTTGCTATTGTTGTTATTGCTGTTGTTATTGTTGATGTTGCTGTTGTTATTGTTGTTATTGCTGTTGTTATTGTTGATGTTGCTGTCGTTATTGCTGATGTTGTTATTGTTGATGTTGTTGTTGCTGTTGTTATTAGAGATGTGGCTGTTGTTATTGTTGTTGTTGCTGTTGTTATTGTTGTTGATATTGTTGTTGTTGCTGTTGTTATTGTTGATGTTGCTGTTGTTATTGTTGTTGTTGCTGTTGTTATTGTTGATGTTGCTGTTGTTGTTGCTGATGTTGTTATTGTTGATGTTGTTGTTGCTGTTGTTATTGTTGATGTTGCTGTTGTTATTGTTGATGTTGTTGTTGTTATTGTTGTTATTGCAGTTGTTATTGTTGATGTTACGGTTGTTATTGTTGATGTTGCTGTTGTTATTGTTGATGTTGCTGTTGTTATTGTTGTTATTGCTGTTGTTATTGTTGTTATTGCTGTTGATATTGTTGTTGTTGCTGCTGTTATTGTTGATGTGGCTGTTGTTATTGTTGATGTTGCTGTTGTTATTGTTGTTGTTGCTGTTGTTATTGTTGATGTTGCTGTTGTTATTGTTGATGTTGCTGTTGTTATTGTTGTTATTGCTGTTGTTATTGTTGATGTTGCTGTTGTTATTGTTGATGTTGCTGTTGTTATTGATGACGTTGTTATTGTTGATGTTGTTGTTGCTGTTGTTATTATTGATGTTGTTGTTGTTATTGTTGTTATTGCTGTTGATATTGTTGTTGTTGCTGCTGCTATTGTTGATGTTGCTGTTGTTATTGTTGATGTTGCTGTAGTTATTGTTGTTGTTGCTGTTGTTATTGTTGTTATTGCTGTTGTTATTGTTGATGTTGCTGTTGTTATTGTTGATGTTGCTGTTGTTATTGTTGATGTTGCTGTTGTTATTGTTGTTATTGCTGTTGTTATTGTTGATGTTGCTGTTGTTATTGCTGATGTTGTTATTGTTGATGTTGTTGTTGCTGTTCTTATTGTTGATGTTGCTGTTGTTATTGTTGTTATTGCTGTTGTTATTGTTGATGTTGCTATTGTTATTGTTGATGTTGCTGTTGTTATTGTTGATGTTGCTGTTGTTATTTTTGATGTTGCTGTTTTTATTGTTGTTATTGATGTTGTTATTGTTGATGTTGGTGTTGTGATTGTTGATGCTGCGGTTGTTATTGTTGTTATTGCTGTTGTTATTGTTGAGGTTGCTGTTGTTATTTTTATGTTGCTGTTGTTATTGTTGATGTTGCTGTTGTTATTGTTGATGTTGCTGTTGTTATTGTTGTTATTGCTGTTGTTATTGTTGATGTTGCTGTTGTTATTGTTGATGCTTCTGTTGTTGTTGTTGATGTTGCTGTTGTTATTGTTGATGTTGCTGTTGTTATTGTTGATGTTGCTGTTGTTATTTTTGATGTTGCTGTTTTTATTGTTGTTATTGATGTTGTTATTGTTGATGTTGGTGTTGTGATTGTTGATGCTGCGGTTGTTATTGTTGTTATTGCTGTTGTTATTGTTGAGGTTGCTGTTGTTATTTTTATGTTGCTGTTGTTATTGTTGATGTTGCTGTTGTTATTGTTGATGTTGCTGTTGTTATTGTTGTTATTGCTGTTGTTATTGTTGATGTTGCTGTTGTTATTGTTGATGCTTCTGTTGTTGTTGTTGATGTTGCTGTTGTTATTGTTGTTATTGCTGTCGTTATTGTTGACGTTGCTGTTGTTATTGTTGATGTTGCTGTTGTTATTGTTGTTGTTGCTGTTGTTAATGCTGTTGTTATTGTTGATGTCGTTGTTGTTATTGTTGCTGTTGTTTTTGTTGATGTTGCTGTTTTTATTGTTGATGTTGTTGTTATTGCTGTTGTTATTGTTATTGTTGCTGTTGTTATTGTTGATGTTGCTGTTGTTATTGTTGATGTTGCTGTTATTGTTGCTGTTGTTATTGTTGATGTTGTTGTTATTGTTGCTGTTGTTATTGTTGATGTTGCTGTTATTATTGTTGATGTTGCTGTTGTTATTGTTGATGTTGCTGTTGTTATTGTTGATATTGTTGATGTTGCTGTTATTATTGTTGATGTTGATATTTTTGATGTTGCTGTTGTTATTGTTGATGTTGCTGTTGTTATTGTTGTTATTGCTGTTGTTATTGTTGATGTTGCTGTTGTTATTGCTGTTGTTGCTGTTGTTATTTTTGATGTTGCTGTTGTTATTGTTGATGTTGCTGTTCTTATTGTTGAAGTTGCTGTTGTTATTGTTGTTATTGCTGTTGTTATTGTTGATGTTGCTGTCGTTATTGCTGATGTTGTTATTGTTGATGTTGTTGTTGCTGTTGTTATTAGAGATGTGGCTGTTGTTATTGTTGTTGTTGCTGTTGTTATTGTTGTTGATATTGTTGTTGTTGCTGTTGTTATTGTTGATGTTGCTGTTGTTATTGTTGTTGTTGCTGTTGTTATTGTTGATGTTGCTGTTGTTGTTGCTGATGTTGTTATTGTTGATGTTGTTGTTGCTGTTGTTATTGTTGATGTTGCTGTTGTTATTGTTGATGTTGTTGTTGTTATTGTTGTTATTGCAGTTGTTATTGTTGATGTTACGGTTGTTATTGTTGATGTTGCTGTTGTTATTGTTGATGTTGCTGTTGTTATTGTTGTTATTGCTGTTGTTATTGTTGTTATTGCTGTTGATATTGTTGTTGTTGCTGCTGTTATTGTTGATGTGGCTGTTGTTATTGTTGATGTTGCTGTTGTTATTGTTGTTGTTGCTGTTGTTATTGTTGATGTTGCTGTTGTTATTGTTGATGTTGCTGTTGTTATTGTTGTTATTGCTGTTGTTATTGTTGATGTTGCTGTTGTTATTGTTGATGTTGCTGTTGTTATTGCTGACGTTGTTATTGTTGATGTTGTTGTTGCTGTTGTTATTATTGATGTTGTTGTTGTTATTGTTGTTATTGCTGTTGATATTGTTGTTGTTGCTGCTGCTTTTGTTGATGTTGCTGTTGTTATTGTTGATGTTGCTGTAGTTATTGTTGTTGTTGCTGTTGTTATTGTTGTTATTGCTGTTGTTATTGTTGATGTTGCTGTTGTTATTGTTGATGTTGCTGTTGTTATTGTTGATGTTGCTGTTGTTATTGTTGTTATTGCTGTTGTTATTGTTGATGTTGCTGTTGTTATTGCTGATGTTGTTATTGTTGATGTTGTTGTTGCTGTTCTTATTGTTGATGTTGCTGTTGTTATTGTTGTTATTGATGTTGTTATTGTTGATGTTGCTATTGTTATTGTTGATGTTGCTGTTGTTATTGTTGATGTTGCTGTTGTTATTTTTGATGTTGCTGTTTTTATTGTTGTTATTGATGTTGTTATTGTTGATGTTGGTGTTGTGATTGTTGATGCTGCGGTTGTTATTGTTGTTATTGCTGTTGTTATTGTTGAGGTTGCTGTTGTTATTTTTATGTTGCTGTTGTTATTGTTGATGTTGCTGTTGTTATTGTTGATGTTGCTGTTGTTATTGTTGTTATTGCTGTTGTTATTGTTGATGTTGCTGTTGTTATTGTTGATGCTTCTGTTGTTGTTGTTGATGTTGCTGTTGTTATTGTTGATGTTGCTGTTGTTATTGTTGATGTTGCTGTTGTTATTTTTGATGTTGCTGTTTTTATTGTTGTTATTGATGTTGTTATTGTTGATGTTGGTGTTGTGATTGTTGATGCTGCGGTTGTTATTGTTGTTATTGCTGTTGTTATTGTTGAGGTTGCTGTTGTTATTTTTATGTTGCTGTTGTTATTGTTGATGTTGCTGTTGTTATTGTTGATGTTGCTGTTGTTATTGTTGTTATTGCTGTTGTTATTGTTGATGTTGCTGTTGTTATTGTTGATGCTTCTGTTGTTGTTGTTGATGTTGCTGTTGTTATTGTTGTTATTGCTGTCGTTATTGTTGACGTTGCTGTTGTTATTGTTGATGTTGCTGTTGTTATTGTTGTTGTTGCTGTTGTTAATGCTGTTGTTATTGTTGATGTCGTTGTTGTTATTGTTGCTGTTGTTTTTGTTGATGTTGCTGTTTTTATTGTTGATGTTGTTGTTATTGCTGTTGTTATTGTTATTGTTGCTGTTGTTATTGTTGATGTTGCTGTTGTTATTGTTGATGTTGCTGTTATTGTTGCTGTTGTTATTGTTGATGTTGTTGTTATTGTTGCTGTTGTTATTGTTGATGTTGCTGTTATTATTGTTGATGTTGCTGTTGTTATTGTTGATGTTGCTGTTGTTATTGTTGATATTGTTGATGTTGCTGTTATTATTGTTGATGTTGATATTTTTGATGTTGCTGTTGTTATTGTTGATGTTGCTGTTGTTATTGTTGTTATTGCTGTTGTTATTGTTGATGTTGCTGTTGTTATTGCTGTTGTTGCTGTTGTTATTTTTGATGTTGCTGTTGTTATTGTTGATGTTGCTGTTCTTATTGTTGAAGTTGCTGTTGTTATTGTTGATGTTGCTGTTGTTATTGTTGTTATTGCTGTTGTTATTGTTGATGTTGCTGTTGTTATTGTTGATGTACTGTTGTTATTGTTGATGTTGCTGTTGTTATTGTTGTTGTTGCTGTTGTTATTTCTGTTGTCGCTGTTGTTATTGTTGATGATGCTGATGTTATTGTTGTTGCTGTTGTTATTCTTGATGTTGCTGTTGTTATTGTTGATGTTGCTGTTGCTGTTGTTGATGTTGCTGTTATTATTGTTGATGTTGTTGTTGTTATTGTTGTTGCTGTTGTTATTGTTGATGTTGCTGATGTTATTGTTGTTGCTGTTCTTATTCTTGATGTTGCTGTTGTTATTGTTGATGTTGCTGTTGTTATTGTTGTTGTTGCTGTTGATATTGTTGTTGTTGCTGCTGTTATTGTTGATGTTGCTGTTGTTATTGTTGATGTTGCTGTTGTTATTGTTGTTGCTGTTGTTATTGTTGTTGTTGCTGTTGTTATTGCTGTTGTTGTTATTGTTGATGTTGTTGTTGCTGTTGTTATTGTTGATGTTGTTGCTGTTATTGTTGTTATTGCTGTTGTTATTGTTGATGTTACTGTTGTTATTGTTGATGTTGCTGTTGTTATTGTTGATGTTGCTGTTGTTATTGTTGTTATTGCTGTTGTTGTTGTTGTTATTGCTGTTGATATTGTTGTTGTTGCTGCTGTTATTGTTGATGTTGCTGTTGTTATTGTTGATGTTGCTGTTGTTATTGTTGTTGTAGGTGTTGTTATTGCTGATGTTGTTATTGTTGATGTTGTTGTTGATGTTGTTATTGTTGATGTTGTTGTTGTTATTGTTGTTATTGCTGTTGATATTGTTGTTGTTGCTGCTGTTATTGTTGATGTTGCTGTTGTTATTGTTGATGTTGCTGTTGTTATTGTTGTTATTGCTGTTGTTATTGTTGATATTGCTGTTGTTATTGCTGATGTTGTTATTGTTGATGTTGTTATTGCTGTTGTTATTGTTGATGTTGCTGTTGTTATTGTTGATGTTGCTGTTGTTATTGTTGTTATTGCTGTTGTTATTGTTCATGTTGCTGTTGTTATTGTTGATGTTGCTGTTGTTGTTGTTGATGTTGCTGTTGTTATTGTTGTTATTGCTGTCGTTATTGTTGATATTGCTGTTGTTATTGTTGATGTTGCTGTTGTTGTCGTTCATGTTATTGTTGTTATTGCTGTCGTTATTGTTGATGTTGCTGTTGTTATTGTTGACGTTGCTGTTATTGTTGCTGTTGTTATTGTTGATGTTGTTGTTATTGTTGCTGTTGTTATTGTTGATGTTGCTGTTATTATTGTTGATGTTGCTGTTTTTATTGTTGATGTTGCTGTTGTTATTGTTGATATTGTTGATGTTGCTGTTATTATTGTTGATGTTGATATTGTTGATGTTGCTGTTGTTATTGTTGATGTTGCTGTTGTTATTGTTGTTATTGCTGTTGTTATTGTTGATGTTGCTGTTGTTATTGCTGTTGTTGCTGTTGTTATTGTTGATGTTGCTGTTGTTATTGTTGATGTTGCTGTTGTTATTGTTGAAGTTGCTGTTGTTATTGTTGATGTTGCTGTTGTTATTGTTGTTATTGCTGTTGTTATTGTTGATGTTGCTGTTGTTATTGGTGATGTACTGTTGTTATTGTTGATGTTGCTGTTGTTATTGTTGTTGTTGCTGTTGTTATTTCTGTTGTCGCTGTTGTTATTGTTGATGATGCTGATGTTATTGTTGTTGCTGTTGTTATTCTTGATGTTGCTGTTGTTATTGTTGATGTTGCTGTTGCTGTTGTTGATGTTGCTGTTATTATTGTTGATGTTGTTGTTGTTATTGTTGTTGCTGTTGTTATTCTTGATGTTGCTGTTGTTATTGTTGATGTTGCTGTTGTTATTGTTGTTGTTGCTGTTGATATTGTTGTTGTTGCTGCTGTTATTGTTGATGTTGCTGTTGTTATTGTTGATGTTGCTGTTGTTATTGTTGTTGCTGTTGTTATTGTTGTTGTTGCTGTTGTTATTGCTGTTGTTGTTATTGTTGATGTTGTTGTTGCTGTTGTTATTGTTGATGTTGTTGCTGTTATTGTTGTTATTGCTGTTGTTATTGTTGATGTTACTGTTGTTATTGTTGATGTTGCTGTTGTTATTGTTGATGTTGCTGTTGTTATTGTTGTTATTGCTGTTGTTATTGTTGTTATTGCTGTTGATATTGTTGTTGTTGCTGCTGTTATTGTTGATGTTGCTGTTGTTATTGTTGATGTTGCTGTTGTTATTGTTGTTGTAGGTGTTGTTATTGCTGATGTTGTTATTGTTGATGTTGTTGTTGATGTTGTTATTGTTGATGTTGTTGTTGTTATTGTTGTTATTGCTGTTGATATTGTTGTTGTTGCTGCTGTTATTGTTGATGTTGCTGTTGTTATTGTTGATGTTGCTGTAGTTATTGTTGTTGTTGCTGTTGTTATTGTTGTTATTGCTGTTGTTATTGTTGATGTTGCTGTTGATATTGTTGATGTTGCTGTTGTTATTGTTGATGTTGCTGTTGTTATTGTTGTTATTGCTGTTGTTATTGTTGATATTGCTGTTGTTATTGCTGATGTTGTTATTGTTGATGTTGTTATTGCTGTTGTTATTGTTGATGTTGCTGTTGTATTGTTGATGTTGCTGTTGTTATTGTTGTTATTGCTGTTGTTATTGTTGATGTTGCTGTTGTTATTGTTGATGTTGCTGTTGTTGTTGTTGATGTTGCTGTTGTTATTGTTGTTATTGCTGTCGTTATTGTTGATATTGCTGTTGTTATTGTTGATGTTGCTGTTGTTGTCGTTGATGTTATTGTTGTTATTGCTGTCGTTATTGTTGACGTTGCTGTTGTTATTGTTGACGTTGCTGTTGTTTTTGTTGTTGTTGCTGTTGTTAATGCTGTTGTTATTGTTGATGTCGTTGTTGTTATTGTTGCTGTTGTTATTGTTGATGTTGCTGTTGTTATTGTTGATGTAGCTGTTGTTATTGTTGATGTTGCTGTTGTTATTGTTGCTGTTGTTATTGTTGATGTAGCTGTTGTTATTGTTGATGTTGCTGTTGTCATTGTTGATGTTGCTGTTGTTATTGTTGATATTGCTGTTGTTATTGTTGATGATGCTGTTATTATTGTTAATGTTGTTATTGTTGATGTTGCTGTTGTATTGTTGTTGCTGTTGTTATTGTTGTTGTGGTGTTATTTTTGATGTTGGTGTTGTTATTGTTGTTATTGTGGATATTGCATTTGTTATTGTTGATGTTGCTGTTATTATTGTTGATGTTGATGTTATTATTGTTGATGTTGCTGTTGTTATTGTTGATGTTGCTGTTGTTATTGTTGATATTGCTGTTGTTATTGTTGATGTTGCTGTTATTATTGTTAATGTTGTTATTGTTGATGCTGCTGTTGTTACTGTTGTTGCTGTTGTTATCGTTGTTACTGTCGTTATTTTTGATGTTGGTGATGTTATTGTTGTTGCTGTTGTTATTGTTGATGTTGCTGAAGTTATTGTTGTTGCTGTTGTTATTGTTGATGTTGCTGTTGTTATTGTTGATGTTGCTGTTCTTATTGTTGATGTTGTTGTTGTTATTGTTGTTGATGTTGTTATTGTTGATGTTGCTGATGTTATTGTTGTTGCTGCTGTTATTGTTGATGTTGCTGTTGTTATTGTTGAGGTTGCTGTTGTTATTGTTGTTGCTGTTGTTATTGTTGTTGTTGCTGTTGTTATTGCTGATGTGATGTGTGCCGTTGTTATTGTTGTTGTTGGTGTTGTTATTGTTGATGTTGCTGTTGTTATTGTTGTTATTGCTGTTTTTATTGTTGATGTTGCTGTTGTTATTGTTAATGTTGCTGTTGTTATTGTTGTTCTTGCTGTTGTTATTGTTGTTGTTGCCGTTGTTATTGCTGATTTTGCAGTTGTTTTTGTTGTTGTTGCTGTTGTTATTGTTGTTATTGCTGTTGTTAATGTTGATGTTGCTGTTGTTATTGTTGATGTTGCTGTTGTTATTGTTGTTATTGCTGTTGTTGTTGTTGTTGCCGTTGTTATTGCTGATATTGCTGGTGTTATTGTTGTTGTTGCTGTTGTTATTGTTGAATGTTGCTGTTGTTATTGTTGTTATTGCTGTTATTATTGTTAATGTTGCTGTTGTTATTGTTGTTGCTGTTTTTATTGTTGATGTTGCTGTTGTTATTGTTGTTGTTGCTGTTGTTGATGTTGCTGTTGTTATTGTTGTTGCTGCTGTTGTTATTGTTGATGTTGCTGTTGTTATTGTTGATATTGCTGTTGTTATTGTTGTTATTGCTCTTGTTATTGGTGATGTTGCTGTTGTTATTGCTGCTGTTGCTGTTGTTATTGTTGTTGTTGCTGTTGTTATTGTTGATGTCGCTGTTGTTATTGTTGTTATTGCTGTTGATATTGTTGTTGTTGCTGCTGCTATTGTTGATGTTGCTGTTGTTATTGTTGATTTTGCTGTAGTTATTGTTGTTGTTGCTGTTGTTATTGTTGTTATTTCTGTTGTTATTGTTGATGTTGCTGTTGTTATTGTTGATGTTGCTGTTGTTATTGTTGATGTTGCTGTTGTTATTGTTGATGTTGCTGTTGTTATTGTTGTTATTGCTGTTGTTATTGTTGATGTTGCTGTTGTTATTGCTGATGTTGTTATTGTTGATGTTGATGTTGCTGTTGTTATTGTTGATGTTGCTGTTGTTATTTTTGATGTTGCTGTTGTTATTGTTGATGTTGCTATTGTTATTGTTGATGTTGCTGTTGTTATTGTTGATGTTGCTGTTGTTATTTTTGATGTTGCTGTTTTTATTGTTGTTATTGATGTTGTTATTGTTGATGTTGCTGTTGTTATTGTTGAAGTTGCTGTTGTTATTGTTGATGTTGCTGTTGTTATTGTTGTTATTGCTGTTGTTATTGTTGATGTTGCTGTTGTTGTTGTTGATGTTGCTGTTGTTATTGTTGTTGTTGCTGTTGTTATTTCTGTTGTCGCTGTTGTTATTGTTGATGATGCTGATGTTATTGTTGTTGCTGTTGTTATTCTTGATGTTGCTGTTGTTATTGTTGATGTTGCTGTTGTTGTTGTTGATGTTGCTATTGTTATTGTTATTGTTGTTGATGTTGCTGTTGTTATTGTTGATGTTGCTGTTGTTATTGTTGAAGTTGCTGTTGTTATTGTTGATGTTGATGTTGTTATTGTTGTTATTGCTGTTGTTATTGTTGATGTTGCTGTTGTTATTGTTGATGTTGCTGTTGTTATTGTTGTTGTTGCTGTTGTTATTTCTGTTGTCGCTGTTGTTATTGTTGATGATGCTGATGTTATTGTTGTTGCTGTTGTTATTCTTGATGTTGCTGTTGTTATTGTTGATGTTGCTGTTGCTGTTGTTGATGTTGCTATTGCTATTGTTATTGCCGTTGTTATTGTTGTTATTGCTGTTATTGCTGTTGTTATTTCTGTTGTCGCTATTGTTATTGTTGATGATGCTGATGTTATTGTTGTTGCTGTTGTTATTCTTGATGTTGATGTTGTTATTATTGATGTTGCTGTTGCTGTTGTTGCTGTTGTTATTGTTGATGTTGTTGTTGTTATTGTTGTTGCTGTTGTTATTGTTGATGTTGCTGATGTTATTGTTGTTGCTGTTGTTATTCTTGATGTTGCTGTTGTTATTGTTGATGTTGCTGTTGTTATTGTTGTTGTTGCTGTTGATATTGTTGTCGTTGCTGCTGTTATTGTTGATGTTGCTGTTGTTATTGTTGATGTTGCTGTTGTTATTGTTGTTGCTGTTGTTATTGTTGTTGTTGCTGTTGTTATTGTTGTTGTTTCTGTTGTTATTTTTTATGTTGCTGTTGTTATTGTTGATGTTGCTGTTGTTATTGTTGTTATTGCTGTTGTTATTGTTGTTGTTGCCGTTGTTATTGCTGATATTGCTGTTGTTATTGTTGTTGTTGCTGTTGTTATTGTTGATGTTGCTGTTGTTATTGTTGTTATTGCTGTTGTTGTTGTTGATGTTGCTATTGTTGTTGTTGATGTTGCTGTTGTTATTGTTGTTATTGCTGTTGTTATTGTTGTTGTTGCCGTTGTTATTGCTGATGTTGCTGTTGTTTTTGTTGTTGTTGCTGTTGTTATTGTTGTTATTGCTGTTGTTATTGTTGATGTTGCTGTTGTTATTGTTGATGTTGCTGTTGTTATTGTTGTTATTGCTGTTGTTATTGTTGTTGATATTGTTGTTGTTGCTGTTGTTATTGCTGATGTTGCTGTTGTTATTGTTGTTGTTGCTGTTGTTATTGTTGATGTTGCTGTTGTTATTGTTGATGTTGTTATTGTTGATGTTGTTGTTGCTGTTGTTATTGTTGATGTTGCTGTTGTTATTGCTGATGTTGTTATTGTTGATGTTGTTGTTGCTGTTGTTATTGTTGATGTTGTTGCTGTTATTGTTGTTATTGCTGTTGTTATTGTTGATGTTACTGTTGTTATTGTTGATGTTGCTGTTGTTATTGTTGATGTTGCTGTTGTTATTGTTGTTATTGCTGTTGTTATTGTTGTTATTGCTGTTGATATTGTTGTTGTTGCTGCTGTTTTTGTTGATGTTGCTGTTGTTATTGTTGATGTTGCCGTTGTTATTGTTGTTGTAGGTGTTGTTATTGCTGATGTTGTTATTGTTGATGTTGTTGTTGATGTTGTTATTGTTGATGTTGTTGTTGTTATTGTTGTTATTGCTGTTGATATTGTTGTTGTTGCTGCTGTTATTGTTGATGTTGCTGTTGTTATTGTTGATGTTGCTGTAGTTATTGTTGTTGTTGCTGTTGTTATTGTTGTTATTGCTGTTGTTATTGTTGATGTTGCTGTTGTTATTGTTGATGTTGCTGTTCTTATTGTTGATGTTGCTGTTGTTATTGTTGATGTTGCTGTTGTTATTGTTGTTATTGCTGTTGTTATTGTTGATATTGCTGTTGTTATTGCTGATGTTGTTATTGTTGATGTTGTTATTGCTGTTGTTATTGTTGATGTTGCTGTTGTTATTGTTGATGTTGATGTTGTTATTGTTGTTATTGCTGTTGTTATTGTTGATGTTGCTGTTGTTATTGTTGATGTTGCTGTTGTTGTTGTTGATGTTGCTGTTGTTATTGTTGTTATTGCTGTCGTTATTGTTGATATTGCTGTTGTTATTGTTGATATTGCTGTTGTTATTGTTGTTATTGCTGTTGTTATTGTTGTTGTTGCCGTTGTTATTGCTGATGTTGCTGTTGTTTTTGTTGTTGTTGCTGTTGTTATTGTTGTTATTGCTGTTGTTATTGTTGATGTTGCTGTTGTTATTGTTGATGTTGCTGTTGTTATTGTTGTTATTGCTGTTGTTATTGTTGTTGATATTGTTGTTGTTGCTGTTGTTATTGTTGATGTTGCTGTTGTTATTGTTGTTGTTGCTGTTGTTATTGTTGATGTTGCTGTTGTTATTGCTGATGTTGTTATTGTTGATGTTGTTGTTGCTGTTGTTATGGTTGATGTTGCTGTTGTTATTGCTGATGTTGTTATTGTTGATGTTGTTGTTGCTGTTGTTATTGTTGATGTTGTTGCTGTTATTGTTGTTATTGCTGTTGTTATTGTTGATGTTACTGTTGTTATTGGTGATGTTGCTGTTGTTATTGTTGATGTTGCTATTGTTATTGTTGTTATTGCTGTTGTTATTGCTGTTATTGCTGTTGATATTGTTGTTGTTGCTGCTGTTATTGTTGATGTTGCTGTCGTTATTGTTGATGTTGCTGTAGTTATTGTTGTTGTTGCTGTTGTTATTGTTGTTATTGCTGTTGTTATTGTTGATGTTGCTGTTGTTATTGTTGATGTTGCTGTTGTTATTGTTGATGTTGCTGTTGTTATTGTTGTTATTGCTGTTGTTATTGTTGATATTGCTGTTGTTATTGCTGATGTTGTTATTGTTGATGTTGTTATTGCTGTTGTTATTGTTGATGTTGATGTTGTTATTGTTGATGTTGCTGTTGTTATTGTTATTATTGCTGTTGTTATTGTTGATGTTGCTGTTGTTATTGTTGAGGTTGCTGTTGTTGTTGTTGATGTTGCTGTTGTTATTGTTGTTATTGCTGTCGTTATTGTTGATATAGCTGTTGTTATTGTTGATGTTGCTGTTGTTGTCGTTGATGTTATTGTTGTTATTGCTGTCGTTATTGTTGACGTTGCTGTTGTTATTGTTGATGTTGCTGTTGTTATTGTTGTTGTTGCTGTTGTTAATGCTGTTGTTATTGTTGATATCGTTGTTGTTATTGTTGCTGTTGTTGTTGTTGATGTTGCTGTTGTTATTGTTGATGTAGCTGTTGTTATTGTTGATGTTGCTGTTGTTATTGTTGATGTAGCTGTTGTTATTGTTGATGTTGCTGTTGTTATTGTTGCTGTTGTTATTGTTGATGTAGCTGTTGTTATTGTTGATGTTGCTGTTGTCATTGTTGATGTGGCTGTTGTTATTGTTGATATTGCTGTTGTTATTGTTGATGTTGCTGTTATTATTGTTAATGTTGTTATTGTTGATGTTGCTGTTGTATTGTTGTTGCTGTTGTTATTGTTGTTGCTGTTGTTATTTTTGATGTTGGTGTTGTTATTGTTGTTATTGTGGATATTGCATTTGTTATTGTTGATGTTGCTGTTATTATTGTTGATGTTGATGTGATTATTGTTGATGTTGCTGTTGTTATTGTTGATGTTGCTGTTGTTATTGTTGATATTGCTGTTGTTATTGTTGATGTTGCTGTTATTATTATTAATGTTGTTATTGTTGATGCTGCTGTTGTTATTGTTGTTGCTGTTGTTATCGTTGTTACTGTCGTTATTTTTGATGTTGGTGATGTTATTGTTGTTGCTGTTGTTATTGTTGATGTTGCTGAAGTTATTGTTGTTGCTGTTGTTATTGTTGATGTTGCTGTTGTTATTGTTGATGTTGCTGTTCTTATTGTTGATGTTGTTGTTGTTATTGTTGTTGATGTTGTTATTGTTGATGTTGCTGATGTTATTGTTGTTGCTGTTGTTATTCTTGATGTTGCTGTTGTTATTGTTGATGTTTCTGTTGTTATTGTTGTTGTTGCTGTTGATATTGTTGTTGTTGCTGCTGTTATTGTTGATGTTGCTGTTGTTATTGTTGAGGTTGCTGTTGTTATTGTTGTTGCTGTTGTTATTGTTGTTGTTGCTGTTGTTATTGCTGTTGTTGCTGTTGTTATTGTAGATGTTGCTGTTGTTATTGTTGATGTTGCTGTTGTTATTGTTGATGTTGCTGTTGTTATTGTTGTTATTGCTGTTGTTATTGTTGTTGTTGCCGTTGTTATTGCTGATGTGATGTGTGCCGTTGTTATTGTTGTTGTTGCTGTTGTTATTGTTGATGTTGCTGTTGTTATTGTTGTTATTGCTGTGGTATTGTTGATGTTGCTGTTGTTATTGTTAATGTTGCTGTTGTTATTGTTGTTCTTGCTGTTGTTATTGTTGTTGTTGCCGTTGTTATTGCTGATTTTGCGGTTGTTTTTGTTGTTGTTGCTGTTGTTATTGTTGTTATTGCTGTTGTTATTGTTGATGTTGCTGTTGTTATTGTTGATGTTGCTGTTGTTATTGTTGTTATTGCTGTTGTTGTTGTTGTTGTTGCCGTTGTTATTGCTGATATTGCTGGTGTTATTGTTGTTGTTGCTGTTGTTATTGTTGAATGTTGCTGTTGTTATTGTTGTTATTGCTGTTATTATTGTTGATGTTGCTGTTGTTATTGTTGTTGCTGTTTTTATTGTTGATGTTGCTGTTGTTATTGTTGTTGTTGCTGTTGTTGATGTTGCTGTTGTTATTGTTGTTGCTGCTGTTGTTGTTGTTGATGTTGCTGTTGTTATTGTTGATATTGCTGTTGTTATTGTTGTTATTGCTCTTGTTATTGGTGATGTTGCTGTTGTTATTGCTGATGTTGCTGTTGTTATTGTTGTTGTTGCTGTTGTTATGGTTGTTGTTGCTGTTGTTATTGTTGATGTCGCTGTTGTTATTGTTGTTATTGCTGTTGTTATTGTTGTTGTTGCCGTTGTTATTGTTGTTGCTGTTGTTATTGTTGATGTTGCTGTTGTTATTGTTGATGTTGCTGTTGTTATTGTTGTTGCTGTTGTTATTGTTGATGTTGCTGTTGTTATTGCTGATGTTTCTGTTGGTATTGTTGATGTTGCTGTTGTTATTGTTGATGTTGCTGTTGTTATTGTTGATGTTGCCGTTGTTATTGCTGTTGTTATTGTTGATGTTGTTGTTATTGTTGCTGTTGTTGTTGTTGTTGTTATTGTTGTTGTTGCTGTTGTTATTGTTGATGTTGATGTTGTTATTGTTGTTGTTGCTGTTGTTCTTGTTGTTGTTGCTGTTGTTATTGTTAATGTTGTTGTTGTTATTGCTGATGTTGCTGTTCTAATTGTTGTTGTTGCTGTTGTTATTGTTGATGTTGATGTTGTTATTGCTGATGTTGCTGTTGTTATTGTTGTTGTTGTTATTGTTGATGTTGCTGTTGTTATTGTTGATGTTGCTGTTGTTATTGTTGAAGTTGCTGTTGTTATTTTTAAGTTGCTGTTGTCGCTGTTGTTATTGTTGTTGTTGCTGTTGTTATTGTTGATGTTGCTGTTGTTGTTGCTGTTGTTATTGTTGATGTTGCTGTTGTCATTGTTGATGTTGCTGTTGTTATTGTTGTTGTTGCTGTTGTTATTGTTGTTGTTGCTGTTGTTATTGTTGTTGCTGTTGTTATTGTTGATGTTGCAGTTTTTGCTGTTGTTGCTGTTGTTATTGTTGATGTTGCTGTTGTTATTGCTGCTGTTGTTATTGCTGCTGTTGTTATTGTTGAAGTTGGTGTTGTTATTGTTGATGTTGCTGTTGTTATTGTTGATGTTGCTGTTGTTATTGTTGCTGTTGTTTTTGTTGAAGTTGGTGTTGTTATTGTTGATGTTGTTAATGTTGATGTTGCTGTTGTTATTGTTGATGTTGTTGTTGTTATTGCTGATGTTGCTGTTGTTATTGTTGATTTTGCTGTTGTTATTGTTGATGTTGTTATTGTTGATGTTGTTGTTGTTATTGTATATGTTGCTGTTGTTATTGTTGATGTTGCTGTTGTTATTGTTGTAGTTGCTGTTGTTATTGTTGTTGTTGCTGTTGTTGCTGTTGTTGATGTTGCTGTTGTTATTGTTGATGTTGTTGCTGTTGTTATTGTTGATCTTGCTGTTATTACTGTTGATGTTGATGTTATTATCGTTGTTGTTGCTATTGTTATTGTTGTTATTGCTGTTTTTATTGTTATTATTGCTGTTGTGGTTGTTGTTTTTGCTGTTGTTATTGTTGTTATTGCTGTTGTTATAGTTGATGTTGCTGTTGTTATTTTTGATGTTGCTGTTGTTGTTGCTGTTGTTCTTTGTTGTTATTGTTGTTGTTGCTGTTGTTATTGCTGTTGTTGCTGTTGTTATTGTAGATGTTGCTGTTGTTATTGTTGATGTTGCTGTTGTTATTGTTGATGTTGCTGTTGTTATTGTTGTTATTGCTGTTGTTGTTGTTATTTGTTGCCGTTGTTATTGCTGATGTGATGTGTGCCGTTGTTATTGTTGTTGTTGCTGTTGTTATTGTTGATGTTGCTGTTGTTATTGTTGTTATTGCTGTGGTATTGTTGATGTTGCTGTTGTTATTGTTAATGTTGCTGTTGTTATTGTTGTTCTTGCTGTTGTTATTGTTGTTGTTGCCGTTGTTATTGCTGATTTTGCAGTTGTTTTTGTTGTTGTTGCTGTTGTTATTGTTGTTATTGCTGTTGTTATTGTTGATGTTGCTGTTGTTATTGTTGATGTTGCTGTTGTTATTGTTGTTATTGCTGTTGTTGTTGTTGTTGTTGCCGTTGTTATTGCTGATATTGCTGGTGTTATTGTTGTTGTTGCTGTTGTTATTGTTGAATGTTGCTGTTGTTATTGTTGTTATTGCTGTTATTATTGTTGATGTTGCTGTTGTTATTGTTGTTGCTGTTTTTATTGTTGATGTTGCTGTTGTTATTGTTGTTGTTGCTGTTGTTGATGTTGCTGTTGTTATTGTTGTTGCTGCTGTTGTTGTTGTTGATGTTGCTGTTGTTATTGTTGATATTGCTGTTGTTATTGTTGTTATTGCTCTTGTTATTGGTGATGTTGCTGTTGTTATTGCTGATGTTGCTGTTGTTATTGTTGTTGTTGCTGTTGTTATGGTTGTTGTTGCTGTTGTTATTGTTGATGTCGCTGTTGTTATTGTTGTTATTGCTGTTGTTATTGTTGTTGTTGCCGTTGTTATTGTTGTTGCTGTTGTTATTGTTGGTGTTGCTGTTGTTATTGTTGATGTTGCTGTTGTTATTGTTGTTGCTGTTGTTATTGTTGATGTTGCTGTTGTTATTGCTGATGTTTCTGTTGGTATTGTTGATGTTGCTGTTGTTATTGTTGATGTTGCTGTTGTTATTGTTGATGTTGCTGTTGTTATTGCTGTTGTTATTGTTGATGTTGTTGTTATTGTTGCTGTTGTTGTTGTTGTTGTTATTGTTGTTGTTGCTGTTGTTATTGTTGATGTTGATGTTGTTATTGTTGTTGTTGCTGTTGTTCTTGTTGTTGTTGCTGTTGTTATTGTTAATGTTGTTGTTGTTATTGCTGATGTTGCTGTTCTAATTGTTGTTGTTGCTGTTGTTATTGTTGATGTTGATGTTGTTATTGCTGATGTTGCTGTTGTTATTGTTGTTGTTGTTATTGTTGATGTTGCTGTTGTTATTGTTGATGTTGCTGTTGTTATTGTTGAAGTTGCTGTTGTTATTTTTAAGTTGCTGTTGTCGCTGTTGTTATTGTTGTTGTTGCTGTTGTTATTGTTGATGTTGCTGTTGTTGTTGCTGTTGTTATTGTTGATGTTGCTGTTGTTATTGTTGATGTTGCTGTTGTTATTGTTGTTGTTGCTGTTGTTATTGTTGTTGTTGCTGTTGTTATTGTTGTTGCTGTTGTTATTGTTGATGTTGCAGTTTTTGCTGTTGTTGCTGTTGTTATTGTTGATGTTGCTGTTGTTATTGCTGCTGTTGTTATTGCTGCTGTTGTTATTGTTGAAGTTGGTGTTGTTATTGTTGATGTTGCTGTTGTTATTGTTGATGTTGCTGTTGTTATTGTTGCTGTTGTTTTTGTTGAAGTTGGTCTTGTTATTGTTGATGTTGTTAATGTTGATTTTGCTGTTGTTATTGTTGATGTTGTTGTTGTTATTGCTGATGTTGCTGTTGTTATTGTTGATTTTGCTGTTGTTATTGTTGATGTTGTTATTGTTGATGTTGTTGTTGTTATTGTATATGTTGCTGTTGTTATTGTTGATGTTGCTGTTGTTATTGTTGTAGTTGCTGTTGTTATTGTTGTTGTTGCTGTTGTTGCTGTTGTTGATGTTGCTGTTGTTATTGTTGATGTTGTTGCTGTTGTTATTGTTGATCTTGCTGTTATTACTGTTGATGTTGATGTTATTATCGTTGTTGTTGCTATTGTTATTGTTGTTATTGCTGTTTTTATTGTTATTATTGCTGTTGTGGTTGTTGTTTTTGCTGTTGTTATTGTTGTTATTGCTGTTGTTATTGTTGATGTTGCTGTTGTTATTTTTGATGTTGCTGTTGTTGTTGCTGTTGTTCTTTGTTGTTATTGTTGATGTTCCTGTTGTTATTGTTGATGTTGCTGTTGTTATTTTTGATGGTGCTGTTGTTGTTGTTGCTGTTGTTGCTGTTGTTATTGCTGATGTTGCTGTTGTTATTGTTGATGTTGCTGTTGTTATTGTTGTTATTGCTGTTGTTATTGTTGCTGTTGTTATTGTTGATGTTGATGTTGTTATTGTTGATGTTGCTGTTGTTATTGTTGATGTTGCTGTTGTTATTGTTGATGTTGCTGTTGTTATTGTTGATGTTGCTGTTGTTATTGCTGATGTTACTGTTGTCATTGTTGATGTTGCTGTTGTTGCTGTTGTCGCTGTTGTTATCGTTGTTGTGGCTGTTGTTATTGTTGATGTTGCTGTTGTTGCTGTTGTTATCGTTGTTACAGTCGTTATTTTTGATGTTGGTGATGTTATTGTTGTTGCTGTTGTTATTGTTGATGTTGCTGAAGTTATTGTTGTTGCTGTTGTTATTGTTGATGTTGCTGTTGTTATTGTTGATGTTGCTGTTCTTATTGTTGATGTTGTTGTTGTTATTGTTGTTGATGTTGTTATTGTTGATGTTGCTGATGTTATTGTTGTTGCTGTTGTTATTCTTGATGTTGCTGTTGTTATTGTTGATGTTTCTGTTGTTATTGTTGTTGTTGCGGTTGATATTGTTGTTGTTGCTGCTGTTATTGTTGATGTTGCTGTTGTTATTGTTGAGGTTGCTGTTGTTATTGTTGTTGTTGTTGTTATTGTTGTTGTTGCTGTTGTTATTGCTGTTGTTGCTGTTGTTATTGTAGATGTTGCTGTTGTTATTGTTGATGTTGCTGTTGTTATTGTTGATGTTGCTGTTGTTATTGTTGTTATTGCTGTTGTTATTGTTGTTGTTGCCGTTGTTATTGCTGATGTGATGTGTGCCGTTGTTATTGTTGATGTTGCTGTTGTTATTGTTGTTATTGCTGTTGTTATTGTTGATGTTGCTGTTGTTATTGTTAATGTTGCTGTTGTTATTGTTGTTCTTGCTGTTGTTATTGTTGTTGTTGCCGTTGTTATTGCTGATTTTGCAGTTGTTTTTGTTGTTGTTGCTGTTGTTATTGTTGTTATTGCTGTTGTTATTGTTGATGTTGCTGTTGTTATTGTTGATGTTGCTGTTGTTATTGTTGTTATTGCTGTTGTTGTTGCTGTTGTTGCCGTTGTTATTGCTGATATTGCTGGTGTTATTGTTGTTGTTGCTGTTGTTATTGTTGATGTTGCTGATGTTATTGTTGTTGCTGTTGTTATTCTTGATGTTGCTGTTGTTATTGTTGATGTTGCTGTTGTTATTGTTGTTGTTGCTGTTGATATTGTTGTTGTTGCTGCTGTTATTGTTGATGTTGCTGTTGTTATTGTTGATGTTGCTGTTGTTATTGTTGTTGCTGTTGTTATTGTTGTTGTTGCTGTTGTTATTGCTGTTGTTTCTGTTGTTATTTTTTATGTTGCTGTTGTTATTGTTTATGTTGCTGTTGTTATTGTTGTTATTGCTGTTGTTATTGTTGTTGTTGCCGTTGTTATTGCTGATGGTGCTGTTGTTATTGTTGTTGTTGCTGTTGTTATTGTTGATGTTGCTGTTGTTATTGTTGTTATTGCTGTTGTTGTTGTTGATGTTGCTATTGTTATTGTTGATGTTGCTGTTGTTATTGTTGTTATTGCTGTTGTTATTGTTGTTGTTGCCGTTGTTATTGCTGATGTTGCTGTTGTTTTTGTTGTTGTTGCTGTTGTTATTGTTGTTATTGCTGTTGTTATTGTTGATGTTGCTGTTGTTATTGTTGATGTTGCTGTTGTTATTGTTGTTATTGCTGTTGTTATTGTTGTTGTTGCTGTTGTTATTGTTGATGTTGCTGTTGTTATTGTTGATGTTGTTATTGTTCATGTTGTTGTTGCTGTTGTTATTGTTGATGTTGTTGTTGCTGTTGTTATTGTTGATGTTGTTGCTGTTATTGTTGTTATTGCCGTTGTTATTGTTGATGTTACTGTTGTTATTGGTGATGTTGCTGTTGTTATTGTTGATGTTGCTATTGTTATTGTTGTTATTGCTGTTGTTATTGTTGGTATTGCTGTTGATATTGTTGTTGTTGCTGCTGTTATTGTTGATGTTGCTGTTGTTATTGTTGATGTTGCTGTAGTTATTGTTGTTGTTGCTGTTGTTATTGTTGTTATTGCTGTTGTTATTGTTGATGTTGCTGTTGTTATTGTTGATGTTGCTGTTGTTATTGTTGATGTTGCTGTTGTTATTGTTGATGTTGCTGTTGTTATTGTTGTTATTGCTGTTGTTATTGTTGATATTGCTGTTGTTATTGCTGATGTTGTTATTGTTCATGTTGTTATTGCTGTTGTTATTGTTGATGTTGCTGTTGTTATTGTTGATGTTGCTGTTGTTATTGTTGTTATTGCTGTTGTTATTGTTGATGTTGCTGTTGTTATTGTTGATGTTGCTGTTGTTGTTGTTGATGTTGCTGTTGTTATTGTTGTTATTGCTGTCGTTATTGTTGATATAGCTGTTGTTATTGTTGATGTTGCTGTTGTTGTCGTTGATGTTATTGTTGTTATTGCTGTCGTTATTGTTGACGTTGCTGTTGTTATTGTTGATGTTGCTGTTGTTATTGTTGTTGTTGCTGTTGTTAATGCTGTTGTTATTGTTGATGTCGTTGTTGTTACTATTGCTGTTGTTATTGTTGATGTTGCTGTTGTTATTGTTGATGTAGCTGTTGTTATTGTTGATGTTGCTGTTGTTATTGTTGCTGTTGTTATTGTTGATGTAGCTGTTGTTATTGTTGATGTTGCTGTTGTCATTGTTGATGTGGCTGTTGTTATTGTTGATATTGCTGTTGTTATTGTTGATGTTGCTGTTATTATTGTTAATGTTGTTATTGTTGATGTTGCTGTTGTATTGTTGTTGCTGTTGTTATTGTTGTTGCTGTTGTTATTTTTGATGTTGGTGTTGTTATTGTTGTTATTGTGGATATTGCATTTGTTATTGTTGATGTTGCTGTTATTATTGTTGATGTTGATGTTATTATTGTTGATGTTGCTGTTGTTATTGTTGATGTTGCTGTTGTTATTGTTGATATTGCTGTTGTTATTGTTGATGTTGCTGTTATTATTATTAATGTTGTTATTGTTGATGCTGCTGTTGTTATTGTTGTTGCTGTTGTTATCGTTGTTACTGTCGTTATTTTTGATGTTGGTGATGTTATTGTTGTTGCTGTTGTTATTGTTGATGTTGCTGAAGTTATTGTTGTTGCTGTTGTTATTGTTGATGTTGCTGTTCTTATTGTTGATGTTGTTGTTGTTATTGTTGTTGATGTTGTTATTGTTGATGTTGCTGATGTTATTGTTGTTGCTGTTGTTATTCTTGATGTTGCTGTTGTTATTGTTGATGTTTCTGTTGTTATTGTTGTTGTTGCTGTTGATATTGTTGTTGTTGCTGCTGTTATTGTTGATGTTGCTGTTGTTATTGTTGAGGTTGCTGTTGTTATTGTTGTTGCTGTTGTTATTGTTGTTGTTGCTGTTGTTATTGCTGTTGTTGCTGTTGTTATTGTAGATGTTGCTGTTGTTATTGTTGATGTTGCTGTTGTTATTGTTGATGTTGCTGTTGTTATTGTTGTTATTGCTGTTGTTATTGTTGTTGTTGCCGTTGTTATTGCTGATGTGATGTGTGCCGTTGTTATTGTTGTTGTTGCTGTTGTTATTGTTGATGTTGCTGTTGTTATTGTTGTTATTGCTGTTGTTATTGTTGATGTTGCTGTTGTTATTGTTAATGTTGCTGTTGTTATTGTTGTTCTGGCTGTTGTTATTGTTGTTGTTGCCGTTGTTATTGCTGATTTTGCAGTTGTTTTTGTTGTTGTTGCTGTTGTTATTGTTGTTATTGCTGTTGTTATTGTTGATGTTGCTGTTGTTATTGTGGATGTTGCTGTTGTTATTGTTGTTATTGCTGTTGTTGTTGTTGTTGTTGCCGTTGTTATTGCTGATATTGCTGGTGTTATTGTTGTTGTTGCTGTTGTTATTGTTGAATGTTGCTGTTGTTATTGTTGTTATTGCTGTTATTATTGTTGATGTTGCTGTTGTTATTGTTGTTGCTGTTTTTATTGTTGATGTTGCTGTTGTTATTGTTGTTGTTGCTGTTGTTGATGTTGCTGTTGTTATTGTTGTTGCTGCTGTTGTTATTGTTGATGTTGCTGTTGTTATTGTTGATATTGCTGTTGTTATTGTTGTTATTGCTCTTGTTATTGGTGATGTTGCTGTTGTTATTGCTGATGTTGCTGTTGTTATTGTTGTTGTTGCTGTTGTTATGGTTGTTGTTGCTGTTGTTATTGTTGATGTCGCTGTTGTTATTGTTGTTATTGCTGTTGTTATTGTTGTTGTTGCCGTTGTTATTGTTGTTGCTGTTGTTATTGTTGATGTTGCTGTTGTTATTGTTGATGTTGCTGTTGTTATTGCTGTTGCTGTTGTTATTGTTGATGTTGCTGTTGTTATTGCTGATGTTTCTGTTGGTATTGTTGATGTTGCTGTTGTTATTGTTGATGTTGCTGTTGTTATTGTTGATGTTGCTGTTGTTATTGCTGTTGTTATTGTTGATGTTGTTGTTATTGTTGCTGTTGTTGTTGTTGATGTTGTTGTTGTTATTGTTGTTGTTGTTGTTGATATTGTTGATGTTGATGTTCTTATTGTTGTTGTTGCTGTTCTAATTGTTGTTGTTGCTGTTCTTATTGTTGATGTTGATGTTGTTATTGCTGATGTTGCTGTTGTTATTGTTGAAGTTACTGTTGTTATTTTTAAGTTGCTGTTGTCGCTGTTGTTATTGTTGTTGTTGCTGTTGTTATTGTTGATGTTGCTGTTGTTGTTGCTGTTGTTATTGTTGATGTTGCTGTTGTTATTGTTGATGTTGCTGTTGTTATTGTTGTTGTTGCTGTTGTTATTGTTGTTGTTGCTGTTGTTATTGTTGTTGCTGTTGTTATTGTTGATGTTGCAGTTTTTGCTGTTGTTGCTGTTGTTATTGTTGATGTTGCTGTTGTTATTGCTGCTGTTGTTATTGTTGAAGTTGGTGTTGTTATTGTTGATGTTGCTGTTGTTATTGTTGATGTTGCTGTTGTTATTGTTGCTGTTGTTTTTGTTGAAGTTGGTGTTGTTATTGTTGATGTTGTTAATGTTGATGTTGCTGTTGTTATTGTTGATGTTGCTGTTGTTATTGCTGATGTTGCTGTTGTTATTGTTGATTTTGCTGTTGTTATTGTTGATGTTGTTATTGTTGATGTTGTTGTTGTTATTGTATATGTTGCTGTTGTTATTGTTGATGTTGCTGTTGTTATTTTTGTAGTTGCTGTTGTTATTGTTGTTGTTGCTATTGTTGCTGTTGTTGATGTTGCTGTTGTTATTGTCGATGTTGTTGCTGTTGTTATTGTTGATCTTGCTGTTATTACTGTTGATGTTGATGTTATTATCGTTGTTGTTGCTATTGTTATTGTTGTTATTGCTGTTTTTATTGTTATTATTGCTGTTGTGGTTGTTGTTTTTGCTGTTGTTATTGTTGTTATTGCTGTTGTTATTGTTGATGTTGCTGTTGTTATTTTTGATGTTGCTGTTGTTGTTGCTGTTGTTCTTTGTTGTTATTGTTGATGTTGCTGTTGTTATTGTTGATGTTGCTGTTGTTATATTTGATGTTGCTGTTGTTGTTGTTGTTGCTGTTGTTGCTGTTGTTATTGCTGATGTTGCTGTTGTTATTGTTGATGTTGCTGTTGTTATTGTTGTTATTGCTGTTGTTATTGTTGCTGTTGTTATTGTTGATGTTGATGTTGTTATTGTTGATGTTGCTGTTGTTATTGTTGATGTTGCTGTTGTTATTGTTGATGTTGCTGTTGTTATTGTTGATGTTGCTGTTGTTATTGCTGATGTTGCTGTTGTCATTGTTGGTGTTGCTGTTGTTGCTGTTGTCGCTGTTGTTATCGTTGTTGTGGCTGTTGTTATTGTTGATGTTGCTGTTGTTGCTGTTGTTATCGTTGTTACAGTCATTATTTTTGATGTTGGTGATGTTATTGTTGTTGCTGTTGTTATTGTTGATGTTGCTGAAGTTATTGTTGTTGCTGTTGTTATTGTTGATGTTGCTGTCCTTATTGTTGATGTTGTTGTTGTTATTGTTGTTGATGTTGTTATTGTTGATGTTGCTGTTGTTATTGTTGTTGCTGTTGTTATTCTTGATGTTGCTGTTGTTATTGTTGATGTTGCTGTTGTTATTGTTGTTGCTGTTGTCATTGTTGTTGTTGCTGTTGTTATTGCTGTTGTTTCTGTTGTTATTTTTTATGTTGCTGTTGTTATTGTTGTTATTGCTGTTGTTATTGTTGTTGTTGCCGTTGTTATTGCTGATGGTGCTGTTGTTATTGTTGTTGTTGCTGTTGTTATTGTTGATGTTGCTGTTGTTATTGTTGTTATTGCTGTTGTTGTTGTTGATGTTGCTATTGTTATTGTTGATGTTGCTGTTGTTATTGTTGTTATTGCTGTTGTTATTGTTGTTGTTGCCGTTGTTATTGCTGATGTTGCTGTTGTTTTTGTTGTTGTTGCTGTTGTTATTGTTGTTATTGCTGTTGTTATTGTTGATGTTGCTGTTGTTATTGTTGATGTTGCTGTTGTTATTGTTGTTATTGCTGTTGTTATTGTTGTTGATATTGTTGTTGTTGCTGTTGTTATTGTTGATGTTGCTGTTGTTATTGTTGTTGTTGCTGTTGTTATTGTTGATGTTGCTGTTGTTATTGTTGATGTTGTTATTGTTCATGTTGTTGTTGCTGTTGTTATTGTTGATGTTGTTGTTGCTGTTGTTATTGTTGATGTTGTTGCTGTTATTGTTGTTATTGCCGTTGTTATTGTTGATGTTACTGTTGTTATTGGTGATGTTGCTGTTGTTATTGTTGATGTTGCTATTGTTATTGTTGTTATTGCTGTTGTTATTGTTGGTATTGCTGTTGATATTGTTGTTGTTGCTGCTGTTATTGTTGATGTTGCTGTTGTTATTGTTGATGTTGCTGTAGTTATTGTTGTTGTTGCTGTTGTTATTGTTGTTATTGCTGTTGTTATTGTTGATGTTGCTGTTGTTATTGTTGATGTTGCTGTTGTTATTGTTGATGTTGCTGTTGTTATTGTTGATGTTGCTGTTGTTATTGTTGTTATTGCTGTTGTTATTGTTGATATTGCTGTTGTTATTGCTGATGTTGTTATTGTTCATGTTGTTATTGCTGTTGTTATTGTTGATGTTGCTGTTGTTATTGTTGATGTTGCTGTTGTTATTGTTGTTATTGCTGTTGTTATTGTTGATGTTGCTGTTGTTATTGTTGATGTTGCTGTTGTTGTTGTTGATGTTGCTGTTGTTATTGTTGTTATTGCTGTCGTTATTGTTGATATAGCTGTTGTTATTGTTGATGTTGCTGTTGTTGTCGTTGATGTTATTGTTGTTATTGCTGTCGTTATTGTTGACGTTGCTGTTGTTATTGTTGATGTTGCTGTTGTTATTGTTGTTGTTGCTGTTGTTAATGCTGTTGTTATTGTTGATGTCGTTGTTGTTATTATTGCTGTTGTTATTGTTGATGTTGCTGTTGTTATTGTTGATGTAGCTGTTGTTATTGTTGATGTTGCTGTTGTTATTGTTGCTGTTGTTATTGTTGATGTAGCTGTTGTTATTGTTGATGTTGCTGTTGTCATTGTTGATGTGGCTGTTGTTATTGTTGATATTGCTGTTGTTATTGTTGATGTTGCTGTTATTATTGTTAATGTTGTTATTGTTGATGTTGCTGTTGTATTGTTGTTGCTGTTGTTATTGTTGTTGCTGTTGTTATTTTTGATGTTGGTGTTGTTATTGTTGTTATTGTGGATATTGCATTTGTTATTGTTGATGTTGCTGTTATTATTGTTGATGTTGATGTTATTATTGTTGATGTTGCTGTTGTTATTGTTGATGTTGCTGTTGTTATTGTTGATATTGCTGTTGTTATTGTTGATGTTGCTGTTATTATTATTAATGTTGTTATTGTTGATGCTGCTGTTGTTATTGTTGTTGCTGTTGTTATCGTTGTTACTGTCGTTATTTTTGATGTTGGTGATGTTATTGTTGTTGCTGTTGTTATTGTTGATGTTGCTGAAGTTATTGTTGTTGCTGTTGTTATTGTTGATGTTGCTGTTCTTATTGTTGATGTTGTTGTTGTTATTGTTGTTGATGTTGTTATTGTTGATGTTGCTGATGTTATTGTTGTTGCTGTTGTTATTCTTGATGTTGCTGTTGTTATTGTTGATGTTTCTGTTGTTATTGTTGTTGTTGCTGTTGATATTGTTGTTGTTGCTGCTGTTATTGTTGATGTTGCTGTTGTTATTGTTGAGGTTGCTGTTGTTATTGTTGTTGCTGTTGTTATTGTTGTTGTTGCTGTTGTTATTGCTGTTGTTGCTGTTGTTATTGTAGATGTTGCTGTTGTTATTGTTGATGTTGCTGTTGTTATTGTTGATGTTGCTGTTGTTATTGTTGTTATTGCTGTTGTTATTGTTGTTGTTGCCGTTGTTATTGCTGATGTGATGTGTGCCGTTGTTATTGTTGTTGTTGCTGTTGTTATTGTTGATGTTGCTGTTGTTATTGTTGTTATTGCTGTTGTTATTGTTGATGTTGCTGTTGTTATTGTTAATGTTGCTGTTGTTATTGTTGTTCTGGCTGTTGTTATTGTTGTTGTTGCCGTTGTTATTGCTGATTTTGCAGTTGTTTTTGTTGTTGTTGCTGTTGTTATTGTTGTTATTGCTGTTGTTATTGTTGATGTTGCTGTTGTTATTGTGGATGTTGCTGTTGTTATTGTTGTTATTGCTGTTGTTGTTGTTGTTGTTGCCGTTGTTATTGCTGATATTGCTGGTGTTATTGTTGTTGTTGCTGTTGTTATTGTTGAATGTTGCTGTTGTTATTGTTGTTATTGCTGTTATTATTGTTGATGTTGCTGTTGTTATTGTTGTTGCTGTTTTTATTGTTGATGTTGCTGTTGTTATTGTTGTTGTTGCTGTTGTTGATGTTGCTGTTGTTATTGTTGTTGCTGCTGTTGTTATTGTTGATGTTGCTGTTGTTATTGTTGATATTGCTGTTGTTATTGTTGTTATTGCTCTTGTTATTGGTGATGTTGCTGTTGTTATTGCTGATGTTGCTGTTGTTATTGTTGTTGTTGCTGTTGTTATGGTTGTTGTTGCTGTTGTTATTGTTGATGTCGCTGTTGTTATTGTTGTTATTGCTGTTGTTATTGTTGTTGTTGCCGTTGTTATTGTTGTTGCTGTTGTTATTGTTGATGTTGCTGTTGTTATTGTTGATGTTGCTGTTGTTATTGCTGTTGCTGTTGTTATTGTTGATGTTGCTGTTGTTATTGCTGATGTTTCTGTTGGTATTGTTGATGTTGCTGTTGTTATTGTTGATGTTGCTGTTGTTATTGTTGATGTTGCTGTTGTTATTGCTGTTGTTATTGTTGATGTTGTTGTTATTGTTGCTGTTGTTGTTGTTGATGTTGTTGTTGTTATTGTTGTTGTTGTTGTTGTTGATATTGTTGATGTTGATGTTCTTATTGTTGTTGTTGCTGTTCTAATTGTTGTTGTTGCTGTTCTTATTGTTGATGTTGATGTTGTTATTGCTGATGTTGCTGTTGTTATTGTTGAAGTTACTGTTGTTATTTTTAAGTTGCTGTTGTCGCTGTTGTTATTGTTGTTGTTGCTGTTGTTATTGTTGATGTTGCTGTTGTTGTTGCTGTTGTTATTGTTGATGTTGCTGTTGTTATTGTTGATGTTGCTGTTGTTATTGTTGTTGTTGCTGTTGTTATTGTTGTTGTTGCTGTTGTTATTGTTGTTGCTGTTGTTATTGTTGATGTTGCAGTTTTTGCTGTTGTTGCTGTTGTTATTGTTGATGTTGCTGTTGTTATTGCTGCTGTTGTTATTGTTGAAGTTGGTGTTGTTATTGTTGATGTTGCTGTTGTTATTGTTGATGTTGCTGTTGTTATTGTTGCTGTTGTTTTTGTTGAAGTTGGTGTTGTTATTGTTGATGTTGTTAATGTTGATGTTGCTGTTGTTATTGTTGATGTTGCTGTTGTTATTGCTGATGTTGCTGTTGTTATTGTTGATTTTGCTGTTGTTATTGTTGATGTTGTTATTGTTGATGTTGTTGTTGTTATTGTATATGTTGCTGTTGTTATTGTTGATGTTGCTGTTGTTATTTTTGTAGTTGCTGTTGTTATTGTTGTTGTTGCTATTGTTGCTGTTGTTGATGTTGCTGTTGTTATTGTCGATGTTGTTGCTGTTGTTATTGTTGATCTTGCTGTTATTACTGTTGATGTTGATGTTATTATCGTTGTTGTTGCTATTGTTATTGTTGTTATTGCTGTTTTTATTGTTATTATTGCTGTTGTGGTTGTTGTTTTTGCTGTTGTTATTGTTGTTATTGCTGTTGTTATTGTTGATGTTGCTGTTGTTATTTTTGATGTTGCTGTTGTTGTTGCTGTTGTTCTTTGTTGTTATTGTTGATGTTGCTGTTGTTATTGTTGATGTTGCTGTTGTTATATTTGATGTTGCTGTTGTTGTTGTTGTTGCTGTTGTTGCTGTTGTTATTGCTGATGTTGCTGTTGTTATTGTTGATGTTGCTGTTGTTATTGTTGTTATTGCTGTTGTTATTGTTGCTGTTGTTATTGTTGATGTTGATGTTGTTATTGTTGATGTTGCTGTTGTTATTGTTGATGTTGCTGTTGTTATTGTTGATGTTGCTGTTGTTATTGTTGATGTTGCTGTTGTTATTGCTGATGTTGCTGTTGTCATTGTTGGTGTTGCTGTTGTTGCTGTTGTCGCTGTTGTTATCGTTGTTGTGGCTGTTGTTATTGTTGATGTTGCTGTTGTTGCTGTTGTTATCGTTGTTACAGTCATTATTTTTGATGTTGGTGATGTTATTGTTGTTGCTGTTGTTATTGTTGATGTTGCTGAAGTTATTGTTGTTGCTGTTGTTATTGTTGATGTTGCTGTCCTTATTGTTGATGTTGTTGTTGTTATTGTTGTTGATGTTGTTATTGTTGATGTTGCTGTTGTTATTGTTGTTGCTGTTGTTATTCTTGATGTTGCTGTTGTTATTGTTGATGTTTCTGTTGTTATTGTTGTTGTTGCTGTTGATATTGTTGTTGTTGCTGCTGTTATTGTTGATGTTGCTGTTGTTATTGTTGAGGTTGCTGTTGTTATTATTGTTGCTGTTGTTATTGTTGTTGTTGCTGTTGTTATTGCTGTTGTTGCTGTTGTTATTGTAGATGTTGCTGTTGTTATTGTTGATGTTGCTGTTGTTATTGTTGATGTTGCTGTTGTTATTGTTGTTATTGCTGTTGTTATTGTTGTTGTTGCCGTTGTTATTGCTGATGTGATGTGTGCCGTTGTTATTGTTGATGTTGCTGTTGTTATTGTTGTTATTGCTGTTGTTATTGTTGATGTTGCTGTTGTTATTGTTAATGTTGCTGTTGTTATTGTTGTTCTTGCTGTTGTTATTGTTGTTGTTGCCGTTGTTATTGCTGATTTTGCAGTTGTTTTTGTTGTTGTTGCTGTTGTTATTGTTGTTATTGCTGTTGTTATTGTTGATGTTGCTGTTGTTATTGTTGATGTTGCTGTTGTTATTGTTGTTATTGCTGTTGTTGTTGTTGTTGTTGCCGTTGTTATTGCTGATATTGCTGGTGTTATTGTTGTTGTTGCTGTTGTTATTGTTGAATGTTGCTGTTGTTATTGTTGTTATTGCTGTTATTATTGTTGATGTTGCTGTTGTTATTGTTGTTGTTGCCGTTGTTATTGTTGTTGCTGTTGTTATTGTTGTTGTTGCTGTTGTTGATGTTGCTGTTGTTATTGTTGTTGCTGCTGCTGTTGTTATTGTTGATGTTGCTGTTGTTATTGTTGATATTGCTGTTGTTATTGTTGTTATTGCTCTTGTTATTGGTGATGTTGCTGTTGTTATTGCTGATGTTGCTGTTGTTATTGTTGTTGTTGCTGTTGTTATTGTTGATGTCGCTGTTGTTATTGCTGATGTTGCTGTTGTTATTGTAGATGTTGCTCTTGTTATTGTTGAATTTGCTGTTGTTATTGTTGTTAATGCTGTTGTTATTGTTGTTGTTGCCGTTGTTATTGTTGTTGCTGTTGTTATTGTTGATGTTGCTGTTGTTATTGTTGATGTTGCTTTTGTTATTGTTGTTGCTGTTGTTATTGTTGATGTTGCTGTTGTTATTGTTGATGTTGCTGTTGTTATTGCTGATGTTGCTGTTGTTATTGCTGATGTTTCTGTTGGTATTGTTGATGTTGCTCTTGTTATTGTTGATGTTGCTGTTGTTATTGCTGTTGTTATTGTTGATGTTGTTGTTATTGTTGCTGTTGTTATTGTTGATGTTGTTGTTGTTGTTGTTATTGTTGTTGTTGCTGTTGTTATTGTTGATGTTGATGTTGTTATTGTTGTTGTTGCTGTTGTTCTTGTTGTTGCTGTTGTTATTGTTAATGTTGTTGTTGTTATTGCTGATGTTGCTGTTGTTATTGTTGTTGTTGCTGTTGTTATTGTTGATGTTGCTGTTGTTATTGCTGATGTTGCTGTTGTTATTGTTGTTGTTGTTATTGTTGATGTGGCTGTTTGTATTGTTGATGTTGCTGTTGTTATTGTTCATGTTGCTGTTGTTATTGTTGATGTTGCTGTTGTTATTGCTGTTGTTATTGTTGATGTTGTTGTTATTGTTGCTGTTGTTATTGTTGATGTTGTTGTTGTTGTTATTGTTGTTGTTGCTGTTGTTATTGTTGATGTTGATGTTGTTATTGTTGTTGTTGCTGTTGTTCTTGTTGTTGTCGCTGTTGTTATTGTTGTTGTTGCTGTTGTTATTGTTGATGTTGCTGTTGTTGTTGCTGTTGTCGCTGTTGTTATTGTTGATGTTGCTGTTGTTAATGTTGATGTTGCTGTTGTTATTGTTGTTGTTGCTGTTGTTATTGTTGTTGTTGCTGTTGTTATTGTTGTTGCTGTTGTTATTGTTGATGTTGCAGTTTTTGTTGTTGTTGCTGTTGTTATAGTTTATGTTGCTATTGTTATTATTGTTGTTGCTGTTGTTATTTTTGATGTCGCTGTTGTTATTGTTGATGTTGCTGTTGTTATTGCTGCTGTTGTTATTGTTGAAGTTGGTGTTGTTATTGTTGATGTTGTTGTTGTTATTGTTGATGTTGCTGTTGTTATTGTTGCTGTTGTTTTTGTTGAAGTTGGTGTTGTTATTGTTGATGTTGCTGTTGTTATTGCTGATGTTGCTGTTGTTATTGTTGATGTTGTTATTGTTGATGTTGTTGTTGTTATTGTATATGTTGCTGTTGTTATTGTTGATGTTGCTGTTTTTATTGTTGTAGTTGCTGTTGTTATTGTTGTTGTTGCTGTTGTTGCTGTTGTTGATGTTGTTATTGTTGATCTTGCTGTTATTATTGTTGATGTTGATGTTATTATCGTTGTTGTTGCTATTGTTATTGTTGTTATTGCTGTTTTTATTGTTATTATTGCTGTTGTGGTTGTTGTTTTTGCTGTTGTTATTGTTGTTATTGCTGTTGTTATTGTTGATGTTGCTGTTGTTATTTTTGATGTTGCTGTTGTTGTTGCTGTTGTTCTTTGTTGTTATTGTTGATGTTGCTGTTGTTATTGTTGATGTTGCTGTTGTTATTTTTGATGTTGCTGTTGTTGTTGTTGTTGCTGTTGTTGCTGTTGTTATTGCTGATGTTGCTGTTGTTATTGACGATGTTGCTGTCGTTATTGTTGTTATTGCTGTTGTTATTGTTGCTGTTGTTATTGTTGATGTTGATGTTGTTATTGTTGATGTTGCTGTTGTTATTGTTGATGTTGCTGTTGTTATTGTTGATGTTGCTGTTGTTATTGTTGATGTTGCAGTTGTTATTGCTGATGTTGCTGTTGTCATTGTTGATGTTGCTGTTGTTGCTGTTGTCGCTGTTGTTATTGTTGTTGTGGCTGTTGTTATTGTTGATGTTGCTGTTGTTGCTGTTGTTGCTGTTGTTATTGTTGTTATTGCTGTTGTTATTGCTGTTGCTGTTGTTATTGTTGATGTTGTTGTTGTTATTGTTGATGTTGCTATTGTTATTGTTGTTGTTGCTGTTGTTATTGTTGTTGTCGCTGTTGTTCTTGTTGATGTTGCTGTTGATATTGTTGATGTTGCTGTTGTTATTGTTGTTGTTGCTGTTGTTCTTGTTGATGTTGCTGTTGTTATTGTTGATGTTGCTGTTGTTATTGTTGATGTTGCTGTTGTTATTGTTGTTGTCGCTATTGTTCTTATTGATGTTGCTGTTGATATTGTTGATGTTGCTGTTGTTATTGTTGTTGTTGCTGTTGTTAATGCTGTTGTTATTGTTGATGTCGTTGTTGTTATTGTTGCTGTTTTTATTGTTGATGTTGCTGTTGTTATTGCTGTTGTTATTGTTGATGTTGCTATTGTTATTGCTGTTGTTGCTGTTGTTATTGTTGCTGTTGCTGTTGTTATTGTTGATGTTGCTGTTGTTATTGTTGTTATTGCTGTTGTTATTGTTGATGTTGCTGTTGTTATTGTTGATGTTGCTGTTGTTATTGTTGTTGTTGCTGTTGTTATTGTTGATGTTGCAGTTGTTATTGTTGTTGTTGCTGTTGTCATTGCTGATGTTGTTATTGTTGATGTTGTTGTTGTTGTTGTTGTTGTTGTTGCTGTTGTTATAGCTGATGTTGTTATTGTTGATGTTGCTGTTCTATTTGTTGCTGTTGTTATTGTTGATGTTGCTGTTGTTATTGTTGATGTTGCTGTTGTTATTGTTGTTGTTGCTGTTGTTATTTTTGATGTTGGTGTTGTTGTTACTGTTGTTGCTGTTGTTATTGCTGATGTTGCTGTTGTTATTGTTGATGTTGCTGTTGTTATTGTTGATGTTGCTGTTATTATTGTTGTTATTGCTGTTGTTATTGTTGAGGTTGCTGTTGTTATTGTTGTTGTTGCTCTTGTTGTTGTTGATGTTGCATTTGTTATTGCTGTTGTTGCTGTTGTTATTGCTGATGTTACTGTTGTTATTGTTGTTGTTGCTGTTGTTATTGTTGATGTTGCTGTTGTTATTGTTGATGTTGCTGTTGTTATTGCCGTTGTTATTGCTGTTGTTATTGTTGATGTCGTTGTTGTTATTCTTGCTGTTGTTATTGTTGATGTTGCTGTTGTTATTGTTGTTGTTGCTGTTGTTATTGTTGATGTTGCTGTTGTTATTGTTGATGTTGCTGTTGTTGATGTTGTTGCTGTTGTTATTGTTGTTATTGCTGTTGTTATTGCTGTTGCTGTTGTTATTGTTGATGTTGTTGTTGTTATTGTTGATGTTGCTGTTGTTATTGCTGTTGTCGCTGTTGTTCTTGTTGATGTTGCTGTTGTTATTGTTGATGTTGCTGTTGTTATTGTTGTTGTTGCTGTTGTTAATGCTGTTATTATTGTTGATGTCGTTGTTGTTATTGTTGCTGTTTTTATTGTTGATGTTGCTGTTGTTATTGTTGATGTTGCTGTTGTTATTGTTGATGTTGCAGTTTTTATTGTTGTTGTTGCTGTTGTCATTGCTGATGTTGTTATTGTTGATGTTGCTGTTGTTGTTGTTGTTGTTGCTGTTATTATAGCTGATGTTGTTATTGTTGATGTTGCTGTTCTATTTGTTGCTGTTGTTATTGTTGATGTTGCTGTTGTTATTGTTGATGTTGCTGTTGTTATTGTTGTTGTTGCTGTTGTTATTTTTGATGTTGGTGTTGTTGTTGCTGTTGTTGCTGTTGTTATTGCTGATGTTGCTGTTGTTATTGTTGATGTTGCTGTTGTTATTGTTGATGTTGCTGTTGTTATTGTTGTTATTGCCTTTTGTTATTGTTGCGGTTGCTGTTGTTATTGTTGTTGTTGCTGTTGTTATTGTTGATGTTGCATTTGTTATTGCTGTTGTTGCTGTTGTTATTGCTGATGTTACTGTTGTTATTGTTGTTGTTGCTGTTGTTATTGTTGATGTTGCTGTTGTTATTGTTGAAGTTGCTGTTGTTATTGCCGTTGTTATTGCTGTTGTTATTGTTGATGTCGTTGTTGTTATTCTTGCTGTTGTTATTGTTGATGTTGCTGTTGTTATTGTTGTTGTTGCTGTTGTTATTGTTGATGTTGCTGTTGTTATTGTTGATGTTGCTGTTGTTGCTGTTGTTGCTGTTGTTATTGTTGTTATTGCTGTTGTTATTGCTGTTGCTGTTGTTATTGTTGATGTTGTTGTTGTTATTGTTGATGTTGCTGTTGTTATTGCTGTTGTCGCTGTTGGTCTTGTTGATGTTGCTGTTGTTATTGTTGATGTTGCTGTTGTTATTGTTGTTGTTGCTGTTGTTAATGCTGTTGTTATTGTTGATGTCGTTGTTGTTATTGTTGCTGTTTTTATTGTTGATGTTGCTGTTGTTATTGTTGATGTTGCTGTTGTTATTGCTGTTGTAATTGTTGATGTTGCTATTGTTATTGCTGTTGTTGCTGTTGTCATTGTTGATGTTCCTGTTGTTATTGTTGATGTTGCTGTTGTTATTGTTGTTATTGCTGTTGTTATTGTTGATGTTGCTGTTGTTATTGTTGATGTTGCTGTTGTTATTGTTGTTGTTGCTGTTGTTATTGTTGATGTTGCAGTTGTTATTGTTGTTGTTGCTGTTGTCATTGTTGATGTTGTTATTGTTGATGTTGCTGTTGTTTGTTGTTGTTGCTGTTGTTATAGCTGATGTTGTTATTGTTGATTTTGCTGTTGTTATTGTTGATGTTGCTGTTGTTATTGCTGTTGTTATTGTTGATGTTGTTATTGTTGTTGTTGTTATTGTTGATGTTGTTGTTGTTATTGTTGATGTTGCTGTTGTTATTGCTGTTGTTATTGTTGATGTCGTTGTTGTTATTGTTGATGTTGTTATTGTTGATGTTGCTGTTGTTATTGTTGATGTTGCTGTTGTTATTGTTGTTGTTGCTGTTGTTAATGCTGTTGTTATTGTTGATGTCGTTGTTGTTATTGTTGCTGTTAATATTGTTGATGTTGCTGTTGTTATTGTTGATGTTGCTGTTGTTATTGCTGTTGTTATTGTTGATGTTGCTATTGTTATTGCTGTTGTTGCTGTTGTTATTGTTGATGTTGCTGTTGTTATTGTTGATGTTGCTGTTGTTATTGCTGATGTTGCTGTTGTTATTGTTGATGTTGCTGCTGTTGCTGTTGTCGCTGTTGTTATTGTTGTTGTTGCTGTTGTGATTGTTGATGTTGCTGTTGTTGCTGTTGTTTCTGTTGTTATTGTTGTTATTGCTGTTGTTATTGCTGTTGCTGTTGTTATTGTTGATGTTGTTGTTGTTATTGTTGATGTTGCTGTTGTTATTGCTGTTGTCGCTGTTGTTCTTGTTGATGATGCTGTTGTTATTGTTGATGTTGCTGTTGTTATTGTTGTTGTTGCTGTTGTTAATGCTGTTGTTATTGTTGATATCGTTGTTGTTATTGTTGCTGTTTGTATTGTTGATGTTGCTGTTGTTATTGTTGATGTTGCTGTTGTTATTGCTTTGTTATTGTTGATGTTGCTATTGTTATTGCTGTTGATGCAGTTGTTATTGTTGTTGTTGCTGTTGTTATTGTTGATGTTGCTGTTGTCATTGTTGTTGTTGCTGTTGTTATTGTTGATGTTGCAGTTGTTATTGTTGTTGTTGCTGTTTTCATTGCTGATGTTGTTATTGTTGATGTTGCTGTTGTTTGTTGTTGTTGCTGTTGTTATAGCTGATGTTGTTATTGTTGATGTTGCTGTTGTTATTGTTGCTGTTGTTATTGTTGATGTTGCTCTTGTTATTGTTGATGTTGCTGTTGTTATTGTTGTTGTTGCTGTTGTTATTTTTGATGTTGCTGTTGTTGTTGCTGTTGTTGCTGTTGTTATTGCTGATGTTGCTGTTGTTATTGTTGATGTTGCTGTTGTTATTGTTGATGTTGCTGTTGTTATTGTTGTTATTGCTGTTGTTATTGTTGCTGTTGCTGTTGTTATTGTTGTAGTTGCTGTTGTTATTGTTGATGTTGCATTTGTTATTGCTGTTGTTGCTGTTGTTATTGCTGATGTTACTGTTGTTATTGTTGTTGTTGCTGTTGTTATTGTTGATGTTGCTGTTGTTATTGTTGATGTTGCTGTTGTTATTGTTGATGTTGCTGTTGTTATTGCTGTTGTTATTGTTGATGTTGTTGTTATTGTTGCTGTTTTTATTGTTGATTTTGTTGTTGTTGTTGTTGATGTTGCTGTTGTTATTGCTGTTGTTATTGTTGATGTCGTTGTTGTTATTGTTGCTGTTGTTATTGTTGATGTTGCTGTTGTTATTGTTGATGTTGCTGTTGTTATTGTTGATGTTGCTGTTGTTATTGTTGATGTTGTTATTGTTGTTATTGCTGTTGTTATTGTTGATGTTGCTGTTGTTATTATTGATGTTGCTGTTGTTATTGCTGATGTTGCTGTTGTTATTGTTGATGTTGCTGTTGTTGCAGTTGTCGCTGTTGTTATTGTTGTTGTTGCTGTTGTTTTTCTTGATGTTGCTGTTGTTGCTGTTGTTGTTGTTGTCGCTGTTGTTATTGTTGTTATTGCTGTTGTTATTGCTGTTGCTGTTGTTATTGTTGATGTTGCTGTTGTTATTGTTGTTGTTGCTGTTGTTAATGCTGTTGTTATTGTTGATGTCGTTGTTGTTATTGTTGCTGTTGTTATTGTTGATGTTGGTGATGTTATTGTTGATGTTGATGTTGTTATTGTTGATGTTGCTGTTGTTATTGCTGATGTTGCTGTTGTTATTGCTGATGTTGCTGTTGTTATTCTTGATGTTGCTGTTGTTGCAGTTGTCGCTGTTTTTATTGTTGTTGTTGCTGTTGTTATTGTTGATGTAGCTGTTGTTATTGTTGATGTTGCTGTTGTTGCTGTTGTCGCTGTTGGTATTGTTGTTGTTGCTGTTGTTATTGTTGATGTTGCTGTTGTTATTGTTGATGTTGCTGTTGTTATTGCTGATGTTGCTGTTGTTATTCTTGATGTTGCTGTTGTTGCAGTTGTCGCTGTTTTTATTGATGTTGTTGCTGTTGTTATTGTTGATGTAGCTGTTGTTATTGTTGATGTTGCTGTTGTTGCTGTTGTTGTTGTTGTCGCTGTTGTTATTGTTCTTATTGCTGTTGTTATTGCTGTTGCTGTTGTTATTGTTGATGTTGTTGTTGTTATTGTTGATGTTGCTGTTGTTATTGCTGTTGTTATTGTTGATGTCGTTGTTGTTATTGTTGCTGTTGTTATTGTTGATGTTGCTGTTGTTATTTTTGATGTTGCAGTTGTTGTTGTTGTTGTTGGTGTTGTTAATGCTGTTGTTATTGTTGATGTCGTTGTTGTTATTGTTTCTGTTGTTATTGTTGATGTTGCTGTTGTTATTGTTGATGTTGCTGTTGTTATTGCTGTTGTTATTGTTGATGTTGCTATTGTTATTGCTGTTGTTGCTGTTGTTATTGTTGATGTTGCTGTTGTTATTGTTGATGTTGATGTTGCTGTTGTTATTGTTGATGTTGCTGTTGTTATTGTTGATGTTGCAGTTGTTATTGTTGTTGTTGCTGTTGTCATTGCTGATGTTGTTATTGTTGATGTTGCTGTTGTTTGTTGTTGTTGCTGTTGTTATAGCTGATGTTGTTATTTTTGATGTTGCTGTTGTTGTTGCTGTTGTTGCTGTTGTTATTGTTGCTGTTGTTATTTTTGATGTTGCTGTTGTTGTTGCTGTTGTCGCTGTTGTTATTGTTGTTGTTGCTGTTGTTATTGTTGATGTTACTGTTGTTATTGTTGATGTTGCTGTTGTTATTGCTGATGCTGCTGTTGTTATTGTTGATGTTGCAGTTGTTGCAGTTGTCGCTGTTGTTATTGTTGTTGTTGCTGTTGTTATTGTTGATGTTGCTGTTGTTATTGTTGATGTTGCTGTTGTATTGCTGATGTTGCTGTTGTTATTGTTGATGTTGCTGTTGTTGCAGTTGTCGCTGTTGTTATTGTTGTTGTCGCTGTTGTTGCTGTTGTTGTTGTTGTTGCTGTTGTTATTGTTGTTATTGCTGTTGTTAATTCTGTTGTTATTGTTGATGTCGTTGTTGTTATTGTTGCTGTTGTTATTGTTGATGTTGCTGTTGTTATTGTTGATGTTGCTGTTGTTATTGCTGTTGTTATTGTTGATGTTGCTGTTGTTATTGCTGTTGTTATTGCTGATGTTGCTGTTGTTATTGTTGACGTTGCTGTTGTTGCAGTTGTCGCTGTTGTTATTGTTGATGTCGTTGTTGTTATTGTTGCTGTTGTTATTGTTGATGTTGCTGTTGTTATTGTTGATGTTGCTGTTGTTATTGTTGTTGTTGCTGTTGTTATTGTTGATGTTGCTGTTGTTATTGTTGATGTTGCTGTTGTTGCTGTTGTTGCTGTTGTTATTGTTGTTATTGCTGTTGTTATTGCTGTTGCTGTTGTTATTGTTGATGTTGTTGTTGTTATTGTTGATGTTGCTGTTGTTATTACTGTTGTCGCTGTTGTTCTTGTTGATGTTGCTGTTGTTATTGTTGATGTTGCTGTTGTTATTGTTGTTGTTGCTGTTGTTAATGCTGTTGTTATTGTTGATGTCGTTGTTGTTATTGTTGCTGTTGTTATTGTTGATGTTGCTGTTGTTATTGTTGATGTTGCTGTTGTTATTGTTGTTGTTGCTGTTGTTATTGTTGATGTTGCTGTTGTTATTGTTGATGTTGCTGTTGTTGCTGTTGTTGCTGTTGTTATTGTTGTTATTGCTGTTGTTATTGCTGTTGCTGTTGTTATTGTTGATGTTGTTGTTGTTATTGTTGATGTTGCTGTTGTTATTGCTGTTGTCGCTGTTGTTCTTGTTGATGTTGCTGTTGTTATTGTTGATGTTGCTGTTGTTATTGTTGTTGTTGCTGTTGTTAATGCTGTTGTTATTGTTGATGTCGTTGTTGTTATTGTTGCTGTTTTTATTGTTGATGTTGCTGTTGTTATTGTTGATGTTGCTGTTGTTATTGCTGTTGTAATTGTTGATGTTGCTATTGTTATTGCTGTTGTTGCTGTTGTTATTGTTGATGTTCCTGTTGTTATTGTTGATGTTGCTGTTGTTATTGTTGTTATTGCTGTTGTTATTGTTGATGTTGCTGTTGTTATTGTTGATGTTGCTGTTGTTATTGTTGTTGTTGCTGTTGTTATTGTTGATGTTGCAGTTGTTATTGTTGTTGTTGCTGTTGTCATTGCTGATGTTGTTATTGTTGATGTTGCTGTTGTTTGTTGTTGTTGCTGTTGTTATAGCTGATGTTGTTATTGTTGATTTTGCTGTTGTTATTGTTGATGTTGCTGTTGTTATTGCTGTTGTTATTGTTGATGTTGTTGTTATTGTTGTTGTTGTTATTGTTGATGTTGTTGTTGTTATTGTTGATGTTGCTGTTGTTATTGCTGTTGTTATTGTTGATGTCGTTGTTGTTATTGTTGCTGTTGTTATTGTTGATGTTGCTGTTGTTATTGTTGATGTTGCTGTTGTTATTGTTGTTGTTGCTGTTGTTAATGCTGTTGTTATTGTTGATGTCGTTGTTGTTATTGTTGCTGTTATTGTTGTTGATGTTGCTGTTGTTATTGTTGATGTTGCTGTTGTTATTGCTGTTGTTATTGTTGATGTTGCTATTGTTATTGCTGTTGTTGCTGTTGTTATTGTTGATGTTGCTGTTGTTATTGTTGATGTTGGTGTTGTTATTGCTGATGTTGCTGTTGTTATTGTTGATGTTGCTGCTGTTGCTGTTGTCGTTGTTGTTATTGTTGTTGTTGCTGTTGTGATTGTTGATGTTGCTGTTGTTGCTGTTGTTTCTGTTGTTATTGTTGTTATTGCTGTTGTTATTGCTGTTGCTGTTGTTATTGTTGATGTTGTTGTTGTTATTGTTGATGTTGCTGTTGTTATTGCTGTTGTCGCTGTTGTTCTTGTTGATGATGCTGTTGTTATTGTTGATGTTGCTGTTGTTATTGTTGTTGTTGCTGTTGTTAATGCTGTTGTTATTGTTGATGTCGTTGTTGTTATTGTTGCTGTTTGTATTGTTGATGTTGCTGTTGTTATTGTTGATGTTGCTGTTGTTATTGCTTTGTTATTGTTGATGTTGCTATTGTTATTGCTGTTGATGCAGTTGTTATTGTTGTTGTTGCTGTTGTTATTGTTGATGTTGCTGTTGTCATTGTTGTTGTTGCTGTTGTTATTGTTGATGTTGCAGTTGTTATTGTTGTTGTTGCTGTTTTCATTGCTGATGTTGTTATTGTTGATGTTGCTGTTGTTTGTTGTTGTTGCTGTTGTTATAGCTGATGTTGTTATTGTTGATGTTGCTGTTGTTATTGTTGCTGTTGTTATTGTTGATGTTGCTCTTGTTATTGTTGATGTTGCTGTTGTTATTGTTGTTGTTGCTGTTGTTATTTTTGATGTTGCTGTTGTTGTTGCTGTTGTTGCTGTTGTTATTGCTGATGTTGCTGTTGTTATTGTTGATGTTGCTGTTGTTATTGTTGATGTTGCTGTTGTCATTGTTGTTATTGCTGTTGTTATTGTTGATGTTGCTGTTGTTATTGTTGTAGTTGCTGTTGTTATTGTTGATGTTGCATTTGTTATTGCTGTTGTTGCTGTTGTTATTGCTGATGTTACTGTTGTTATTGTTGTTGTTGCTGTTGTTATTGTTGATGTTGCTGTTGTTATTGTTGATGTGGTGTTGTTATTGTTGATGTTGCTGTTGTTATTGCTGTTGTTATTGTTGATGTTGTTGTTATTGTTGCTGTTTTTATTGTTGATGTTGTTGTTGTTGTTGTTGATGTTGCTGTTGTTATTGCTGTTGTTATTGTTGATGTCGTTGTTGTTATTGTTGCTGTTGTTATTGTTGATGTTGCTGTTGTTATTGTTGATGTTGCTGTTGTTATTGTTGATGTTGCTGTTGTTATTGTTGATGTTGTTATTGTTGTTATTGCTGTTGTTATTGTTGATGTTGCTGTTGTTATTATTGATGTTGCTGTTGTTATTGCTGATGATGCTGTTGTTATTGTTGATGTTGCTGTTGTTGCAGTTGTCGCTGTTGTTATTGTTGTTGTTGCTGTTGTTATTGTTGATGTTATTGTTGTTATTGCTGTCGTTATTGTTGATGTTGTTGTTGCTGTTGTTAATGCTGTTGTTATTGTTGATGTCGTTGTTGTTATTGTTGCTTTTGTTATTGTTGATGTTGCTGATGTTATTGTTGATGTTGATGTTGTTATTGTTGATGTTGCTGTTGTTATTGCTGATGTTGCTGTTGTTATTGTTGATGTTGCTGTTGTTGCTGTTGTCGCTGTTGGTATTGTTGTTGTTGCTGTTGTTATTGTTGATGTTGCTGTTGTTATTGTTGATGTTGCTGTTGTTATTGCTGATGTTGCTGTTGTTATTCTTGATGTTGCTGTTGTTGCAGTTGTCGCTGTTTTTATTGTTGTTGTTGCTGTTGTTATTGTTGATGTAGCTGTTGTTATTGTTGATGTTGCTGTTGTTGCTGTTGTTGTTGTTGTCGCTGTTGTTATTGTTCTTATTGCTGTTGTTATTGCTGTTGCTGTTGTTATTGTTGATGTTGTTGTTGTTATTGTTGATGTTGCTGTTGTTATTGTTGTTGTTATTGTTGATGTCGTTGTTGTTATTGTTGCTGTTGTTATTGTTGATGTTGCTGTTGTTATTTTTGATGTTGCAGTTGTTATTGTTGTTGTTGCTGTTGTTAATGCTGTTGTTATTGTTGATGTCGTTGTTGTTATTGTTGCTGTTGTTATTGTTGATGTTGCTGTTGTTATTGTTGATGTTGCTGTTGTTATTGCTGTTGTTATTGTTGATGTTGCTATTGTTATTGCTGTTGTTGCTGTTGTTATTGTTGATGTTGCTGTTGTTATTGTTGATGTTGATGTTGCTGTTGTTATTGTTGATGTTGCTGTTGTTATTGTTGATGTTGCAGTTGTTATTGTTGTTGTTGCTGTTGTCATTGCTGATGTTGTTATTGTTGATGTTGCTGTTGTTTGTTGTTGTTGCTGTTGTTATAGCTGATGTTGTTATTTTTGATGTTGCTGTTGTTGTTGCTGTTGTTGCTGTTGTTATTGTTGCTGTTGTTATTTTTGATGTTGCTGTTGTTGTTGCTGTTGTCGCTGTTGTTATTGTTGTTGTTGTTGTTGTTGTTATTGTTGATGTTACAGTTGTTATTGTTGATGTTGGTGTTGTTATTGCTGATGCTGCTGTTGTTATTGTTGATGTTGCAGTTGTTGCAGTTGTCGCTGTTGTTATTGTTGTTGTTGCTGTTGTTATTGTTGATGTTGCTGTTGTTATTGTTGATGTTGCTGTTGTATTGCTGATGTTGCTGTTGTTATTGTTGATGTTGCTGTTGTTGCAGTTGTCGCTGTTGTTATTGTTGTTGTCGCTGTTGTTGCTGTTGTTGTTGTTGTTGCTGTTGTTATTGTTATTGCTGTTGTTAATTCTGTTGTTATTGTTGATGTCGTTGTTGTTATTGTTGCTGTTGTTATTGTTGATGTTGCTGTTGTTATTGTTGATGTTGCTGTTGTTATTGCTGTTGTTATTGTTGATGTTGCTGTTGTTATTGCTGTTGTTATTGCTGATGTTGCTGTTGTTATTGTTGACGTTGCTGTTGTTGCAGTTGTCGCTGTTGTTATTGTTGATGTCGTTGTTGTTATTGTTGCTGTTGTTATTGTTGATGTTGCTGTTGTTATTGTTGATGTTGCTGTTGTTATTGTTGTTGTTGCTGTTGTTAATGCTGTTGTTATAGTTGATGTCGTTGTTGTTATTGTTGCTGTTGTTATTGTTGATGTTGCTGTTGTTATTGTTGATGTTGCTGTTGTTATTGTTGTTGTTGCTGTTGTTATTGTTGATGTTGCTGTTGTTATTGTTGATGTTGCTGTTGTTGCTGTTGTTGCTGTTGTTATTGTTGTTATTGCTGTTGTTATTGCTGTTGCTGTTGTTATTGTTGATGTTGTTGTTGTTATTCTTGATGTTGCTGTTGTTATTACTGTTGTCGCTGTTGTTCTTGTTGATGTTGCTGTTGTTATTGTTGATGTTGCTGTTGTTATTGTTGTTGTTGCTGTTGTTAATGCTGTTGTTATTGTTGATGTCGTTGTTGTTATTGTTGCTGTTTTTATTGTTGAAGTTGCTGTTGTTATTGTTGATGTTGCTGTTGTTATTGCTGTTGTTATTGTTGATGTTGCATTTGTTATTGCTGTTGTTGCTGTTGTTATTGCTGATGTTACTGTTGTTATTGTTGTTGTTGCTGTTGTTATTGTTGATGTTGCTGTTGTTATTGTTGATGTGGTGTTGTTATTGTTGATGTTGCTGTTGTTATTGCTGTTGTTATTGTTGATGTTGTTGTTATTGTTGCTGTTTTTATTGTTGATGTTGTTGTTGTTGTTGTTGATGTTGCTGTTGTTATTGCTGTTGTTATTGTTGATGTCGTTGTTGTTATTGTTGCTGTTGTTATTGTTGATGTTGCTGTTGTTATTGTTGATGTTGCTGTTGTTATTGTTGATGTTGCTGTTGTTATTGTTGATGTTGTTATTGTTGTTATTGCTGTTGTTATTGTTGATGTTGCTGTTGTTATTATTGATGTTGCTGTTGTTATTGCTGATGATGCTGTTGTTATTGTTGATGTTGCTGTTGTTGCAGTTGTCGCTGTTGTTATTGTTGTTGTTGCTGTTGTTATTGTTGATGTTATTGTTGTTATTGCTGTCGTTATTGTTGATGTTGTTGTTGCTGTTGTTAATGCTGTTGTTATTGTTGATGTCGTTGTTGTTATTGTTGCTTTTGTTATTGTTGATGTTGCTGATGTTATTGTTGATGTTGATGTTGTTATTGTTGATGTTGCTGTTGTTATTGCTGATGTTGCTGTTGTTATTGTTGATGTTGCTGTTGTTGCTGTTGTCGCTGTTGGTATTGTTGTTGTTGCTGTTGTTATTGTTGATGTTGCTGTTGTTATTGTTGATGTTGCTGTTGTTATTGCTGATGTTGCTGTTGTTATTCTTGATGTTGCTGTTGTTGCAGTTGTCGCTGTTTTTATTGTTGTTGTTGCTGTTGTTATTGTTGATGTAGCTGTTGTTATTGTTGATGTTGCTGTTGTTGCTGTTGTTGTTGTTGTCGCTGTTGTTATTGTTCTTATTGCTGTTGTTATTGCTGTTGCTGTTGTTATTGTTGATGTTGTTGTTGTTATTGTTGATGTTGCTGTTGTTATTGCTGTTGTTATTGTTGATGTCGTTGTTGTTATTGTTGCTGTTGTTATTGTTGATGTTGCTGTTGTTATTTTTGATGTTGCAGTTGTTATTGTTGTTGTTGCTGTTGTTAATGCTGTTGTTATTGTTGATGTCGTTGTTGTTATTGTTGCTGTTGTTATTGTTGATGTTGCTGTTGTTATTGTTGATGTTGCTGTTGTTATTGCTGTTGTTATTGTTGATGTTGCTATTGTTATTGCTGTTGTTGCTGTTGTTATTGTTGATGTTGCTGTTGTTATTGTTGATGTTGATGTTGCTGTTGTTATTGTTGATGTTGCTGTTGTTATTGTTGATGTTGCAGTTGTTATTGTTGTTGTTGCTGTTGTCATTGCTGATGTTGTTATTGTTGATGTTGCTGTTGTTTGTTGTTGTTGCTGTTGTTATAGCTGATGTTGTTATTTTTGATGTTGCTGTTGTTGTTGCTGTTGTTGCTGTTGTTATTGTTGCTGTTGTTATTTTTGATGTTGCTGTTGTTGTTGCTGTTGTCGCTGTTGTTATTGTTGTTGTTGTTGTTGTTGTTATTGTTGATGTTACAGTTGTTATTGTTGATGTTGGTGTTGTTATTGCTGATGCTGCTGTTGTTATTGTTGATGTTGCAGTTGTTGCAGTTGTCGCTGTTGTTATTGTTGTTGTTGCTGTTGTTATTGTTGATGTTGCTGTTGTTATTGTTGATGTTGCTGTTGTATTGCTGATGTTGCTGTTGTTATTGTTGATGTTGCTGTTGTTGCAGTTGTCGCTGTTGTTATTGTTGTTGTCGCTGTTGTTGCTGTTGTTGTTGTTGTTGCTGTTGTTATTGTTATTGCTGTTGTTAATTCTGTTGTTATTGTTGATGTCGTTGTTGTTATTGTTGCTGTTGTTATTGTTGATGTTGCTGTTGTTATTGTTGATGTTGCTGTTGTTATTGCTGTTGTTATTGTTGATGTTGCTGTTGTTATTGCTGTTGTTATTGCTGATGTTGCTGTTGTTATTGTTGACGTTGCTGTTGTTGCAGTTGTCGCTGTTGTTATTGTTGATGTCGTTGTTGTTATTGTTGCTGTTGTTATTGTTGATGTTGCTGTTGTTATTGTTGATGTTGCTGTTGTTATTGTTGTTGTTGCTGTTGTTAATGCTGTTGTTATAGTTGATGTCGTTGTTGTTATTGTTGCTGTTGTTATTGTTGATGTTGCTGTTGTTATTGTTGATGTTGCTGTTGTTATTGTTGTTGTTGCTGTTGTTATTGTTGATGTTGCTGTTGTTATTGTTGATGTTGCTGTTGTTGCTGTTGTTGCTGTTGTTATTGTTGTTATTGCTGTTGTTATTGCTGTTGCTGTTGTTATTGTTGATGTTGTTGTTGTTATTCTTGATGTTGCTGTTGTTATTACTGTTGTCGCTGTTGTTCTTGTTGATGTTGCTGTTGTTATTGTTGATGTTGCTGTTGTTATTGTTGTTGTTGCTGTTGTTAATGCTGTTGTTATTGTTGATGTCGTTGTTGTTATTGTTGCTGTTTTTATTGTTGAAGTTGCTGTTGTTATTGTTGATGTTGCTGTTGTTATTGCTGTTGTTATTGTTGATGTTGCATTTGTTATTGCTGTTGTTGCTGTTGTTATTGCTGATGTTACTGTTGTTATTGTTGTTGTTGCTGTTGTTATTGTTGATGTTGCTGTTGTTATTGTTGATGTGGTGTTGTTATTGTTGATGTTGCTGTTGTTATTGCTGTTGTTATTGTTGATGTTGTTGTTATTGTTGCTGTTTTTATTGTTGATGTTGTTGTTGTTGTTGTTGATGTTGCTGTTGTTATTGCTGTTGTTATTGTTGATGTCGTTGTTGTTATTGTTGCTGTTGTTATTGTTGATGTTGCTGTTGTTATTGTTGATGTTGCTGTTGTTATTGTTGATGTTGCTGTTGTTATTGTTGATGTTGTTATTGTTGTTATTGCTGTTGTTATTGTTGATGTTGCTGTTGTTATTATTGATGTTGCTGTTGTTATTGCTGATGATGCTGTTGTTATTGTTGATGTTGCTGTTGTTGCAGTTGTCGCTGTTGTTATTGTTGTTGTTGCTGTTGTTATTGTTGATGTTATTGTTGTTATTGCTGTCGTTATTGTTGATGTTGTTGTTGCTGTTGTTAATGCTGTTGTTATTGTTGATGTCGTTGTTGTTATTGTTGCTTTTGTTATTGTTGATGTTGCTGATGTTATTGTTGATGTTGATGTTGTTATTGTTGATGTTGCTGTTGTTATTGCTGATGTTGCTGTTGTTATTGTTGATGTTGCTGTTGTTGCTGTTGTCGCTGTTGGTATTGTTGTTGTTGCTGTTGTTATTGTTGATGTTGCTGTTGTTATTGTTGATGTTGCTGTTGTTATTGCTGATGTTGCTGTTGTTATTCTTGATGTTGCTGTTGTTGCAGTTGTCGCTGTTTTTATTGTTGTTGTTGCTGTTGTTATTGTTGATGTAGCTGTTGTTATTGTTGATGTTGCTGTTGTTGCTGTTGTTGTTGTTGTCGCTGTTGTTATTGTTCTTATTGCTGTTGTTATTGCTGTTGCTGTTGTTATTGTTGATGTTGTTGTTGTTATTGTTGATGTTGCTGTTGTTATTGCTGTTGTTATTGTTGATGTCGTTGTTGTTATTGTTGCTGTTGTTATTGTTGATGTTGCTGTTGTTATTTTTGATGTTGCAGTTGTTATTGTTGTTGTTGCTGTTGTTAATGCTGTTGTTATTGTTGATGTCGTTGTTGTTATTGTTGCTGTTGTTATTGTTGATGTTGCTGTTGTTATTGTTGATGTTGCTGTTGTTATTGCTGTTGTTATTGTTGATGTTGCTATTGTTATTGCTGTTGTTGCTGTTGTTATTGTTGATGTTGCTGTTGTTATTGTTGATGTTGATGTTGCTGTTGTTATTGTTGATGTTGCTGTTGTTATTGTTGATGTTGCAGTTGTTATTGTTGTTGTTGCTGTTGTCATTGCTGATGTTGTTATTGTTGATGTTGCTGTTGTTTGTTGTTGTTGCTGTTGTTATAGCTGATGTTGTTATTTTTGATGTTGCTGTTGTTGTTGCTGTTGTTGCTGTTGTTATTGTTGCTGTTGTTATTTTTGATGTTGCTGTTGTTGTTGCTGTTGTCGCTGTTGTTATTGCTGTTGTTGTTGTTGTTGTTATTGTTGATGTTACAGTTGTTATTGTTGATGTTGGTGTTGTTATTGCTGATGCTGCTGTTGTTATTGTTGATGTTGCAGTTGTTGCAGTTGTCGCTGTTGTTATTGTTGTTGTTGCTGTTGTTATTGTTGATGTTGCTGTTGTTATTGTTGATGTTGCTGTTGTATTGCTGATGTTGCTGTTGTTATTGTTGATGTTGCTGTTGTTGCAGTTGTCGCTGTTGTTATTGTTGTTGTCGCTGTTGTTGCTGTTGTTGTTGTTGTTGCTGTTGTTATTGTTGTTATTGCTGTTGTTAATTCTGTTGTTATTGTTGATGTCGTTGTTGTTATTGTTGCTATTGTTATTGTTGATGTTGCTGTTGTTATTGTTGATGTTGCTGTTGTTATTGCTGTTGTTATTGTTGATGTTGCTGTTGTTATTGCTGTTGTTATTGCTGATGTTGCTGTTGTTATTGTTGACGTTGCTGTTGTTGCAGTTGTCGCTGTTGTTGTTGTTGATGTCGTTGTTGTTATTGTTGCTGTTGTTATTGTTGATGTTGCTGTTGTTATTGTTGATGTTGCTGTTGTTATTGTTGTTGTTGCTGTTGTTATTGTTGATGTTGCTGTTGTTATTGTTGATGTTGCTGTTGTTGCTGTTGTTGCTGTTGTTATTGTTGTTATTGCTGTTGTTATTGCTGTTGCTGTTGTTATTGTTGATGTTGTTGTTGTTATTGTTGATGTTGCTGTTGTTATTACTGTTGTCGCTGTTGTTCTTGTTGATGTTGCTGTTGTTATTGTTGATGTTGCTGTTGTTATTGTTGTTGTTGCTGTTGTTAATGCTGTTGTTATTGTTGATGTCGTTGTTGTTATTGTTGCTGTTTTTATTGTTGAAGTTGCTGTTGTTATTGTTGATGTTGCTGTTGTTATTGCTGTTGTTATTGTTGATGTTGCTATTGTTATTGCTGTTGTTGCTGTTGTTATTGTTGATGTTGCTGTTGTTATTGTTGATGTTGCTGTTGTTATTGTTGTTATTGCTGTTGTTATTGTTGATGTTGCTGTTGTTATAGTTGATGTTGCTGTTGTTATTGTTGTTGTTGCTGTTGTTATTGTTGATGTTGCAGTTGTTATTGTTGTTTTTGCTGTTGTCATTACTGATGTTGTTATTGTTGATGTTGCTGTTGTTTGTTGTTGTTGCTGTTGTTATAGCTGATGTTGTTATTGTTGATGTTGCTGTTGTTATTGTTGCTGTTGTTATTGTTGATGTTACTGTTGTTATTGTTGATGTTGCTGTTGTTTTTGTTGCTGTTGTTATTTTTGATGTTGCTGTTGTTGTTGCTGTTGTTGCTGTTGTTATTGTTGATGTTGCTGTTGTTATTGTTGATGTTGCTGTTGTTATTGTTGTTATTGCTGTTGTTATTGTTGATGTTGCTGTTGTTATAGTTGTTGTTGCTGTTGTTATTGTTGATGTTGCAGTTGTTATTGTTGTTGTTGCTGTTGTTATTGTTGTAATTGCTGTTGTTAATGTTGATGTTGCTGTTGTTGTTGTTGATGTTGCTGTTGTTATTGCTGTTGTTATTGTTGATGTTGTTATTGTTGCTGTTGTTATTGTTGATGTTGTTGTTATTGTTGATGTTGCTGTTGTTATTGCTGTTGTTATTGTTGATGTCGTTGTTGTTATTGTTGCTGTTGTTATTGTTGATGTTGCTGTTGTTATTGTTGATGTTGCTGTTGTTATTGTTGATGTTGCTGTTGTTAATGCTGTTGTTATTGTTGATGTCGTTGTTGTTATTGTTGCTGTTGTTATTGTTGATGTTGCTGTTGTTATTGTTGATGTTGCTGTTGTTATTGCTGTTGTTATTGTTGATGTTGCTATTGTTATTGCTGTTGTTGCTGTTGTTATTGTTGTTGTTGCTGTTGTTATTGTTGATGTTGCTGTTGTTATTGTTGATGTTGCTGTTGTTATTGTTGTTGTTGCTGTTGTTAATGCTGTTGTTATTGTTGATGTCGTTGTTGTTATTGTTGCTGTTGTTATTGTTGATGTTGCTGTTGTTATTGTTGATGTTGCTGTTGTTATTGTTGTTGTTGCTGTTGTTAATGCTGTTGTTATTGTTGATGTCGTTGTTGTTATTGTTGCTGTTGTTATTGTTGATGTTGCTGTTGTTATTGTTGATGTTGCTGTTGTTATTGTTGTTGTTGCTGTTGTTATTGTTGATGTTGCTGTTGTTATTGTTGATGTTGCTGTTGTTGCTGTTGTTGCTGTTGTTATTGTTGTTATTGCTGTTGTTATTGCTGTTGCTGTTGTTATTGTTGATGTTGTTGTTGTTATTGTTGATGTTGCTGTTGTTATTACTGTTGTCGCTGTTGTTCTTGTTGATGTTGCTGTTGTTATTGTTGATGTTGCTGTTGTTATTGTTGTTGTTGCTGTTGTTAATGCTGTTGTTATTGTTGATGTCGTTGTTGTTATTGTTGCTGTTTTTATTGTTGAAGTTGCTGTTGTTATTGTTGATGTTGCTGTTGTTATTGCTGTTGTTATTGTTGATGTTGCTATTGTTATTGCTGTTGTTGCTGTTGTTATTGTTGATGTTGCTGTTGTTATTGTTGATGTTGCTGTTGTTATTGTTATTATTGCTGTTGTTATTGTTGATGTTGCTGTTGTTATTGTTGATGTTGCTGTTGTTATTGTTGTTGTTGCTGTTGTTATTGTTGATGTTGCAGTTGTTATTGTTGTTGTTGCTGTTGTCATTGCTGATGTTGTTATTGTTGATGTTGCTGTTGTTTGTTGTTGTTGCTGTTGTTATAGCTGATGTTGTTATTGTTGATGTTGCTGTTGTTATTGTTGCTGTTGTTATTGTTGATGTTACTGTTGTTATTGTTGATGTTGCTGTTGTTATTGTTGCTGTTGTTATTTTTGATGTTGCTGTTGTTGTTGCTGTTGTTGCTGTTGTTATTGTTGATGTTGCTGTTGTTATTGTTGATGTTGCTGTTGTTATTGTTGTTATTGCTGTTGTTATTGTTGATGTTGCTGTTGTTATTGTTGTTGTTGCTGTTGTTATTGTTGATGTTGCAGTTGTTATTGTTGTTGTTGCTGTTGTCATTGCTTATGTTGTTATTGTTGATGTTGCTGTTGTTATTGTTGATGTTGCTGTTGTTATTACTGTTGTCGCTGTTGTTCTTGTTGATGTTGCTGTTGTTATTGTTGATGTTGCTGTTGTTATTGTTGATGTTGCTGTTGTTATTGCTGTTGTTATTGTTGATGTTGCTATTGTTATTGCTGTTGTTGCTGTTGTTATTGTTGTTGTTGCTGTTGTTATTGTTGATGTTGCTGTTGTTATTGTTGATGTTGCTGTTGTTGCTGTTGTTGCTGTTGTTATTGTTGTTATTGCTGTTGTTATTGCTGTTGCTGTTGTTATTGTTGATGTTGTTGTTGTTATTGTTGTTATTGCTGTTGTTATTGTTGATGTTGCTGTTGTTATAGTTGTTGTTGCTGTTGTTATTGTTGATGTTGCAGTTGTTATTGTTGTTGTTGCTGTTGTTATTGTTGTAATTGCTGTTGTTAATGTTGATGTTGCTGTTGTTGTTGTTGATGTTGCTGTTGTTATTGCTGTTGTTATTGTTGATGTTGTTATTGTTGCTGTTGTTATTGTTGATGTTGTTGTTATTGTTGATGTTGCTGTTGTTATTGCTGTTGTTATTGTTGATGTCGTTGTTGTTATTGTTGCTGTTGTTATTGTTGATGTTGCTGTTGTTATTGTTGATGTTGCTGTTGTTATTGTTGATGTTGCTGTTGTTAATGCTGTTGTTATTGTTGATGTCGTTGTTGTTATTGTTGCTGTTGTTATTGTTGATGTTGCTGTTGTTATTGTTGATGTTGCTGTTGTTATTGCTGTTGTTATTGTTGATGTTGCTATTGTTATTGCTGTTGTTGCTGTTGTTATTGTTGTTGTTGCTGTTGTTATTGTTGATGTTGCTGTTGTTATTGTTGATGTTGCTGTTGTTATTGTTGTTGTTGCTGTTGTTAATGCTGTTGTTATTGTTGATGTCGTTGTTGTTATTGTTGCTGTTGTTATTGTTGATGTTGCTGTTGTTATTGTTGATGTTGCTGTTGTTATTGTTGTTGTTGCTGTTGTTAATGCTGTTGTTATTGTTGATGTCGTTGTTGTTATTGTTGCTGTTGTTATTGTTGATGTTGCTGTTGTTATTGTTGATGTTGCTGTTGTTATTGTTGTTGTTGCTGTTGTTATTGTTGATGTTGCTGTTGTTATTGTTGATGTTGCTGTTGTTGCTGTTGTTGCTGTTGTTATTGTTGTTATTGCTGTTGTTATTGCTGTTGCTGTTGTTATTGTTGATGTTGTTGTTGTTATTGTTGATGTTGCTGTTGTTATTACTGTTGTCGCTGTTGTTCTTGTTGATGTTGCTGTTGTTATTGTTGATGTTGCTGTTGTTATTGTTGTTGTTGCTGTTGTTAATGCTGTTGTTATTGTTGATGTCGTTGTTGTTATTGTTGCTGTTTTTATTGTTGAAGTTGCTGTTGTTATTGTTGATGTTGCTGTTGTTATTGCTGTTGTTATTGTTGATGTTGCTATTGTTATTGCTGTTGTTGCTGTTGTTATTGTTGATGTTGCTGTTGTTATTGTTGATGTTGCTGTTGTTATTGTTATTATTGCTGTTGTTATTGTTGATGTTGCTGTTGTTATTGTTGATGTTGCTATTGTTATTGTTGTTGTTGCTGTTGTTATTGTTGATGTTGCAGTTGTTATTGTTGTTGTTGCTGTTGTCATTGCTGATGTTGTTATTGTTGATGTTGCTGTTGTTTGTTGTTGTTGCTGTTGTTATAGCTGATGTTGTTATTGTTGATGTTGCTGTTGTTATTGTTGCTGTTGTTATTGTTGATGTTACTGTTGTTATTGTTGATGTTGCTGTTGTTATTGTTGCTGTTGTTATTTTTGATGTTGCTGTTGTTGTTGCTGTTGTTGCTGTTGTTATTGTTGATGTTGCTGTTGTTATTGTTGATGTTGCTGTTGTTATTGTTGTTATTGCTGTTGTTATTGTTGATGTTGCTGTTGTTATTGTTGTTGTTGCTGTTGTTATTGTTGATGTTGCAGTTGTTATTGTTGTTGTTGCTGTTGTCATTGCTTATGTTGTTATTGTTGATGTTGCTGTTGTTATTGTTGATGTTGCTGTTGTTATTACTGTTGTCGCTGTTGTTCTTGTTGATGTTGCTGTTGTTATTGTTGATGTTGCTGTTGTTATTGTTGATGTTGCTGTTGTTATTGCTGTTGTTATTGTTGATGTTGCTATTGTTATTGCTGTTGTTGCTGTTGTTATTGTTGTTGTTGCTGTTGTTATTGTTGATGTTGCTGTTGTTATTGTTGATGTTGCTGTTGTTGCTGTTGTTGCTGTTGTTATTGTTGTTATTGCTGTTGTTATTGCTGTTGCTGTTGTTATTGTTGATGTTGTTGTTGTTATTGTTGATGTTGCTGTTGTTATTGCTGTTGTCGCTGTTGTTCTTGTTGATGTTGCTGTTGTTATTGTTGATGTTGCTGTTGTTATTGTTGTTGTTGCTGTTGTTAATGCTGTTGTTATTGTTGATGTCGTTGTTGTTATTGTTGCTGTTTTTATTGTTGATGTTGCTGTTGTTATTGTTGATGTTGCTGTTGTTATTATTGATGTTGCTGTTGTTATTGCTGATGATGCTGTTGTTATTGTTGATGTTGCTGTTGTTGCAGTTGTCGCTGTTGTTATTGTTGTTGTTGCTGTTGTTATTGTTGATGTTATTGTTGTTATTGCTGTCGTTATTGTTGATGTTGTTGTTGCTGTTGTTAATGCTGTTGTTATTGTTGATGTCGTTGTTGTTATTGTTGCTTTTGTTATTGTTGATGTTGCTGATGTTATTGTTGATGTTGATGTTGTTATTGTTGATGTTGCTGTTGTTATTGCTGATGTTGCTGTTGTTATTGTTGATGTTGCTGTTGTTGCTGTTGTCGCTGTTGGTATTGTTGTTGTTGCTGTTGTTATTGTTGATGTTGCTGTTGTTATTGTTGATGTTGCTGTTGTTATTGCTGATGTTGCTGTTGTTATTCTTGATGTTGCTGTTGTTGCAGTTGTCGCTGTTTTTATTGTTGTTGTTGCTGTTGTTATTGTTGATGTAGCTGTTGTTATTGTTGATGTTGCTGTTGTTGCTGTTGTTGTTGTTGTCGCTGTTGTTATTGTTCTTATTGCTGTTGTTATTGCTGTTGCTGTTGTTATTGTTGATGTTGTTGTTGTTATTGTTGATGTTGCTGTTGTTATTGCTGTTGTTATTGTTGATGTCGTTGTTGTTATTGTTGCTGTTGTTATTGTTGATGTTGCTGTTGTTATTTTTGATGTTGCAGTTGTTATTGTTGTTGTTGCTGTTGTTAATGCTGTTGTTATTGTTGATGTCGTTGTTGTTATTGTTGCTGTTGTTATTGTTGATGTTGCTGTTGTTATTGTTGATGTTGCTGTTGTTATTGCTGTTGTTATTGTTGATGTTGCTATTGTTATTGCTGTTGTTGCTGTTGTTATTGTTGATGTTGCTGTTGTTATTGTTGATGTTGATGTTGCTGTTGTTATTGTTGATGTTGCTGTTGTTATTGTTGATGTTGCAGTTGTTATTGTTGTTGTTGCTGTTGTCATTGCTGATGTTGTTATTGTTGATGTTGCTGTTGTTTGTTGTTGTTGCTGTTGTTATAGCTGATGTTGTTATTTTTGATGTTGCTGTTGTTGTTGCTGTTGTTGCTGTTGTTATTGTTGCTGTTGTTATTTTTGATGTTGCTGTTGTTGTTGCTGTTGTCGCTGTTGTTATTGCTGTTGTTGTTGTTGTTGTTATTGTTGATGTTACAGTTGTTATTGTTGATGTTGGTGTTGTTATTGCTGATGCTGCTGTTGTTATTGTTGATGTTGCAGTTGTTGCAGTTGTCGCTGTTGTTATTGTTGTTGTTGCTGTTGTTATTGTTGATGTTGCTGTTGTTATTGTTGATGTTGCTGTTGTATTGCTGATGTTGCTGTTGTTATTGTTGATGTTGCTGTTGTTGCAGTTGTCGCTGTTGTTATTGTTGTTGTCGCTGTTGTTGCTGTTGTTGTTGTTGTTGCTGTTGTTATTGTTGTTATTGCTGTTGTTAATTCTGTTGTTATTGTTGATGTCGTTGTTGTTATTGTTGCTATTGTTATTGTTGATGTTGCTGTTGTTATTGTTGATGTTGCTGTTGTTATTGCTGTTGTTATTGTTGATGTTGCTGTTGTTATTGCTGTTGTTATTGCTGATGTTGCTGTTGTTATTGTTGACGTTGCTGTTGTTGCAGTTGTCGCTGTTGTTGTTGTTGATGTCGTTGTTGTTATTGTTGCTGTTGTTATTGTTGATGTTGCTGTTGTTATTGTTGATGTTGCTGTTGTTATTGTTGTTGTTGCTGTTGTTATTGTTGATGTTGCTGTTGTTATTGTTGATGTTGCTGTTGTTGCTGTTGTTGCTGTTGTTATTGTTGTTATTGCTGTTGTTATTGCTGTTGCTGTTGTTATTGTTGATGTTGTTGTTGTTATTGTTGATGTTGCTGTTGTTATTACTGTTGTCGCTGTTGTTCTTGTTGATGTTGCTGTTGTTATTGTTGATGTTGCTGTTGTTATTGTTGTTGTTGCTGTTGTTAATGCTGTTGTTATTGTTGATGTCGTTGTTGTTATTGTTGCTGTTTTTATTGTTGAAGTTGCTGTTGTTATTGTTGATGTTGCTGTTGTTATTGCTGTTGTTATTGTTGATGTTGCTATTGTTATTGCTGTTGTTGCTGTTGTTATTGTTGATGTTGCTGTTGTTATTGTTGATGTTGCTGTTGTTATTGTTGTTATTGCTGTTGTTATTGTTGATGTTGCTGTTGTTATAGTTGATGTTGCTGTTGTTATTGTTGTTGTTGCTGTTGTTATTGTTGATGTTGCAGTTGTTATTGTTGTTTTTGCTGTTGTCATTACTGATGTTGTTATTGTTGATGTTGCTGTTGTTTGTTGTTGTTGCTGTTGTTATAGCTGATGTTGTTATTGTTGATGTTGCTGTTGTTATTGTTGCTGTTGTTATTGTTGATGTTACTGTTGTTATTGTTGATGTTGCTGTTGTTTTTGTTGCTGTTGTTATTTTTGATGTTGCTGTTGTTGTTGCTGTTGTTGCTGTTGTTATTGTTGATGTTGCTGTTGTTATTGTTGATGTTGCTGTTGTTATTGTTGTTATTGCTGTTGTTATTGTTGATGTTGCTGTTGTTATAGTTGTTGTTGCTGTTGTTATTGTTGATGTTGCAGTTGTTATTGTTGTTGTTGCTGTTGTTATTGTTGTAATTGCTGTTGTTAATGTTGATGTTGCTGTTGTTGTTGTTGATGTTGCTGTTGTTATTGCTGTTGTTATTGTTGATGTTGTTATTGTTGCTGTTGTTATTGTTGATGTTGTTGTTATTGTTGATGTTGCTGTTGTTATTGCTGTTGTTATTGTTGATGTCGTTGTTGTTATTGTTGCTGTTGTTATTGTTGATGTTGCTGTTGTTATTGTTGATGTTGCTGTTGTTATTGTTGATGTTGCTGTTGTTAATGCTGTTGTTATTGTTGATGTCGTTGTTGTTATTGTTGCTGTTGTTATTGTTGATGTTGCTGTTGTTATTGTTGATGTTGCTGTTGTTATTGCTGTTGTTATTGTTGATGTTGCTATTGTTATTGCTGTTGTTGCTGTTGTTATTGTTGTTGTTGCTGTTGTTATTGTTGATGTTGCTGTTGTTATTGTTGATGTTGCTGTTGTTATTGTTGTTGTTGCTGTTGTTAATGCTGTTGTTATTGTTGATGTCGTTGTTGTTATTGTTGCTGTTGTTATTGTTGATGTTGCTGTTGTTATTGTTGATGTTGCTGTTGTTATTGTTGTTGTTGCTGTTGTTAATGCTGTTGTTATTGTTGATGTCGTTGTTGTTATTGTTGCTGTTGTTATTGTTGATGTTGCTGTTGTTATTGTTGATGTTGCTGTTGTTATTGTTGTTGTTGCTGTTGTTATTGTTGATGTTGCTGTTGTTATTGTTGATGTTGCTGTTGTTGCTGTTGTTGCTGTTGTTATTGTTGTTATTGCTGTTGTTATTGCTGTTGCTGTTGTTATTGTTGATGTTGTTGTTGTTATTGTTGATGTTGCTGTTGTTATTACTGTTGTCGCTGTTGTTCTTGTTGATGTTGCTGTTGTTATTGTTGATGTTGCTGTTGTTATTGTTGTTGTTGCTGTTGTTAATGCTGTTGTTATTGTTGATGTCGTTGTTGTTATTGTTGCTGTTTTTATTGTTGAAGTTGCTGTTGTTATTGTTGATGTTGCTGTTGTTATTGCTGTTGTTATTGTTGATGTTGCTATTGTTATTGCTGTTGTTGCTGTTGTTATTGTTGATGTTGCTGTTGTTATTGTTGATGTTGCTGTTGTTATTGTTATTATTGCTGTTGTTATTGTTGATGTTGCTGTTGTTATTGTTGATGTTGCTGTTGTTATTGTTGTTGTTGCTGTTGTTATTGTTGATGTTGCAGTTGTTATTGTTGTTGTTGCTGTTGTCATTGCTGATGTTGTTATTGTTGATGTTGCTGTTGTTTGTTGTTGTTGCTGTTGTTATAGCTGATGTTGTTATTGTTGATGTTGCTGTTGTTATTGTTGCTGTTGTTATTGTTGATGTTACTGTTGTTATTGTTGATGTTGCTGTTGTTATTGTTGCTGTTGTTATTTTTGATGTTGCTGTTGTTGTTGCTGTTGTTGCTGTTGTTATTGTTGATGTTGCTGTTGTTATTGTTGATGTTGCTGTTGTTATTGTTGTTATTGCTGTTGTTATTGTTGATGTTGCTGTTGTTATTGTTGTTGTTGCTGTTGTTATTGTTGATGTTGCAGTTGTTATTGTTGTTGTTGCTGTTGTCATTGCTTATGTTGTTATTGTTGATGTTGCTGTTGTTATTGTTGATGTTGCTGTTGTTATTACTGTTGTCGCTGTTGTTCTTGTTGATGTTGCTGTTGTTATTGTTGATGTTGCTGTTGTTATTGTTGATGTTGCTGTTGTTATTGCTGTTGTTATTGTTGATGTTGCTATTGTTATTGCTGTTGTTGCTGTTGTTATTGTTGTTGTTGCTGTTGTTATTGTTGATGTTGCTGTTGTTATTGTTGATGTTGCTGTTGTTGCTGTTGTTGCTGTTGTTATTGTTGTTATTGCTGTTGTTATTGCTGTTGCTGTTGTTATTGTTGATGTTGTTGTTGTTATTGTTGTTATTGCTGTTGTTATTGTTGATGTTGCTGTTGTTATAGTTGTTGTTGCTGTTGTTATTGTTGATGTTGCAGTTGTTATTGTTGTTGTTGCTGTTGTTATTGTTGTAATTGCTGTTGTTAATGTTGATGTTGCTGTTGTTGTTGTTGATGTTGCTGTTGTTATTGCTGTTGTTATTGTTGATGTTGTTATTGTTGCTGTTGTTATTGTTGATGTTGTTGTTATTGTTGATGTTGCTGTTGTTATTGCTGTTGTTATTGTTGATGTCGTTGTTGTTATTGTTGCTGTTGTTATTGTTGATGTTGCTGTTGTTATTGTTGATGTTGCTGTTGTTATTGTTGATGTTGCTGTTGTTAATGCTGTTGTTATTGTTGATGTCGTTGTTGTTATTGTTGCTGTTGTTATTGTTGATGTTGCTGTTGTTATTGTTGATGTTGCTGTTGTTATTGCTGTTGTTATTGTTGATGTTGCTATTGTTATTGCTGTTGTTGCTGTTGTTATTGTTGTTGTTGCTGTTGTTATTGTTGATGTTGCTGTTGTTATTGTTGATGTTGCTGTTGTTATTGTTGTTGTTGCTGTTGTTAATGCTGTTGTTATTGTTGATGTCGTTGTTGTTATTGTTGCTGTTGTTATTGTTGATGTTGCTGTTGTTATTGTTGATGTTGCTGTTGTTATTGTTGTTGTTGCTGTTGTTAATGCTGTTGTTATTGTTGATGTCGTTGTTGTTATTGTTGCTGTTGTTATTGTTGATGTTGCTGTTGTTATTGTTGATGTTGCTGTTGTTATTGTTGTTGTTGCTGTTGTTATTGTTGATGTTGCTGTTGTTATTGTTGATGTTGCTGTTGTTGCTGTTGTTGCTGTTGTTATTGTTGTTATTGCTGTTGTTATTGCTGTTGCTGTTGTTATTGTTGATGTTGTTGTTGTTATTGTTGATGTTGCTGTTGTTATTACTGTTGTCGCTGTTGTTCTTGTTGATGTTGCTGTTGTTATTGTTGATGTTGCTGTTGTTATTGTTGTTGTTGCTGTTGTTAATGCTGTTGTTATTGTTGATGTCGTTGTTGTTATTGTTGCTGTTTTTATTGTTGAAGTTGCTGTTGTTATTGTTGATGTTGCTGTTGTTATTGCTGTTGTTATTGTTGATGTTGCTATTGTTATTGCTGTTGTTGCTGTTGTTATTGTTGATGTTGCTGTTGTTATTGTTGATGTTGCTGTTGTTATTGTTATTATTGCTGTTGTTATTGTTGATGTTGCTGTTGTTATTGTTGATGTTGCTATTGTTATTGTTGTTGTTGCTGTTGTTATTGTTGATGTTGCAGTTGTTATTGTTGTTGTTGCTGTTGTCATTGCTGATGTTGTTATTGTTGATGTTGCTGTTGTTTGTTGTTGTTGCTGTTGTTATAGCTGATGTTGTTATTGTTGATGTTGCTGTTGTTATTGTTGCTGTTGTTATTGTTGATGTTACTGTTGTTATTGTTGATGTTGCTGTTGTTATTGTTGCTGTTGTTATTTTTGATGTTGCTGTTGTTGTTGCTGTTGTTGCTGTTGTTATTGTTGATGTTGCTGTTGTTATTGTTGATGTTGCTGTTGTTATTGTTGTTATTGCTGTTGTTATTGTTGATGTTGCTGTTGTTATTGTTGTTGTTGCTGTTGTTATTGTTGATGTTGCAGTTGTTATTGTTGTTGTTGCTGTTGTCATTGCTTATGTTGTTATTGTTGATGTTGCTGTTGTTATTGTTGATGTTGCTGTTGTTATTACTGTTGTCGCTGTTGTTCTTGTTGATGTTGCTGTTGTTATTGTTGATGTTGCTGTTGTTATTGTTGATGTTGCTGTTGTTATTGCTGTTGTTATTGTTGATGTTGCTATTGTTATTGCTGTTGTTGCTGTTGTTATTGTTGTTGTTGCTGTTGTTATTGTTGATGTTGCTGTTGTTATTGTTGATGTTGCTGTTGTTGCTGTTGTTGCTGTTGTTATTGTTGTTATTGCTGTTGTTATTGCTGTTGCTGTTGTTATTGTTGATGTTGTTGTTGTTATTGTTGATGTTGCTGTTGTTATTGCTGTTGTCGCTGTTGTTCTTGTTGATGTTGCTGTTGTTATTGTTGATGTTGCTGTTGTTATTGTTGTTGTTGCTGTTGTTAATGCTGTTGTTATTGTTGATGTCGTTGTTGTTATTGTTGCTGTTTTTATTGTTGATGTTGCTGTTGTTATTGTTGATGTTGCTGTTGTTATTGCTGTTGTTATTGTTGATGTTGCTATTGTTATTGCTGTTGTTTCTGTTGTTATTGTTGATGTTGCTGTTGTTATTGTTGATGTTGCTGTTGTTATTGTTGATGTTGCAGTTGTTATTGTTGTTGTTGCTGTTGTCATTGCTGATGTTGTTATTGTTGATGTTGCTGTTGTTTGTTGTTGTTGCTGTTGTTATAGCTGATGTTGTTATTGTTGATGTTGCTATTGTTATTGTTGCTGTTGTTATTGTTGATGTTGCTGTTGTTATTGTTGATGTTGCTGTTGTTATTGTTGCTGTTGTTATTTTTGATGTTGCTGTTGTTGTTGCTGTTGTTGCTGTTGTTATTTCTGATGTTGCTGTTGTTATTGTTGATGTTGCTGTTGTTATTGTTGATGTTGCTGTTGTTATTGTTGTTATTGCTGTTGTTATTGTTGATGTTGCTGTTGTTATTGTTGTTGTTGCTGTTGTTATTGTTGATGTTGCATTTGTTATTGCTGTTGTTGCTGTTATTATTGCTGATGTTACTGTTGTTATTGTTGTTGTTGCTGTTGTTATTGTTGATGTTGCTGTTGTTATTGTTGATGTTGCTGTTGTTATTGTTGATGTTGCTGTTGTTATTGATGTTGTTATTGTTGATGTTGTTGTTATTGTTGCTGTTGGTATTGTTGATGCTGTTGTTGTTATTGTTGATGTTGCTGTTGTTATTGCTGTTGTTATTGTTGATGTCGTTGTTGTTATTGTTGCTGTTGTTATTATTGATGTTGTTGTTGTTATTGTTGATGTTGCTGTTGTTATTGTTGATGTTGCTGTTGTTATTGTTGATCTTGTTATTGTTGTTATTGCTGTTGTTATTGTTGATGTTGCTGTTGTTATTATTGATGTTGCTGTTGTTATTGCTGATGATGATGTTGTTATTGTTGATGTTGCTGTTGTTGCAGTTGTCGCTGTTGTTATTGTTGTTGTTGCTGTTGTTATCGTTGATGTTGCTGTTGTTGCTGTTGTTGTTGTTGTCGCTGTTGTTATTGTTGTTATTGCTGTTGTTATTGCTGTTGCTGTTGTTATTGTTGATGTTGTTGTTGTTATTGTTGATGTTGCTGTTGTTATTGCTGTTGTTATTGTTGATGTCGTTGTTGTTATTGTTGCTGTTGTTATTGTTGATGTTGCTGTTGATATTGTTGATGTTGCTGTTGTTATTGTTGTTGTTGCTGTTGTTAATGCTGTTGTTATTGTTGATGTCGTTGTTGTTATTGTTGCTGTTGTAATTGTTGATGTTGCTGTTGTTATTGTTGATGTTGATGTGGTTATTGTTGATGGTGCTGTTGTTATTGCTGATGTTGCTGTTGTTATTGTTGATGTTGCTGTTGTTGCTGTTGTCGCTGTTGTTATTGTTGTTGTTGCTGTTGTTATTGTTGATGTTGCTGTTGTTATTGTTGATGTTGCTGTTGTTATTGCTGATGTTGCTGTTGTTATTGTTGATGTTGCTGTTGTTGCAGTTGTCGCTGTTGTTATTGTTGTTGTTGCTGTTGTTATTGTGGATATTGCTGTTGTTATTGTTGATGTTGCTGTTGTTGCTGTTGTTGTTGTTGTCGCTGTTGTTATTGTTGTTATTGCTGTTGTCATTGCTGTTGCTGTTGTTATTGTTGATGTTGTTGTTGTTGTTGTTATTGTTGATGTTGCTGTTGTTATTGCTGTTGTTATTGTTGATGTCGTTGTTGTTATTGTTGCTGTTGTTATTGTTGATGTTGCTGTTGTTATTTTTGATGTTGCTGTTGTTATTGTTGTTGTTGCTGTTGTTAATGCTGTTGTTATTGTTGATGTCGTTGTTGTTATTGTTGCTGTTGTTATTGTTGATGTTGCTGTTGTTGCAGTTGTCGCTGTTGTTATTGTTGTTGTTGCTGTTGTTATTGTTGATGTTGCTGTTGTTATTGTTGATGTTGCTGTTGTTATTGCTGATGTTGCTGTTGTTATTGTTGATGTTGCTGTTGTTGCAGTTGTCGCTGTTGTTATTGTTGTTGTTGCTGTTGTTATTGTTGATGTTGCTGTTGTTATTGTTGATGTTGCTGTTTTTATTATTGATGTTGCTGTTGTTATTGCTGATGTTGCTGTTGTTATTTTTGATGTTGCTGTTGTTATTATTGATGTTGCTGTTGTTATTGCTGATGTTGCTGTTGTTATTGTTGATGTTGCTGTTGTTGCAGTTGTCGCTGTTGTTATTGTTGTTGTTGCTGTTGTTGCTGTTGTTGTTGTTGTTGTTGTCGCTGTTGTTCTTGTTGTTATTGCTGTTGTTATTGCTGTTGCTGTTGTTATTGTTGCTGTTGTGGTTGTTATTGTTGATGTTGCTGTTGTTATTGCTGTTGTTATTGTTGATGTCGTTGTTGTTATTGTTGATGTTGCTGTTGTTATTGTTGATGTTGCTGTTGTTATTGCTGATGTTGCTGTTGTTATTGTTGATGTTGCTGTTGTTGCTGTTGTCGCTGTTGTTATTGTTGATGTTGCTGTTGTTATTGCTGATATTGCTGTTGTTATTGTTGATGTTGCTGTTGTTATTGCTGATGTTGCTGTTGTTATTGTTGATGTTGCTGTTGTTGTAGTTGTCGCTGTTGTTATTGTTGTTGTTGCTGTTGTTATTGTTGATGTTGCTGTTGTTGCAGTTGTCGCTGTTGTTATTGTTGTTGTTGCTGTTGTTAATGTTGATATTGCTGTTGTTATTGTTGATGTTGCTGTTGTTGCTGTTGTTGTTGTCGCTGTTGTTATTGTTGTTATTGCTGTTGTTATTGCTGTTGCTGTTGTTATTGTTGATGTTGTTGTTGTTATTGTTGATGTTGCTGTTGTTATTGGTGTTGTTATTGGTGTTGTTATTGTTGATGTCGTTGTTGTTATTGTTGCTGTTGTTATTGTTGATGTTGCTGTTGTTATTGTTGATGTTGATGTTGTTATTGTTGATGTTGCTGTTGTTATTGCTGATGTTGCTGTTGTTATTGTTGATGTTGCTGTTGTTATTGTTGTTGTTGCTGTTGTTATTGTTGATGTTGCTGTTGTTATTGTTGATGTTGCTGTTGTTATTGTTGATGTTGCTGTTGTTGCAGTTGTCGCTGTTTTTATTGTTGTTGTTGCCGTTGTTATTTTTGATGTTGCTGTTGTTATTGTTGATGTTGCTGTTGTTGCAGTTGTCGCTGTTGTTATTGTTGTTGTTGCTGTTGTTATTGTTGATATTGCTGTTGTTATTGTTGATGTTGCTGTTGTTGCTGTTGTTGTTGTTGTCGCTGTTGTTATTGTTGTTATTGCTGTTGTTATTGCTGTTGCTGTTGTTATTGTTGATGTTGTTGTTGTTATTGTTGATGTTGCTGTTGTTATTGCTGTTGTTATTGTTGATGTCGTTGTTGTTATTGTTGCTGTTGTTATTGTTGATGTTGCTGTTGTTATTGTTTATGTTGCTGTTATTATTGCTGTTGTTATTGTTGGTGTTGCTATTGTTATTGATGTTGTTGCTGTTGTTATTGTTGATGTTGCTGTTGTTATTGTTGATGTTGCTGTTGTTATTGTTGCTGTTGTTATTGTTGATGTTGCTGTTGTTGCTGTTGTCGCTGTTGTTATTGTTGTTGTTGCTGTTGTTATTGTTGATGTTGCTGTTGTTGCCGTTGTTGCTGTTGTTATTGTTGTTATTGCCCTTGTTATTGCCGTTGCTGTTGTTATTGTTGATGTTGTTGTTGTTATTGCTGATGTTGCTGTTGTTATTGTTGATGTTGCTGTTGTTGCTGTTGTCGCTGTTGTTATTGTTGTTGTTGCTGTTGTTATTGTTGATGTTGCTGTTGTTATTGTTGTTATTGCTCTTGTTATTGCTGTTGCTGTTGTTATTGTTGATGTTGTTGTTGTTATTGCTGATGTTGCTGTTGTTATTGTTGATGTTGCTGTTGTGCTGTTGTCGCTGTTATTATTGTTGATGTTGCTGTTGTTATTGTTGATGTTGCTGTTGTTATTGCTGATGTTGCTGTTGTTATTGTTGATGTTGCTGTTGTTGCAGTTGTCGCTGTTGTTATTGTTGTTGTTGCTGTTGTTATTGTTGATGTTGCTGTTGTTATTGTTGATGTTGCTGTTGTTATTGTTGATGTTGCTGTTGTTATTGTTGATGTTGCTGTTGTTATTGTTGTTGTTGCTGTTGTTAATGCTGTTGTTATTGTTGATGTCGTTGTTGTTATTGTTGCTGTTGTTGTTGTTGATGTTGCTGTTGTTATTGCTGATGTTGCTGTTGTTATTGTTGATGTTGCTGTTGTTGCTGTTGTCGCTGTTGTTATTGTTGTTGTTGCTGTTGTTATTGTTGATGTTGCTGTTGTTATTGTTGATGTTGCTGTTGTTATTGCTGATGTTGCTGTTGTTATTGCTGTTGCTGTTGTTTTTATTTATGTTTTTGTTGTTATTGTTGATGTTGCTGTTGTTATTGCTGTTGTCGCTGTTGTTCTTGTTGATGTTGCTGTTGTTATTGTTGATGTTGCTGTTGTTATTGTTGTTATTGCTGTTGTTAATGCTGTTGTTATTGTTGATGTCGTTGTTGTTATTGTTGCTGTTTTTATTGTTGATGTTGCTGTTGTTATTGTTGATGTTGCTGTTGTTATTGCTGTTGTTATTGTTGATGTTGCTATTGTTATTGCTGTTGTTGCTGTTGTTATTATTGATGTTGCTGTTGTTATTGTTGATGTTGCTGTTGTTATTGTTGTTATTGCTGTTGTTATTGTTGATGTTGCTGTTGTTATTGTTGATGTTGATGTTGTTATTGTTGTTGTTGCTTTGTTATTGTTGATGTTGCAGTTGTTATTGTTGTTGTTGCTGTTGTCATTGCTGATGTTGTTATTGTTGATGTTGCTGTTGTTTGTTGTTGTTGCTGTTGTTATGGCTGATGTTGTTATTGTTGATGTTGCTGTTGTTATTGTTGCTGTTGTTATTTTTAAGGTTGCTGTTCTTATTGTTGATGTTGCTGTTGTTATTGTTGTTGTTGCTGTTGTTATTGTTGATGTTGCATTTGTTATTGCTGTTGTTGCTGTTGTTATTGCTGATGTTACTGTAGTTATTGTTGTTGTTGCTGTTGTTATTGTTGATGTTGCTGTTGTTATTGTTGTTACTGTTGTTATTGTTGATGTTGCTGTTGTTATTGTTGATGTTGCTGTTGTTATTGTTGCTGTTCTTATTGTTGATGTTGCTGTTGTTATTGTTGATGTTGTTATTGTTCATGTTGCTGTTGTTATTGTCGATGTTGCTGTTGTTATTGTTGATGTTGCTGTTGTTATTTTTGATGTAGCTGTTGTTATTTTTGATGTTGCTGTTGTTATTATTGATGTTGCTCTTGTTATTGTTGATGTTGCTGTTGTTATAGTTGCTGTTGTTATTGTTGTTATTGCTGTTGTTATTGTTGATGTTGCTGTTATTATTGTTGATGTTGCTGTTGTTATTGTTGATGTTGATGTTATTGTTGATGTTTCTGTTGTTATTGTTGATGTTGCTGTTGTTATTGTTGTTATTGCTGTTTTTCTTGTTGATGTTGCCGTTGTTATTGTTGTTGTTGCTGTTGTTATTGTTGATGTTGCTGTTGTTATTGTTGTTGTTGCTGTTGTTATTGTTGTTATTGCTGTTGTTCTTGTTGATGTTGCTGTTATTATTGTTGATGTTGCAGTTATTCTTGTTGTTGTGGCTGTTGTTATTGTTGATGTTGCTGTTGTAATTGTTGATGTTGCTCTTGTTATTGTTGATGTTGCTGTTGTTCTTGTTGATGTTGCTGTTGTTATTGTTGTTGTTGCTGTTGTTATTGTTGATGTTGCTGTTGTTATTGTTGATGTTGCTGTTGTTATTGTTATTGTTGATGTTGCTGTTGTTATTGTTGTTATTGCTGTTGTTCTTGTTGATGTTGCTGTTGTTATTGTTGATGTTGCTGCTGTTATTGTTGATGTTGTTATTGTTGTTATTGCTGTTGTTATTGTTGATGTTGCTGTTGTTATTGTTGATGTTGCTGTTGTTATTGCTGATGTTGCTGTTGTTATTGTTGATTTTGCTGTTGTTGCAGTTGTCACTGTTGTTATTGTTGTTGTTGCTGTTGTTATTGTTGATGTTGCTGTTGTTGCTGTTGTTGTTATTGTCGCTGTTGTTATTGTTGTTATTGCTGTTGTTATTGCTGTTGCTGTTGTTATTGTTGATGTTGTTGTTGTTATTGTTGATGTTGCTGTTGTTATTGCTGTTGTTATTGTTGATGTCGTTGTTGTTATTGTTGCTGTTGTTATTATTGATGTTGCTGTTGTTATTGTTGATGTTGCTGTTGTTAATGCTGTTCTTATTGTTGATGTTGCTGTTATTATTGGTGTTGTTATTGTAGATGTTGCTATTGTTATTGCTGTTGTTGCTGTTGTTATTGTTGATGTTGCTGTTGTTATTGTTGTTGTTGCTGCTGTTATTGTTGATGTTGCTGTTGTTTGTTGTTGTTGCTGTTGTTATAGCTGATGTTGTTATTGTTGATGTTGCTGTTGTTATTGTTGCTGTTGTTATTGTTGATGTTGCTGTTGTTATTGTTGATGTTGCTGTTGTTATTGTTGATGTTGATGTTGTTATTGTTGTTGTTGCTTTGTTATTGTTGATGTTGCAGTTGTTATTGTTGTTGTTGCTGTTGTCATTGCTGATGTTGTTATTGTTGATGTTGCTGTTGTTTGTTGTTGTTGCTGTTGTTATGACTGATGTTGTTATTGTTGATGTTGCTGTTGTTATTGTTGCTGTTGTTATTGTTGATGTTGCTGTTGTTATTGTTGATGTTGCTGTTGTTATTGTTGTTGTTGCTGTTGTTATTTTTGAGGTTGCTGTTCTTATTGTTGATGTTGCTGTTGTTATTGTTGTTGTTGCTGTTGTTATTGTTGATGTTGCATTTGTTATTGCTGTTGTTGCTGTTGTTATTGCTGATGTTACTGTTGTTATTGTTGATGTTGCTGTTGTTATTGTTGATGTTGCTGTTGTTATTGTTGCTGTTCTTATTGTTGATGTTGCTGTTGTTATTGTTGATGTTGTTATTGTTGATGTTGCTGTTGTTATTGTCGATGTTGCTGTTGTTATTATTGATGTTGCTCTTGTTATTGTTGATGTTGCTGTTGTTATTGTTGCTGTTGTTATTGTTGTTATTGCTGTTGTTATTGTTGATGTTGCTGTTGTTATTGTTGATGTTGATGTTGTTATTGTTGTTGTTGCTTTGTTATTGTTGATGTTGCAGTTGTTATTGTTGTTGTTGCTGTTGTCATTGCTGATGTTGTTATTGTTGATGTTGCTGTTGTTTGTTGTTGTTGCTGTTGTTATGGCTGATGTTGTTATTGTTGATGTTGCTGTTGTTATTGTTGCTGTTGTTATTGTTGATGTTGCTGTTGTTATTGTTGATGTTGCTGTTGTTATTGTTGTTGTTGCTGTTGTTATTGTTGTTGTTGCTGTTGTTATTTTTAAGGTTGCTGTTCTTATTGTTGATGTTGCTGTTGTTATTGTTGTTGTTGCTGTTGTTATTGTTGATGTTGCATTTGTTATTGCTGTTGTTGCTGTTGTTATTGCTGATGTTACTGTAGTTATTGTTGTTGTTGCTGTTGTTATTGTTGATGTTGCTGTTGTTATTGTTGTTACTGTTGTTATTGTTGATGTTGCTGTTGTTATTGTTGATGTTGCTGTTGTTATTGTTGCTGTTCTTATTGTTGATGTTGCTGTTGTTATTGTTGATGTTGTTATTGTTCATGTTGCTGTTGTTATTGTCGATGTTGCTGTTGTTATTGTTGATGTTGCTGTTGTTATTTTTGATGTAGCTGTTGTTATTTTTGATGTTGCTGTTGTTATTATTGATGTTGCTCTTGTTATTGTTGATGTTGCTGTTGTTATAGTTGCTGTTGTTATTGTTGTTATTGCTGTTGTTATTGTTGATGTTGCTGTTATTATTGTTGATGTTGCTGTTGTTATTGTTGATGTTGATGTTATTGTTGATGTTTCTGTTGTTATTGTTGATGTTGCTGTTGTTATTGTTGTTATTGCTGTTTTTCTTGTTGATGTTGCCGTTGTTATTGTTGTTGTTGCTGTTGTTATTGTTGATGTTGCTGTTGTTATTGTTGTTGTTGCTGTTGTTATTGTTGTTATTGCTGTTGTTCTTGTTGATGTTGCTGTTATTATTGTTGATGTTGCAGTTATTCTTGTTGTTGTGGCTGTTGTTATTGTTGATGTTGCTGTTGTAATTGTTGATGTTGCTCTTGTTATTGTTGATGTTGCTGTTGTTCTTGTTGATGTTGCTGTTGTTATTGTTGTTGTTGCTGTTGTTATTGTTGATGTTGCTGTTGTTATTGTTGATGTTGCTGTTGTTATTGTTATTGTTGATGTTGCTGTTGTTATTGTTGTTATTGCTGTTGTTCTTGTTGATGTTGCTGTTGTTATTGTTGATGTTGCTGCTGTTATTGTTGATGTTGTTATTGTTGTTATTGCTGTTGTTATTGTTGATGTTGCTGTTGTTATTGTTGATGTTGCTGTTGTTATTGCTGATGTTGCTGTTGTTATTGTTGATTTTGCTGTTGTTGCAGTTGTCACTGTTGTTATTGTTGTTGTTGCTGTTGTTATTGTTGATGTTGCTGTTGTTGCTGTTGTTGTTATTGTCGCTGTTGTTATTGTTGTTATTGCTGTTGTTATTGCTGTTGCTGTTGTTATTGTTGATGTTGTTGTTGTTATTGTTGATGTTGCTGTTGTTATTGCTGTTGTTATTGTTGATGTCGTTGTTGTTATTGTTGCTGTTGTTATTATTGATGTTGCTGTTGTTATTGTTGATGTTGCTGTTGTTAATGCTGTTCTTATTGTTGATGTTGCTGTTATTATTGGTGTTGTTATTGTAGATGTTGCTATTGTTATTGCTGTTGTTGCTGTTGTTATTGTTGATGTTGCTGTTGTTATTGTTGTTGTTGCTGCTGTTATTGTTGATGTTGCTGTTGTTTGTTGTTGTTGCTGTTGTTATGACTGATGTTGTTATTGTTGATGTTGCTGTTGTTATTGTTGCTGTTGTTATTGTTGATGTTGCTGTTGTTATTGTTGATGTTGCTGTTGTTATTGTTGTTGTTGCTGTTGTTATTTTTGAGGTTGCTGTTCTTATTGTTGATGTTGCTGTTGTTATTGTTGTTGTTGCTGTTGTTATTGTTGATGTTGCATTTGTTATTGCTGTTGTTGCTGTTGTTATTGCTGATGTTACTGTTGTTATTGTTGATGTTGCTGTTGTTATTGTTGATGTTGCTGTTGTTATTGTTGCTGTTCTTATTGTTGATGTTGCTGTTGTTATTGTTGATGTTGTTATTGTTGATGTTGCTGTTGTTATTGTCGATGTTGCTGTTGTTATTATTGATGTTGCTCTTGTTATTGTTGATGTTGCTGTTGTTATTGTTGCTGTTGTTATTGTTGTTATTGCTGTTGTTATTGTTGATGTTGCTGTTATTATTGTTGATGTTGCTGTTGTTATTGTTGATGTTGATGTTATTGTTGATGTTTCTGTTGTTATTGTTGATGTTGCTGTTGTTATTGTTGATTTTGCTGTTTTTCTTGTTGATGTTGCCGTTGTTATTGTTGTTGTTGCTGTTGTTATTGTTGATGTTGCTGTTGTTATTGTTGTTGTTGCTGTTGTTATTGTTGTTATTGCTGTTGTTCTTGTTGATGTTGCTGTTATTATTGTTGATGTTGCAGTTATTCTTGTTGTTGTGGCTGTTGTAATTGTTGATGTTGCTGTTGTAATTGTTGATGTTGCTCTTGTTATTATTGATGTTGCTGTTGTAATTGTTGATGTTGCTGTTGTTATTGTTAATGTTGCTGTTGTTATTGTTGTTATTGCTGTTGTTCTTGTTGATGTTGCTGTTGTTATTGTTGATGTTGCTGTTGTTATTGTTGATGTTGTTATTGTTGTTATTGCTGTTGTTATTGTTGATGTTGCTGTTGTTATTTTTGATGTTGCTGTTGTTTTTGCTGATGTTGCTGTTGTTATTGTTGATGTTGCTGTTGTTGCAGTTGTCGCTGTTGTTATTGTTGTTGTTGCTGTTGTTATTGTTGATGTTGCTGTTGTTGCTGTTGTTGTTGTTGCTGTTGTTATTGTTGTTATTGCTGTTGTTATTGCTGTTGCTGTTGTTATTGTTGATGTTGTTGTTGTTATTGTTGATGTTGCTGTTGTTATTGCTGTTGTTATTGTTGATGTCGTTGTTGTTATTGTTGCTGTTGTTATTGCTGATGTTGCTGTTGTTATTGTTGATGTTGCTGTTGTTATTGTTGTTGTTGCTGTTGTTATTGCTGTTGTTATTGCTGATGTTGCTGTTATTATTGCTGTTGTTATTGTTGATGTTGCTGTTGTTGCAGTTGTCGCTGTTGTTATTGTTGTTGTTGCTGTTGTTATTGTTGATATTGCTGTTGTTATTGTTGATGTTGCTGTTGTTGCTGTTGTTGTTGTTGTCGCTGTTGTTATTGTTGTTATTGCTGTTGTTATTGCTGTTGCTGTTGTTATTTTTGATGTTGTTGTTGTTATTGTTGATGTTGCTGTTGTTATTTTTGCTGTTGTTATTGTTGATGTTGCTGTTGTTATTGTCGATGTTGCTGTTGTTATTGTTGATGTTGCTGTTGTTATTGTTGCTGTTGTTATTGTTGATGTTGCTGTTGTTATTGTTGCTGTTGTTATGGTTGATGTTGCTGTTGTTATCGTTGATGTTACTGTTGTTATTTTTGATGTTGCTGTTGTTATTTTTGATGTTGCTGTTGTTATTGTTGATGTTGCTGTTATTATTGTTGATGTTGCTGTTGTTATTGCTGATGTTGCTGTTGTTAGTGCTGATGTTGCTGTTGGTATTGTTGATGTTGCTGTTGTTATTGTTGATGTTGCTGTTGTTATTGTTGTTGTTGCTGTTGTTATTGTTGATGTTGCTGTTGTTATTGTTGTTGTTGCTGTTGTTATTGTTGTTATTGCTGTTGTTCTTGTTGATGTTGCTGTTGTTATTGTTGATGTTGCAGTTATTCTTGTTGTTGTTGCTGTTGTTATTGTTGATGTTGCTGTTGTAATTGTTGATGTTGCTGTTGTTCTTGTTGATGTTGCTGTTGTTATTGTTGTTGTTGCTGTTGTTATTGTTGATGTTGCTGTTGTTATTGTTGATGTTGCTGTTGTTGCTGTTGTCGCTATTGTTATTGTTGTTGTTGCTGTTGTTATTGTTGATGTTGCTGTTGTTATTGTTGATGTTGCTGTTGTTATTGCTGATGTTGCTGTTGTTATTGTTGATGTTGCTGTTGTTGCAGTTGTCGCTGTTGTTATTGTTGTTGTTGCTGTTGTTATTGCTGTTGCTGTTGTTATTGTTGATGTTGTTGTTGTTATCGCTGATGTTGCTGTTGTTATTGTTGATGTTGCTGTTGTTGCTGTTGTTGCTGTTGTTATTGTTGTTATTGCTCTTGTTATTGCTGTTGCTGTTGTTATTGTTGATGTTGTTGTTGTTATCGCTGATGTTGCTGTTGTTATTGTTGATGTTGCTGTTGTTGCTGTTGTCGCTGTTGTTATTGTTGTTGTTGCTGTTGTTATTGTTGACGTTGCTGTTGTTATTGTTGATGTTGCTGTTGTTGCAGTTGTCGCTGTTGTTATTGTTGTTGTTGCTGTTGTTAATGTTGACGTTGCTGTTGTTATTGTTGATGTTGCTGTTGTTGCAGTTGTCGCTGTTGTTATTGTTGTTGTTCCTGTTGTTATTGTTGATATTGCTGTTGTTATTGTTGATGTTGCTGTTGTTGCTGTTGTTGTTGTCGCTGTTGTTATTGTTGTTATTGCTGTTGTTATTGCTGTTGCTGTTGTTATTTTTGATGTTGTTGTTGTTATTGTTGATGTTGCTGTTGTTATTGCTGTTGTTATTGTTGATGTCGTTGTTGTTATTGTTGTTATTGCTGTTGTTATTGTTGATGTTGCTGTTGTTATTTTTGATGTTGCTGTTGTTATTGTTTTTGTTGCTGTTGTTAATGCTGTTGTTATTGTTGATGTCGTTGTTGTTATTGTTGCTGTTGTTATTGTTGATGTTGCTGTTGTTATTGTTGATGTTGCTGTTGTTATTGCTGTTGTTATTGTTGATGTTGCTATTGTTATTGCTGTTGTTGCTGTTGTTATTGTTGATGTTGCTGTTGTTATTGTTGATGTTGCTGTTGTTGCTGTTGTCGCTGTTGTTATTGTTGTTGTTGCTGTTGTTATTGTTGATGTTGCTGTTGTTGCCGTTGTTGCTGTTGTTATTGTTGTTATTGCTCTTGTTATTGCTGTTGCTGTTGTTATTGTTGATGTTGTTGTTGTTATTGCTGATGTTGCTGTTGTTATTGTTGATGTTGCTGTTGTTGCTGTTGTCGCTGTTGTTATTGTTGTTGTTGCTGTTGTTATTGTTGATGTTGCTGTTGTTATTGTTGTTATTGCTCTTGTTATTGCTGTTGCTGTTGTTATTGTTGATGTTGTTGTTGTTATTGTTGATGTTGCTGTTGTTATTGTTGATGTTGCTGTTGTTGCTGTTGTCGCTGTTGTTATTGTTGATGTTGCTGTTGTTATTGTTGATGTTGCTGTTGTTATTGTTGATGTTGCTGTTGTTATTGCTGATGTTGCTGTTGTTATTGTTGATTTTGCTGTTGTTGCAGTTGTCACTGTTGTTATTGTTGTTGTTGCTGTTGTTATTGTTGATGTTGCTGTTGTTGCTGTTGTTGTTATTGTCGCTGTTGTTATTGTTGTTATTGCTGTTGTTATTGCTGTTGCTGTTGTTATTGTTGATGTTGTTGTTGTTATTGTTGATGTTGCTGTTGTTATTGCTGTTGTTATTGTTGATGTCGTTGTTGTTATTGTTGCTGTTGTTATTATTGATGTTGCTGTTGTTATTGTTGATGTTGCTGTTGTTAATGCTGTTCTTATTGTTGATGTTGCTGTTATTATTGGTGTTGTTATTGTAGATGTTGCTATTGTTATTGCTGTTGTTGCTGTTGTTATTGTTGATGTTGCTGTTGTTATTGTTGTTGTTGCTGCTGTTATTGTTGATGTTGCTGTTGTTTGTTGTTGTTGCTGTTGTTATAGCTGATGTTGTTATTGTTGATGTTGCTGTTGTTATTGTTGCTGTTGTTATTGTTGATGTTGCTGTTGTTATTGTTGATGTTGCTGTTGTTATTGTTGATGTTGATGTTGTTATTGTTGTTGTTGCTTTGTTATTGTTGATGTTGCAGTTGTTATTGTTGTTGTTGCTGTTGTCATTGCTGATGTTGTTATTGTTGATGTTGCTGTTGTTTGTTGTTGTTGCTGTTGTTATGACTGATGTTGTTATTGTTGATGTTGCTGTTGTTATTGTTGCTGTTGTTATTGTTGATGTTGCTGTTGTTATTGTTGATGTTGCTGTTGTTATTGTTGTTGTTGCTGTTGTTATTTTTGAGGTTGCTGTTCTTATTGTTGATGTTGCTGTTGTTATTGTTGTTGTTGCTGTTGTTATTGTTGATGTTGCATTTGTTATTGCTGTTGTTGCTGTTGTTATTGCTGATGTTACTGTTGTTATTGTTGATGTTGCTGTTGTTATTGTTGATGTTGCTGTTGTTATTGTTGCTGTTCTTATTGTTGATGTTGCTGTTGTTATTGTTGATGTTGTTATTGTTGATGTTGCTGTTGTTATTGTCGATGTTGCTGTTGTTATTATTGATGTTGCTCTTGTTATTGTTGATGTTGCTGTTGTTATTGTTGCTGTTGTTATTGTTGTTATTGCTGTTGTTATTGTTGATGTTGCTGTTATTATTGTTGATGTTGCTGTTGTTATTGTTGATGTTGATGTTATTGTTGATGTTTCTGTTGTTATTGTTGATGTTGCTGTTGTTATTGTTGATTTTGCTGTTTTTCTTGTTGATGTTGCCGTTGTTATTGTTGTTGTTGCTGTTGTTATTGTTGATGTTGCTGTTGTTATTGTTGTTGTTGCTGTTGTTATTGTTGTTATTGCTGTTGTTCTTGTTGATGTTGCTGTTATTATTGTTGATGTTGCAGTTATTCTTGTTGTTGTGGCTGTTGTAATTGTTGATGTTGCTGTTGTAATTGTTGATGTTGCTCTTGTTATTATTGATGTTGCTGTTGTAATTGTTGATGTTGCTGTTGTTATTGTTAATGTTGCTGTTGTTATTGTTGTTATTGCTGTTGTTCTTGTTGATGTTGCTGTTGTTATTGTTGATGTTGCTGTTGTTATTGTTGATGTTGTTATTGTTGTTATTGCTGTTGTTATTGTTGATGTTGCTGTTGTTATTTTTGATGTTGCTGTTGTTTTTGCTGATGTTGCTGTTGTTATTGTTGATGTTGCTGTTGTTGCAGTTGTCGCTGTTGTTATTGTTGTTGTTGCTGTTGTTATTGTTGATGTTGCTGTTGTTGCTGTTGTTGTTGTTGCTGTTGTTATTGTTGTTATTGCTGTTGTTATTGCTGTTGCTGTTGTTATTGTTGATGTTGTTGTTGTTATTGTTGATGTTGCTGTTGTTATTGCTGTTGTTATTGTTGATGTCGTTGTTGTTATTGTTGCTGTTGTTATTGCTGATGTTGCTGTTGTTATTGTTGATGTTGCTGTTGTTATTGTTGTTGTTGCTGTTGTTATTGCTGTTGTTATTGCTGATGTTGCTGTTATTATTGCTGTTGTTATTGTTGATGTTGCTGTTGTTGCAGTTGTCGCTGTTGTTATTGTTGTTGTTGCTGTTGTTATTGTTGATATTGCTGTTGTTATTGTTGATGTTGCTGTTGTTGCTGTTGTTGTTGTTGTCGCTGTTGTTATTGTTGTTATTGCTGTTGTTATTGCTGTTGCTGTTGTTATTTTTGATGTTGTTGTTGTTATTGTTGATGTTGCTGTTGTTATTTTTGCTGTTGTTATTGTTGATGTTGCTGTTGTTATTGTCGATGTTGCTGTTGTTATTGTTGATGTTGCTGTTGTTATTGTTGCTGTTGTTATTGTTGATGTTGCTGTTGTTATTGTTGCTGTTGTTATGGTTGATGTTGCTGTTGTTATCGTTGATGTTACTGTTGTTATTTTTGATGTTGCTGTTGTTATTTTTGATGTTGCTGTTGTTATTGTTGATGTTGCTGTTATTATTGTTGATGTTGCTGTTGTTATTGTTGATGTTGCTGTTGTTATTGCTGATGTTGCTGTTGTTAGTGCTGATGTTGCTGTTGGTATTGTTGATGTTGCTGTTGTTATTGTTGATGTTGCTGTTGTTATTGTTGTTGTTGCTGTTGTTATTGTTGATGTTGCTGTTGTTATTGTTGTTGTTGCTGTTGTTATTGTTGTTATTGCTGTTGTTCTTGTTGATGTTGCTGTTGTTATTGTTGATGTTGCAGTTATTCTTGTTGTTGTTGCTGTTGTTATTGTTGATGTTGCTGTTGTAATTGTTGATGTTGCTGTTGTTCTTGTTGATGTTGCTGTTGTTATTGTTGTTGTTGCTGTTGTTATTGTTGATGTTGCTGTTGTTATTGTTGATGTTGCTGTTGTTGCTGTTGTCGCTATTGTTATTGTTGTTGTTGCTGTTGTTATTGTTGATGTTGCTGTTGTTATTGTTGATGTTGCTGTTGTTATTGCTGATGTTGCTGTTGTTATTGTTGATGTTGCTGTTGTTGCAGTTGTCGCTGTTGTTATTGTTGTTGTTGCTGTTGTTATTGCTGTTGCTGTTGTTATTGTTGATGTTGTTGTTGTTATCGCTGATGTTGCTGTTGTTATTGTTGATGTTGCTGTTGTTGCTGTTGTTGCTGTTGTTATTGTTGTTATTGCTCTTGTTATTGCTGTTGCTGTTGTTATTGTTGATGTTGTTGTTGTTATCGCTGATGTTGCTGTTGTTATTGTTGATGTTGCTGTTGTTGCTGTTGTCGCTGTTGTTATTGTTGTTGTTGCTGTTGTTATTGTTGACGTTGCTGTTGTTATTGTTGATGTTGCTGTTGTTGCAGTTGTCGCTGTTGTTATTGTTGTTGTTGCTGTTGTTAATGTTGACGTTGCTGTTGTTATTGTTGATGTTGCTGTTGTTGCAGTTGTCGCTGTTGTTATTGTTGTTGTTCCTGTTGTTATTGTTGATATTGCTGTTGTTATTGTTGATGTTGCTGTTGTTGCTGTTGTTGTTGTCGCTGTTGTTATTGTTGTTATTGCTGTTGTTATTGCTGTTGCTGTTGTTATTTTTGATGTTGTTGTTGTTATTGTTGATGTTGCTGTTGTTATTGCTGTTGTTATTGTTGATGTCGTTGTTGTTATTGTTGTTATTGCTGTTGTTATTGTTGATGTTGCTGTTGTTATTTTTGATGTTGCTGTTGTTATTGTTTTTGTTGCTGTTGTTAATGCTGTTGTTATTGTTGATGTCGTTGTTGTTATTGTTGCTGTTGTTATTGTTGATGTTGCTGTTGTTATTGTTGATGTTGCTGTTGTTATTGCTGTTGTTATTGTTGATGTTGCTATTGTTATTGCTGTTGTTGCTGTTGTTATTGTTGATGTTGCTGTTGTTATTGTTGATGTTGCTGTTGTTGCTGTTGTCGCTGTTGTTATTGTTGTTGTTGCTGTTGTTATTGTTGATGTTGCTGTTGTTGCCGTTGTTGCTGTTGTTATTGTTGTTATTGCTCTTGTTATTGCTGTTGCTGTTGTTATTGTTGATGTTGTTGTTGTTATTGCTGATGTTGCTGTTGTTATTGTTGATGTTGCTGTTGTTGCTGTTGTCGCTGTTGTTATTGTTGTTGTTGCTGTTGTTATTGTTGATGTTGCTGTTGTTATTGTTGTTATTGCTCTTGTTATTGCTGTTGCTGTTGTTATTGTTGATGTTGTTGTTGTTATTGTTGATGTTGCTGTTGTTATTGTTGATGTTGCTGTTGTTGCTGTTGTCGCTGTTGTTATTGTTGATGTTGCTGTTGTTATTGTTGATGTTGCTGTTGTTATTGCTGATGTTGCTGTTGTTATTGTTGATGTTGCTGTTGTTGCAGTTGTCGCTGTTGTTATTGTTGTTGTTGCTGTTGTTATTGTTGTTGTTGCTGTTGTTATTGTTGATGTTGCTGTTGTTGCTGTTGTTGTTGTTGTCGCTGTTGTTATTGTTGTTATTGTTGATGTTGCTGTTGTTGCTGTTGTTGTTGTTGTCGCTGTTGTTATTGTTGTTATTGCTGTTGTTATTGCTGTTGCTGTTTTTATTGTTGCGGTTGTTGTTGTTATTGTTGATGTTGCTGTTGTTATTGCTGTTGTTATTGTTGATGTCGTTGTTGTTATTGTTGCTGTTGTTATTGTTGATGTTGCTGTTGTTATTGTTGATGTTGATGTTGTTATTGTTGATGTTGCTGTTGTTATTGCTGATGTTGCTGTTGTTATTGTTGATGTTGCTGTTGTTGCTGTTGTCGCTGTTGTTATTGTTGTTGTTGCTGTTGTTATTGTTGATGTTGCTGTTGTTATTGTTGATGTTGCTGTTGTTATTGCTGATGTTGCTGTTGTTATTGTTGATGTTGCTGTTGTTGCTGTTGTTGATGTTGTTATTGTTGTTATTGCTCTTGTTATTGCTGTTGCTGTTGTTATTGTTGATGTTGTTGTTATCGCTGATGTTGCTGTTGTTATTGTTGATGTTGCTGTTGTTGCTGTTGTCGCTATTGTTATTGTTGTTGTTGCTGTTGTTATTGTTGATGTTGCTGTTGTTATTGTTGATGTTGCTGTTGTTATTGCTGATGTTGCTGTTGTTATTGTTGATGTTGCTGTTGTTGCAGTTGTCGCTGTTGTTATTGTTGTTGTTGCTGTTGTTATTGCTGTTGCTGTTGTTATTGTTGATGTTGTTGTTGTTATCGCTGATGTTGCTGTTGTTATTGTTGATGTTGCTGTTGTTGCTGTTGTTGCTGTTGTTATTGTTGTTATTGCTCTTGTTATTGCTGTTGCTGTTGTTATTGTTGATGTTGTTGTTGTTATCGCTGATGTTGCTGTTGTTATTGTTGATGTTGCTGTTGTTGCTGTTGTCGCTATTGTTATTGTTGTTGTTGCTGTTGTTATTGTTGATGTTGCTGTTGTTATTGTTGATGTTGCTGTTGTTATTGCTGATGTTGCTGTTGTTATTGTTGATGTTGCTGTTGTTGCAGTTGTCGCTGTTGTTATTGTTGTTGTTGCTGTTGTTATTGTTGATGTTGCTGTTGTTATTGTTGATGTTGCTGTTGTTATTGTTGATGTTGCTGTTGTTATTGTTGATGTTGTTATTGTTGTTATTGCTGTTGTTATTGTTGATGTTGCTGTTGTTATTATTGATGATGTTGTTGTTATTGCTGATGTTGCTGTTGTTATTGTTGATGTTGCTGTTGTTATTGTTGATGTTGCTGTTGTTGTCGCTGTTGTTATTGTTGTTATTGCTGTTGTTATTGCTGTTGTTATTGCTATTGCTGTTGTTATTGTTGCTGTTGTTGTTGTTATTGTTGATGTTGCTGTTGTTATTGCTGTTGTTATTGTTGATGTCGTTGTTGTTATTGTTGCTGTTGTTATTGTTGATGTTGCTGTTGTTATTGTTGATGTTGCTGTTGTTATTGTTGTTGTTGCTGTTGTTAATGCTGTTGTTATTGTTGATGTCGTTGTTGTTATTGTTGCTGTTGTTATTGTTGATGTTGCTGTTGTTATTGTTGATGTTGCTGTTGTTATTGCTGATGTTGCTGTTGTTATTGTTGATGTTGCTGTTGTTGCTGTTGTCGCTGTTGTTATTGTTGTTGTTGCTGTTGTTATTGTTGATGTTGCTGTTGTTGCCGTTGTTGCTGTTGTTATTGTTGTTATTGCTCTTGTTATTGCTGTTGCTGTTGTTATTGTTGATGTTGTTGTTGTTATTGCTGATGTTGCTGTTGTTATTGTTGATGTTGCTGTTGTTGCTGTTGTCGCTGTTGTTATTGTTGTTGTTGCTGTTGTTATTGTTGATGTTGCTGTTGTTATTGTTGTTATTGCTCTTGTTATTGCTGTTGCTGTTGTTATTGTTGATGTTGTTGTTGTTATTGTTGATGTTGCTGTTGTTATTGTTTATGTTGCTGTTGTTGCTGTTGTCGCTGTTGTTATTGTTGATGTTGCTGTTGTTATTGTTGATGTTGCTGTTGTTATTGCTGATGTTGCTGTTGTTATTGTTGATGTTGCTGTTGTTGCAGTTGTCGCTGTTGTTATTGTTGTTGTTGCTGTTGTTATTGTTGTTGTTGCTGTTGTTATTGTTGATGTTGCTGTTGTTGCTGTTGTTGTTGTTGTCGCTGTTGTTATTGTTGTTATTGCTGTTGTTATTGCTGTTGTTATTGCTGTTGCTGTTGTTATTGTTGCTGTTGTTGTTGTTATTGTTGATGTTGCTGTTGTTATTGCTGTTGTTATTGTTGATGTTGCTGTTGTTATTATTGATGTTGCTGTTGTTATTGCTGATGTTGCTGTTGTTATTGTTGATGTTGCTGTTGTTGCAGTTGTCGCTGTTGTTATTGTTGTTGTTGCTGTTGTTATTGTTGATGTTGCTGTTGTTGCTGTTGTTGCTGTTGTTATTGTTGTTATTGCTCTTGTTATTGCTGTTGCTGTTGTTATTGTTGATGTTGTTGCTGTTATCGCTGATGTTGCTGTTGTTATTGTTGATGTTGCTGTTGTTGCTGTTGTCGCTATTGTTATTGTTGTTGTTGCTGTTGTTATTGTTGATGTTGCTGTTGTTATTGTTGATGTTGCTGTTGTTATTGCTGATGTTGCTGTTGTTATTGTTGATGTTGCTGTTGTTGCAGTTGTCGCTGTCGTTATTGTTGTTGTTGCTGTTGTTATTGTTGATGTTGCTCTTGTTATTGTTGATGTTGCTGTTGTTATTGTTGATGTTGCTGTTGTTATTGTTGATGTTGTTATTGTTGTTATTGCTGTTGTTATTGTTGATGTTGTTGTTGTTATTATTGATGATGTTGTTGTTATTGCTGATGTTGCTGTTGTTATTGTTGATGTTGGTGTTGTTGCAGTTGTCGCTGTTGTTATTGTTGTTGTTGCTGTTGTTATTGTTGATGTTGCTGTTGTTGCTGTTGTTGTTGTTGTCGCTGTTGTTATTGTTGTTATTGCTGTTGTTATTGCTGTTGTTATTGCTATTGCTGTTGTTATTGTTGCTGTTGTTGTTGTTATTGTTGATGTTGCTGTTGTTATTGCTGTTGTTATTGTTGATGTCGTTGTTGTTATTGTTGCTGTTGTTATTGTTGATGTTGCTGTTGTTATTGTTGATGTTGCTGTTGTTATTGTTGTTGTTGCTGTTGTTAATGCTGTTGTTATTGTTGATGTCGTTGTTGTTATTGTTGCTGTTGTTATTGTTGATGTTGCTGTTGTTATTGTTGATGTTGATGTTGTTATTCTTGATGTTGCTGTTGTTATTGCTGATGTTGCTGTTGTTATTGTTGATGTTGCTGTTGTTGCTGTTGTCGCTGTTGTTATTGTTGTTGTTGCTGTTGTTATTGTTGACGTTGCTGTTGTTATTGTTGATGTTGCTGTTGTTATTGCTGATGTTGCTGTTGTTATTGTTGATGTTGCTGTTGTTGCAGTTGTCGCTGTTGTTATTGTTGTTGTTGCTGTTGTTATTGTTGACGTTGCTGTTGTTATTGTTGATGTTGCTGTTGTTGCAGTTGTCGCTGTTGTTATTGTTGTTGTTGCTGTTGTTATTGTTAATATTGCTGTTGTTATTGTTGATGTTGCTGTTGTTGCTGTTGTTGTTGTTGTCGCTGTTGTTATTGTTGTTATTGCTGTTGTTATTGCTGTTGCTGTTGTTATTTTTGATGTTGTTGTTGTTATTGTTGATGTTGCTGTTGTTATTGCTGTTGTTATTGTTGATGTCGTTGTTGTTTATTGATGTTATTGCTGTTGTTATTGTTGATGTTGCTGTTGTTATTTTTGATGTTGCTGTTGTTATTGTTTTTGTTGCTGTTGTTAATGCTGTTGTTATTGTTGATGTCGTTGTTGTTATTGTTGCTGTTGTTATTGTTGATGTTGCTGTTGTTATTGTTGATGTTGCTGTTGTTATTGCTGTTGTTATTGTTGATGTTGCTATTGTTATTGCTGTTGTTGCTGTTGATATTGTTGATGTTGCTGTTGTTATTGTTGATGTTGCTGTTGTTATTGCTGATGTTGCTGTTGTTATTGTTGATGTTGCTGTTGTTGCTGTTGTCGCTGTTGTTATTGTTGTTGTTGCTTTTGTTATTGTTGATGTTGCTGTTGTTGCCGTTGTTGCTGTTGTTATTGTTGTTATTGCTCTTGTTATTGCTGTTGCTGTTGTTATTGTTGATGTTGTTGTTGTTATTGCTGATGTTGCTGTTGTTATTGTTGATGTTGCTGTTGTTGCTGTTGTCGCTGTTGTTATTGATGTTGTTGCTGTTGTTATTGTTGATGTTGCTGTTGTTATTGTTGTTATTGCTCTTGTTATTGCTGTTGCTGTTGTTATTGTTGATGTTGTTGTTGTTATTGTTGATGTTGCTGTTGTTATTGTTGATGTTGCTGTTGTTGCTGTTGTCGCTGTTGTTATTGTTGATGTTGCTGTTGTTATTGTTGATGTTGCTGTTGTTATTGCTGATGTTGCTGTTGTTATTGTTGATGTTGCTGTTGTTGCAGTTGTCGCTGTTGTTATTGTTGTTGTTGCTGTTGTTATTGATGTTGTTGCTGTTGTTATTGTTGATGTTGCTGTTGTTGCTGTTGTTGTTGTTGTCGCTGTTGTTATTGTTGTTATTGCTGTTGTTATTGCTGTTGTTATTGCTGTTGTTATTGCTGTTGTTATTGCTGTTGCTGTTGTTATTGTTGCTGTTGTTGTTGTTATTGTTGATGTTGCTGTTGTTATTGCTGTTATTATTGTTGATGTTGCTGTTGTTATTATTGATGTTGCTGTTGTTATTGCTGATGTTGCTGTTGTTATTGTTGATGTTGCTGTTGTTGCAGTTGTCGCTGTTGTTATTGTTGTTGTTGCTGTTGTTATTGTTGATGTTGCTGTTGTTGCTGTTGTTGTTGTTGTCGCTGTTGTTATTGTTGTTATTGCTGTTGTTATTGCTGTTGCTGTTGTTATTGTTGCTGTTGTTGTTGTTATTGTTGATGTTGCTGTTGTTATTGCTGTTGTTATTGTTGATGTCGTTGTTGTTATTGTAGCTGTTGTTATTGTTGATGTTGCTGTTGTTATTGTTGATGTTGATGTTGTTATTGTTGATATTGCTGTTGTTATTGCTGATGTTGCTGTTGTTATTGTTGATGTTGCTGTTGTTGCTGTTGTCGCTGTTGTTATTGTTGTTGTTGCTGTTGTTATTGTTGATGTTGCTGTTGTTATTGCTGATGTTGCTGTTGTTATTGTTGATGTTGCTGTTGTTGCTGTTGTTGATGTTGTTATTGTTGTTATTGCTCTTGTTATTGCTGTTGCTGTTGTTATTGTTGATGTTGTTGTTATCGCTGATGTTGCTGTTGTTATTGTTGATGTTGCTGTTGTTGCTGTTGTCGCTATTGTTATTGTTGTTGTTGCTGTTGTTATTGTTGATGTTGCTGTTGTTATTGTTGATGTTGCTGTTGTTATTGCTGATGTTGCTGTTGTTATTGTTGATGTTGTTATTGTTGTTATTGCTGTTGTTATTGTTGTTGTTGCTGTTGTTATTATTGATGTTGCTGTTGTTATTGCTGATGTTGCTGTTGTTATTGTTGATGTTGGTGTTGTTGCAGTTGTCGCTGTTGTTATTGTTGTTGTTGCTGTTGTTATTGTTGATGTTGCTGTTGTTGCTGTTGTTGTTGTTGTCGCTGTTGTTATTGTTGTTATTGCTGTTGTATTGCTGTTGTTATTGCTATTGCTGTTGTTATTGTTGCTGTTGTTGTTGTTATTGTTGATGTTGCTGTTGTTATTGCTGTTGTTATTGTTGATGTCGTTGTTGTTATTGTTGCTGTTGTTATTGTTGATGTTGCTGTTGTTATTGTTGATGTTGCTGTTGTTATTGTTGTTGTTGCTGTTGTTAATGCTGTTGTTATTGTTGATGTCGTTGTTGTTATTGTTGCTGTTGTTATTGTTGATGTTGCTGTTGTTATTGTTGATGTTGATGTTGTTATTCTTGATGTTGCTGTTGTTATTGCTGATGTTGCTGTTGTTATTGTTGATGTTGCTGTTGTTGCTGTTGTCGCTGTTGTTATTGTTGTTGTTGCTGTTGTTATTGTTGACGTTGCTGTTGTTATTGTTGATGTTGCTGTTGTTATTGCTGATGTTGCTGTTGTTATTGTTGATGTTGCTGTTGTTGCAGTTGTCGCTGTTGTTATTGTTGTTGTTGCTGTTGTTATTGGTGACGTTGCTGTTGTTATTGTTGATGTTGCTGTTGTTGCAGTTGTCGCTGTTGTTATTGTTGTTGTTGCTGTTGTTATTGTTGATATTGCTGTTGTTATTGTTGATGTTGCTGTTGTTGCTGTTGTTGTTGTTGTCGCTGTTGTTATTGTTGTTATTGCTGTTGTTATTGCTGTTGCTGTTGTTATTTTTGATGTTGTTGTTGTTATTGTTGATGTTGCTGTTGTTATTGCTGTTGTTATTGTTGATGTCGTTGTTGTTATTGTTGTTATTGCTGTTGTTATTGTTGATGTTGCTGTTGTTATTTTTGATGTTGCTGTTGTTATTGTTTTTGTTGCTGTTGTTAATGCTGTTGTTATTGTTGATGTCGTTGTTGTTATTGTTGCTGTTGTTATTGTTGATGTTGCTGTTCTTATTGTGGATGTTGCTGTTGTTATTGCTGTTGTTATTGTTGATGTTGCTATTGTTATTGCTGTTGTTGCTGTTGTTATTGTTGATGTTGCTGTTGTTATTGTTGATGTTGCTGTTGTTATTGCTGATGTTGCTGTTGTTATTGTTGATGTTGCTGTTGTTGCTGTTGTCGCTGTTGTTATTGTTGTTGTTGCTGTTGTTATTGTTGATGTTGCTGTTGTTGCCGTTGTTGCTGTTGTTATTGTTGTTATTGCTCTTGTTATTTCTGTTGCTGTTGTTATTGTTGATGTTGTTGTTGTTATTGCTGATGTTGCTGTTGTTATTGTTGATGTTGATGTTGTTGCTGTTGTCGCTGTTGTTATTGTTGATGTTGTTGTTGTTATTGTTGGTGTTGCTGTTGTTATTGTGAATGTTGCTGTTGTTATTGTTGTTATTGCTGTTGTTCTTGTTGATGTTGCTGTTGTTATTGTTGATGTTGCTGTTGTTATTGTTGATGTTGTTATTGTTGTTATTGCTGTTGTTATTGTTGATGTTGCTGTTGTTATTTTTGATGTTGCTGTTGTTATTGCTGATGTTGCTGTTGTTATTGTTGATGTAGCTGTTGTTGCAGTTGTCGCTGTTGTTATTGTTGTTGTTGCTGTTGTTATTGTTGATGTTGCTGTTGTTGCTGTTGTTGTTGTTGTTGCTGTTGTTATTGTTGTTATTGCTGTTGTTATTGCTGTTGCTGTTGTTATTGTTGATGTTGTTGTTGTTATTGTTGATGTTGCTGTTGTTATTGCTGTTGTTATTGTTGATGTCGTTGTTGTTATTGTTGCTGTTGTTATTGTTGATGTTGCTGTTGTTATTGTTGATGTTGCTGTTGTTATTGTTGTTGTTGCTGTTGTTATTGCTGTTGTTATTGTTGATGTTGCTGTTATTATTGTTGATGTTGCTGTTGTTATTGTTGATGTTGATGTTATTGTTGATGTTGCTGTTGTTATTGTTGTTATTGCTGTTTTTCTTGTTGATGTTGCCGTTGTTATTGTTGTTGTTGCTGTTGTTATTATTGATGTTGCTGTTGTTATTGTTGTTGTTGCTGTTGTTATTGTTGTTATTGCTGTTGTTCTTGTTGATGTTGCTGTTGTCATTGTTGATGTTGCAGTTATTCTTGTTGTCGTTGCTGTTGTTATTGTTGATGTTGCTGTTGTTATTGTTGATGTTGCTGTTGTTGTTGCTGTTGTCGCTGTTGTACTTGTTGATGTTGCTGTTGTTATTGTTGATGTTGCTGTTGTTATTGTTGATGTTGGTGTTGTTATTCTTGTTATTGCTGTTGTTCTTGTTGATGTTGCTGTTGTTATTGTTGATGTTGCTGTTGTTATTGTTGATGATGTTATTGTTGTTATTGCTGGTGTTATTGTTGATGTTGCTGTTGTTATTGTTGATGTTGCTGTTGTTATTGCTGATGTTGCTGTTGTTATTGTTGATGTTCTTGTTGTTGCAGTTGTCGCTGTTGTTATTGTTGTTGTTGCTGTTGTTATTGTTGATGTTGCTGTTGTTGCTGTTGTTGTTGTTGTCGCTGTTGTTATTGTTGTTATTGCTGTTGTTATTGCTGTTGCTGTTGTTATTGTTGATGTTGTTGTTGTTATTGTTGATGTTGCTGTTGTTATTGCTGTTGTTATTGTTGATGTCGTTCTTGTTATTGTTGCTGTTGTTATTGTTGATGTTGCTGTTGTTATTGTTGATGGTGCTGTTGTTATTGTTGTTGTTGCTGTTGTTAATGCTGTTGTTATTGTTGATGTTGCTGTTGTTATTGTCGATGTTGCTGTTGTTATTGTTGATGTTGCTGTTGTTATTTTTGATGTTGCTGTTGTTATTTTTGATGTTGCTGTTGTTATTGTTGATATTGCTGTTGTTATTGTTGATGTTGCTCTTGTTATTGTTGATGTTGCTGTTGTTATTGTTGCTGTTGTTATTGTTGTTATTGCTGTTGTTATTGTTGATGTTGCTGTTATTATTGTTGATGTTGCTGTTATTGTTGATTTTGATGTTATTGTTGATGTTTCTGTTGTTATTGTTGTTATTGCTGTTTTTTTTGTTGATGTTGCCGTTGTTATTGTTGTTGTTGCTGTTGTTATTGTTGTTGTTGCTGTTGTTATTGTTGTTATTGCTGTTGTTCTTGTTGATGTTGCTGTTGTTATTGTTGATGTTGCAGTTATTCTTGTTGTTGTGGCTGTTGTTATTGTTGATGTTGCTGTTGTAATTGTTGATGTCGCTGTTGTTATTGTTGTTGTTGCTGTTGTTATTGTTGATGTTGCTGTTGTTGCTGTTGTTGTTGTCGCTGTTGTTATTGTTGTTATTGCTGTTGTTATTGCTGTTTCTGTTGTTATTGTTGATGTTGTTGTTGTTATTCTTGATGTTGCTGTTGTTATTGCTGTTGTTATTGTTGATGTCGTTGTTGTTATTGTTGCTGTTGTTATTGTTGATGTTGCTGTTGTTATTGTTGATGTTGCTGTTGTTATTGTTGTTGTTGCTGTTGTTAATGATGTTCTTATTGTTGATGTTGCTGTTATTATTGGTGTTGTTATTGTTGATGTTGCTATTGTTATTGCTGTTGTTGCTGTTGTTATTGTTGATGTTGCTGTTGTTATTGTTGATGTTGCTGTTGTTATTGTTGTTATTGCTGTTGTTATTGTTGATGTTGCTGTTGTTATTGTTGCTGTTGTTAAAGTTGTTATTGCTGTTGTTATTGTTGATGTTGCTGTTGTTATTGTTGTTGTTGCTGTTGTCATTGTTGATGTTGCTGTTGTTTGTTGTTGTTGCTGTTGTTATAGCTGATGTTTTTATTGTTGATGTTGCTGTTGTTATTGTTGCTGTTGTTATTGTTGATGTTGCTGTTGTTATTTTTGTTGTTGCTGTTGTTATTTTTGATGTTGCTGTTGTTATTGTTGATGTTGCTGTTGTTATTGTTGCTGTTTTTATTGTTGATGTTGCTGTTGTTATTGTTGATGTTGCTGTTGTTATTGTTGTTGTTGCTGTTGTTATTTTTGATGTTGCTGATGTTGTTGCTGTTGTTGCGGTTGTTACTGTTGTTATTGCTGATGTTGCTGTTGGTATTGTTGATGTTGCTGTTGTTATTGTTGCTGTTGTTATTGTTAATGTTGCTGTTGTTATTGTTGATATTGCTGTTGTTATTGTTGATGTTGCTGTTGTTATTTTTGCTGTTGTTATTGTTGATGTTGCTGTTGTTATTGTCGATGTTGCTGTTGTTATTGTTGATATTGCTGTTGTTATTGTTGCTGTTGTTATTGTTGATGTTGCTGTTGTTATTGTTGCTGTTGTTATGGTTGATGTTGCTGTTGTTATTGTTGATGTTGCTGTTGTTATTTTTGATGATGCTGTTGTTATTTTTGATGTTGCTGTTGTTATTGTTGATGTTGCTGTTATTATTGTTGATGTTGCTGTTGTTATTGTTGATGTTGCTGTTGTTATTGCTGATGTTGCTGTTGGTATTGCTGATGTTGCTGTTGGTAATGTTGATGTTGCTGTTGTTATTGTTGATGTTGCTGTTGTTATTGTTGTTGTTGCTGTTGTTATTGTTGATGTTGCTGTTGTTATTGTTGTTGTTGCTGTTGTTATTGTTTTTATTGCTGTTGTTCTTGTTGATGTTGCTGTTGTTATTGTTGATGTTGCGGTTATTCTTGTTGTTGTTGCTGTTGTTATTGTTGATGTTGCTGTTGTAATTGTTGATGTTGCTGTTGTTCTTGTTGATGTTGCTGTTGTTATTGTTGTTGTTGCTGTTGTTATTGTTGATGTTGCTGTTGTTATTGTTGATGTTGCTGTTGTTATTGTTGATGTTGCTGTTGTTATTGTTGTTATTGCTGTTGTTCTTGTTGATGTTGCTGTTGTTATTGTTGATGTTGCTGTTGTTATTGTTGATGTTGTTATTGTTGTTATTGCTGTTGTTATTGTTGATGTTGCTGTTGTTATTTTTGATGTTGATGTTGTTATTGCTGATGTTGCTGTTGTTATTGTTGATGTTGCTGTTGTTGCAGTTGTCGCTGTTGTTATTGTTGATGTTGCTGTTGTTATTGCTGATGTTGCTGTTGTTATTGTTGATGTTCCTGTTGTTGCAGTTGTCGTTGTTGTTATTGTTGTTGTTGCTGTTGTTATTGTTGATGTTGCTGTTGTTGCTGTTGTTGTTGTTGTCGCTGTTGTTATTGTTGTTATTGCTGTAGTTATTGCTGTTGCTGTTGTTATTGTTGGTGTTGATGTTATTGTTGATGTTGCTGTTGTTATTGTTGTTATTGCTGTTGTTATTGTTGATGTTGCTGTTGTTATTGCTGATGTTGCTGTTGTTATTGTTGATGTTCCTGTTGTTGCAGTTGTCGTTGTTGTTATTGTTGTTGTTGCTGTTGTTATTGTTGATGTTGTTATTGTTGATGTTGCTGTTGTTGTTGTTGATGTTGCTGTTGTTATTGTTGATGTTGCTGTTGTTATTGTTGTTATTGCTGTTGTTCTTGTTGATGTTGCTGTTGTTATTGTTGTTGTTGCTGTTGTTATTGTTGATGTTGCTGTTGTTATTGTTGCTTTTGTTATTGCTGATGTTGCTGTTCTTATTGTTGTTATTGATGTTGTTATTGTTGTTATTGCTGTTTTTATTGTTGTTATTGCTGTTGTTATTGCTGATGTTGCTGTTGTTATTGTTGTTGCTGTTGTTAGTTGTTGTTATTGCTGTTGTTATTGTTGATGTTGCTGTTGTTATTGTTGAGGTTGCTGTTGTTGTTGCTGTTGTTATTGTTGATGTTGCTGTTGTTATTGTTGATGTTGCTGTTGTTATTGTTCTTGTTGCTGTTGTTATTGTTGATGTTGCTGTTGTTATTGTTGATGTTGCTGTTGTTGATTTTGTTGCTGTTGTTATTGTTGATGTTGCTGTTGTTATTGTTGTTGTTGCTGTTGTTATTGTTGATGTTGCAGTTGTTATTTTTTTGTTGCTGTTGTTATTGTTGTTGTTGCTGTTGTTATTTTGGTTGATGCTGTTGTTGTTGCTGTTATTATTGTTATTGTTTTTGTTGTTATTGTTGCTGTTGTTATTGTTGATGTTGCTGTTGTTGTTGCTGTTGTCGCTGTTGTTATTGTTGATGTTGCTGTTGTTATTGCTGTTGTTGCTGTTGTTATTGTTGTTGTTGCTGTTGTTATTGTTGATGTTGCTGTTGTTATTTTTGTTGTTGCTGTTGTTATTGTTGTTGTTGCTGTTGTTATTGTTGTTGATGCTGTTGTTATTGTTGATGTTGCTTTTGTTATTGTTACTGTTGTTATTGTTGATGTTGCTGTTGTTATTGTTATTGTTTCTGTTGTTATTGTTGTTGTTGCTGTTGTTATTGTTGATGTTGCTGTTGTTATTGTTGCTGTTGTTATTGTTACTGTTGTTATTGTTGAAGTTGCTGTTGTTATTTTTGCTGTTGTTATTGTTGTTGTTGATGTTGCTGTTGTTATTGTTGTTGTTGCTGTTGTTATTGCTGATGTTGTTATTGTTGATGTTGCTGTTGTTATTATTGTTGTTGCTGTTGTTATTGCTGATGTTGTTATTGTTGATGTTACTGTTGTTATTGTTGATGTTGCTGATGTTATTGTTGATGTAGTTGTTGTTGTTATTATTGATGTTGCTGTTGTTATTGTTGTAGTTGCTGTTATTATTGTTGTTGTTGCTGTTGTTACTGTTGATGTTGATGTTGTTATTGTTGTAGTTGCTGTTGTTATTGTTGTTGTTGTTATTGTTGTTGTTGCTGTCATTATTTTTGTTGTTATTGTTATTGTTGATGTTGATGTTGCCGTTGTTATTTTTGATGTTGCTGTTGTTTTTGTTGTTATTGTTGTCGCTGTTGTTATTGTTGCTCTTGTTATTGCTGATGTTGCTGTTCTTATTGTTGTTATTGCTGTTGTTATCGTTGATGTTGCTGTTGTTATTGTTGATGTTGCTGTTGTTATTGTTGTTGTTGCTGTTGTTATTGCTGGTATTGTTATTGTTGATGTTGCTGTTGTTATTGTTGCTGTTGTTATTGTTGATGTTGCTGTTGTTATTGTTGATGTCGCTGTTGTTATTGTTGATGTTGCTGTTGTTATTGTTGTTATTGCTGTTGTTCTTGTTGATGTTGCTGTTGTTATTGTTGTTGTTGCTGTTGTTATTGTTGATGTTGCTGTTGTTATTCTTGTTGTTGCTGTTGTTATTGCTGGTGTTGTTATTGTTGATGATGCTGTTGTTATTGTTGATGTTGCTGTTGTTATTGTTGTTGTTGCTGTTATTATTGCTGGTGTTTTTATTGTTGATGATGCTGTTGTTGATGTTGATGTTGCTGTTGTTATTGTTGATGTTGCTGTTGTTATTGTTGATGTTGCTGTTGATATTGTTGATGTTGTTATTGTTGATGTTGTTGTTGTTATTGTTGTTGTTGCTGTTGTTATTGTTGATGTTGTTGTTATTGTTGTTGTTGTTATTGTTGATGTTGATGTTATTGTTGATGTTTCTGTTGTTATTGTTGTTATTGCTGTTGTTCTTGTTGATGTTGCTGTTGTTATTGTTGTTGTTGCTGTTGTTATTGTTGATGTTGCTGTTGTTATTGTTGATGTTGCTCTTGTTATTGTTGATGTTGCTGTTGTTATTGTTGCTGTTGTTATTGTTGTTATTGCTGTTGTTATTGTTGATGTTGCTGTTATTATTGTTGATGTTGCTGTTATTGTTGATTTTGATGTTATTGTTGATGTTTCTGTTGTTATTGTTGTTATTGCTGTTTTTTTTGTTGATGTTGCCGTTGTTATTGTTGTTGTTGCTGTTGTTATTGTTGTTGTTGCTGTTGTTATTGTTGTTATTGCTGTTGTTCTTGTTGATGTTGCTGTTGTTATTGTTGATGTTGCAGTTATTCTTGTTGCTGTGGCTGTTGTTATTGTTGATGTTGCTGTTGTAATTGTTGATGTCGCTGTTGTTATTGTTGTTGTTGCTGTTGTTATTGTTGATGTTGCTGTTGTTGCTGTTGTTGTTGTTGTCGCTGTTGTTATTGTTGTTATTGCTGTTGTTATTGCTGTTGCTGTTGTTATTGTTGATGTTGTTGTTGTTATTGTTGATGTTGCTGTTGTTATTGCTGTTGTTATTGTTGATGTCGTTGTTGTTATTGTTGCTGTTGTTATTGTTGATGTTGCTGTTGTTATTGTTGATGTTGCTGTTGTTATTGTTGTTGTTGCTGTTGTTAATGATGTTCTTATTGTTGATGTTGCTGTTATTATTGGTGTTGTTATTGTTGATGTTGCTATTGTTATTGCTGTTGTTGTTCTTGTTATTGTTGATGTTGCTGTTGTTATTGTTGATGTTGCTGTTGTAATTGTTGTTATTGCTGTTGTTATTGTTGATGTTGCTGTTGTTATTGTTGCTGTTGTTAAAGTTGTTATTGCTGTTGTTATTGTTGATGTTGCTGTTGTTATTGTTGTTGTTGCTGTTGTCATTGTTGATGTTGCTGTTGTTTGTTGTTGTTGCTGTTGTTATAGCTGATGTTTTTATTGTTGATATTGCTGTTGTTATTGTTGCTGTTGTTATTGTTGATGTTGCTGTTGTTATTTTTGTTGTTGCTGTTGTTATTTTTGATGTTGCTGTTGTTATTGTTGATGTTGCTGTTGTTATTGTTGCTGTTGTTATTGTTGATGTTGCTGTTGTTATTGTTGATGTTGCTGTTGTTATTGTTGTTGTTGCTGTTGTTATTTTTGATGTTGCTGATGTTGTTGCTGTTGTTGCTGTTGTTACTGTTGTTATTGCTGATGTTGCTGTTGGTATTGTTGATGTTGCTGTTGTTATTGTTGTTATTGCTGTTGTTATTGTTGCTGTTGTTATTGTTAATGTTGCTGTTGTTATTGTTGATATTGCTGTTGTTATTGTTGATGTTGCTGTTGTTATTTTTGCTGTTGTTATTGTTGATGTTGCTGTTGTTATTGTCGATGTTGCTGTTGTTATTGTTGATATTGCTGTTGTTATTGTTGCTGTTGTTATTGTTGATGTTGCTGTTGTTATTGTTGCTGTTGTTATGGTTGATGTTGCTGTTGTTATTGTTGATGTTGCTGTTGTTATTTTTGATGTTGCTGTTGTTATTTTTGATGTTGCTGTTGTTATTGTTGATGTTGCTGTTATTATTGTTGATGTTGCTGTTGTTATTGTTGATGTTGCTGTTGTTATTGCTGATGTTGCTGTTGGTATTGCTGATGTTGCTGTTGGTAATGTTGATGTTGCTGTTGTTATTGTTGATGTTGCTGTTGTTACTGTTGTTGTTGCTGTTGTTATTGTTGATGTTGCTGTTGTTATTGTTGTTGTTGCTGTTGTTATTGTTTTTATTGCTGTTGTTCTTGTTGATGTTGCTGTTGTTATTGTTGATGTTGCGGTTATTCTTGTTGTTGTTGCTGTTGTTATTGTTGATGTTGCTGTTGTAATTGTTGATGTTGCTGTTGTTCTTGTTGATGTTGCTGTTGTTATTGTTGTTGTTGCTGTTGTTATTGTTGATGTTGCTGTTGTTATTGTTGATGTCGCTGTTGTTATTGTTGATGTTGCTGTTGTTATTGTTGTTATTGCTGTTGTTCTTGTTGATGTTGCTGTTGTTATTGTTGATGTTGCTGTTGTTATTGTTGATGTTGTTATTGTTGTTATTGCTGTTGTTATTGTTGATGTTGCTGTTGTTATTTTTGATGTTGATGTTGTTATTGCTGATGTTGCTGTTGTTATTGTTGATGTTGCTGTTGTTGCAGTTGTCGCTGTTGTTATTGTTGTTGTTGCTGTTGTTATTGTTGATGTTGCTGTTGTTGCTGTTGTTATTGTTGTTGCTGTTGCTATTGTTGTTATTGCTGTTGTTATTGCTGTTGCTGTTGTTATTGTTGATGTTGTTGTTGTTATTGTTGATGTTGCTGTTGTTATTGCTGTTGTTATTGTTGATGTCGTTGTTGTTATTGTTGCTGTTGTTATTGTTGATGTTGCTGTTGTTATTGTTGATGTTGCTGTTATTATTGTTGATGTTGCTGTTGTTATTGTTGATGTTGATGTTATTGTTGATGTTGCTGTTGTTATTGTTGTTATTGCTGTTTTTCTTGTTGATGTTGCCGTTGTTATTGTTGTTGTTGCTGTTGTTATTATTGATGTTGCTGTTGTTATTGTTGTTGTTGCTGTTGTTATTGTTGTTATTGCTGTTGTTCTTGTTGATGTTGCAGTTATTCTTGTTGTAGTTACTGTTGTTATTGTTGATGTTGCTGTTGTAATTGTTGATGTTGCTGTTGTTATTGTTGATGTTGCTGTTGTTATTGTTGTTGTTGCTGTTGTTATTGTTGATGTTGCTGTTGTTATTGTTGATGTTGCTGTTGTTATTGTTGATGTTGCTGTTGTTATTGTTGTTATTGCTGTTGTTCTTGTTGATGTTGATGTTGTTATTGTTGATGTTGCTGTTGTTATTGTTGATGTTGTTATTGTTGTTATTGCTGTTGTTATTGTTGATGTTGCTGTTGTTATGGCTGATGTTGCTGTTGTTATTGTTGATGTTCCTGTTGTTGCAGTTGTCGTTGTTGTTATTGTTGTTGTTGCTGTTGTTATTGTTGATGTTGCTGTTGTTGCTGTTGTTGTTGTTGTCGCTGTTGTTATTGTTGTTATTGCTGTAGTTATTGCTGTTGCTGTTGTTATTGTTGGTGTTGATGTTATTGTTGATGTTGCTGTTGTTATTGTTGTTATTGCTGTTGTTATTGTTGATGTTGCTGTTGTTATTGCTGATGTTGCTGTTGTTATTGTTGATGTTCCTGTTGTTGCAGTTGTCGTTGTTGTTATTGTTGTTGTTGCTGTTGTTATTGTTATTGTTGATGTTGCTGTTGTTATTGTTGTTATTGCTGTTGTTCTTGTTGATGTTGCTGTTGTTATTGTTGTTGTTGCTGTTGTTATTGTTGATGTTGCTGTTGTTATTATTGTTGTTGCTGTTGTTATTGTTGATGTTGCTGTTGTTATTGTTGTTGTTGCTGTTGTTATTGCTGGTGTTGTTATTGTTGATGTTGATGTTGTTATTGTTGCTGTTGTTATTGTTGATGTTGCTGTTGTTATTGTTGATGTTGCTGTTGTTATTGTTGATGTTGCTGTTGTTATTGTTATTGTTGTTGTTGCTGTTGTTATTGTTGATGTTGTTGTTATTGTTGTTGTTATTGTTATTGTTGATGTTGATGTTATTGTTGATGTTGCTGTTGTTATTGTTGTTATTGCTGTTGTTCTTGTTGATGTTGCTGTTGTTATTGTTGTTGTTGCTGTTGTTATTGTTGATGTTGCTGTTGTTATTGTTGTTGTTGCTGTTGTTATTGCTGGTGTTGTTATTGTTGATGTTGCTGTTGTTGATGTTGCTGTTGTTATTGTTGATGTTGCTGTTTTTATTGTTGATGTTGCTGTTGTTATTGTTGATGTTGCTGTTGTTATTGTTGTTGTTGTTATTGTTGATGTTGATGTTGCTGTTGAAGTTGCTGTTGTTATTTTTGATGTTGCTGTTGTCGCTGTGGTTATTGTTGCTGTTGTTATTGTTGCTGTTGTTATTGCTGATGTTGCTGTTCTTATTGCTGTTGTTATTGTTGATGTTGCTGTTGTTATTGTTGATGTTGCTGTTGTTGTTGATGTTGTGGCTATTATTATTGTTGTTATTGCTGTTGTTATCGTTGTTGTTGCTGTTGTTATTGTTGTTACTGCTGTTTTTATTGTTGTTATTGCTGTTGTTATTGCTGATGTTTCTCTTGTTATTGCTGATGTTGCTGTTGTTATTGTTGTTGCTGTTGTTATTGTTGATATTGCTGTTGTTATTGTTGATGTTGCTTTTGTTATTGCTGTTGTGGCTGTTGTTATTGTTGATGTTGCTGTTGTTATTGTTGATGTTGCTGTTGTTATTGTTGATGTTGCTGTTGTTGTTGCTGTTGTCGCTGTAGTTCTTGTTGATGTTGCTGTTGTTATTGTTGTTATTACTGTTGTTCTTGTTGATGTTGCTGTTGTTATTGTTGATGTTGCGGTTGTTATTGTTGCTTTTGTTATTGTTGATGTTGCTGTTGTTATTGTTGATGTTGCTGTTGTTATTGTTGATGTTGTTATTGTTGATGATGTTGTTGTTATTGTTGTGGTTATTGTTGATGTTGATGTTATTGTTGATGTTGCTGTTGTTATTGTTGATGTTGCTGTTGTTATTGTTGATGTTGTTATTGTTGATGTTGTTGTTATTGTTGTTGTTGTTATTGTTGATGTTAATGTTATTGTTGATGTTGCTGTTGTTATTGTTGTTATTGCTGTTGTTCTTGTTGATGTTGCTGTTGTTATTGTTGTTGTTGCTGTTGTTATTGTTGATCTTGCTGTTGTTATTGTTGTTGTTGGTGTTGTTATTGCTGGTGTTGTTATTGTTGATGTTGCTGTTGTTAATGTTGCTGTTGTTATTATTGATGTTGCTGTTGTTATTGTTGTTGTTGCTGTTGTTATTGTTGTTGTTGTTATTGTTGATGTTGCTGTTGTTATTGTTGATGTTGTTGTTATTGTTGTTGTTGTTAATGTTGATGTTGATGTTATTGTTGATGTTGCTGTTGTTATTGTTGTTATTGCTGTTGTTCTTGTTGATCTTGATGTTGTTATTGTTGTTGTTGCTGTTGTTATTGTTGATGTTGTTGTTGTTATTGTTGTTGTTGCTGTTGTTATTGTTGATGTTGTTGTTATTGTTGTTGTTGTTATTGTTGATGTTGATGTTATTGTTGATGTTTCTGTTGTTATTGTTGTTATTGCTGTTGTTCTTGTTGATGTTGCTGTTGTTATTGTTGTTGTTGCTGTTGTTATTGTTGATGTTGCTGTTGTCATTGTTGTTGTTGCTGTTGTTATTGCTGGTATTGTTATTGTTGATGTTGCTGTTGTTATTGTTGCTGTTGTTATTGTTGATGTTGCTGTTGTTATTGTTGATGTTGCTGTTGTTATTGTTGATGTTGCTGTTGTTATTGTTGTTATTGCTGTTGTTCTTGTTGATGTTGCTGTTGTTAGTGTTGTTGTTGCTGTTGTTATTGTTGATGTTGCTGTTGTTATTGTTGTTGTTGCTGTTGTTATTGCTGGTGTTGTTATTGTTGATGTTGCTGTTGTTATTGTTGATGTTGCTGTTGTTATTGTTGTTGTTGCTGTTATTATTGCTGGTGTTTTTATTGTTGATGATGCTGTTGTTGATGTTGATGTTGCTGTTGTTATTGTTGATGTTGCTGTTGTTATTGTTGATGTTGCTGTTGTTATTGTTGACGTTGTTATTGTTGATGTTGTTGTTGTCATTGTTGTTGTTGCTGTTGCTGTTGTTATTGTTGATGTTGTTGTTATTGTTGTTGTTGTTATTGTTGATGTTGATGTTATTGTTGATGTTTCTGTTGTTATTGTTGTTATTGCTGTTGTTCTTGTTGATGTTGCTGTTGTTATTGTTGTTGTTGCTGTTGTTATTGTTGATGTTGCTGTTGTTATTGTTGTTGTTGCTGTTGTTATTGCTGGTGTTGTTGTTATTGTTGTTGTTGTTATTGTTGATGTTGATGTTATTGTTGATGTTTCTGTTGTTATTGTTGTTATTGCTGTTGTTCTTGTTGATGATGCTGTTGTTGATGTTGATGTTGCTGTTGTTATTGTTGATGTTGCTGTTGTTATTGTTGTCGTTGTTATTTTTGATGTTGCTGTTGTCGCTGTGGTTATTGTTGCTGTTGTTATTGTTGCTGTTGTTATTGCTGATGTTGCTCTTCTTATTGTTGTTATTGCTGTTGTTATTGTTGATGTTGCTGTTGTTATTGTTGATGTTGCTGTTGTTGTTGCTGTTGTGGCTATTGTTATTGTTGTTATTGCTGTTGTTATTGTTGTTATTGCTGTTTTTATTGTTGTTATTGCTGTTGTTATTGCTGATGTTGCTGTTGTTATTGCTGATGTTGCTGTTGTTATTGTTGTTGCTGTTCTTAGTTGTTGTTATTGCTGTTGTTATTGTTGATATTGCTGTTGTTATTGTTGATGTTGCTGTTGTTGTTGCTGTTGTCCGTGTTGTTATTGTTGATGTTGCCCGTTGTTATTGTTGATGTTGCTGTTGTTATTGTTGTTATTGCTGTTGTTATTGTTGATGTTGCTGTTGTTATTGTTGTTGTTGCTGTTGTCATTGCTGATGTTGTTATTGTTGATGTTGCTGTTGTTATTGTTGTTGTTGCTGATGTTATTGCTGATGTTGTTATTGTTGATGTTGCTGTTGTTATTGTTGCTGTTGTTATTGTTGATGTTGCTGTTGTTATTGTTGATGTTGCCGTTGTTATTGTTGCTGTTGTTATTTTTGATGTTGCTGTTGTTATTGTTGATGTTGCTGTTGTTATTTTTGCTGTTATTATTGTTGATATTGCTGTTGTTATTGTTGTTGTTGCTGTTGTTATTGCTGATGTTGTTATTGTTGATGTTGATGTTGCTGTTGTTATTGTTGATGTTACTGTTGTTATTGTTGATGTTGTTATTGTTGATGTTGCTGTTGTTATTGTTGATGTTGTTATTGTTGATGTTGCTGTTGTTATTGTTGATGTTGCTGTTGTTATTGTTGATGTTGCTGTTGTTGTTTTTGTTGCTGTTGTTATTGTTGATGTTGCTGTTGTTATTGTTGTTGTTGCTGTTGTTATTGTTGATGTTGCAGTTGTTATTTTTTTGTTGCTGTTGTTATTGTTGTTGTTGCTGTTGTTATTGTGGTTGATGCTGTTGTTGTTGCTGTTGTTATTGTTATTGTTTTTGTTGTTATTGTTGCTGTTGTTATTGTTGATGTTGCTGTTGTTGTTGCTGTTGTCGCTGTTGTTATTGTTGATGTTGCTGTTGTTATTGCTGTTGTTGCTGTTGTTATTGTTGTTGTTGCTGTTGTTATTGTTGATGTTGCTGTTGTTATTGTTGATGTTGCTGTTGTTATTTTTGTTGTTGCTGTTGTTATTGTTGTTGTTGCTGTTGTAATTGTTGTTGATGCTGTTGTTATTGTTGATGTTGCTGTTGTTATTGTTTCTGTTGTTATTGTTGTTGTTGCTGTTGTTATTGTTGATGTTGCTGTTGTTATTGTTGCTGTTGTTATTGTTACTGTTGTTATTGTTGAAGTTGCTGTTGTTATTTTTGCTGTTGTTATTGTTGTTGTTGATGTTACTGTTGTTATTGTTGTTGTTGCTGTTGTTATTGCTGATGTTGTTATTGTTGATGTTGCTGTTGTTATTGTTGTTATTGCTGTTGTTATTGCTGATGTTGTTATTGTTGATGTTGCTGTTGTTATTGTTGATGTTGCTGTTGTTATTGTTGATGTTGTTGTTGTTGTTATTATTGATGTTGCTGTTGTTATTGTTGTAGTTGCTGTTGTTATTGTTGTTGTTGCTGTTGTTACTGTTGATGTTGCTGTTGTTATTGTTGATGTTGCTGTTGTTATTGTTGATGTTGTTATTGTTGATGTTGCTGTTGTTGTTGTTGATGTTGCTGTTGTTATTGTTGATGTTGCTGTTGTTATTGTTGTTATTGCTGTTGTTCTTGTTGATGTTGCTGTTGTTATTGTTGTTGTTGCTGTTGTTATTGTTGATGTTGCTGTTGTTATTGTTGTTGTTGCTGTTGTTATTGCTGCTGTTGTTATTGTTGATGTTGATGTTGTTATTGTTGCTGTTGTTATTGTTGATGTTGCTGTTGTTATTGTTGATGTTGCTGTTGTTATTGTTGATGTTGTTATTGTTGATGTTGTTGTTGTTATTGTTGTTGTTGCTGTTGTTATTGTTGATGTTGTTGTTATTGTTGTTGTTGTTATTGTTGTTATTGCTGTTGTTCTTGTTGATGTTGCTGTTGTTGTTGCTGTTGTTCTTGTTGATATTGCTGTTGTTATTGTTGTCGTTGCTGTTGTTATTGTTGATGTTGCTGTTGTTATTGTTGTTGTTGCTGTTGTCATTGCTAATGTTGTTATTGTTGATGTTGCTGTTGTTATTGTTGTTGTTTCTGATGTTATTGCTGATGTTGTTATTGTTGATGTTGCTGTTGTTATTGTTGCTGTTGTTATTGTTGATGTTGCTGTTGTTATTGTTGATGTTGCTGTTGTTATTTTTGCTGTTGTTATTGTTGATATTGCTGTTGTTATTGTTGTTGTTGCTGTTGTTATTGCTGATGTTGTTATTGTTGATGTTGATGTTGCTGTTGTTATTGTTGATGTTACTGTTGTTATTGTTGCTGTTGTTATTGTTGATGTTGCTGTTGTTATTGTTGATGTTGTTATTGTTGATATTGCTGTTGTTGTTGTTGATGTTGCTGTTGTTATTGTTGCTGTTGTTATTGTTGATGTTGCTGTTGTTATTGTTGATGTTGTTATTGTTGATATTGCTGTTGTTGTTGTTGATGTTGCTGTTGTTATTGTTGATGTTGCTGTTGTTATTGTTGTTATTGCTGTTGTTCTTGTTGATGTTGCTGTTGTTATTGTTGTTGTTGCTGTTGTTATTGTTGATGTTGCTGTTGTTATTGTTGCTTTTGTTATTGCTGATGTTGCTGTTCTTATTGTTGTTGCTGTTGTTAGTTGTTGTTATTGCTGTTGTTATTGTTGATGTTGCTGTTGTTATTGTTGAGGTTGCTGTTGTTGTTGCTGTTGTTATTGTTGATGTTGCTGTTGTTATTGTTGATGTTGCTGTTGTTATTGTTCTTGTTGCTGTTGTTATTGTTGATGTTGCTGTTGTTATTGTTGATGTTGCTGTTGTTGATTTTGTTGCTGTTGTTATTGTTGATGTTGCTGTTGTTATTGTTGTTGTTGCTGTTGTTATTGTTGATGTTGCAGTTGTTATTTTTTTGTTGCTGTTGTTATTGTTGTTGTTGCTGTTGTTATTTTGGTTGATGCTGTTGTTGTTGCTGTTATTATTGTTATTGTTTTTGTTGTTATTGTTGCTGTTGTTATTGTTGATGTTGCTGTTGTTGTTGCTGTTGTCGCTGTTGTTATTGTTGATGTTGCTGTTGTTATTGCTGTTGTTGCTGTTGTTATTGTTGATGTTACTGTTGTTATTGCTGATGTTGTTATTGTTGATGTTGATGTTGCTGTTGTTATTGTTGATGTTACTGTTGTTATTGTTGATGTTGTTATTGTTGATGTTGCTGTTGTTATTGTTGATGTTGTTATTGTTGATGTTGCTGTTGTTATTGTTGATGTTGCTGTTGTTATTGTTGATGTTGCTGTTGTTGTTTTTGTTGCTGTTGTTATTGTTGATGTTGCTGTTGTTATTGTTGTTGTTGCTGTTGTTATTGTTGATGTTGCAGTTGTTATTTTTTTGTTGCTGTTGTTATTGTTGTTGTTGCTGTTGTTATTGTGGTTGATGCTGTTGTTGTTGCTGTTGTTATTGTTATTGTTTTTGTTGTTATTGTTGCTGTTGTTATTGTTGATGTTGCTGTTGTTGTTGCTGTTGTCGCTGTTGTTATTGTTGATGTTGCTGTTGTTATTGCTGTTGTTGCTGTTGTTATTGTTGTTGTTGCTGTTGTTATTGTTGATGTTGCTGTTGTTATTGTTGATGTTGCTGTTGTTATTTTTGTTGTTGCTGTTGTTATTGTTGTTGTTGCTGTTGTAATTGTTGTTGATGCTGTTGTTATTGTTGATGTTGCTGTTGTTATTGTTTCTGTTGTTATTGTTGTTGTTGCTGTTGTTATTGTTGATGTTGCTGTTGTTATTGTTGCTGTTGTTATTGTTACTGTTGTTATTGTTGAAGTTGCTGTTGTTATTTTTGCTGTTGTTATTGTTGTTGTTGATGTTACTGTTGTTATTGTTGTTGTTGCTGTTGTTATTGCTGATGTTGTTATTGTTGATGTTGCTGTTGTTATTGTTGTTATTGCTGTTGTTATTGCTGATGTTGTTATTGTTGATGTTGCTGTTGTTATTGTTGATGTTGCTGTTGTTATTGTTGATGTTGTTGTTGTTGTTATTATTGATGTTGCTGTTGTTATTGTTGTAGTTGCTGTTGTTATTGTTGTTGTTGCTGTTGTTACTGTTGATGTTGCTGTTGTTATTGTTGATGTTGCTGTTGTTATTGTTGATGTTGTTATTGTTGATGTTGCTGTTGTTGTTGTTGATGTTGCTGTTGTTATTGTTGATGTTGCTGTTGTTATTGTTGTTATTGCTGTTGTTCTTGTTGATGTTGCTGTTGTTATTGTTGTTGTTGCTGTTGTTATTGTTGATGTTGCTGTTGTTATTGTTGTTGTTGCTGTTGTTATTGCTGCTGTTGTTATTGTTGATGTTGATGTTGTTATTGTTGCTGTTGTTATTGTTGATGTTGCTGTTGTTATTGTTGATGTTGCTGTTGTTATTGTTGATGTTGTTATTGTTGATGTTGTTGTTGTTATTGTTGTTGTTGCTGTTGTTATTGTTGATGTTGTTGTTATTGTTGTTGTTGTTATTGTTGTTATTGCTGTTGTTCTTGTTGATGTTGCTGTTGTTGTTGCTGTTGTTCTTGTTGATATTGCTGTTGTTATTGTTGTCGTTGCTGTTGTTATTGTTGATGTTGCTGTTGTTATTGTTGTTGTTGCTGTTGTCATTGCTAATGTTGTTATTGTTGATGTTGCTGTTGTTATTGTTGTTGTTTCTGATGTTATTGCTGATGTTGTTATTGTTGATGTTGCTGTTGTTATTGTTGCTGTTGTTATTGTTGATGTTGCTGTTGTTATTGTTGATGTTGCTGTTGTTATTTTTGCTGTTGTTATTGTTGATATTGCTGTTGTTATTGTTGTTGTTGCTGTTGTTATTGCTGATGTTGTTATTGTTGATGTTGATGTTGCTGTTGTTATTGTTGATGTTACTGTTGTTATTGTTGCTGTTGTTATTGTTGATGTTGCTGTTGTTATTGTTGATGTTGTTATTGTTGATATTGCTGTTGTTGTTGTTGATGTTGCTGTTGTTATTGTTGCTGTTGTTATTGTTGATGTTGCTGTTGTTATTGTTGATGTTGTTATTGTTGATATTGCTGTTGTTGTTGTTGATGTTGCTGTTGTTATTGTTGATGTTGCTGTTGTTATTGTTGTTATTGCTGTTGTTCTTGTTGATGTTGCTGTTGTTATTGTTGTTGTTGCTGTTGTTATTGTTGATGTTGCTGTTGTTATTGTTGCTTTTGTTATTGCTGATGTTGCTGTTCTTATTGTTGTTATTGATGTTGTTATTGTTGTTATTGCTGTTTTTATTGTTGTTATTGCTGTTGTTATTGCTGATGTTGCTGTTGTTATTGTTGTTGCTGTTGTTAGTTGTTGTTATTGCTGTTGTTATTGTTGATGTTGCTGTTGTTATTGTTGAGGTTGCTGTTGTTGTTGCTGTTGTTATTGTTGATGTTGCTGTTGTTATTGTTGATGTTGCTGTTGTTATTGTTCTTGTTGCTGTTGTTATTGTTGATGTTGCTGTTGTTATTGTTGATGTTGCTGTTGTTGATTTTGTTGCTGTTGTTATTGTTGATGTTGCTGTTGTTATTGTTGTTGTTGCTGTTGTTATTGTTGATGTTGCAGTTGTTATTTTTTTGTTGCTGTTGTTATTGTTGTTGTTGCTGTTGTTATTTTGGTTGATGCTGTTGTTGTTGCTGTTATTATTGTTATTGTTTTTGTTGTTATTGTTGCTGTTGTTATTGTTGATGTTGCTGTTGTTGTTGCTGTTGTCGCTGTTGTTATTGTTGATGTTGCTGTTGTTATTGCTGTTGTTGCTGTTGTTATTGTTGTTGTTGCTGTTGTTATTGTTGATGTTGCTGTTGTTATTTTTGTTGTTGCTGTTGTTATTGTTGTTGTTGCTGTTGTTATTGTTGTTGATGCTGTTGTTATTGTTGATGTTGCTTTTGTTATTTTTACTGTTGTTATTGTTGATGTTGCTGTTGTTATTGTTATTGTTTCTGTTGTTATTGTTGTTGTTGCTGTTGTTATTGTTGATGTTGCTGTTGTTATTGTTGCTGTTGTTATTGTTACTGTTGTTATTGTTGAAGTTGCTGTTGTTATTTTTGCTGTTGTTATTGTTGTTGTTGATGTTGCTGTTGTTATTGTTGTTGTTGCTGTTGTTATTGCTGATGTTGTTATTGTTGATGTTGCTGTTGTTATTATTGTTGTTGCTGTTGTTATTGCTGATGTTGTTATTGTTGATGTTACTGTTGTTATTGTTGATGTTGCTGATGTTATTGTTGATGTAGTTGTTGTTGTTATTATTGATGTTGCTGTTGTTATTGTTGTAGTTGCTGTTGTTATTGTTGTTGTTGCTGTTGTTACTGTTGATGTTGATGTTGTTATTGTTGTAGTTGCTGTTGTTATTGTTGTTGTTGTTATTGTTGTTGTTGCTGTCATTATTTTTGTTGTTATTGTTATTGTTGATGTTGATGTTGCCGTTGTTATTTTTGATGTTGCTGTTGTTTTTGTTGTTATTGTTGTCGCTGTTGTTATTGTTGCTCTTGTTATTGCTGATGTTGCTGTTCTTATTGTTGTTATTGCTGTTGTTATCGTTGATGTTGCTGTTGTTATTGTTGATGTTGCTGTTGTTATTGTTGTTGTTGCTGTGTTATTGCTGGTATTGTTATTGTTGATGTTGCTGTTGTTATTGTTGCTGTTGTTATTGTTGATGTTGCTGTTGTTATTGTTGATGTTGCTGTTGTTATTGTTGATGTTGCTGTTGTTATTGTTGTTATTGCTGTTGTTCTTGTTGATGTTGCTGTTGTTATTGTTGTTGTTGCTGTTGTTATTGTTGATGTTGCTGTTGTTATTCTTGTTGTTGCTGTTGTTATTGCTGGTGTTGTTATTGTTGATGATGCTGTTGTTATTGTTGATGTTGCTGTTGTTATTGTTGTTGTTGCTGTTATTATTGCTGGTGTTTTTATTGTTGATGATGCTGTTGTTGATGTTGATGTTGCTGTTGTTATTGTTGATGTTGCTGTTGTTATTGTTGATGTTGCTGTTGATATTGTTGATGTTGTTATTGTTGATGTTGTTGTTGTTATTGTTGTTGTTGCTGTTGTTATTGTTGATGTTGTTGTTATTGTTGTTGTTGTTATAGTTGATGTTGATGTTATTGTTGATGTTTCTGTTGTTATTGTTGTTATTGCTGTTGTTCTTGTTGATGTTGCTGTTGTTATTGTTGTTGTTGCTGTTGTTATTGTTGATGTTGCTCTTGTTATTGTTGTTCTTGCTGTTGTTATTGCTGGTGTTTTTATTGTTGATGATGCTGTTGTTGATGTTGATGTTGCTGTTGTTATTTTTGATGTTGCTGTTGTTATTGTTGTCGTTGTTATTTTTGATGTTGCTGTTGTCGCTGTGGTTATTGTTGCTGTTGTTATTGTTGCTGTTGTTATTGCTGATGTTGCTCTTCTTATTGTTGTTATTGCTGTTGTTATTGTTGATGTTGCTGTTGTTGTTGCTGTTGTTGTTGCTGTTGTGGCTATTGTTATTGTTGTTATTGCTGTTGTTATTGTTGTTATTGCTGTTTTTATTGTTGTTATTGCTGTTGTTATTGCTGATGTTGCTGTTGTTATTGCTGATGTTGCTGTTGTTATTGTTGTTGCTGTTGTTAGTTGTTGTTATTGCTGTTGTTATTGTTGATATTGCTGTTGTTCTTGTTGATGTTGCTGTTGTTGTTGCTGTTGTCGCTGTTGTTATTGTTGATGTTGCCCGTTATATTGTTGATGTTGCTGTTGTTATTGTTGTTATTGCTGTTGTTATTGTTGATGTTGCTGTTGTTATTGTTGTTGTTGCTGTTGTCATTGCTGATGTTGTTATTGTTGATGTTGCTGTTGTTATTGTTGTTGTTGCTGATGTTATTGCTGATGTTGTTATTGTTGATGTTGCTGTTGTTATTGTTGCTGTTGTTATTGTTGATGTTGCTGTTGTTATTGTTGATGTTGCCGTTGTTATTGTTGCTGTTGTTATTTTTGATGTTGCTGTTGTTATTGTTGATGTTGCTGTTGTTATTTTTGCTGTTATTATTGTTGATATTGCTGTTGTTATTGTTGTTGTTGCTGTTGTTATTGCTGATGTTGTTATTGTTGATGTTGATGTTGCTGTTGTTATTGTTGATGTTGCTGTTGTTATTGTTGATGTTGCTGTTGTTATTGTTGATGTTGATGTTGCTGTTGTTATTGTTGTTGTTGTTATTGTTGATGTTGATGTTGCTGTTGAAGTTGCTGTTGTTATTTTTGATGTTGCTGTTGTCGCTGTGGTTATTGTTGCTGTTGTTATTGTTGTAGTTGTTGTTGTTATTGTTGATGTTGATGTTGCTGTTGTTATTTTTGATGTTGCTGATGTTGCTGTTCTTATTCTTGTTATTGCTGTTGTTATTGTTGATGTTGCTGTTTTTATTGCTGATGTTGCTGTTGTTATTGCTGATGTGCTGTTATTATTGTCGTTGCTGTTGTTAGTTGTTGTTATTGCTGTTGTTATTGTTGATGTTGCTGTTGTTATTGTTGATGTTGCTGTTGTTGTTGCTGTTGTCGCTGTTGTTATTGTTGCTGTTGTTATTGTTACTGTTGTTATTGTTGAAGTTGCTGTTGTTATTTTTGCTGTTGTTATTGTTGTTGTTGATGTTGCTGTTGTTATTGTTGTTGTTGCTGTTGTTATTGCTGATGTTGTTATTGTTGATGTTACTGTTGTTATTGTTGATGTTGCTGATGTTATTGTTGATGTTGTTGTTGTTGTTATTATTGATGTTGCTGTTGTTATTGTTGTAGTTGCTGTTGTTATTGTTGTTGTTGCTGTTGTTACTGTTGATGTTGATGTTGTTATTGTTGTAGTTGCTGTTGTTATTGTTGTTGTTGTTATTGTTGTTGTTGCTGTCATTATTTTTGTTGTTATTGTTATTGTTGATGTTGATGTTGCCGTTGTTATTTTTGATGTTGCTGTTGTTTTTGTTGTTATTGTTGTCGCTGTTGTTATTGTTGCTCTTGTTATTGCTGATGTTGCTGTTCTTATTGTTGTTATTGCTGTTGTTATCGTTGATGTTGCTGTTGTTATTGTTGATGTTGCTGTTGTTATTGTTGTTGTTGCTGTTGTTATTGCTGGTATTGTTATTGTTGATGTTGCTGTTGTTATTGTTGTTGTTGCTGTTGTTATTGTTGATGTTGCAGTTGTTATTTTTTTGTTGCTGTTGTTATTGTTGTTGTTGCTGTTGTTATTGTGGTTGATGCTGTTGTTGTTGCTGTTGTTATTGTTATTGTTTTTGTTGTTATTGTTGATGTTGCTGTTGTTGTTGCTGTTGTCGCTGTTGTTATTGTTGATGTTGCTGTTGTTATTGCTGTTGTTGCTGTTGTTATTGTTGTTGTTGCTGTTGTTATTGTTGATGTTGCTGTTGTTATTGTTGATGTTGCTGTTGTTATTTTTGTTGTTGCTGTTGTTATTGTTGTTGTTGCTGTTGTAATTGTTGTTGATGCTGTTGTTATTGTTGATGTTGCTGTTGTTATTGTTTCTGTTGTTATTGTTGTTGTTGCTGTTGTTATTGTTGATGTTGCTGTTGTTATTGTTGCTGTTGTTATTGTTACTGTTGTTATTGTTGAAGTTGCTGTTGTTATTTTTGCTGTTGTTATTGTTGTTGTTGATGTTACTGTTGTTATTGTTGTTGTTGCTGTTGTTATTGCTGATGTTGTTTATGTTGATGTTGCTGTTGTTATTGTTGTTGTTGCTGTTGTTATTGCTGATGTTGTTATTGTTGATGTTGCTGTTGTTATTGTTGATGTTGCTGTTGTTATTGTTGATGTTGTTATTGTTGATGTTGCTGTTGTTGTTGTTGATGTTGCTGTTGTTATTGTTGATGTTGCTGTTGTTATTGTTGTTATTGCTGTTGTTCTTGTTGATGTTGCTCTTGTTATTGTTGTTGTTGCTGTTGTTATTGTTGATGTTGCTGTTGTTATTGTTGTTGTTGCTGTTGTTATTGCTGCTGTTGTTATTGTTGATGTTGATGTTGTTATTGTTGCTGTTGTTATTGTTGATGTTGCTGTTGTTATTGTTGATGTTGCTGTTGTTATTGTTGATGTTGTTATTGTTGATGTTGTTGTTGTTATTGTTGTTGTTGCTGTTGTTATTGTTGATGTTGTTGTTATTGTTGTTGTTGTTATTGTTGTTATTGCTGTTGTTCTTGTTGATGTTGCTGTTGTTGTTGCTGTTGTTCTTGTTGATGTTGCTGTTGTTATTGTTGTCGTTGCTGTTGTTATTGTTGATGTTGCTGTTGTTATTGTTGTTGTTGCTGTTGTCATTGCTAATGTTGTTATTGTTGATGTTGCTGTTGTTATTGTTGTTGTTTCTGATGTTATTGCTGATGTTGTTATTGTTGATGTTGCTGTTGTTATTGTTGCTGTTGTTATTGTTGATGTTGCTGTTGTTATTGTTGATGTTGCTGTTGTTATTGTTGATGTTGCTGTTGTTATTGTTGATGTTGCTGTTGTTATTGTTGCTGTTGTTATTGTTGATGTTGCTGTTGTTATTTTTGCTGTTGTTATTGTTGATATTGCTGTTGTTATTGTTGTTGTTGCTGTTGTTATTGCTGATGTTGTTATTGTTGATGTTGATGTTGCTGTTGTTATTGTTGATGTTACTGTTGTTATTGTTGCTGTTGTTATTGTTGATGTTGCTGTTGTTATTGTTGATGTTGTTATTGTTGATGTTGCTGTTGTTGTTGTTGATGTTGCTGTTGTTATTGTTGATGTTGCTGTTGTTATTGTTGTTATTGCTGTTGTTCTTGTTGATGTTGCTGTTGTTATTGTTGTTGTTGCTGTTGTTATTGTTGATGTTGCTGTTGTTATTGTTGCTTTTGTTATTGCTGATGTTGCTGTTCTTATTGTTGTTATTGATGTTGTTATTGTTGTTATTGCTGTTTTTATTGTTGTTATTGCTGTTGTTATTGCTGATGTTGCTGTTGTTATTGTTGTTGCTGTTGTTAGTTGTTGTTATTGCTGTTGTTATTGTTGATGTTGCTGTTGTTATTGTTGAGGTTGCTGTTGTTGTTGCTGTTGTTATTGTTGATGTTGCTGTTGTTATTGTTGATGTTGCTGTTGTTATTGATCTTGTTGCTGTTGTTATTGTTGATGTTGCTGTTGTTATTGTTGATGTTGCTGTTGTTGATTTTGTTGCTGTTGTTATTGTTGATGTTGCTGTTGTTATTGTTGTTGTTGCTGTTGTTATTGTTGATGTTGCAGTTGTTATTTTTTTGTTGCTGTTGTTATTGTTGTTGTTGCTGTTGTTATTTTGGTTGATGCTGTTGTTGTTGCTGTTATTATTGTTATTGTTTTTGTTGTTATTGTTGCTGTTGTTATTGTTGATGTTGCTGTTGTTGTTGCTGTTGTCGCTGTTGTTATTGTTGATGTTGCTGTTGTTATTGCTGTTGTTGCTGTTGTTATTGTTGTTGTTGCTGTTGTTATTGTTGATGTTGCTGTTGTTATTTTTGTTGTTGCTGTTGTTATTGTTGTTGTTGCTGTTGTTATTGTTGTTGATGCTGTTGTTATTGTTGATGTTGCTTTTGTTATTGTTACTGTTGTTATTGTTGATGTTGCTGTTGTTATTGTTTTTGTTTCTGTTGTTATTGTTGTTGTTGCTGTTGTTATTGTTGATGTTGCTGTTGTTATTGTTGCTGTTGTTATTGTTACTGTTGTTATTGTTGAAGTTGCTGTTGTTATTTTTGCTGTTGTTATTGTTGTTGTTGATGTTGCTGTTGTTATTGTTGTTGTTGCTGTTGTTATTGCTGATGTTGTTATTGTTGATGTTGCTGTTGTTATTATTGTTGTTGCTGTTGTTATTGCTGATGTTGTTATTGTTGATGTTACTGTTGTTATTGTTGATGTTGCTGATGTTATTGTTGATGTTGTTGTTGTTGTTATTATTGATGTTGCTGTTGTTATTGTTGTAGTTGCTGTTGTTATTGTTGTTGTTGCTGTTGTTACTGTTGATGTTGATGTTGTTATTGTTGTAGTTGCTGTTGTTATTGTTGTTGTTGTTATTGTTGTTGTTGCTGTCATTATTTTTGTTGTTATTGTTATTGTTGATGTTGATGTTGCCGTTGTTATTTTTGATGTTGCTGTTGTTTTTGTTGTTATTGTTGTCGCTGTTGTTATTGTTGCTCTTGTTATTGCTGATGTTGCTGTTCTTATTGTTGTTATTGCTGTTGTTATCGTTGATGTTGCTGTTGTTATTGTTGATGTTGCTGTTGTTATTGTTGTTGTTGCTGTTGTTATTGCTGGTATTGTTATTGTTGATGTTGCTGTTGTTATTGTTGCTGTTGTTATTGTTGATGTTGCTGTTGTTATTGTTGATGTTGCTGTTGTTATTGTTGATGTTGCTGTTGTTATTGTTGTTATTGCTGTTGTTCTTGTTGATGTTGCTGTTGTTATTGTTGTTGTTGCTGTTGTTATTGTTGATGTTGCTGTTGTTATTCTTGTTGTTGCTGTTGTTATTGCTGGTGTTTTTATTGTTGATGATGCTGTTGTTGATGTTGATGTTGCTGTTGTTATTGTTGATGTTGCTGTTGTTATTGTTGATGTTGCTGTTGATATTGTTGATGTTGTTATTGTTGATGTTGTTGTTGTTATTGTTGTTGTTGCTGTTGTTATTGTTGATGTTGTTGTTATTGTTGTTGTTGTTATTGTTGATGTTGATGTTATTGTTGATGTTTCTGTTGTTATTGTTGTTATTGCTGTTGTTCTTGTTGATGTTGCTGTTGTTATTGTTGTTGTTGCTGTTGTTATTGTTGATGTTGCTCTTGTTATTGTTGTTGTTGCTGTTGTTATTGCTGGTGTTTTTATTGTTGATGATGCTGTTGTTGATGTTGATGTTGCTGTTGTTATTTTTGATGTTGCTGTTGTTATTGTTGTCGTTGTTATTTTTGATGTTGCTGTTGTCGCTGTGGTTATTGTTGCTGTTGTTATTGTTGCTGTTGTTATTGCTGATGTTGCTCTTCTTATTGTTGTTATTGCTGTTGTTATTGTTGATGTTGCTGTTGTTATTGTTGATGTTGCTGTTGTTGTTGCTGTTGTGGCTATTGTTATTGTTGTTATTGCTGTTGTTATTGTTGTTATTGCTGTTTTTATTGTTGTTATTGCTGTTGTTATTGCTGATGTTGCTGTTGTTATTGCTGATGTTGCTGTTGTTATTGTTGTTGCTGTTGTTAGTTGTTGTTATTGCTGTTGTTATTGTTGATATTGCTGTTGTTATTGTTGATGTTGCTGTTGTTGTTGCTGTTGTCGCTGTTGTTATTGTTGATGTTGCCCGTTGTTATTGTTGATGTTGCTGTTGTTATTGTTGTTATTGCTGTTGTTATTGTTGATGTTGCTGTTGTTATTGTTGTTGTTGCTGTTGTCATTGCTGATGTTGTTATTGTTGATGTTGCAGTTGTTATTGTTGTTGTTGCTGATGTTATTGCTGATGTTGTTATTGTTGATGTTGCTGTTGTTATTGTTGCTGTTGTTATTGTTGATGTTGCTGTTGTTATTGTTGATGTTGCCGTTGTTATTGTTGCTGTTGTTATTTTTGATGTTGCTGTTGTTATTGTTGATGTTGCTGTTGTTATTTTTGCTGTTATTATTGTTGATATTGCTGTTGTTATTGTTGTTGTTGCTGTTGTTATTGCTGATGTTGTTATTGTTGATGTTGATGTTGCTGTTGTTATTGTTGATGTTACTGTTGTTATTGTTGATGTTGTTATTGTTGATGTTGCTGTTGTTATTGTTGATGTTGTTATTGTTGATGTTGCTGTTGTTATTGTTGATGTTGCTGTTGTTATTGTTGATGTTGTTATTGTTGATGTTGTTGTTGTTATTGTTGTTGTTGCTGTCGTTATTGTTGATGTTGTTGTTATTGTTGTTGTTTTTATTGTTGATGTTGATGTTATTGTTGATGTTGCTGTTGTTGCTGTTGTTATTGCTGGTGTTGTTATTGTTGATGTTGCTGTTGTTGATGTTGCTGTTGTTATTGTTGTTGTTGCTGTTGTTATTGCTGGTGTTGTTATTGGTGATGTTGCTGTTGTTGATGTTGCTGTTGTTATTGTTGATGTTGCTGTTGTTATTGTTGATGTTGCTGTTGTTATTGTTGATGTTGATGTTGCTGTTGTTATTGTTGTTGTTGTTATTGTTGATGTTGATGTTGCTGTTGAAGTTGCTGTTGTTATTTTTGATGTTGCTGTTGTCGCTGTGGTTATTGTTGCTGTTGTTATTGTTGTAGTTGTTGTTGTTATTGTTGATGTTGATGTTGCTGTTGTTATTTTTGATGTTGCTGATGTTGCTGTTCTTATTCTTGTTATTGCTGTTGTTATTGTTGATGTTGCTGTTTTTATTGCTGATGTTGCTGTTGTTATTGCTGATGTGCTGTTATTATTGTCGTTGCTGTTGTTAGTTGTTGTTATTGCTGTTGTTATTGTTGATGTTGCTGTTGTTATTGTTGATGTTGCTGTTGTTGTTGCTGTTGTCGCTGTTGTTATTGTTAATGTTGCTGTTGTTATTGTTGATGTTGCTGTTGTTATTATTTTTGTTGCTGTTGTTATTGTTGATGTTGCTGTTGTTATTGTTTAAGTTGCTGTTGTTATTGTTGATGTTGCTGTTGTTATTGTTATTGTTGTTGTTGTGACGGGTGTGGATTGTAACGGGTGTGGATTGTAACGGGTGTGGATTGGCAGTATCGGTAGAGAGTCGGACGCCATGCTTTCCAGCATAGTTACGTCCTCCCTTTACAGTCTGAGTTCAAATCCCGCCGAGGTTAACTTTGCCTTTCATCCTTACGGGGTCGATAAAATAAAGTACCAGTAATGTACTGGGTAATTGATGGCCTTGTGCCAAAAGTAGAAACAGTTATTGTTATTGTTGCTGTTGTTATTGTTGCTGTTGTTGTTGTTATTGTTGATGTTGCTGTTGTTATTGTTGATGTTGTTGTTGTTATTGTTGTTGTTTCTGTTGTTATTGCTGATGTTGTTATTGTTGATGTTGCTGTTGTTATTGTTGATGTTGCTGTTGTTATTGTTGATGTTGCTGTTGTTATTGTTGCTGTTGTTATTGTTGATGTTGCTGTTGTTATTGTTGCTGTTGTTATTGTTGATGTTGCTGTTGTTATTGTTGATGTTGCTGTTGTTATTGTTGTTGTTGCTGTTGTTATTTCTGAAGTTGCTGTTGTTATTGTTGTTATTGCTGTTGTTGCAGTTGTTGCTGTTGTTATCGTTGATGTTGCTGTTGTTATTTTTGCTGTTGTTATTGTTGATGTTGCTGTTGTTATTGTTGATGTTGCTGTTGATATTGTTGCCGCTCTTTGTTACCATTGTTTTTCTTGTTGCTGTTGTTATTGCTTTGTTGTTGTTGTTGTTGTTGTTGTTGTTGTTGTTGTTGTTGTTGTTGTTACTGTTGTTGTAATAGATGAGTCTGATCAACTCTGTTTACTGATGTTGTTTATTTATTTGTTCAACTGATCAATAAATGCCAAATGTTGTCAGTGTGATATCCGTTTCTAAGTCCAATTACTTTCCATTTCCTAATAGAAACATGCATGTGAGCGTGTCTGTGTGTGTGTGTGTGTATGTATGTGTATCTATGTGTATGTGTATGTGTCTGTGTCTGTGTCTGTGTGTGTGTGTATATGTATGTGTCTGTATGTGTCTGTATGTGAGCGTGTCTGTGTGTGTGTGTATCTATATATGTGTGTGTGTCTGTGTTCGTGTATGTATGTGTATCTATATATGTGTGTATCTGTGTGTATGTGTCTGTATGTGAGTGTGTCTGTGTGTGTGTGTGTGTGTGTGTGTGTATCTATATGTGTGTGTATGTGTGTGTATGTGTCTGTATGTGTGTTTGTATGTGTGTTTATGCGGGGCATGTGTTTGTGTCTGTGTATGTGTTTATGCGGGGTCTGTGTGTATGTATATATGTATGAATGTATGTATGTGTGTGGGTTTATGCGGGCTATGCGTTTATACGAGGTCTGTGTGTGTGTGTGTCTGTGTGTATGTGTGTGTGTGTGTATGTATGTGTGTGTGTATGTGTGTGTGTGTGTCTATGTGTGTGTATCTGTGTGTGTCTGTGTTATGTGTGTATGTGTTATGTGTGTGTGTGTGTATGTGTGTGTGTATGTGTGTGTATATGTGTGTGTGTCTATGTGTGTGAATCTGTGTGTGTGTGTGTGTGTGTTTGTGTGTGTGTGTGTGTGTGTGTGTGTGTGTGTGTGTGTGTGTGTGTGTGTGTGTCTGTGTGTGTGTGTGTGTGTCTTTCTGCAGAGTTATGTGATTGTGTGGTTAAAACTGTTTGTAAGAGAGAGGTTGTTTACGACTGTGTTTATGTGAGAGTGGGGGGGGGGAGAAGCGAGGATGAGAGGAGAGATTTTTTATTATTTCTGTGTGTGTAACTTCATGAGCGTGTGTGTGTGCTTGTATATCTATTTGGGGTTATGAGAGCCAGTGTGGGTGAAAATATGTGTGTGTAAGAGACAGATGTTGTTTCTGACTATGTGTGTGTGTATGTGTGTGCGCGTGTGTGAAAGAGACAGATAGGGGGAGAAAGAGAGAGAAAGGTTATGTTAAGGTCGTGTGTTGAAAGAGAGAGAGAGATGTATTGTTATTGCTGTGTGTGTGTGTGTATATATATATGTGTATATGTGTATAAGAGGGATAGAGAGAGACAGTAGAGAAAGAAAGAAAGAAAGAAAGAAAGAAAGAAAAAGAGATGTTTTGTTATAGCAGTGTATGAGAGGGAGAGAGGTTGTTATGGCTGTATGTATGTGTAAGAGAGATGCTTTATTGTGTATGTGTGAGTGTCTGTACGTGTGTGTGTCTGTTTCTTTGTGTGTGTGTGTGTTTGTGTGTGTGTGTGTGCCTGTCTTTGTGTTTCAAAATATCAATAACATATCTCCAGACACAACATTAAATTCAATCCCAGCTGACGACTCAGCTCAAATAGATTACTGTTGTAATTGGGCAGTTAAAAGACTTATTATAATGAAACTTGCCCCGGCAAAAGAGATCACTGGTCATATCCCATTCGCTGTCATATAAAACTGGAATGGAACGGATCTCCGTTGATTTTGACGATGAGTGTTCCAGTTGTTCGGTCAACAGAACAGAACAGAGGTCAGATGAACTGAGAAAGAAATTGGGTTTAAGAGGAATCTGAAGTGGTGTGTTGAAGACTGTGATAAGACTGTGTTGGTACGGACATGTGATGCGCAGGGATCAAGTAATGCCAGGAAATCCTAGTGGAAGGAGCCTGGTCATGAAATTAACGTGTAAGTGACAGAACATTCCATAGACATGTGTACCCTTGTCGTAAGTTTCTGTGAGATCCAGCATGATGCAGTATATCAAGGCTGAATTACAGGTACAGTCCATCCGACGGGCTTTCATGCAATTTCCATGTACCCGGTTTCACTCACAAGGTATGGGTAGATGGGAGACCATAGTAAATGATACTTGCTCATGATGCTATGCAGTGGGATCGAACATAAGATCTAATGATTGGGAAACGAACTTCTCAAACATTCGACCAACAAAAACAGCTGAAATAGTGGAATACGTTTTATGTCGTGAGAAGAAAAGGTGTCTAACGTGTCAAGCAGAATCGTTCGTTGGGTAGAGACAGGAATTTAACCCTTTACTCTTGAACTGGTTTCAGTCAGTAGAATGCGGACATACTGGAGCGCTGCCTTAATTAAGTCGATCATATAGACAGCAGAACTTGTTTTTTTGTTGTTTTTTTTCACGTCAGGTACTTATTCCTATCGATCTCCTTTTGTCGAACATCTATGTTACGAGACATAAACACAAACACAGACACAAACGTAAACAGTCTCACACGCACAACCACACACACACACACACACACACACACACACACACACACACACTCGAGTATACATACATATGTATATATATATATATATATATATATATATATATATATAAACTTAAGAAAATTAACTAAGAATGAACAAGACAACGAACGGAAACAAAACAAAACGAAAAACAATTTTTTTAAGGGGAAACCTTAAAAAAGCGTTGAGTGGATTGAAATTCTCAGAAAATGTAGAAAATCTCTAACGCAGAAAATAATTGTAAACACAGTCAATTGCTATAAATAATAGCTTAGAAAATCGAGTAAAATACCCCTACAGACGGAAAAAGTGGCCAGCAGCCACTGCAGAGAATCTAACTTTGTACCTCTCAAATTCCGGCAAAATGCTGTGTCCCATGGAGCTAAACGACCCCAATGCTTTGATCCTCTGTAACCGCTGCTGGCCACTTTATTTCCGTTTGTAGTGGTATTCTGTCCGATTTTCTAAGGTAATGGTTTAAAAGGGGAGGCAAGGATTTAGACAACTAGTGAAGGATTTAGACGGGGAGTGAATGGTTTAGTCAGAGAGGGAAGAACAGTCAGTGTCCATGGTCTCCAGAACTGGTGCGAAGAAAGGTGGAACCTCTTCTGAAATCGAAGGCTTGACCCGAATACTTGCAACAGAGTAGACTCCGCAAAATGTGCCCAACGGTCAGGTGTTGGTGTTAAGTCTAACACATAGACTAATGCGTCATATCCCATCTCTGACACTGAACTGAATCCATTTCCAGGACACTTAATTTTATTGGGTGGATAAATGGATGGGTTTGGTGTCGAAGGGGTTTCGTAATGACATAGAGCGTGTCTTAAGATTTTTTTAACCTTGCGGAGTCCATCCCTTTCCAGATCTAAACACAGCCGATTTCTTCCAGAAGAGAGAGAGAGTGTTTGATAGAACGGAAGCTAGAAAGAAATATAGAGAAATAATCAACCCCAGTGCTGGACTGATACTTTTTTATCGACCTTGAAAGGATAAAAAACAAAGTTGGCTTCGGCGAGTTTTGAACTCAAAGCGCAGAGAGCCTAAACGAATGCCACAAAGTATTCTATCCAATATTAGTATCTTAACAACGTTGCCAATTCTCCGCCTGGTACAATGTATACAATGTATCTTATGTAAATGAAAAGTCCATTAATGTGCATATAATTGACGAAGGGATTCGTGATATATTTAAATCATAGATTCACATCACGGTTATTTTCAATCTAACATCACGTTCATAGTTCTGAACTTCCCCCTCAAAAAATCATAACATCGTCATCGTCTTACATACAAATTACTAAAAAAAACATAACGCTTATGTATCAAAATAGCTTTTATTTGTCTGTCTTTCCATTAGTTATTTCTCTCTGACTTGCATATCTTCCGCAACCAAGATAGATTAAATGCATCTTACATATAAAAAAAAAAAAAAAGCAGGAAGCATTACAGTCGAAGAATAATGACTTAAAACTGTCGACATTCATTTATAAATTGAATACAAGCTTTCGATTTAATTAAAAACATCTCGTTAAAATTAAAATAAAATGCAAATTGAAATGTATCCTATTCAGAAAATAGAATAATATTTTTTGACATCTAAAAATTGAAATCAATTTGATCATTTTAATGTTAATCTATAAACAGCAAGTGGAATAAAACGTTGTATGTTGTTGATTTGTATTAGATGTAGTGTCTTTAAGAAATGTTGATTTGTATTAGGTGCATATATTATGGGCTCATTTGGAGTCGTAGTGAAAAACAGCGTACCATGGGTATTTTAAACCTCTAGGTCTGAATACAGTCATTTATTTCGAGAGGAGTAATAGAGAGGAAATGAAAAACAGATATAGAAAAAAGATTTACCCCAAAACTGGACTATTACATATAGTATCTTTAAGAAAGGTTGGTTTATATTAGATACAATGTCTTTAAGAAATGTTGGTTTCTATTAGATATAGTGTCTTTAAGAAAGGTTACTTTATTTTAGATATAATGGCTTTAAGAAAAGTTGATTTGTATTGGATATAATGTCTTTAAGGGAATTACGATTGTCACTTATTCTCACACTTCTGAATAAGAAAAGAAAGAAAGATAGCACAAAGTGCAGATCGCAAAACAGTGTAGATAGACCAGTATAGATAGCACGACAGTGTAAATAGCAACACAATGTAGGCGGTAACACAGTGTAAGATAGCAACACGGTGTAGCGTAGCACTTCAGTGTAGTGTAGAAATACAGTGTAGAAAGCAACATCATGTAAATAGCAACATATCTATCTATCTATCTAAGGCGGGTAAAATTCCCGAGATCCATGGACGAGTTCTCTCCAGCGGTCTCTGTCCCTCATTATCGCTGCCATGTCCTGCATCTCCAACAGACCAGTGTCTGTCCTTAGGGCATCAACATACGTTAACCTTGGTCTTCCTCTTCTAGTGTGTCCATGTAGGGGCTCCCAAGGGAGTACTGAGTGCAATGTCAACTCTGGATGTCGGTGAGCATGTCCAGCTAACCTCAGTCTCCTCTGTGTCACTTTTGAGCTGACTCTTGGGATGCTCCCATACAGCTCTGAGTTTTTCATCCTCAGTGTATACTGATTAATGTTCAGAGCCATCCTCAGCATTCTCGTATAGCACCCATCCACCATCTGAGTGAGCTTCTTGGTCAGTGTCCAAGTCCCAGACCCATACAGCAACATAGTGAGCCAATTCAGAACATTATTGGTGTGTTTCATATCAGCCCTATAGAGATGGAAATCGAAATTGATTGTGAAAGGATTTGAAACCAAGACAAACATAAAAGAACGTATATAAATATCGTAAGGTATATATCTACATTCCTCATTGCACAGCTGGTAGACATTTCTAAGTGCCTGTAAATATTCTAGATGACAAACCACGCCTATCCTCTCTAACACTCACTGCCCTGTATAATAAACGTTATTTATCATGACTTATTCAGAAGATGAAGGACAGACCCCATAATTCTCTTCATAATTCTTTTCACAAAGGGAGGAATTTATTCTTAAACTGTAACCCTGGCTTAAAAGCTTGCATCAGAATAAACTATGTTAAAGCTACTTAAGGACTAGGTGGTGACGTTAAACCGGATGACGGATTAAGTATACCACTCAAAACGAGAAACAACCTCTCCGACAGGTTTTATCAACCAAATTTCGCCCATGGTTTTAATAGTTTCGACTTTTACTCAAGGTATCACACAGTGGTATCGAATTCAAAGACAAGTAATTGCGGAGAAAACTTCTTAATACAACAGGGCATGATAATTGGTGTGATGCCGTGAAACTTAAAAGGTGACATAACAAAGAAAGCAACTCTTTATCTTCCTTAGAGTGGTAAACTTTGTTAGCAGAAACCATCGTAAACGGGGGAAACAATGACAAACGGAAAATTTCTGATAACATATGTTTGTTGCTATGAAGAAATCCCCGAGAAAGGCTTAAAAGAAAGCAAAAAGTGAATATATATATATATATATATATACATAGAGAGAGATGGGGAGGGAGATAGAGACAGAGAGAGAGAGAGAGAGAGTGAGAGAGAGAGAGAGAGAGAGAGAGAGAGAGAGAGAGAGAGAGAGAGAGAGAGAGAGAGAGAGAGACAGACAGATTGGGAGATGGTGTATATCTGTATATATATATATATATATATATATATATATATATCCAGTGTATGTCATTTCCAGTCGATATTTGTTTCAACAAAGCCGATATATTTACCAAATTGATACCTTGAAGGTCATTCATTTATTCATCTGATATCTAGTGGTGTGTATGAAGAAATCTCTTTGAAGAAGTTGCAATAGAAATATTGACTCAAATATGTCGTGTACAGAATGGAAGAGGTTCTCGCTGGTCGTAAGCTGCAAACATTTCAATGAAACAAGTAAATTGACTTTATGTTTGTTGTTGCTGTTATTATTGTTGTTGTTTTTTTGTTTGTTGTTGTTTTGTTGTTGTTTTTCTGGAATTCCAGAATATGAACCGTATGTTCTTGAAATGAAAAGCTTGGGATGTCTATGTCTTTAATATATTAAGAACAATAAGGAATATGGAGCCAGGGACAGGAATAAAAGAAGAAATGAGAAAGGAAATAACAGAAGCGTGTGTGTGTGTTTTTTTTATATGTTTAAAAGGGTATATATACATGTGTGTGAATGTAGGGGTGTAAGAGAGAGAAGGAGAGAGAGAGAGAGCGGGGGGTTAAATCTTCAGGGATATACCAATACTACGATCTACAAATATTGTTAAAGCATTTTCACTCATTTTTTTAGGTATGTTTTGTTTTCGAAGAAAAGAAACAACATATTTATCAAACCTTGAATAAATTATTATTATTATTATGATAAAATAAAGTACCAGTAATGCACTGGGTAATTGCTGGCCTTGTGCCTAAAGTAGAAACAATTATTATTATTATTATTATTATTATTATTATTATTATTATTATTATTATTGTTCTTTGAGTCTCAGTCATTGATGTTAGTTAACTGGAAAGTTTGTTAAAATGAATATCAAGCCACTACCTGCAGCCTCAGATATTCAGGACGTATCGGAGGGTTCTTGCTGTTCCCAGCAAGCATACCTTTGAAGAGTTCCAAAAAGCGTGGCGGGTCAATTTTCTTTAACCATCCCTGGAAACTTTTTGAGATAGTACCTAGTGCACCTATGACAATTATTAGTATTATTATTATTATTATTATTATTATTATTATTATTATTTCTTTATTGGCCACTAGGAGGACATTATTAAAAAACCAGGGGCAGTGGGGGTTTACATAAAACGTATAAAAAGATGGCAGATAACAATAAACAATACAATTATAACAATAAATATTTCCCCAATATTGAGGAGCATCACCAAAACTATAAACCATACACATAGTATGAAGTGGCGGGGATGGCGAATTGATAGAGTCGTCAGAGTGTAAGCAAAGAGGCATTGTTCTGTTTGTTTCTACTCTCTGCAATCCCACCAAAATGACTAACTTTGCAAATCATCCTTTTGTGGTCACTAAAATAAAGTACCAATCTAGGATGATGGATTGGCTAAAACTATTAAAGTGTCGGATGAAATGCCTTGCGATATTTGTTCTGGCTACAAATTCATCTGTGGCATACTTGGATAGTAGACTTAAAGTGTAACCATGTTTAACATCATCACCTGACCCTCGGGTGCTTTTAATTTAATCCACTCTGTTGCAAACATTCGTACCTGGTCTCCTACCCACCAGTCACGGGTCCTTGAAAAGGCTCATGGGTACTGCTCTTTACCTCCATCAGTAATCAACGAAAGAAAAACGTACATGGAAAATAAATTAAGAAGTATTATTAGTTCACATTAAAATGTGAAATTAAGAACTCGCTTCATTTTCGGCTTGAATAAATCTCTATTATACAGTAATTCTAATTTTATTATTGTGTAATTTTCTATAAAATCTTTGCCGTTTTCCATCCACATTGAATACTTCTAAAAATAATTCCATTAGTGAATCCATGGCCATTTTTCGATTATTCTCTAACAGCCGTAGTTGCCTATCAATACTAATGGTAGTTACTTAAATAGTTCGTTAGCTAATATAGAATCAATAATAATAGAAAATCAAGTGTAACTAATTTATCAGCGTTTCCATCTTAAACAGACGATCTTCTTGGACAAAGAACTTCAATTAAACTCATGTACTGCCTTAAGCAAACGCTACGTATTCTCACCAAAAATACTGCTTGGTTGATTCATGACGAGAAGAATTTTCCGAAAAAATCTTTAAAATAAAATTATTAGCTACAAAATATAATGAAACAGTAACCATATTAAATAAGAACTGCATTTTTAGTTGTTTTTTCTCTTTTTATTTTTTATTTTGTTTTCGTTTGTTTTTGTTGTTTTTTTCTGTTGTTTTTTTTTTGTTTTTTAGAAAGTTAAATGAGTTGAACAAAAAAGTGAAAGCAATGTAAATATTTAAATTAGAATTAGAAAG
>OZ024742.1:186010838-186090623 GCA_964016885.1 Eledone cirrhosa
TCTACAGGATTAGAACTGTTTCATTCGAAGGAAATCATCAGGATTTCCTTCGAATGAAACAGTTCTAGTCCTGTAGAAGCCATTTCTCTCTCTCTCTCTCACTCTCTCTCTCTATATATATATATATATATATATATATATATGGAGAGAGAGGGTGGAGAGGGTAGATTGGTATGCATGGGCGACTGCTGGTCATCCATAAAAAATCTTGCCCAGGTCTGTGCCTCGGAGAGGAAACTGCCAAGTGGAAATCTCATGGGCTCTTTTTTATATATATATATATATATATATATATATATATATATATATATATATATAAACTTAGTCTATGAATGTAAGGTTATCACTGATACCAATTCCTTTACCTATTTTGGTTCCACCTCCACCTCCTTCAAAGCTAGATTTTATAATCACAATTCGTCTTTTAGATACCAACTTAAAAGAACTAACACGGCACTCTCGGAACTCATATGGTCCTTGAAAGACAAAAATATTAACTATAACATCTCTTGGAGGAAGGTTTGTTCTGCCTTTCCTTACCTGAATTCTTCCCTATCCAGAACATGTAATCTCTGCCTAGCCGAGAAATTTACCATTATATCTAATTTCAATTCTATAATAAATAGATGCACGGATTTATTTTCTCTCTGCTTGCATAAATTCCACAGAACATTCCATAAAGTATACAGCTAATATCTAATACCTTACTAGTTTAAAATCCTTTTTCTCAAAGGCGTATATATCTTTTACAAATATACCCATCTTTCTATCTTATTTCAATATTATTTATTATATATTATATAATACAATTTACTCATTATATATCATTCCTCTTTATCATTTTCCTTTCTTCCTTTTTCTTTTTAATTTCTAACCTCTAATCTGTACCTTTTCTTCCTAACTACTTTTCAATTCTTATTATTACTCACCACAACATTATCCATTCTTCCATCTTTCCTCATATCATTGGCCATAAAAATTATTTTTTTAATACATTATAGTATTACCATTAGAAGTCCTTCGTAAAGATATAATTTTTTGACGTTAGATTTTTTCTTCCTTAAATTTTTCTTATCTCCTCCATCCTTTCATGCTCGTTTTAAACTACTACTTAATTTGACTTTTACATATTACAATACATAAAAACAAACTTAAACCCTAACTAATTTCTTTAATATATTATATTATTACCATTAGAAAATATTTCGTAAACATATATACTTTTTGATGTTAGATATTTTCTTCCTTAAACATTCTTTTCTTCTTTCCTTCCGCGCTCATTTTTAAACAAACTATTTGCGTACACATATTACATTACATAAAAACAAACTTAAACCCTAACTAATTCCTCTAAATTCATAACTCATTCATTCTTCTCCTTCTTTCACATTATATCCTTAATAACATTAATATTTTTATTTTAATAATACATATTAATAAATTCTTTTCCTCGCACATATTATTAAACCCTTCAATATACAAACTTTAATTTAATACTATTCTTAATTCCTTTTTCTTCATGCATAAACCTCATTAACTTTTAATTTCAAAATCTTTTAAATTATCTATTATCTTCCAAGGGTTTTTTAATTTCTCTCTGTGAGACAATATACATTTTTTTCTCAGTTGTAAAGGCTATCTCTCTCTCTCTCTATCACCCATCTCTCCATCCTCTCTCATCCTTCCTTCTTACACTCCTCCCCCACCATCCTTTACTCTCATCTCTTCCTCTTCCTTACCTCCCCCCCCCCTTCTTCCCAATCTCATACATCAATCTTAATTTATTTTTCATATGTTGATTTAAAACTTCACTATTGACAAGTGTTTTTTAAGCTTCATATCATGTCTCCCTATTTTATCTGATGAAAACGCAGATATCATCCCATGATGATATTTGTTTTTGAAATGCGCATAATAAAATACTTGGAACTCTTTTAACTATCTTTTGATCTTATATTATATATATTATATATATATAAAGAGCCCATGAGATTTCCAGCTGGAAATTTCCCCTCCGAGGCACAGACCTGAGCAAGATTTTTCTATGGATGACCAGCAGTCGCCTATGCATACCAATCTACCCTCTCCACGCCACCGATATTGTCCAAAGGAAAGGCAAAGGCTGACACAGCTTGGCACCAATGACATTGCAACTCATTTTTTTTTTTTGCAGAAGAGTGAACTGGAGACGGAACAATGCAGTTTGAGAAACATTTGACTGCTCCTTATAGTATAACAAGCTATGTGTTATATCAACTTTATGAAGCAATATTAAACATCCAGTTTAAAGTTTAGAATATAACATAGTTCAAGAATTAAATCGAAAAATCAGAAGAGTAAATTACTTGAAAATAGTCCACATGGATTAGCAGGAAACCAGTACATTAACTTTCTCTTCAGTAAACAGCTAATATAAAAAGACTGTAAAAAGTGAGGCAGGTATGAATATTAAATTGAAACATTAACTTTAAAAAATCGATTAATAAATGTAGTGTGTAGTTAGATTGTGTGGTGTTTATTACGTTGATGTATATAGATCAAATGGCTTAAGTTTATCTTTTAGTCGTAAAGGAACGTATCAATTTACACCGGTGTACACGAGCACAAGCACAGACACAGACTTCTGTCTACCAAATTAAGTTGCCGTTATTATACAAAACAGCACCGAACTTCAAGCAAAAGCACGGCACATTGTGTTGAAAGAAAAAGGCGGACAATTGCAAATAATCTCAGAGTCCCATCGGTCCTATGACAGTTTGCAGTATGTTCTATTTTTTTCCTTTTGGCGATGACGTATGGCATCATGAGCTGTTAATGAGCAACAACAAGAAGTTGAGGCCAATGCGCTACTATGCCTATCGAATAATGAACCATGAGAATGAATTCAACCAACTTCTCAGAGGCGGTCGTTTATTTCAGCAATATTTGGTTGACATGGCTGCGAAGATTGAAGGAGATAGACTGCAATACATCCGAATGAATCAAACATCATTGCGATCTATAACATACAAGGGCCTTACTGACGAATTGAATGATGACGATTTTCGCAATATTGGCAGGCAAATCATACTCTCTTCCACATTTGTCGGTTGACCGGATGATGGAGCGATGCCAGGTTGCCATGGTGTACATACGGAAGTACGGCAATCCTTCGTTCTTCATCACAATGACATGCAATCCAAACTGGCCTGAAATCCGGCAAAAACTATTCCTGAATCAGAAGCCACATGACAGGCCAGATTTAATTGCCAGAATATTTGACCTGAAGCGGAAAATGTTAAGAAAGTATCTTACTGGAGTAGATGGCCTATTTGGCAAGTGCATAGCTTACGTGCTGACAGTCGAATATCAAAAGCGAGGTCTTCCTCATGTGCACTGTTTGCTATGGCTCAAAGAAGCCTCCAAGCCCAGACCGCAGGAATATGATAAATTTGTTCAAGCCGAAATACCAGATCCCAACAAAGATCCAGAGGATCATGAATTGGTGCTGAAGCACATGATCCACGGTCCGAATTTCTCTAACAATTCGCCGTGTTGGAAAGATGGAACGTGCAGTAAGCGGTACCCTAAGCCTTTCAATGAATATACATTGTGTGGAGAGGACTCTTATCCTGTATACAGAAGACGGTCTCCAGGAATGGGAGGATTTGAGGGACACCAAGAAGGAAGGGGAAGTCGAAATATTACTTCGGAATGGGTGGTTCCCTACAATATGAAACTATTAAAACTGTTCAACTGCCACCTAAACGTAGAGATGTGCTCTTCCGTGAAATCGATCAAATACGTTATCAAATATACCATGAAGGGCAGTGATCAGGCAATGTTTGGAGTGAACAGGGAAGATGAGATAATACAGTATTTAATAGTAAGATATATCGGTCCTTCAGAAGCTGTTGCCTTGGTACATGGATTTCTAATTCATGAGAGAGAACCGGCCGTAGTTCGCCTTCAAGTTCATCTACCTGAGGAAAATCAAATCTTCTTTTGGGTCAATGCTGCTGTTAAAGTAAACAATAACATGACTAAGACGACTCTGACTGAGTCCATGGATCTTTGCGATCGCGATCCGTTTGCAAAAACATTGTATTATGCCGATGTCCCAAAGTTTTACACTTCGAGTAATAAGAGATGGGAAAGGAGAAAGGTGGGGAAAACAGTTGAGCAGTATCCAGGGATTTTTTAGGCGAACGTTTTGGGACGAGTATACACTGTTTCTCCACGAAGTGGTGACCTGTATTATTTAAGACTCCTTCTGCATCACGTCAAAGGGCCAGTATCCTTCAACTCTTTGAAAATTTGTGATGGAGAACTCCTGTCATTATTCAAAGACGGCTGCAGAGAGAAAGGTTTGCTTCAATCGGATGATCATTGGCAGCAGACTCTGGAAGATGCTGAGCGAACAAGGCTTCCCAAAGCCATGAGAGATATTCATCGTGCTCCTCACAAATACGGAAATTGACAATTCCAGTGATTTATGGGTTCGATTTAAGCATTCGCTGTCTGAGGATTACCTTCAAATAGAAAAAAGGGTTACCAGAAACTCTAACCTTTTGCTTAGCGAGAGACATTATGATCAATATCTTCTGTATTTTGAAGACAAACTTAACGATCTGGCAAAAGTCTTAGTGACTTTAACTTGCCAAGGCCAAATAATATTGTTGCTAATCAGGATATTGGCAATTTGGAGTTATTGCATGAATTGCAATACACCAGAGAAGAGCAGCGACGAGTTGTAGAGGAGACGGAGCCTCTATCGAATAGTGATCAAAAACACGTGTATGACTTCGTTTGTAACAGTTTAGAGACGAACACATCTGCATTGATTTTCATTGACGCTCCAGGTGGAACAGGAAAGACATTCCTGATTAACTTAATTCTTTCAAAAGTCAGGGGAAACGGTGACGTGGCTATTGCTGTTGCGACATCTGGCATTGCCGCAACACTGATGCCTGGTGGAAGAACAGCGCATTCAAAATACTGATAGTAGTGTAAGAAAATGGTCTGTGCAACATTGATAAAAACTCAAAGACGGCAAACCTCTTCCAGCATACAAGGCTGATTGTTTGGGATGAGTGTCCTATGATTCGGAGGGAAAGCTTCGAAGCTGTTGACCTCACTCTGCGTGACATATGCGACAACAATGTGGCATTCAGTGGAATTTTGACAATTTGCTGTGGCGATTTCCGTCAGCTTCTTCCGGTAGTGAAAAGGGGAAATGAAGCGGACGTGGAAAACGCCTGCATTAAAAAATCCTACTTATGGCGAAGCTTCAAAAGATTACAGTTGAAGACAACCATGCGATTGGGTGAGGGAGCAGGAGACTATTCACAGTTCCTATTGGATATTGGTGAAGATAAGATAAAAAAAACTGAAAATGAGGAAATTATTTTACCAAAAGAAATGGTTCTCCAAGCAACAACTATGGAAGAATGTATTGATTTCATCTACCCCTCATTCGACAATCCAGCTGAAGTGTTTTCGAACAATTGCATCTTAGTACCTATCAATGAAATGATGAGAAGCATCAATTCTACCTGTATCAGACTCTTCCCTGGAACCATAAAAGAGTACCGATCCTATAATTCTGTGAGTGATGGTGCCAATGCCACTCATTTCCTGACTTAATTCCTTGATTCGGTTGAACTATCAGGACTGCCACCACATAACCTGGAATTGAAAAAAGGATCGCCAATAATTCTTATGAGAAACTTGAATCCTCCAAGGCTTTGTAATGGAACAAGCATGATCGTGGAAGAACTGCACGACAATCTCATAGTAGCAAGAATCAACACTGCTGCTTTCAGAAATGAGATCGTTATGATACCTAGAATAAGAATTAATCTATCCGAAGGTGAGGATATCCCTTTGAAGCGAAGCCAATTCCCAGTTTAATCGTGCTTCGCTATGACTATTCATAAAGCACAAGGACAAACTATGGAAAACGTCTTGGTTTATCTGGAACGACGTGTATTCCAACACGGTCAACTATATGTAGCCTTTAGCCGCGGAAAACGAAAAGAAAATGTCAGAGTGTTTCTGAAGGATACCCAGTCAACTAAGAATGTTGTCATCAAAAGCATTCTTTTGAACAAACTGTAACAGCATAAATATGAGAAAATGTTGATTCCGACGTCAGAAAATGAAAGGAAAAGGAAAAACTAAGACAAGTAAGAATAATTTCTTTCAAATTTTTGTAAATAAAACCAGCTTTTCATTAACATTGCAACTTTTTAAGCAGAAAAATCTTTCAGAACAAACAGTCAAGCATCCATAGAGATATAAAAAAAAAGAATTTTAAAGTGGAGTGATTGGATAGCTATTAGTGAAAAATGATTTGATATTTTCTTTGTGAAAATACTTGTAAATAATACAGTGGAAAGACAAGTTTCGCGTAAATCGGACCACGGGATCCCGAGATACGCGGGTTTTTTCGGGTACCCTTATAAATAACCAAATCAGCGTATAATGGGAACATTCTTTGAAAGTAAGGTACCATTGAAATGTGACTACAAACGCCGATAGTGGTTGTGAGAGAGAGAGAGAGAGAGGGAGAGAGCTGGTGGTGTTGTTGAATGAAATTATGACAGGTGACTTCAAAGAATTGAATACAGCATTACTGTATCTAGCTTGAATTTGGTGACTGAATATTAAGTTATATGTATCTTATAACTTGTGTTAGGACAGGATGTATGTGTGTGTGTGTCTGTAACCAGTGTATATAGGCCACAGACACCCACACACACAAACATATATATATATATATATATATATATATATATATATATATACACTTACATATACACACACACATACACGTATATATATATATTGTCTTTCCAATGTCATTTTATATTATATACATTTTGTGTATATTTTAATTATTTAAAAATTATTTTTAAGTGAACATGACCCAACGGGTCACAGGTGGTCTAGTATATTACTAAAACTCTGTGATTGCTTGCTTGCTTATCTGTAATGTAATACAACCAAAAGGGCGCATAATGGGAAAACACTTTGAAAGGAAGTTGACCCTGAAATGGGAATACAACTGGAATAAAACAAGTTTCGCGAACGGGTTCTCGAGATATGGGGGTTTTCCGAGACCTTCATAAACAGAGAGAGAGAGATAGAGAGGAAGAGATAGTGTTTGTGGGAGAGTAGATTGAAAGAGAGATACAGAGAGAGGGTGAGGAGGCATAGGAGAATGGAAAAGAGAGAGAGAGCTGGTGGTGCTGTTGTGTATATATATGTGTGTGTGTGTGTGCCTATGACCAGTACATATAGATCACAGACACCCACATATATATATACACATATATATATATATATATATATATTTATATATATATATATACGCACACACACACACATTTATATATATCCATACACTTACGTATATATATATATAGGCCTTCCAATTTCATTTCACATTATATACATGTCCGTGAATATTTTAATTATTTAAAAATTATTTTGAAGTGAACATGACCCAACGAGTCACGGGTGATCTAGTTATACAATGTTTTCTTCCTTTTAGAAAGAAAATGTGATTTGACTGCTATAGACGATGAAGTAGTAGAGCGTCGGTTTAAATGCCTTTGTATTTTCTCCGGCTCTCTATACTCTCAGTTCAAATCTCACCGAGGTCAATTTACTATCCATTCTTCCAGAGTCGATAAATAAAGAACCAGAGGGGGCAGTGGATGAACAGAATTGTTAAAGAGTCGGGCGGGATTCTTTGTCTTATCTCTTATCTGGCACAGTGCGTTCTAAGCTCAAATCTCGTCTCCTGTTACCAGAAAAGCAGTCACGCTTTTACAAGAAGTTGCGACAGTCTTACAGTATCAGCAATGGAATAACCAATTGAAACATTATTTCCTTGCTTCGATCTGACGATCGGCTCCTTTCCTATTTCTAGCAAGTCTGGAGGCCATGCAGATGGTACTAATATGGTGGATTAGCAGTATCGGTAGAACGTCAGACACCATGCTTTTCAGTATAGAGTTATGGCCCTTTACGTTCTGAGTTCAAATCCCGCCGAGTTTAACTTTGCCTTTCATCCTTATGGGGTCGATAAAATAAAGCACCAGTAATACACTGGGATAATTGCTGGCCTTGTGCCAAAAGTAGAAACAATTATTACTGCCGTCACTTAGGGAGGTGAATTAACAGACTTTCCCTTTCCCACAAAATTGCTGGCTTGTGCCTAAATCAGAAACCATGGTGAATTGGCAGTATCGGTAGAGGGTTGGACGCCATGCTTTGCAGCACAGTTACGTCCCTTTACGGACTGAGTTCAAATCCCACCGAGGTTAACTTTGCCTTTCATCCTTACGGGGTCGATGAAATAAAGTACCAGTAATACACTGGGATAATTGCTGGCCTTGTGCCAAAAGTAGAAACAATTATTACTGTTGTCACTTAGGGCGGTGGATTGCTAGTATCGGTAGAGCGTCGGACACCATGTTTGCAACAAATAATTACGGCCTTTTACGTTCTGAGTTCAAATCCCATCGAGGTTAGCTTTGCTTTTCATCCTTACATAATCGATAAAATAAAGTACCAGTAACGCACTAGGGTCAATTTAATCGACTTTCCCCCTCCACAAAATGCGTAAATCAAGATTGACAAATGACAAGTCACAAGCATCTTTTTTTAGAACAGCCAATTGTAGAACGCCACCTGGTATTCTACAATTGGCTATTACCACCAGTAGTCACTGAAACTTACATTCATACCGTTCTTATTTAATTCGATTAATTTTGAAATTGTCGTAATCTAAATGATAAATTATTAATTAATACAAGAGCTAGCTTTTATAAAGGCCGCACAAGAAACTCACGGAGGCCGCAGGTTCCCCACCTCTGGTATATACCATACTTTCGCTAAGCAGACACAGGCATCCAGTGGAACATATGGGATATGAAAGCTGGAAAGAGAGAGTGGGGTGCATCTGCTCTGGGCTGGTATTTTCTTTATTGACCCGCAAAGGATGACAGGCAAAGTAGATCTCAGCACGACTTGATCTCAGAAGGCAGAACACAGAACAAATACCGAATACTCAAACGATACTACCGAATCAACTGCTTTGACTCTATGATGGCAAGTAAACAAAATCAATAAGAGATTAAACAGACAATATATATAATTGTATTAAATAAATCATTTAAATTTTAATGAAATAATATCAGCTATTCTAAAGTAAAGACGTCAATACTTAAATTTTGACAGGTTTATTGTGTGTTGTGCTCGAGATATAACAAGGAAAATTATATTAGATCAAGTACAGTCTTTATCTATCGTCTGTGTGTATGTGTGTGTCTCGTGTGTTGGAGTGTTCTCTGAGTGAGTGTCATGGAACTTGACAGTTTAATAAATACACGCCGATAAAATAAGCACCAGACTGTAACGCATACCGGTTTCAGTATGATAAACCAGTATATATATATATGGATGTGTGTGTGTATCCATGTGTGTGTGTGTGTGTGTGTGTATCCATGTGTGTGTGTGTGTTTATCCATGTATGTGTGTGTGTCTGTATCCATGTGTGTGTGTGTGTGTATGTCTGTATCCATGTATGTGTGTGTGTGTGTGTGTGTGTGTGTGTGTGTGTGTGTGTGTGTGTGTGTGTGTGTGTGTGTGTGTGTGTGTGTGTGTGTGTGTGGAAAAAAAGCGAGGTTTCAGATTAAAGTCTTCATAGATTATACATAGTTACGACTGTTTCACAGATGGGTGGCTAAGGATCTACATTAGAGTCCCGATTTTGGCACCCGCCTCAGTAAACCACGAATCTACTGAACCACATGTTATATATATATATGTGTATACATATATGTGTGTATATTTATATATACAGTGGCGGACTGGCCAGGTTGCCCAATGGCAAGTGGGCCGGGGGGCGGGGGGGCGGTAGCATTGTAAGAGATCACAGTAGCATTGCAGGGCCCACTGTAGTATTTTAGGTTCCACTGCTTTGCTTTGAAAAAATACCTGAAATCTAAGAGAAAGAATAAAAATGTTTTTAAAATAAATAAAACAATTAAACAAAGCATTTGGTCCACCAATTGCCCAGGGAATTACTAGAAACCAAAATATACGATAGTGCAAATAGCTGGAACCAGTGGTTGTACATGGTACTAAATCTAAGGCTTAGTGTATGCATGCAAACATACATATATAGTCACACACACACACAAGAATATATACATATTTATATAAGAGAGTATTGAAGTTTGCTTGAAGCATTGTGGAACAATAAATAAATATCTTTAAGTCGTTTGGAAGCCTCGACAATGCAAATGGGTAAATCTCCGGGTAACAAGGTCCGGTCGTGGAGAGAGAGATGTAAGTGGATGTACGTTGCGAAGCGTGGTGTGTATAAGATGTGTGAGATGTGTAGAATGAAGGGAAGAGTATAAAGGATAAAATAAAAATAACAACACAAGAGAGAGTTACCTTGGGAGAGATTTAATAGTCCCTATATATTTCGGATTCACATCCATCAACTGGGGTTTTTTCCGGGGTGGGGGAAAAGGTTGTCTGTCGGACAAGTCCGGAACGCATCCTTCGCTGTTTGTTGTTTTGAATATCTATATTTATATATTTACACACGAACTACTGACCAAATAATATTTGATATCAAAGGGTTAAAGACATCTGTCAAATCAATTAGTGGTGAAGGTCGTGTATATACACACACACACATATATATATATATATATATATATATATATATATATATATATATATATATATATATATATATATATATATATATATATGTATATATATATATATATATATATAGTAATAATAATAAATGTGAAGACTAAAATCCAAAGAAGGCTCGATAAGGATAAATATATATCAAATATATAAGAACCCTAGAGCAAATATTTATTAAAATAACAGATTAAAGTTTAAGCAAAGAATCGCTGAAGATCCCGTTAAGGGTGAAAACAGCGATTCTTTGCTTAAACTTTAATCTGTTATTTTAATAAATATATATAAATATATATATATATATATATATATATATATATATATATATATATATATATATATATATATATATTGTTATACTTTGGGAGGGTCATGTTGCCAATAAGAAACACGCGCACCAGATGCTTTCACTTCAATTTATTATAATAAATTTATAAATTTAGGAATTTATAAATTTCTGGTTGGTTGGTTGGTTCCACAACCAGATGATTGTTTATATATTGTCAAAGTTCTTTCGTCACACATTCTGTGACCTCTTCAGTGACTGGGGATTCTTTTCTTTGTTTTTGTGCCTCTCCTTTGTTCTGTCCTACGCCATCTTGTTTTTGTGTGTGTGTTGTGTACCTAGTTTGCGCATGTGTTACATCCGGGTGTCTGTGTGTGTTTATATTCGTTTATTTATTTGTTTATTTACATGTTACTGGTTGGTTGTTTGTTCTATGTGCGTGTGTGTTTTCATTTTGTCCTTAATTGTAAGTTGTGATGTTGCTGTTCCACTCATGTTTTCTATTTAATTTTGGTTGGAGTTCATTTATGTTTATTGCCTCTGTGATTTGTCTAAACATTGCATCTTTTCTGTTTGTAGATTCTATTTTTATTTCTATGTTCTCTAATTTACCCTTATGTTCTATTTTAGCATTTTGGTAGAATACAAATGATTCTTTACTATCTTGAAGGTCTCGCCAGTGTTCATTTATCCGTTCCCCTATACTACGAGCTGTCTCACCTATGTACACTATATTTTTATCTCTACATTGTCCTTCAGTACATCTTATGTTATATACTACATTTCTAGTTTTACAGTTAATATGGGGGCTTAATTTACAGATTATACATTTCTTATCTATATAGGAAGGTCTTTGAAAAGGGTATGTATTGCTAATAAGTGTTTTTATGGAGGTACCTCCATAAAAACACTTATTAGCAATACATAAATACATAAATATTTAAATGAGTAAATAGATGTATTAGGGAAGAAATATATAAAAAGAAAAAAAGAAATAAAAGGAAGAAAGAGAGAAGAAGAAAGAAGAAATAACGGCAAAAAGAAAGAAATTAAGGGGGTAGGTAGAGAGACCGTTGTTTTCAAACATTAAGTCAAATAGAGGCAACCAATTAAATAACATGAACTTTTTAATAGCTGTTGTATTTGGTTATGTTTAAGCTAATTATACTTATATATTATATCAAAATTAAACAAATAAAATTATTTTCTATAGCCGTCATTCACCAAATATTTTGTTACAACTTTTAAAAACATTTTTATCTTTAAAGCATATTTAAATAATTATTAAGTGTATTGGGATATTTATTAAACCACATGAATATATCACCATCAGTATATATATATATTTGTTATATTAAGATCATTTATTATCTGAGTTATTCTATTTTCTTTATAAATCATTGATTGTCATTTAATTACAGGATTAAGTTGCAGTTATATTTACTCTCAAAAGTTTTATTATTTCATATTTACTTCAGTAATTACTTATTATTATATATAGTTTCCCCTTAAGGATTTTCACATATTATTAAACTGCATAATTCATGTTAAATATAATTTAGCAAGCTATTCAGACAGAACAAAATTATTTACGAAGAATGTAAACAAAGGAAGATAACTCGTTCATCATATGTGAACATTTAAAACATTTAAATACTTTGAAACCAGAAGATATTTCAAACCACAAATCAAGAAATTTCTAGTTAAACAATGACCTTTCTAAATCCAAACAAAGGATAATGAGACTCATAATGAGATTAATTTACTAGATAAAAACGACAAAGAAAAAAAAATTTTCCGGTAAGGCAAAAAGTTATATACTCTTTTACCTGTTTCAGCCATCCGGCTGAGGCCATGCTGGGGCACCGCCCTAATTTTTTTTTTTAGAAAAATTATTAATAGTCAGTATTTTTTAGAAATTTGTAGAATGCTTGGAAAGCAGAAGAACTCTGAAGAACCTTGAAGAACTTTGAAGAACTTTGATAGGCAGAAGAACTTTGACATTACTATGGGCTCGTCTGATTCGGCGCAAATTACCGATCTTCTGGGAATTTTCATCCTTAATATGATAAATAGAAAACTGCCGGAGATTACCGGTGGTTTATATAGAGACGACATATTATTTACTGTGGTTAAACATAATTGTTTCTACTTTAGGCACAAGGCCAGCAATTACCCAGTGCATTACTGGTACTTTATTTTATCGACCCCGTAAGGATGAAAGACAAAGTCAACCTCGGCGGGATTTGAACTCAGATCGTAAAAACATAATAATAGTGAATTAAATAGAGTAAAGAAAGTAATTATAGAATTCTTTGAAAATTATGACCTGAAATTAGAAGTAGAAAATAACAATAAAATAGTTAATTTTTTACATATAACTCTTAATTTAAACTCAGGCCTCTATTACCCCTTCGATAAACTCAATGAAAACTTAATTGGTCAAAACGTTGTTTGGTCAAAAGTGTTTGGCTGTGTCGAGCTGTTGTGTATCATAGTTGAAGATGTTTATCAATGTACGGCTGCAATAAATGTTTATAGATAAGGATTATGCTTTTGATAAGATGTGGTTAATTGCGTAATATCGGCGTCAGGGCTCCTTAGGAAGGTAAAACATAGTCTGAGAGAGATTTTATTTAAGTGTGGATAGAAGAGTAAGTGGATCGAATGCAGGCTAATATTTACTAATATCTGACTACAGTAGCGACTGCGTTCGATTCTGCTATTTAACAGGTTATTACATGTAGTAGTATGGAATAATTCTAAGTTACATAAGTTACAGTTGTTAATCCCTCGTTCGTGTGTTCCAGGTGACGCCTGACGCCGATATTAATAGATAACTTTCCATCACTCATCTACCCTAGATAATAAACTATCTCTCATCTACAATAGATAACAAACCATCTCTCATCTACAGTAGATAAAACACCATCTCTTATCTACAGTAGATAACACACCCTCTCTCATCTACAACAGATAACACACCATCTCTCATCTATAGTAGATAAAACACCATCTCTCATCTACAGTAGATAACACACCCTCTCTCATCTACAACAGATAGCACACCATCTCTCATCTACAATAGATAATACACTATCTATCATCTACAGTAGATAACACACACTCTCTCATCTACAGTAGATAACACACCATCTCTCATCTACAGTAGATAAAACACCCTCTCTCATCTACAACATATAGCACACCATCTCTCATCTACAATAGATAACACACCATCAATCATCTACTGTAGATAACACACACTCTCTCATCTACACTAGATAACACACCATCTCTCATCTACAATAGATAACACACCATCTCTCATCAACAGTAGATAACACACCATCTCTCATCTACAGTAGATACCACACTATCTCTCATCTACACTAGATAAAACCCTATCTCTCATCTACAGTAGATAAACTACCATCTCTCATCTACATCGGATAACAAAACAGCTCTCATCTACACCAGATAACACACCTTCTCTTGTCAACAACACATGACACAACATCTCTCATCTACACCAGATAACATACCATCTCTCATCTACACTAGATAACGCACCATCTCTCATTTAGAATAGATAACACACTAACACTCATCTACAATGGATAACGTACCAACTCTCATCTACACGAGTTAACACACCATCTCTCATCTACAGTAGATAACACGCCAAATCTCATCTGCAACAGATAACACACCATCTCTCATCTACAGAAGATAACATACCATCTCTCATCTACAATAGATAACACACGATCTCTCAACTACACGAGATAACACACCATCTCTCATCTACAATAGATAACACACCAGATATTATCTTCAATAGATGACACACCATCTCTAATCTACCCTAGATAACATGCCATCTCACATCTACATTAGATAACACACCATCTCTCATCTACAACAGATAACACACCATCTCTAATCTACAATATGTAACACACCATCTCTCATCTACAGTAGATAACACACCATCTCTCATCTACCCTAGATAACACACCATCTCTCATCTACCCTAGATAACACACCATCTCTCATCTATAGTAGATAACACACCATCACTGATCTACAGTAGATAACACACCATCTCTCATCTACAACAGATAATACACCATCTCTCATCTACCCTACATAACACACCATCTCTCATCTATAGTAGATAACACACCATCTCTCATCTACAGTAGATAACACACCATCTCTCATCTACAGTAGATAACACACCATCTCTAATCTACAGTAGATAACACACCATCTCTCATCTACAAATAGATAACTCACCATATCTCATCTACAAGAGATAACAAACCATCTATCATCTACAACAGATAACACACCATCACTCATCTACAATAGATACCACACTATCTCTCATCCACACTAGATAAAACCCTATCTATCATCTACAGTAGATAAACAACCATCTCTCATCTACAACGGATAACAAAACAGCTCTCATCTACACCAGATAACACACCCTCTCTTGTCAACAACAAATGTCACAACATCTCTCATCTACACCAGATAATATACCATCTCTCGTCTACAATAGATAACACACCTTGTCTGTTCTACAGTAGATAACATACAATCTCAATCTACAACAGATAACACACCATCTCTCCTCTACAACAGATAACATACCATCTCTCATCTACACTAAATAACGCACCATCTCTAATTTAGAATAGATAACACACCAACAATCATCTACAATGGATAACTTACCAACTCTCATCTACACTAGTTAACACACCATCTCTCATCTACAGTAGATAACACGCCAAATCTCATCTGCAACAGATAACACACCATCTCTCATCTACAGAAGATAACATACCATCTCTCATCTACAATAGATAACACACGATCTCTCATCTACACTAAATAACACACCATCTCTCATCTACAATAGATAACACACCAGATCGTATCTTCAATAGATGACACACCATCTCTCATCTACCCTAGATAACACGCCATCTCACATCTACAACAGATAACACACCATTTCTCATCTACAATATGTAACACACCATCTCTCATCTACAGTAGATAACACACCATCTCTCATCTACCCTAGATAACACGCCATCTCACATCTACAACAGATAACACACCATTTCTCATCTACAATATGTAACACACCATCTCTCATCTACAGTAGATAACACACCATCTCTCATCTACCCTAGATAACACACCATCTCTCATCTACCCTAGATAACACACCATCTCTCATCTACAGTAGATAACACACCATCACTGATCTACAGTAGATAACACACCATCTCTCATCTACAACAGATAACACACCATCTCTCATCTACCCTACATAACACACCATCTCTCATCTATAGTAGATAACACACCATCTCTCATCTACAGTAGATAACACAGCATCTCTCATCTACAGTAGATAACACACCATCCCTAATCTACAGTAGATAACACACCATCTCTCATCTACAATAGATGACACACCATCTCTCATCTACAACAGATGACAAACCATCTCTCATCTACAACAGATAACACACCATCTCTCATCTACAACAGATAACCACCATCTCTCATCTACAGTAGATAACACACCATCTCTCATCTACACTAGATAAGACATCATCTCTCATCTACAATAGATAACACAGCATCTCTGTTCTACACTAGATAACACCACAATCTCTCCTCTACCACAGATGTCACACCATCTCTGTTCTACAATAGATAACATACCAGCTCTCATCTACACTAGATAACGCACCATCTCTCATTTAGAATAGATAACTCACCAACACTCATCTACAATGGATAACATACAAACTCTCATCTACACTAATTAACAGACCAGCTCTCATCTACAGTAGATAACACGCCAAATCTCATCTGCAACAGATAACACACCATCTCTCATCTACAGAAGATAACATACCATCTCTCATCTACAATAGATAACACACGATCTCTCATCTACACTAGATAACACACCATCTCTCATCTACAATAGATAAGACACCATCTCTCTTCTACAGTAGATGACACACCATCTCACATCTACAGCAGATAACACACCATCTCTCATCTACAGTAGATAACACACCATCTCTCATCTACAATGGATGACACACCATCTCTCATCTACAAGAGATAACAAACCATCTCTAATCTACAGCAGATAACACACCATCTCTCATCTACCCTAGATAACACACCATCTCTAATCTACAACAGATGACACACCATCTCTCATCTACAAGAAATAAAAAACCATCTCTCATCTACAGCAGATAACACACCATCTCTCATCTACCCTAGATAGCACACCATCTCTCATCTACCACAGATAACACACCTTCTCTCATCTACCCTAGATAACACACCATCTCTCATCTACCCTAGATAACACACCATCTCTCATCTACAGTAGATAACAAACCATCTCTCATCTACACTAGATAAGACACCATCTCTCATCTACAGTAGATAACACACCATCTCTCATCTACGCTAGATAAGACACCATATCACATATATAACCGATACCACACCATCTCTCATCTACAACAGATAACACACCATCTATCATCTACAGTAGATAACACACCATCTCTCATCTACAGTAGATAACACACCATCTCTCATCTACAACAGATAACACACCAACACTAATCTACCCTAGATAACACACCATCTCTCATACACAGTAGATAACACACCAGATCTTATCTTCAATAGATGACACACCATCTGTCATCTACAGTAGATAACACACCACATCTCATCTACAATGGACAACACACCATCTCTCATCTACAACAGATAACAAACCATCTCTCATCTACAGTAGATAAAGCACCATCTCTCATCTACCCTAGATAACACACGATCTCTCATCTACAGTAGATAACACACCATCTCTCATCTACAGTAGATAACACACCATCTCTCATCTACAACAGATAACACACCATCTCTCATCTACAGTAGATAACACACCATCTCTCATCTACAATGGATGACACACCATCTCTCATCTACAAGAGATAACAAACCATCTCTCATCTACAGCAGATAACACACCATCTCTCATCTACCCTAGATAACACACCATCTCTCATCTACAACAGATAACACACCATCTCTCATCTACAGTAGATATCACACCATCTCTCATCTACAACAGATGACACATCATCTCTCATCTACAAGAGATAAAAAACCATCTCTCATCTACAGCAGATAACACACCATCTCTCATGTACCCTAGATAGCACACCATCTCTCATCTACCACAGATAACACACGTTCTCTCATCTACCCTAGATAACACACCATCTCTCATCTACCCTAGATAACAAACCATCTCTCATCTACAGTAGATAACACACCATCTCTCTTCTACACTAGATAACACACGATCTCTCCTCTACCACAGATAACACAACATCTCTGTTTTACAATAGATAACATACCCTCTCTCATCTACAGTAGATGACACACCCTCTCTCATCTACAATAGATAAGAAACCATATCACATATACAACAGATACCACACCATCTCTCATCTACAACAGATAACACACCATCTATCATCTACAGTAAATAACACACCATCTCTCAACTACAGTAGATGTAGATAACACACAATCTCTGATCTACAGTATATAACACACCATCTATCATGTACAATAGATAACACACCATCTTTCATCTACAACAGATAACACAACATCTGTCATCTACAGTAGATAACACACCATCTCTCATCTACAGTAGATAACACACCATCTCTCATCTACCCTAGATAACATATGATCTCTGATCTACCATAGATAACACACCATCTCTCATCTACCCTAGATAACATATGATCTCTGATCTACCTTAGATAACACACCATCTCTCATCTACACTAAATAACACGCCATTTCCGATCTACATTAGATAACATACCATCTACAATAGATAACATACCATCTCTCATCTAGTACAGATGACACATCATTTGTCATCTACAACAGATAACACACCATCTATCATTTAGCCTAGATGACACAACATCGCTCATCTACAACTGATAACACACCATCTCTCATCTACAATAGATAACATATCATCTCTCATCTACAACAGATAACACATCAGCTCTCACCTACAACAGATAACACCATCTATCATCTACACTAGATAACACACCATCTCTCATCTACAATAGATAACATACCATCTCTCATCTACCCTAGATAACACACCATCTCTCATCTACCCTAGATAACACACTGTCTCTCATCTACAGTAGATAACACACCATCTCTCATGTACAATAGATAACACACCATCTGTCGTCTACAGTAGATAACACACTATATCTCTTATACAGTGGATAACACACTATCTCTCATCTACCTTGGATAACACGTCATCTCTGATCTACCATAGATAACACACCATCTCTCATCTACAGTAGATACCACACTATATCACATATGCAGTGGATAACACACAATCTCTCATCTACCCTAGCTAACACACCATATCTCATCTCTAACTGATAACGTGCCATCTCTCATCTACAGTAGATAACACACCATCTCTCATGTACAATAAATAACACACCATCTGTCATCTACAGTAGATAACACACAATATCTCTTATACAGTGAATAACACACTATCTCTCATCTACCCTAGATAAGATGTCATCTCTGATCTACCATAGATAACACACCATCTCTCATCTACAGTATATACCACACTATATCTCATATGCAGTGGATAACACACAATCTCTCATCTACCCTAGCTAACACACCATCTCTCATCTCTAACTGATAACGTGCCATCTCTCATCTACAGTAGATAACACACCATCTCTCATCTACAACAGATAAAACATCATCTCTCATCTACAATAGATAACACACCTTCTCACCTCTACCCTAGATAACACACCATCTCTCATCTACCCTAGATAACACACCATCTCTCATCTACAGTAGATAACACACCATCTCTCATCTACAACAGAAAACACACCATCTCTCATCTACCCTAGATAACACACCATCTCTCATCTATTGTAGATAACACACCATCTCTCATCTACAGTAGATAACACACCATCTCTAATCTAAAGTAGATAACACACCATCTCTCATCTACAATAGATGACACACCATCTCTCATCTACAAGTGATAACAAACCATCTCTCATCTACAACAGATAACACACCATCTCTCATCTACAACAGAAAACACACCATCTATCATCTACAGTAGATAACACACCATCTCTCATCTACAGTAGATAACACACCATCTCTCATCTACAGTAGATAACATACCATCTCTCATCTACAACAGATAATACACCATCTCTCATCTACAGTAGATAAAGCACCATCTCTCATCTACCCTAGATAACACACCGTCTATCATCTACAGTAGATAACACACCATCTCTCATCTACAGTAGATAACATACCATCTCTCATCTACAACAGATAACACACCATCTCTCATCTACACTAGATAACACACCATCTCTCATCTACAATGGATGACACACCATCTCTCATCTACAAGAGATAACAAACCATCTCTCATCTACAGCAGATAACACCCCATCTCTCATCTACAGTAGATAACACACCATCTCTCATCTACACTAGATAAGACACCATCTCTCATCTACCCTAGCTAACACACCATCTCTCATCTCTAACTGATAACGTGCCATCTCTCATCTACAGTAGATAACACACCATCTCTCATCTACAACAGATAAAACATCATCTCTTATCTACAATAGATAACACACCTTCTCACCTCTACCCTAGATAACACACCATCTCTCATCTACCCTAGATAACACACCATCTCTCATCTACAGTAGATAAAACACCATCACTGATCTACAGTAGATAACACACCATCTCTCATCTACAACAGAAAACACACCATCTCTCATCTACCCTACATAACACACCATCTCTCATCTATTGTAGATAACACACCATCTCTCATCTACAGTAGATAACACACCATCTCTAATCTACAGTAGATAACACACCATCTCTCATCTACAATAGATGACGCACCATCTCTCATCTACAAGAGATAACAAACCATCTCTCATCTACAACAAATAACACACCATCTCCCATCTACAACAGATAACCACCATCTCTCATCTACAGTAGATAACACACCATCTCTCATCTACACTAGATAAGACACCATCTCTCATCTACAATAGATAACACACCATCTCTGTTCTACAATAGATAACACACCATCTCTCATCTACAACAGATAATACACCATCTCTCATCTTCAGCAGATAACAACCCATCTCCCATCTACCCTAGATAACACACCATCTCTCATCTACAACAGATAACACACCATCTCTCATCTACAGTAGATAACACACCATCTCTCATCTACAACAGATGACACACCATCTCTCATCTACAAGAGATAAAAAACCATCTCTCATCTACAGCAGATAACACACCTTCTCTCATCTACCCTAGATAGCACACAATCTCTCATCTACCACAGATAACACACCTTCTCTCATCTACAGTAGATAACACGCCAAATCTCATCTGCAACAGATAACACACCATCTCTCATCTACAGAAGATAACATACCATCTCTCATCTACAATAGATAACACACGATCTCTCAACTACACGTGATAACACACCATCTCTCATCTACAATAGATAACACACCAGATCTTATCTTCAATAGATGACACACCATCTCTAATCTACCCTAGATAACATGCCATCTCACATCTACATTAGATAACACACCATCTCTCATCTACAACAGATAACACACCATCTCTAATCTACAATATGTAACACACCATCTCTCATCTACAGTAGATAACACACCATCTCTCATCTACCCTAGATAACACACCATCTCTCATCTATAGTAGATAACACACCATCACTGATCTACAGTAGATAACACACCATCTCTCATCTACAACAGATAATACACCATCTCTCATCTACCCTACATAACACACCATCTCTCATCTATAGTAGATAACACACCATCTCTCATCTACAGTAGATAACACACCATCTCTCATCTACAGTAGATAACACACCATCTCTAATCTACAGTAGATAACACACCATCTCTCATCTACAAATAGATAACTCACCATATATCATCTACAAGAGATAACAAACCATCTATCATCTACAACAGATAACACACCATCACTCATCTACAATAGATACCACACTATCTCTCATCCACACTAGATAAAACCCTATCTATCATCTACAGTAGATAAACAACCATCTCTCATCTACAACGGATAACAAAACAGCTCTCATCTACACCAGATAACACACCCTCTCTTGTCAACAACAAATGTCACAACATCTCTCATCTACACCAGATAATATACCATCTCTCGTCTACAATAGATAACACACCTTGTCTGTTCTACAGTAGATAACATACAATCTCAATCTACAACAGATAACACACCATCTCTCCTCTACAACAGAGAACATACCATCTCTCATCTACACTAAATAACGCACCATCTCTAATTTAGAATAGATAACACACCAACAATCATCTACAATGGATAACTTACCAACTCTCATCTACACTAGTTAACACACCATCTCTCATCTACAGTAGATAACACGCCAAATCTCATCTGCAACAGATAACACACCATCTCTCATCTACAGAAGATAACATACCATCTCTCATCTACAATAGATAACACACGATCTCTCATCTACACTAAATAACACACCATCTCTCATCTACAATAGATAACACACCAGATCGTATCTTCAATAGATGACACACCATCTCTCATCTACCCTAGATAACACGCCATCTCACATCTACAACAGATAACACACCATTTCTCATCTACAATATGTAACACACCATCTCTCATCTACAGTAGATAACACACCATCTCTCATCTACCCTAGATAACACACCATCTCTCATCTACCCTAGATAACACACCATCTCTCATCTACAGTAGATAACACACCATCACTGATCTACAGTAGATAACACACCATCTCTCATCTACCCTAGATAACACACCATCTCTCATCTACCCTAGATAACACACCATCTCTCATCTATAGTAGATAACACACCATCTCTCATCTACAGTAGATAACACAGCATCTCTCATCTACAGTAGATAACACACCATCCCTAATCTACAGTAGATAACACACCATCTCTCATCTACAATAGATGACAAACCATCTCTCATCTACAACAGATAATACACCATCTCTCATCTACCCTACATAACACACCATCTCTCATCTATAGTAGATAACACACCATCTCTCATCTACAGTAGATAACACACCATCTCTCATCTACAGAAGATAACATACCATCTCTCATCTACAATAGATAACACACGATCTCTCATCTACACTAAATAACACACCATCTCTCATCTACAATAGATAACACACCAGATCGTATCTTCAATAGATGACACACCATCTCTCATCTACCCTAGATAACACGCCATCTCACATCTACAACAGATAACACACCATTTCTCATCTACAATATGTAACACACCATCTCTCATCTACAGTAGATAACACACCATCTCTCATCTACCCTAGATAACACACCATCTCTCATCTACCCTAGATAACACACCATCTCTCATCTACAGTAGATAACACACCATCACTGATCTACAGTAGATAACACACCATCTCTCATCTACCCTAGATAACACACCATCTCTCATCTACCCTAGATAACACACCATCTCTCATCTATAGTAGATAACACACCATCTCTCATCTACAGTAGATAACACAGCATCTCTCATCTACAGTAGATAACACACCATCCCTAATCTACAGTAGATAACACACCATCTCTCATCTACAATAGATGACAAACCATCTCTCATCTACAACAGATAATACACCATCTCTCATCTACCCTACATAACACACCATCTCTCATCTATAGTAGATAACACACCATCTCTCATCTACAGTAGATAACACACCATCTCTCATCTACAGAAGATAACATACCATCTCTCATCTACAATAGATAACACACGATCTCTCATCTACACTAAATAACACACCATCTCTCATCTACAATAGATAACACACCAGATCGTATCTTCAATAGATGACACACCATCTCTCATCTACCCTAGATAACACGCCATCTCACATCTACAACAGATAACACACCATTTCTCATCTACAATATGTAACACACCATCTCTCATCTACAGTAGATAACACACCATCTCTCATCTACCCTAGATAACACACCATCTCTCATCTACCCTAGATAACACACCATCTCTCATCTACAGTAGATAACACACCATCACTGATCTACAGTAGATAACACACCATCTCTCATCTACCCTAGATAACACACCATCTCTCATCTACCCTAGATAACACACCATCTCTCATCTATAGTAGATAACACACCATCTCTCATCTACAGTAGATAACACAGCATCTCTCATCTACAGTAGATAACACACCATCCCTAATCTACAGTAGATAACACACCATCTCTCATCTACAGTAGATAACACACCATCTCTCATCTACAACAGATAATACACCATCTCTCATCTACCCTACATAACACACCATCTCTCATCTATAGTAGATAACACACCATCTCTCATCTACAGTAGATAACACACCATCTCTCATCTACAGTAGATAACACACCATCTCTAATCTACAGTAGATAACACACCATCTCTCATCTACAAATAGATAACTCACCATATATCATCTACAAGAGATAACAAACCATCTATCATCTACAACAGATAACACACCATCACTCATCTACAATAGATACCACACTATCTCTCATCCACACTAGATAAAACCCTATCTATCATCTACAGTAGATAAACAACCATCTCTCATCTACAACGGATAACAAAACAGCTCTCATCTACACCAGATAACACACCCTCTCTTGTCAACAACAAATGTCACAACATCTCTCATCTACACCAGATAATATACCATCTCTCGTCTACAATAGATAACACACCTTGTCTGTTCTACAGTAGATAACATACAATCTCAATCTACAACAGATAACACACCATCTCTCCTCTACAACAGAGAACATACCATCTCTCATCTACACTAAATAACGCACCATCTCTAATTTAGAATAGATAACACACCAACAATCATCTACAATGGATAACTTACCAACTCTCATCTACACTAGTTAACACACCATCTCTCATCTACAGTAGATAACACGCCAAATCTCATCTGCAACAGATAACACACCATCTCTCATCTACAGAAGATAACATACCATCTCTCATCTACAATAGATAACACACGATCTCTCATCTACACTAAATAACACACCATCTCTCATCTACAATAGATAACACACCAGATCGTATCTTCAATAGATGACACACCATCTCTCATCTACCCTAGATAACACGCCATCTCACATCTACAACAGATAACACACCATTTCTCATCTACAATATGTAACACACCATCTCTCATCTACAGTAGATAACACACCATCTCTCATCTACCCTAGATAACACACCATCTCTCATCTACCCTAGATAACACACCATCTCTCATCTACAGTAGATAACACACCATCACTGATCTACAGTAGATAACACACCATCTCTCATCTACCCTAGATAACACACCATCTCTCATCTACCCTAGATAACACACCATCTCTCATCTATAGTAGATAACACACCATCTCTCATCTACAGTAGATAACACAGCATCTCTCATCTACAGTAGATAACACACCATCCCTAATCTACAGTAGATAACACACCATCTCTCATCTACAATAGATGACAAACCATCTCTCATCTACAACAGATAACACACCATCTCTCATCTACAACAGATAACCACCATCTCTCATCTACAGTAGATAACACACCATCTCTCATCTACACTAGATAAGACATCATCTCTCATCTACAATAGATAACACAGCATCTCTGTTCTACACTAGATAACACCACAATCTCTCCTCTACCACAGATATCACACCATCTCTGTTCTACAATAGATAACATACCAGCTCTCATCTACACTAGATAACGCACCATCTCTCATTTAGAATAGATAACTCACCAACACTCATCTACAATGGATAACATACAAACTCTCATCTACACTAATTAACAGACCAGCTCTCATCTACAGTAGATAACACGCCAAATCTCATCTGCAACAGATAACACACCATCTCTCATCTACAGAAGATAACATACCATCTCTCATCTACAATAGATAACACACGATCTCTCATCTACACTAGATAACACACCATCTCTCATCTACAATAGATAAGACACCATCTCTCTTCTACAGTAGATGACACACCATCTCACATCTACAGCAGATAACACACCATCTCTCATCTACAGTAGATAACACACCATCTCTCATCTACAATGGATGACACACCATCTCTCATCTACAAGAGATAACAAACCATCTCTAATCTACAGCAGATAACACACCATCTCTCATCTACCCTAGATAACACACCATCTCTAATCTACAACAGATGACACACCATCTCTCATCTACAAGAAATAAAAAACCATCTCTCATCTACAGCAGATAACACACCATCTCTCATCTACAGTAGATACCACACTATATCACATATGCAGTGGATAACACACAATCTCTCATCTACCCTAGCTAACACACCATATCTCATCTCTAACTGATAACGTGCCATCTCTCATCTACAGTAGATAACACACCATCTCTCATGTACAATAGATAACACACCATCTGTCATCTACAGTAGATAACACACAATATCTCTTATACAGTGGATAACACACTATCTCTCATCTACCCTAGATAAGATGTCATCTCTGATCTACCATAGATAACACACCATCTCTCATCTACAGTAGATACCACACTATATCTCATATGCAGTGGATAACACACAATCTCTCATCTACCCTAGCTAACACACCATCTCTCATCTCTAACTGATAACGTGCCATCTCTCATCTACAGTAGATAACACACCATCTCTCATCTACAACAGATAAAACATCATCTCTCATCTACAATAGATAACACACCTTCTCACCTCTACCCTAGATAACACACCATCTCTCATCTACCCTAGATAACACACCATCTCTCATCTACAGTAGATAACACACCATCTCTCATCTACAACAGAAAACACACCATCTCTCATCTACCCTAGATAACACACCATCTCTCATCTATTGTAGATAACACACCATCTCTCATCTACAGTAGATAACACACCATCTCTAATCTAAAGTAGATAACACACCATCTCTCATCTACAATAGATGACACACCATCTCTCATCTACAAGTGATAACAAACCATCTCTCATCTACAACAGATAACACACCATCTCTCATCTACAACAGAAAACACACCATCTATCATCTACAGTAGATAACACACCATCTCTCATCTACAGTAGATAACACACCATCTCTCATCTACAGTAGATAACATACCATCTCTCATCTATAACAGATAATACACCATCTCTCATCTACAGTAGATAAAGCACCATCTCTCATCTACCCTAGATAACACACCGTCTCTCATCTACAGTAGATAACACACCATCTCTCATCTACAGTAGATAACATACCATCTCTCATCTACAACAGATAACACACCATCTCTCATCTACACTAGATAACACACCATCTCTCATCTACAATGGATGACACACCATCTCTCATCTACAAGAGATAACAAACCATCTCTCATCTACAGCAGATAACACCCCATCTCTCATCTACCCTAGATAACACACCATCTCTCATCTACAACAGATAACACACCATCTCTCATCTACAGTAGATAACACACCATCTCTCATCTACAACAGATGACACACCATCTCTCATCTACAAGAGATAAAAAACCATCTCTCATCTACAGCAGATAACACACCTTCTCTCATCTACCCTAGATAGCACACAATCTCTCATCTACCACAGATAACACACCTTCTCTCATCTACCCTAGAAAACACACCATCTCTCATCTACAGTAGATAACACACCATCTCTAATCTACACTAGATAAGACACCATCTCTCATCTACAATAGATAACACACCATCTCTGTTCTACACTAGATAACACACGATCTCTCCTCTACCACAGATAACACAACATCTCTCATCTACAGTAGATATCACACCATCTCTCATCTACAACAGATGACACATCATCTCTCATCTACAAGAGATAAAAAACCATCTCTCATCTACAGCAGATAACACACCATCTCTCATGTACCCTAGATAGCACACCATCTCTCATCTACCACAGATAACACACGTTCTCTCATCTACCCTAGATAACACACCATCTCTCATCTACAACAGATAACACACCATCTATCATCTACAGTAAATAACACACCATCTCTCAACTACAGTAGATGTAGATAACACACAATCTCTGATCTACAGTATATAACACACCATCTATCATCTACAATAGATAACACACCATCTTTCATCTACAACAGATAACACAACATCTGTCATCTACAGTAGATAACACACCATCTCTCATCTACAGTAGATAACACACCATCTCTCATCTACCCTAGATAACATATGATCTCTGATCTACCATAGATAACACACCATCTCTCATCTACCCTAGATAACATATGATCTCTGATCTACCTTAGATAACACACCATCTCTCATCTACACTAAATAACACGCCATTTCCGATCTACATTAGATAACATACCATCTACAATAGATAACATACCATCTCTCATCTAGTACAGATGACACATCATTTGTCATCTACAACAGATAACACACCATCTATCATTTATCCTAGATGACACAACATCGCTCATCTACAACTGATAACACACCATCTCTCATCTACAATAGATAACATATCATCTCTCATCTACAACAGATAACACATCAGCTCTCACCTACAACAGATAACACCATCTATCATCTACACTAGATAACACACCATCTCTCATCTACAATAGATAACATACCATCTCTCATCTACCCTAGATAACACACCATCTCTCATCTACCCTAGATAACACACTGTCTCTCATCTACAGTAGATAACACACCATCTCTCATGTACAATAGATAACACACCATCTGTCGTCTACAGTAGATAACACACTATATCTCTTATACAGTGGATAACACACTATCTCTCATCTACCTTGGATAACACGTCATCTCTGATCTACCATAGATAACACACCATCTCTCATCTACAGTAGATACCACACTATATCACATATGCAGTGGATAACACACAATCTCTCATCTACCCTAGCTAACACACCATATCTCATCTCTAACTGATAACGTGCCATCTCTCATCTACAGTAGATAACACACCATCTCTCATGTACAATAGATAACACACCATCTGTCATCTACAGTAGATAACACACAATATCTCTTATACAGTGGATAACACACTATCTCTCATCTACCCTAGATAAGATGTCATCTCTGATCTACCATAGATAACACACCATCTCTCATCTACAGTAGATACCACACTATATCTCATATGCAGTGGATAACACACAATCTCTCATCTACCCTAGCTAACACACCATCTCTCATCTCTAACTGATAACGTGCCATCTCTCATCTACAGTAGATAACACACCATCTCTCATCTACAACAGATAAAACATCATCTCTCATCTACAATAGATAACACACCTTCTCACCTCTACCCTAGATAACACACCATCTCTCATCTACCCTAGATAACACACCATCTCTCATCTACAGTAGATAACACACCATCTCTCATCTACAACAGAAAACACACCATCTCTCATCTACCCTAGATAACACACCATCTCTCATCTATTGTAGATAACACACCATCTCTCATCTACAGTAGATAACACACCATCTCTAATCTAAAGTAGATAACACACCATCTCTCATCTACAATAGATGACACACCATCTCTCATCTACAAGTGATAACAAACCATCTCTCATCTACAACAGATAACACACCATCTCTCATCTACAACAGAAAACACACCATCTATCATCTACAGTAGATAACACACCATCTCTCATCTACAGTAGATAACACACCATCTCTCATCTACAGTAGATAACATACCATCTCTCATCTACAACAGATAATACACCATCTCTCATCTACAGTAGATAAAGCACCATCTCTCATCTACCCTAGATAACACACCGTCTCTCATCTACAGTAGATAACACACCATCTCTCATCTACAGTAGATAACATACCATCTCTCATCTACAACAGATAACACACCATCTCTCATCTACACTAGATAACACACCATCTCTCATCTACAATGGATGACACACCATCTCTCATCTACAAGAGATAACAAACCATCTCTCATCTACAGCAGATAACACCCCATCTCTCATCTACCCTAGATAACACACCATCTCTCATCTACAACAGATAACACACCATCTCTCATCTACAGTAGATAACACACCATCTCTCATCTACAACAGATGACACACCATCTCTCATCTACAAGAGATAAAAAACCATCTCTCATCTACAGCAGATAACACACCTTCTCTCATCTACCCTAGATAGCACACAATCTCTCATCTACCACAGATAACACACCTTCTCTCATCTACCCTAGAAAACACACCATCTCTCATCTACAGTAGATAACACACCATCTCTAATCTACACTAGATAAGACACCATCTCTCATCTACAATAGATAACACACCATCTCTGTTCTACACTAGATAACACACGATCTCTCCTCTACCACAGATAACACAACATCTCTGTTCTACAATCGATACCACACCATCTCTCATCTACAACAGATAACACACCATCTATCATCTACAGTTAATAACACACCATCTCTCAACTACAGTAGATGTAGATAACACACGATCTCTGATCTACAGTATATAACACACCATCTATCATCTACAATAGATAACACACCATCTTTCATCTACAACAGATAACACAACATCTCTCATGTACAGTAGATAACACACCATCTCTCATCTACAGTAGATAACACACCATCTCTCATCTACCCTAGATAACATATGATCTCTGATCTACCATAGATAACACACCATCTCTCATCTACCCTAGATAACATATGATCTCTGATCTACCTTAGATAACACACCATCTCTCATCTACACTAACTAACACGCCATTTCCGATCTACATTAGATAACATACCATCTACGATAGATAACATACCATCTCTCATCTAGAACAGATGACACATCATTTGTCATCTACAACAGATAACACACCATCTATCATTTAGCCTAGATGACACAACATCGCTCATCTACAACTGATAACACACCATCTCTCATCTACAATAGATAACATATCATCTCTCATCTACAACAGATAACACATCAGCTCTCACCTACAACAGATAACACCATCTATCATCTACACTAGATAACACACCATCTCTCATCTACAACTGATAACACGCCATCTCTCATCTACAATAGATAACATACCATCTCTCATCTACCCTAGATAACACACCATATCTCTTCTACCCTAGATAACACACTGTCTCTCATCTACAGTAGATAACACACCATCTCCCATGTACAATAGATAACACACCATCTGTCATCTACAGTAGATAACACACTATATCTCTTATACAGTGGATAACACACTATCTCTCATCTACGCTAGATAACACGTCATCTCTGATCTACCATAGATAACACACCATCTCTCATCTACAGTAGATACCACACTATATCTCATATGCAGTGGATAACACACAATCTCTCATCTACCCTAGCTAACACACCATCTCTCATCTCTAACTGATAACGTGCCATCTCTCATCTACAGTAGATAACACACCATCTCTCATCTACAACAGATAAAACATCATCTCTTATCTACAATAGATAACACACCTTCTCACCTCTACCCTAGATAACACACCATCTCTCATCTACCCTAGATAACACACCATCTCTCATCTACAGTAGATAAAACACCATCACTGATCTACAGTAGATAACACACCATCTCTCATCTACAACAGAAAACACACCATCTCTCATCTACCCTACATAACACACCATCTCTCATCTATTGTAGATAACACACCATCTCTCATCTACAGTAGATAACACACCATCTCTAATCTACAGTAGATAACACACCATCTCTCATCTACAATAGATGACGCACCATCTCTCATCTACAAGAGATAACAAACCATCTCTCATCTACAACAAATAACACACCATCTCCCATCTACAACAGATAACCACCATCTCTCATCTACAGTAGATAACACACCATCTCTCATCTACACTAGATAAGACACCATCTCTCATCTACAATAGATAACACACCATCTCTGTTCTACAATAGATAACACACCATCTCTCATCTACAACAGATAATACACCATCTCTCATCTACAGTAGATAACACACCATCTCTCATCTACAATGGATGACACACCATCTCTCATCTACAAGAGATAACAAACCATCTCTCATCTTCAGCAGATAACAACCCATCTCCCATCTACCCTAGATAACACACCATCTCTCATCTACAACAGATAACACACCATCTCTCATCTACAGTAGATAACACACCATCTCTCATCTACAACAGATGACACACCATCTCTCATCTACAAGAGATAAAAAACCATCTCTCATCTACAGCAGATAACACACCTTCTCTCATCTACCCTAGATAGCACACAATCTCTCATCTACCACAGATAACACACCTTCTCTCATCTACAGTAGATAACACGCCAAATCTCATCTGCAACAGATAACACACCATCTCTCATCTACAGAAGATAACATACCATCTCTCATCTACAATAGATAACACACGATCTCTCAACTACACGTGATAACACACCATCTCTCATCTACAATAGATAACACACCAGATCTTATCTTCAATAGATGACACACCATCTCTAATCTACCCTAGATAACATGCCATCTCACATCTACATTAGATAACACACCATCTCTCATCTACAACAGATAACACACCATCTCTAATCTACAATATGTAACACACCATCTCTCATCTACAGTAGATAACACACCATCTCTCATCTACCCTAGATAACACACCATCTCTCATCTACCCTAGATAACACACCATCTCTCATCTATAGTAGATAACACACCATCACTGATCTACAGTAGATAACACACCATCTCTCATCTACAACAGATAATACACCATCTCTCATCTACCCTACATAACACACCATCTCTCATCTATAGTAGATAACACACCATCTCTCATCTACAGTAGATAACACACCATCTCTCATCTACAGTAGATAACACACCATCTCTAATCTACAGTAGATAACACACCATCTCTCATCTACAAATAGATAACTCACCATATATCATCTACAAGAGATAACAAACCATCTATCATCTACAACAGATAACACACCATCACTCATCTACAATAGATACCACACTATCTCTCATCCACACTAGATAAAACCCTATCTATCATCTACAGTAGATAAACAACCATCTCTCATCTACAACGGATAACAAAACAGCTCTCATCTACACCAGATAACACACCCTCTCTTGTCAACAACAAATGTCACAACATCTCTCATCTACACCAGATAATATACCATCTCTCGTCTACAATAGATAACACACCTTGTCTGTTCTACAGTAGATAACATACAATCTCAATCTACAACAGATAACACACCATCTCTCCTCTACAACAGAGAACATACCATCTCTCATCTACACTAAATAACGCACCATCTCTAATTTAGAATAGATAACACACCAACAATCATCTACAATGGATAACTTACCAACTCTCATCTACACTAGTTAACACACCATCTCTCATCTACAGTAGATAACACGCCAAATCTCATCTGCAACAGATAACACACCATCTCTCATCTACAGAAGATAACATACCATCTCTCATCTACAATAGATAACACACGATCTCTCATCTACACTAAATAACACACCATCTCTCATCTACAATAGATAACACACCAGATCGTATCTTCAATAGATGACACACCATCTCTCATCTACCCTAGATAACACGCCATCTCACATCTACAACAGATAACACACCATTTCTCATCTACAATATGTAACACACCATCTCTCATCTACAGTAGATAACACACCATCTCTCATCTACCCTAGATAACACACCATCTCTCATCTACCCTAGATAACACACCATCTCTCATCTACAGTAGATAACACACCATCACTGATCTACAGTAGATAACACACCATCTCTCATCTACCCTAGATAACACACCATCTCTCATCTACCCTAGATAACACACCATCTCTCATCTATAGTAGATAACACACCATCTCTCATCTACAGTAGATAACACAGCATCTCTCATCTACAGTAGATAACACACCATCCCTAATCTACAGTAGATAACACACCATCTCTCATCTACAATAGATGACACACCATCTCTCATCTACAACAGATGACAAACCATCTCTCATCTACAACAGATAACACACCATCTCTCATCTACAACAGATAACCACCATCTCTCATCTACAGTAGATAACACACCATCTCTCATCTACACTAGATAAGACATCATCTCTCATCTACAATAGATAACACAGCATCTCTGTTCTACACTAGATAACACCACAATCTCTCCTCTACCACAGATATCACACCATCTCTGTTCTACAATAGATAACATACCAGCTCTCATCTACACTAGATAACGCACCATCTCTCATTTAGAATAGATAACTCACCAACACTCATCTACAATGGATAACATACAAACTCTCATCTACACTAATTAACAGACCAGCTCTCATCTACAGTAGATAACACGCCAAATCTCATCTGCAACAGATAACACACCATCTCTCATCTACAGAAGATAACATACCATCTCTCATCTACAATAGATAACACACGATCTCTCATCTACACTAGATAACACACCATCTCTCATCTACAATAGATAAGACACCATCTCTCTTCTACAGTAGATGACACACCATCTCACATCTACAGCAGATAACACACCATCTCTCATCTACAGTAGATAACACACCATCTCTCATCTACAATGGATGACACACCATCTCTCATCTACAAGAGATAACAAACCATCTCTAATCTACAACAGATAACACACCATCTCTCATCTACAGTAGATAACACACCATCTCTCATCTACAACAGATGACACACCATCTCTCATCTACAAGAGATAAAAAACCATCTCTCATCTACAGCAGATAACACACCTTCTCTCATCTACCCTAGATAGCACACAATCTCTCATCTACCACAGATAACACACCTTCTCTCATCTACAGTAGATAACACGCCAAATCTCATCTGCAACAGATAACACACCATCTCTCATCTACAGAAGATAACATACCATCTCTCATCTACAATAGATAACACACGATCTCTCAACTACACGTGATAACACACCATCTCTCATCTACAATAGATAACACACCAGATCTTATCTTCAATAGATGACACACCATCTCTAATCTACCCTAGATAACATGCCATCTCACATCTACATTAGATAACACACCATCTCTCATCTACAACAGATAACACACCATCTCTAATCTACAATATGTAACACACCATCTCTCATCTACAGTAGATAACACACCATCTCTCATCTACCCTAGATAACACACCATCTCTCATCTACCCTAGATAACACACCATCTCTCATCTATAGTAGATAACACACCATCACTGATCTACAGTAGATAACACAACATCTCTCATCTACAACAGATAATACACCATCTCTCATCTACCCTACATAACACACCATCTCTCATCTATAGTAGATAACACACCATCTCTCATCTACAGTAGATAACACACCATCTCTCATCTACAGTAGATAACACACCATCTCTAATCTACAGTAGATAACACACCATCTCTCATCTACAAATAGATAACTCACCATATATCATCTACAAGAGATAACAAACCATCTATCATCTACAACAGATAACACACCATCACTCATCTACAATAGATACCACACTATCTCTCATCTACCCTAGATAACACACCATCTCTAATCTACAACAGATGACACACCATCTCTCATCTACAAGAAATAAAAAACCATCTCTCATCTACAGCAGATAACACACCATCTCTCATCTACCCTAGATAGCACACCATCTCTCATCTACCACAGATAACACACCTTCTCTCATCTACCCTAGATAACACACCATCTCTCATCTACCCTAGATAACACACCATCTCTCATCTACAGTAGATAACAAACCATCTCTCATCAACACTAGATAAGACACCATCTCTCATCTACAGTAGATAACACACCATCTCTCATCTACGCTAGATAAGACACCATATCACATATACAACCGATACCACACCATCTCTCATCTACAACAGATAACACACCATCTATCATCTACAGTAGATAACACACCATCTCTCATCTACAGTAGATAACACACCATCTCTCATCTACAACAGATAACACACCAACACTAATCTACCCTAGATAACACACCATCTCTCATACACAGTAGATAACACACCAGATCTTATCTTCAATAGATGACACACCATCTGTCATCTACAGTAGATAACACACCACATCTCATCTACAATGGACAACACACCATCTCTCATCTACAACAGATAACAAACCATCTCTCATCTACAGTAGATAAAGCACCATCTCTCATCTACCCTAGATAACACACGATCTCTCATCTACAGTAGATAACACACCATCTCTCATCTACAGTAGATAACACACCATCTCTCATCTACAACAGATAACACACCATCTCTCATCTACAGTAGATAACACACCATCTCTCATCTACAATGGATGACACACCATCTCTCATCTACAAGAGATAACAAACCATCTCTCATCTACAGCAGATAACACACCATCTCTCATCTACCCTAGATAACACACCATCTCTCATCTACAACAGATAACACACCATCTCTCATCTACAGTAGATATCACACCATCTCTCATCTACAACAGATGACACATCATCTCTCATCTACAAGAGATAAAAAACCATCTCTCATCTACAGCAGATAACACACCATCTCTCATGTACCCTAGATAGCACACCATCTCTCATCTACCACAGATAACACACGTTCTCTCATCTACCCTAGATAACACACCATCTCTCATCTACAACAGATAACACACCATCTATCATCTACAGTAAATAACACACCATCTCTCAACTACAGTAGATGTAGATAACACACAATCTCTGATCTACAGTATATAACACACCATCTATCATCTACAATAGATAACACACCATCTTTCATCTACAACAGATAACACAACATCTGTCATCTACAGTAGATAACACACCATCTCTCATCTACAGTAGATAACACACCATCTCTCATCTACCCTAGATAACATATGATCTCTGATCTACCATAGATAACACACCATCTCTCATCTACCCTAGATAACATATGATCTCTGATCTACCTTAGATAACACACCATCTCTCATCTACACTAAATAACACGCCATTTCCGATCTACATTAGATAACATACCATCTACAATAGATAACATACCATCTCTCATCTAGTACAGATGACACATCATTTGTCATCTACAACAGATAACACACCATCTATCATTTATCCTAGATGACACAACATCGCTCATCTACAACTGATAACACACCATCTCTCATCTACAATAGATAACATATCATCTCTCATCTACAACAGATAACACATCAGCTCTCACCTACAACAGATAACACCATCTATCATCTACACTAGATAACACACCATCTCTCATCTACAATAGATAACATACCATCTCTCATCTACCCTAGATAACACACCATCTCTCATCTACCCTAGATAACACACTGTCTCTCATCTACAGTAGATAACACACCATCTCTCATGTACAATAGATAACACACCATCTGTCGTCTACAGTAGATAACACTATATCTCTTATACAGTGGATAACACACTATCTCTCATCTACCTTGGATAACACGTCATCTCTGATCTACCATAGATAACACACCATCTCTCATCTACAGTAGATACCACACTATATCACATATGCAGTGGATAACACACAATCTCTCATCTACCCTAGCTAACACACCATATCTCATCTCTAACTGATAACGTGCCATCTCTCATCTACAGTAGATAACACACCATCTCTCATGTACAATAGATAACACACCATCTGTCATCTACAGTAGATAACACACAATATCTCTTATACAGTGGATAACACACTATCTCTCATCTACCCTAGATAAGATGTCATCTCTGATCTACCATAGATAACACACCATCTCTCATCTACAGTAGATACCACACTATATCTCATATGCAGTGGATAACACACAATCTCTCATCTACCCTAGCTAACACACCATCTCTCATCTCTAACTGATAACGTGCCATCTCTCATCTACAGTAGATAACACACCATCTCTCATCTACAACAGATAAAACATCATCTCTCATCTACAATAGATAACACACCTTCTCACCTCTACCCTAGATAACACACCATCTCTCATCTACCCTAGATAACACACCATCTCTCATCTACAGTAGATAACACACCATCTCTCATCTACAACAGAAAACACACCATCTCTCATCTACCCTAGATAACACACCATCTCTCATCTATTGTAGATAACACACCATCTCTCATCTACAGTAGATAACACACCATCTCTAATCTAAAGTAGATAACACACCATCTCTCATCTACAATAGATGACACACCATCTCTCATCTACAAGTGATAACAAACCATCTCTCATCTACAACAGATAACACACCATCTCTCATCTACAACAGAAAACACACCATCTATCATCTACAGTAGATAACACACCATCTCTCATCTACAGTAGATAACACACCATCTCTCATCTACAGTAGATAACATACCATCTCTCATCTACAACAGATAATACACCATCTCTCATCTACAGTAGATAAAGCACCATCTCTCATCTACCCTAGATAACACACCGTCTCTCATCTACAGTAGATAACACACCATCTCTCATCTACAGTAGATAACATACCATCTCTCATCTACAACAGATAACACACCATCTCTCATCTACACTAGATAACACACCATCTCTCATCTACAATGGATGACACACCATCTCTCATCTACAAGAGATAACAAACCATCTCTCATCTACAGCAGATAACACCCCATCTCTCATCTACCCTAGATAACACACCATCTCTCATCTACAACAGATAACACACCATCTCTCATCTACAGTAGATAACACACCATCTCTCATCTACAACAGATGACACACCATCTCTCATCTACAAGAGATAAAAAACCATCTCTCATCTACAGCAGATAACACACCTTCTCTCATCTACCCTAGATAGCACACAATCTCTCATCTACCACAGATAACACACCTTCTCTCATCTACCCTAGATAACACACCATCTCTCATCTACAGTAGATAACACACCATCTCTAATCTACACTAGATAAGACACCATCTCTCATCTACAATAGATAACACACCATCTCTGTTCTACACTAGATAACACACGATCTCTCCTCTACCACAGATAACACAACATCTCTGTTCTACAATCGATACCACACCATCTCTCATCTACAACAGATAACACACCATCTATCATCTACAGTTAATAACACACCATCTCTCAACTACAGTAGATGTAGATAACACACGATCTCTGATCTACAGTATATAACACACCATCTATCATCTACAATAGATAACACACCATCTTTCATCTACAACAGATAACACAACATCTCTCATGTACAGTAGATAACACACCATCTCTCATCTACAGTAGATAACACACCATCTCTCATCTACCCTAGATAACATATGATCTCTGATCTACCATAGATAACACACCATCTCTCATCTACCCTAGATAACATATGATCTCTGATCTACCTTAGATAACACACCATCTCTCATCTACACTAACTAACACGCCATTTCCGATCTACATTAGATAACATACCATCTACGATAGATAACATACCATCTCTCATCTAGAACAGATGACACATCATTTGTCATCTACAACAGATAACACACCATCTATCATTTAGCCTAGATGACACAACATCGCTCATCTACAACTGATAACACACCATCTCTCATCTACAATAGATAACATATCATCTCTCATCTACAACAGATAACACATCAGCTCTCACCTACAACAGATAACACCATCTATCATCTACACTAGATAACACACCATCTCTCATCTACAACTGATAACACGCCATCTCTCATCTACAATAGATAACATACCATCTCTCATCTAGCCTAGATAACACACCATATCTCTTCTACCCTAGATAACACACTGTCTCTCATCTACAGTAGATAACACACCATCTCCCATGTACAATAGATAACACACCATCTGTCATCTACAGTAGATAACACACTATATCTCTTATACAGTGGATAACACACTATCTCTCATCTACGCTAGATAACACGTCATCTCTGATCTACCATAGATAACACACCATCTCTCATCTACAGTAGATACCACACTATATCTCATATGCAGTGGATAACACACAATCTCTCATCTACCCTAGCTAACACACCATCTCTCATCTCTAACTGATAACGTGCCATCTCTCATCTACAGTAGATAACACACCATCTCTCATCTACAACAGATAAAACATCATCTCTTATCTACAATAGATAACACACCTTCTCACCTCTACCCTAGATAACACACCATCTCTCATCTACCCTAGATAACACACCATCTCTCATCTACAGTAGATAAAACACCATCACTGATCTACAGTAGATAACACACCATCTCTCATCTACAACAGAAAACACACCATCTCTCATCTACCCTACATAACACACCATCTCTCATCTATTGTAGATAACACACCATCTCTCATCTACAGTAGATAACACACCATCTCTAATCTACAGTAGATAACACACCATCTCTCATCTACAATAGATGACGCACCATCTCTCATCTACAAAAGATAACAACCCATCTCTCATCTACAACAAATAACACACCATCTCCCATCTACAACAGATAACCACCATCTCTCATCTACAGTAGATAACACACCATCTCTCATCTACACTAGATAAGACACCATCTCTCATCTACAATAGATAACACACCATCTCTGTTCTACAATAGATAACACACCATCTCTCATCTACAACAGATAATACACCATCTCTCATCTACAGTAGATAACACACCATCTCTCATCTACAATGGATGACACACCATCTCTCATCTACAAGAGATAACAAACCATCTCTCATCTTCAGCAGATAACAACCCATCTCTCATCTACCCTAGATAACACACCATCTCTCATCTACAACAGATAACACACCATCTCTCATCTACAGTAGATAACACACCATCTCTCATCTACAACAGATGACACACCATCTCTCATCTACAAGAGATAAAAAATCATCTCTCATCTACAGCAGATAACACACCATCTCTCATCTACTCTAGATAGCACACAATCTCTCATCTACCACAGATAACACACCTTCTCTCATCTACCCTAGATAACACACCATCTCTCACCTACAGTAGATAACACACCATCTCTAATCTACACTAGATAAGACACCATGTCTCATCTACAATAGATAACACACCATCTCTGTTCTACACTAGATAACACACGATCTCTCCTCTACCACAGATAACACAACATCTCTGTTCTACAATCGATACCACACCATCTCTCATCTACAACAGATAACACACCATCTATCATCTACAGTTAATAACACACCATCTCTCAACTACAGTAGATGTAGATAACACACGATCTCTGATCTACAGTATATAACACACCATCTATCATCTACAATAGATAACACACCATCTTTCATCTACAACAGATAACACAACATCTCTCATGTACAGTAGATAACACACCATCTCTCATCTACAGTAGATAACACACCATCTCTCATCTACCCTAGATAACATGATCTCTGATCTACCATAGATAACACACCATCTCTCATCTACCCTAGATAACATATGATCTCTGATCTACCTTAGATAACACACCATCTCTCATCTACACTAACTAACACGCCATTTCCGATCTACATTAGATAACATACCATCTACGATAGATAACATACCATCTCTCATCTAGAACAGATGACACATCATTTGTCATCTACAACAGATAACACACCATCTATCATTTAGCCTAGATGACACAACATCGCTCATCTACAACTGATAACACACCATCTCTCATCTACAATAGATAACATATCATCTCTCATCTACAACAGATAACACATCAGCTCTCACCTACAACAGATAACACCATCTATCATCTACACTAGATAACACACCATCTCTCATCTACAACTGATAACACGCCATCTCTCATCTACAATAGATAACATACCATCTCTCATCTACCCTAGATAACACACCATATCTCTTCTACCCTAGATAACACACTGTCTCTCATCTACAGTAGATAACACACCATCTCTCATGTACAATAGATAACACACCATCTGTCGTCTACAGTAGATAAAACACTATATCTCTTATACAGTGGATAACACACTATCTCTCATCTACGCTAGATAACACGTCATCTCTGATCTACCATAGATAACACACCATCTCTCATCTACAGTAGATACCACACTATATCTCATATGCAGTGGATAACACACAATCTCTCATCTACCCTAGCTAACACACCTTCTCTCATCTCTAACTGATAACGTGCCATCTCTCATCTACAGTAGATAACACACCATCTCTCATCTACAACAGATAAAACATCATCTCTTATCTACAATAGATAACACACCTTCTCACCTCTACCCTAGATAACACACCATCTCTCATCTACAACAGAAAACACACCATCTCTCATCTACCCTACATAACACACCATCTCTCATCTATTGTAGATAACACACCATCTCTCATCTACAGTAGATAACACACCATCTCTAATCTACAGTAGATAACACACCATCTCTCATCTACAATGGATGAGGCACCATCTCTCATCTACAAGAGATAACAAACCATCTCTCATCTACAACAGATAATACAGCATCTCTCATCTACAACAGATAATACACCATCTCTCATCTACAGTAGATAACACACCATCTCTCATCTACAATGGATGACACACCATCTCTCATCTACAAGAGATAACAAACCATCTCTCATCTACAGCAGATAACAACCCATCTCTCATCTATGCTAGATAACACACCATCTCTCATCTACAACAGATAACACACCATCTCTCATCTACACTAGATAACACACCATCTCTCATCTACAACAGATGACACACCATCTCTCATCTACAAGAGATAAAAAACCATCTCTCATCTACAGCAGATAACACACCATCTCTCATCTACCCTAGATAGCACACAATCTCTCATCTACCACAGATAACACACCTTCTCTCATCTACCCTAGATAACACACCATCTCTCATCTACAGTAGATAACACACCATCTCTCGTCTACACTAGATAAGACACCATCTCTCATCTACAATAGATAACACACCATCTCTGTTCTACACTAGATAACACACGATCTCTCCTCTACCACAGATAACACAACATCTCTGTTCTACAATAGATAACATATCATCGCTCATCTACAGTAGATAACACACCATCTCTCATCTACGCTAGATAGGACACCATATCACATATACAACCGATACCACACCATCTCTCATCTACAACAGATAACACACCATCTATCATTTACAGTAAATAACACACCATCTCTCAACTGCAGTAGATGTAGATAACACACCATCTCTGATCTACAGTAGATGACACACCATCTATCATCTACAATAGATAACACACCATCTTTCATCTACAACAGATAACACACCATCTCTCATCTACAGTAGATAACACACCATCTCTCATCTACAGTAGATAACACACCATCTCTCATCTACCCTAGATAACATATGATCTCTATTCTACCATAGATAACACACCATCTCTCATCTACCCTAGATAACATATGATCTCTGATCTACCTTAGATATCACACCATGTCTCATCTACACTAAATAACATGCCATCTCTGATCTACATTAGATAACATAACATCTACAATAGATAACATACCATTTCTTATCTAGAACAGATGACACATCATTTGTCATCTACAACAGATAACACACCATCTATCATTTACCCTAGATGACACAACATCGCTCATCTACAACTGATAACACACCATCTCTCATCTGCAATAGATAACATATTATCTCTCATCTACAACAGATAACACATCAGCTCTCACCTACAACAGATAACACCATCTATCATCTACACTAGATAACACACCATCTCTCATCTACAACTGATAACACGCCATCTCTCATCTACAATAGATAGCATACCATCTCTCATCTACCCTAGATAACACACCATCTCTCTTCTACCCTAGATAACACACTGTCTCTCATCTACAGTAGATAACACACCATCTCTCATGTACAATAGATAACACACAATCTGTCGTCTACAGTAGATAACACACTATATCTCTTATACAGTGGATAACACACTATCTCTCATCTACCCTAGATAACACGTCATCTCTGATCTACCATAGATTATACACCATCTCTCATCTACAGTAGATACCACACTATATCTCATATGCAGTGGATAACACACAATCTCCCATCTACCCTAGCTAACACACCATCTCTCATCTCTAACTGATAACATGCCATCTCTCATCTACAGTAGATAACACACCATCTCTCATCTACAATAGATAAAATGTCATCTCTCACTCACACTAGATAACACACCACCTCTCATCTACAGTAGATAACACACCATCTCTCATGTACAGTAGATAAAACACCATCTCTAATCGACAGTAAATAACACACCATCTCTTATTTACAGTAGATAACATACCATCTCTCATCTACAACAGATAACACTTCATCTCTCATCTACAACAGATAACACACCGTCTGTTACTTACACTAGATAACACACCATCTCTCATCTATCATAGATAACATACCATCTGTCATCTACAGTAGATAACATACCACGTCTCATCTACAATAGACAACACACCATCGCTCATCTAGAAGAGATAACACACCATCTCTCATCTACCCTAGATAACACACCACCTCTCATCTACAATAGACAACACACCATCTCTCATCTACAACAGATAACACGCCATCTCACATCTACATTAGATAACACAACATCTCTCAACTACAACAGATAACACACCATCTCTCATCTACAATATGTAACACACCATCTCTCATCTACAGCAGATAACACACTATCTCTCATCTACAACAGATAACACAGCATCTCTCATCTACAGTAGATAACACACCATCTCTCATCTACAGTAGATAACACACCATCTCTCATCTACAACAGATAACACACCATCTCTCATCTACAGTAGATAACACACCATCTCTAATCTACAATGGATAACATACCAGCTCTCATCTACACTAGGTAACAAACCAGCTCTTATCTAGTGTGGATAACACATCATCAGTCATCTGCAACAGATGACACACAATTTCTCATCTACAGTAGATGACATGGCATCTCTCATCTACAATAGATAACACACCATCTCTGTTCTGCACTAGATAACACACCATCTCTCCTCTACCACAGATAACACACCATCTCTCATCTACAATAGATAACATACCATCTCACATCTACGCTAGATAAGACACCATATCACATATATAACCGATACCACACCATCTCTCATCTACAGTAAATAACACACAATCTCTCATTTACAGTAGATAAACTACCATGTCTCATTTACAACAGATAACATACCATCTCTCATCTAATATAGATAACATAAGATGTCTTATCTACAGCAGATAACACACCTTCTCTTATCTACAACACATAACACAACATCTCTCTTCTACACCAGATAACACACCATCTCTCATCTACCCTAGATAACATACCCTGTCTGTTCTACATTAGATAACGTACAATCTCAACCTATAATAGATAACACACCATCTCTCATCTACAACAGATAAAAAAACCATCTCTCATCTACAATAGATAACACACCAACACTCATCTACAATGGATAACGTACCAACTCTCATCTACACGAGTTAACACACCATCTCTCATCTACAGTGAATAACACACCATCTCTCATCTAGAACAGATAACACATCATCTCTCATCTACAACAAATAACACAACGTCTCTCACTTACACTAGATAACACACCATCTCTCATCTATCATAGATAACATACCACCTCTCATCTGCAATAAACAACATACCATATCTCATCTACAACAGATAACTGGCCATCTCACATCTACATTAGATAACACACCATCTATCATCTACAATATGTAAGACACCATTTCTCATCTACAGTAGATAACACACAATCTCTAATCTACAATGGATAACATACCAGCTCTCATCTACACTAGGTAACACACCAGCTCTCATCTAGTTTAGATAACACACCATCACTCATTTGCAACAGATGACACACCATTTCTCATCTACAGTAGATGACATTCCATCCCTCATCTATAATAGATAACACACCATCTCTCCTCTACCTCAGATAACACGCCATATCTCATCTACAATAGATAACATACCATCTCTCATCTACGCTAGATGAGACACCATATCACATATACAACCGATACCACACCATCTCTCATCTTCAACAGATAACACACCATCTCTCATCTACTGTAAAAAAACACACCATCTCTCATCTACAGTAGATAACACATCATCTTATATCTTCAATAGATGAGAGACCATCTATCATCTACAACAGATACCACACCATCTCTCATCTACAATAGATAACACACAATCTCTCATCTACCATAGATCACACACCATCTCTCATCTACAGCAGATTACACACCATCTCTTATCTACCTTAGATAACACACCATCTCTCATCTACAGTAGATAACACACAATCTCTCATCTACAGTAGATAACACTCCATCTCTCATCTACAGTAGATAACACACCATCTCTGATCTACAGTAGATAACACACCATCTCTCATTTACAATAGATAACACAGCAACTCTCATCTACAACAGATAACCCACCATCTCACATATGCAGTGGATAATACTCCATCTCTCATCTACAGTAAATAACACACTATCTCTCACCTACAACAGATAACACAGCATCTCTCATCTACAGTAGATAACACACCATCTCTCATCTACAGTAGATAACACACCTTCTCTCATCTACAGTAGATAACACACCATCTCTCATCTAAAGTAGATAACACACCATCTCTCATCTACAGTAGATAACATACCATCTCTAATCTACAATGGATAACATACCATCTCTCATATACAGTAAATAACACACTATCTCTCATCTACAACAGATAACACAGCATCATTCATCTACAGTAGATAACACACCATCTCTCATCTACAGTAGATAACACACCTTCTCTCATCTACAGTAGATAACACACCATCTCTCATCTAAAGTAGATAACACACCATCTCTCATCTACAGTAGATAACACACCATCTCTAATCTACAACAGATAACACACCATCTCTCATCTACAGTAAATAACACACTATCTCTCATCTACAACAGATAACACAGCATCTCTCATCTACAGTAGATAACACACCATCTCTAATCTACGACAGATAATACACCTTCTCTCATCTACAGTAGCTAACACACTATCTCTCATCTAAAGTAGATATCACACCATCTCTCATCTACAGTAGATAACACACCATCTCTCATCTACAGTAAATAACACACTATCTCTAATCTACAACAGATAACACACCATCTCTCATCTACAGTAGATAACACACCATCTCTAATCTACAACAGATAATACACCATCTCTGATCTACAATAGATAACATACCATCTCTCATGTACAACAGATAAAAACATCATCTCTGATCTACAATAGATCCCACACATCTCTCATCTGCCCTAGATAACATACAATCTCTCATCTACAGTGGATAGCATACCATCTCTCATCTAGGACAGATATACAAACGTGTCTCATCTACAGTGGATAGCATACCATCTCTCATCTAGGACAGATATACAAACGTGTCTCATCTACAAAATATAACACACCATATCACATCCACAATAGATAATGCATAATCTCTCATCTACCGTAGATAACACACCATCTCTCATTCTACACTAGATAACACATCTTCTCTCATCTACAGGAGATAACACACCATTTCTCTCAACTACCCTAGATAACAAACCATCTCTCATCTACGCTAGATAACATACCATCTCTCATCTACCGTAGATATCACACCATCTCTCATCTACAGTAGATAACACACCATCTCTGATCTAAAGTAGATAACACCCAATATCTGATCTACAGTAGAGCACACACCATCTCTCATCTACAATAGATAACACACCATCTCTCATCTACACTAGATAACACACCATCTCTCATCAACAACAGATAACACACCATCTCTCATCTACAATGGATAACACACCATCTCTCATCTACAACAGATAACACACGAGCTCTCATCTACACTAGATTACATACCATCTCTCATCTACAGTAGATAACACACCATCTCTCATCTACCCTAGATAACACACCATCGCTGATCTAAAGTAGATAACACCCCATCTCTGATATACAGTAGATAACACACCATCTCTCATCTACAGTAGATAACTCACCATCTCTCATCTACAGCAGATAATACACGATCTCTCATCGACAATAAGATACCATCTCTCATCTACAACACATAACACACCATCTCTTATCTACAGTAAATAACACACCATCTCTCATCTACAGTAGATAACACACCATCTCACATATGCAGTGGATAACACTCCATCTCTCATCTACAGTAAATAACACACTATCTCTCATCTACAACAGATAACACAGCATCTCTCATCTACAGTAGATAACACACCATCTGTCATCTACAGTAGATAACACACCTTCTCTCATCTACAGTAGATAACACACCATCTCTCATCTAAAGTAGATAACACACCATCTCTCATCTACAGTAGATAACACACCATCTCTAATCTACAACAGATAACACACCATCTCTCATCTACAGTAAATAAAACACTATCTCTCATCTACAACAGATAACACAGCATCTCTCATCTACAGTAGATAACACACCATCTCTAATCTACAACAGATAACACACCTTCTCTCATCTACAGTAGCTAACACACCATTTCTCATCTAAAGTAGATAACACACCATCTCTCATCTACAGTAGATAACACACCATCTCTCATCTACAGTAAATAACACACTATCTCTGATCTACAACAGATAACACACCATCTCTCATCTACAGTAGATAACACACCATCTCTAATCTACAACAGATAACACACCCTCTCTGATCTACAATAGATAACATACCATCTCTCATGTACAACAGATAAAAACATCATCTCTGATCTACAATAGATCCCACACCATCTCTCATCTGCCCTAGATAACATACAATCTCTCATCTACAGTAGATAGCATACCATCTCTCATCTAGGACAGATATACAAACGTGTCTCATCTACAACAAATAACACACCATATCTCATCCACAATAGATAATGCATAATCTCTCATCTACAGTAGATAACACACCATCTCTCATTCTACACTAGATAACACACCATCTCTCATCTACAGTAGATAACACACCATTTCTCTCAACTACCCTAGATAACAAACCATCTCTCATCTACGCTAGATAACATACCATCTCTCATCTACCGTAGATATCACACCATCTCTCATCTACAGTAGATAACACAACATCTCTGATCTAAAGTAGATAACACCCAATATCTGATCTACAGTAGAGCACACACCATCTCTCATCTACAATAGATAACACACCATCTCTCATCTACAATGGATAACACACCATCTCTCATCTACAACAGATAACACATGAGCTCTCATCTACACTAGATTACATACCATCTCTCATCTACAGTAGATAACACACCATCTCTCATCTACCCTAGATAACACACCATCGCTGATCTAAAGTAGATAACACCCCATCTCTGATATACAGTAGATAACACACCATCTCTCATCTACAGTAGATAACTCACCATCTCTCATCTACAGCAGATAATACACCATCTCTCATCTACAATAACATACTATCTCTCATCTACAACAGATAACACACCATCTCTTATCTACAGTAAATAACACACCGACTCTCATCTACAGTAAATAACACACCATCTCTCATCTACAGTAGATAACACACCGTCTCTCATCTACAGTAGGTAACACACCCTCTCTCACCTACAATAGAAAACACACCATCTCTCATCTACAATAGATACCAGACACTCTCTTATCTACAGTAGATAACACCCCATCTCTCAATTTACAGTAGATAACACCCCATCTCTCATCTACTGTAGATAACACACCCTCTCTCATCTACAGTAGATAACACACCATCTCTCATCTACACTAGATAACACTCCATCTCTCATCTACATTAGATAACACACCGTCTGTCGTCTACAGTAGATCACACACTATATCTCATATATAGTAGATAACACACCTTCCCTCATCTACAGTAGATAACACACCATCTCTCATCTACAACAGATAACACACCAACACTCATCTACCCTAGATAACATACCATCTCTCATCTACGGTAGATAACACACCATTTCTTATCTACAGTAGATAGCACACCATCTCTCATCTACCCTAGATAACACACCATCTCTCATCTACAGTAGATAACACACTATCTCTCATCTACCCTAGATAACACACCATCTCTCATCTAGAACAGATCACATACCATCTCTCATCTACAGTAGATAAAACACCATCTCTCATCTTCAATAGATAAAATGCCATCTCTCATCTACAGTAGATAACATAACATCTCTCTTCTACAACAGATGATACACCATCTCTCATCTACAACAGATCAGATACCATCTCTCATCTACAATAAAACAACACACCCTCTCTCATCTACCCAATATAACACATCATCTCTCCTCAACAGTAGATAACACAACATCTCTCATCTACAACAGATAACTCACCATCTCTCATATGCAATTGGATAACACATCATCTCTCATCTACAATAGGTCACACACCATCTCTTATCTACAGTATATAACACACCCTCGCTCATCTATAGTAGATAACACACTATCTCTCATCTACAACAGATAACATGCCATCTCTCGTCTACAACAGATAACACACCATCTCTCATCTACCCTAGATAACACACCATCTCTTATCTACACTTGATAACATACCATCTCTCATCTACAGTAGATAACACACCACCTCTCATCTACAATATACAACACACCATCTCTCATCTACAACAGATAACACACCATCTCTCATGTACCCTAGATAACACACCATCTCTCATCTACCCTAGATAACACACCATATCTCCTGTTCAACAAATAACACACCATCTCTCAATCTACAACAGATAACACACCATCTCTCCTCTACCCAAGATAACCCATCCTCTCTCATCTATTTCAGACTACACAACATCTCTCATCTACTCTAGATAACACACCATCTCTCATCTAAAATAGATAACACAACATCTCTCATCTACAGTAGATAACACACTATCTCTCATCTACAACAGCTAACACACCATCTTTCATCTACAACAGATAACACACCATCACTCATCTACCCTAGATAACACACCATCTCTCATCTGCAACAGATAACACTCCATCCCTCATCTACAACAGATAATACACCATCTCTCATCTACAGTAGATAACACACCATCTCTCATCTACAACAGATAACACACCATCTCTCATCTACAAGAGATAATGCACCATCTCTCATCTACCCTAGATAACACACCATCTCTTATCTGCAACAGATAACACTCCATCTCTCATCTACAACAGATAACACACCATCCCTCATCTACACTAGAAAACACACCATCTCTCGTCTACAACAGATAACACATGATCTCTCATCTACAAGAGATAACACACCATCTCTCATCTGCAGTAGATAACACACCATCAATCATCTACCCTATATAACACATCATTTCTTATCTACACTATATATAACACCATCTCACATCTACGGTAGATGACACACCATCTCTGATCTACAGTAGATAACATACCATCACTCATCTACCCTAGATAACACACCATCTCTCATCTACAGTAGATAACACACCATCTCTTATCTTCGATAGATGACACACCAACTCTCATCTACTACAGATAACACACCATCTCTCATCTATAGTAGATAATACACCATCTCTCATCTACCCTAGATAACAGACCATCTCTCATCTACAGTAGATAACACACCATCTCTCATCTACAGTAGATAACACACCCTCTCACATCTACAGTAGATAACACACCAACTCTCATCTACTACAGATAACACACCATCTCTCATCTATAGTAGATAACACACCATCTCTCATCTACAGTAGATAACACACCATCTCTCATCTACAGTAGATAACACACCCTCTCTCATCTACAGTAGATAACACACCATCTCTCATCTACAGTAGATAACACCCCTTCTCTCATCTACAGTAGATAACACACCATCTCTCATCTACAGTAGATAACACACTCTCTCTCATCTACAGTAGATAACACACTCTCTCTCATCTACACTAGATAACACACCATCTCTCATCTACATTAGATAACACACCGTCTGTCGTCTACGGTAGATCACACACTATATCTCATATACAGGAGATAACACACCATCTCTTATCTACCCTATATAACATACCATCTGTTATTTCCAACTGATAAAACACCTTCTCTCATCTACAATTGAGAACACACCATTTCTCATCTTCAATAGGTAACACACCACCTCTCATCTACAGTAGATAACAAACCATCTCTCATCTACCCTAGATAAAACACCATCTCTCCTCAACAGTAGATAACACAACATCTCTCATCTACAACAGATAACATACCATCTCTCATATACAGTGGATAACACTCCATCTCTCTTCTACAGTAGATAACACACCATCTCTCATCTATAGTAGAAAACACACCATCTCTCATCTACAATAGATAACACACCATCTCTCATCTACAACAGATAACACACCATCTCTCCCTTACAGTAGAAAACACACCATCTCTCATCTACACTATATAACATACCATCTCTCATCTACAGTAGATAACACCATCTCTCATCTACAGTAAATAACACACCATCTCTCATCTACAGTAGATAACACATCATCTCTCATCTACACTAGATAACACACCATCTCTCATGTACAGTAGAGAACACACCATCTCTCAGCTACAACAGATATCACATCATCTCTCATCTACAACAGATAACACACCGTCTATCATCTACCCTAGATAACACACCATCTCTCATCTACAACTGATGACATGCCATCTCTCATCTACATTAGATAACACACCTTGTCTCATCTACACCAGATAACACACCATTTCTCATCTACCACAGATAACATGCCATCTCTCATCTACAGTAGGTAACACACCATCTCTCATCTACAACCGATAACATGTCATCTCTTGTCTACAACAGGTAACACACAATATCTCATCTACAATAGATAACATACCATCTCTCATCTACAATAGATAACACACCCTCTCTCTTCTACCCTAGATAACACATCATCTCTCCTCTACAGTAGATAACACAACATCTCTCATCTACAACAGATAACACACCATCTCTCATATACAGTGGATCACACACAATCTCTCGTCTACACTATATATAACACCATCTCTCATCTACAATGGATAACACACCCTCTCTCATTTACAACACATAACACACCATCTCTCATCTACAATAGATAACACACCATCTCTCATCCAGAGTAGATAACACACCATCTCTCCTCTATAACAGATAACACACCATGTCTCATGTACCCTAGATAACACACCATCTCTCATCTACCCTAGATAACACACCATCTCTTATCTACACTAGATAACATACCATCTCTCATCTACAGTAGATAACACACTACCTCTCATCTACAATAGACAACAGACCATCTCTCATCTACAACAGATAACACACCATCTCTTATCTATAATAGATAACACACCATCTCTCATCTACAGTAGATAACACACCATATCTCCTGTTCAACAAATAACACACCATCTCTCATCTACAATATATACCAGACACTCTCTCATCTACAACAGATATCACACCATTTCTCATCTACAGTAGATACCATCCATCTCTCAACTACAACAGATAACACACCATCTCTCATCTACAGTAGATAACACACCATCTCTCCTCTACCCAAGATAACCCTTCCTCTCTCATCAACTTCAGACTACACACCATCTCTCATCTACAACAGATAACACACCATCTCTCATCTACCCTAGATAACACACCATCTCCCATCTACCCTAGATAACACACCATCTCTCATCTACAATAGGTAACACACCATCTCTCATCTGCAACAGATAACACACCATCTGTCATCTACTCTAGATAACACACCATCTCTCCTCTACAGTAGATAACACACCATCTCCCATCTACGCTAGATAACACACCATCTCTCATCTACAATAGGTAACACACCATCTCTCATCTGCAACAGATAACACACCATCTCTCATCTACTCTAGATAACACATCATCTCTCATCTACAATATATAACACACCATCTCTCATCTACAGTAGATAACACACCCTCTCTCATCTACAGTAGATAACACACCATCTCTCATCTACAACATATAACACACCATCTCTCATCTACAGTAGATAACACAGCCTCTCTCATCTACAGTAGATAACACCCCATCTCTCTTCTTCCTTCCTGCTAGAACGCTTTTCTCCTATTCCTGTTCTGATTTTATATCGAATTTACAATCTTTCATCTTTCTTTTAATGTTTCGCAGAATCTCCTACTTTGTTCTTCTGCCACCCCTCTTCTTTACATCCTCCTTTTCATTATGATAGGTTGCTAAAATTATTGAAATTTTCTTGAAAGGATATCGTATATAACACACTTTTTAATCGATTATAAGTACGGAAGGGAATTGAATATTTAATCGATTTATATTATTCTGGTATCGTCCGCTTGATAATACTTCAACAAATCTTAATACTCTGTACGTTTGTACCTTCATATCAGAAAATGTGTGTGTGTGTGTGTGTGTGTGTGTGTGTGTGTGTGTGTGTGTGTGTGTGTGTGTGTGTGTGTGTGTGTGTGTGTGTGTGTGTGTGTGTGTGTTTGTGTGTGTGTGGTGTTAAACAATGAAAGAATAATTAAACAAATTGAACTGATAATTAATTCATTGTTTTACGATTATTTCAGAGAGCAAATTATTGACATGAAAAAACTTATAAATCCTACCCTAACTCGGCAAAATACTCATGTTTATATATATATATATATATATATATATGTGTGTGTGTGTAAATTCTTTGTCTCTCTATCTGTCTGTCTGTTCCTATGCCTTCTCAAACGGCTTGACCAAATCAAATCAAATTTTACAAGATATTAGACCCCGGGAATGTCAACATGTCATTTTTACTTTCATTTGGATTAGAACAATATAACATTTTATCTAAAATAATATATCTATAGTCAACTATAGTAAACCACCACCACCACGGTGTCAAATTTTGTATATGAGTGTGTATGTGTCTGTGAGTGCGTGTGTGTGTTTGCGAGTTCATTACGTACGTTAGGCTTCAGAGAATTAAACAGACGCACACACATCTACACATACATATAGCCTTAGTAAGTTTCATACACATTATCTTCACACACAGACAATTAAACACACACACACACACACACACACACACACACATGTACACATACAGACAGGCAAGTAATAGGTGTGCGTGATTGTATGTCTGTGTGTAAGTCTTAGTATGTGTATATGACTGTATGTGAGAGTGTGTGTTAGTGTATGTGAGAGCGTATGTGTGTGTGAGTGTATGTGTGATAATGTTTATGTTCATTTTGATTAAAACAATAGAAAACAATACAACGACGTCTCATTTTGTATATGAATATGTATATGTCTGTGAGTGTGTGTGTGCGCGTTCATTAGGTACGTTATTAAATGCACACACATTTACACATATATATACATATGTAGCAAATGACAAAAAAATATGAGGTGAAAAGCTATGCGTGTGTATGTCTGTCTTAGTATATATATGTGAGTGTATGTGAGAGTGTATGCGTGTGTGTGTGTAGCAACAATTTATTCATTTGGACACCAACAAAAAATTACACAATCAATATTGTTTACCCTGAGGTGCTTCAAGATTGACAGATTTTCATTTCTAAATTCTATTATCATTACAATTTGGATATTTTTTTTATAAAATACAGATATTTTGAAATAATTATGAGATAAAACATATCTACATATTACATATTTATTGTTTACTGATTTGAATAAGAACAGCAGTAACCCGAGCAACGCTGGGTAATTCAGCTAGTATATATATATATATATATATAACAACAAAGAGGGGTTGGTAAGATACCAGGTAGACCATAACGCACAAAAGTACTCAATACTGACAGTAGTAGAGTGTATGATATGAAAAGAGTCAGCACCCGATGGCTGAGCTCCGGCCGTTTCCGGATGTAGCTGTCGAAATGGCCGGAGCTCAGCCGTCGGCGTCCTGACTCTTTTCATATATATATATATATATATATTAGAATGGCCCTTATTTTTCAACTTTCTAAAAGTTTAGCTCTCACCCCACTATGTTGTTCCAATTAACAAAATACCAATCTATGCAAAACTTTAGCTCAAGCGAACAACTGCAAGGCGACCCTCATCGACCGTAAAATTTTGAAATTTTCGTTCGGAAAGTCATTTGTTTTCAGATAAAAAATTGTTTATCTCTTATTTGATTTTCTCTTAAATTAAAAACTTATTCTTGGTAATAGAGTGATAAATGATTATAAATATAATGGGGAAGGCAAATTGCAAAGCTGGGGACAGGGCGCAGGTATAGGACAAACACCTATTTTTCGCTGTGGGAGCAGCAAAATTTTAACTTTCGGAAAATTACCATATTAGGGCCACCCTAATATATATATATCCGTATGTGGTTGACAGCTGAGAGAAATGAGCACTCGTTATTGAGTAATGTATATATATATATATATATATATATATATATATATATATATATATATATATATATATATATATGTGTGTGTGTGTGTATAGTAATAAATTTGAAGACTAAAATTCAAAGAGGGATCGATAAGGTTGCAACGTTTTTTGAAATATTCACTTCTGCGTTCACAGATTGACTTTGTTAGTTTCAGAAGATCCAGTTAAGGGTGAAAGCAGCGATTCTTTGCTTAAACTTTAATCTGTTATTTTAATAAATATATATATATATATACATATATATACATACATATATGATATGTATATATATATATATATACTCTCCTTACTATCGTTGCTTTCATATTTCTCCTTGCTCCCCTTTTGTATATAAACAAGTACATAGATACTAGGAGAAATGGAGAGCAATGAGAGCAATGGGGAAAGGAAAGCAAGGAGAACAAGGGGAGCAAGGAGAGCAAGGATAAAGGGAGAGAAAGGAGAGCAAGGATAAAAGGAGAGCAATGAGAAAAGGAGAGCAAGGAGAGTCGTGAGAAAAGGAGAGCAAGGATAAAAGAAGAGCAAGGAGAGCAAGGATAAAAGAAGAGCAAGGAGAGCAATGAGAAAAAGAGAGCAAGAAGAGCAAGGAGAGCAAAGAGAGCGATGAGAAAAGGAGAGCAAGGAGAGTAGTGAGAAAAGGAGAGCAAGGAGAGTAGTCAGAAAAGGAGAGCAAGGACAAAAGTAGAGCAAGGAGAACAAGGATAGAAGGAGAGCAAGGGGAGCAATGAGAAAAGGAGAGCAAGGGGAGCTTAAGGCAAATATTGTTCAAGTTATGCTGGAAGCAGACAAAGGTGAAGAAGAGGAAGAAGAAAAAACTTTCTTCACGAGATTTTCTATCAGCACCGATTTCCTCGACAAAGACCCTTCAACATGGAAAGATGATCTTATCTACAAATGTAGACTTGAAAAACTTGAGAAGACAGTTGTTGTGAATGATGTTGCAGAAAGAGGTGTCAAACTCATTCAGGATTACAATAACATTCTCACAAAAGATGAAACTGAGAAACAATTTGTTTTACAGATCATTACCGAAAACCATAAAACACCCAACTACTACTAAATCCTCTCTTATGCAAAAATAATGTTCAATATTCAATATATAGAAATTATTGTTGCAAATAAAAATGCGTTTCTCGTATAGAAGTTGTGTGCTTTATTAAGAAAAAAGTTTTTCATGTTATTTCAGGAATTTTTCAAATTAACTATTGGTAAATTTGATTCAGAACGTTTTTAAACATTTGCTGGGGTTGCCTGGATGTGTCCACTAAAATATTTCTGAGAAGAAAAAAGAAAATGGTCGAGATAGTGAACAGTATACCGCTTTTGAACAGAATTAATCGTTGTATATACTATATTCCAAATTCAAGGCGTTTGAGGGTCGCCTAACAGTTGTCCGACTGAGCTGAAATTTTGCACACCTCGTGTTTTGTTGATTGAAACAGGATTAGGGCGTGGGAGCCTCAAATTACCTATTGCTAAGAACCACCCTAATATATATATATATATAATAGTAATAATAATAGTAATAATTGTAAATCGAACTTTAGCTGCAGTACAGTATGCACAATGCGATTTGCTTTGAGGCAATCTCAGAGCACTCAATGGATCGAAAGTTAAAAAACAAACATTAAGTCCAGAGTTAAACACTGCGGTTATAAAATGTGACACCAAGATAACCGACGGAAGACAAACTATACATGCAACAAAATAATGATATATACAAAAATGGCTTTATATATATGTGTGTGTGTGTGTGTGTGTGTGTGTGTGTGTGTGTGTGTGTGTGTGTGTGTGTGTGTGTGTGTGTGTGTGTGTGTGTGTGTGTGTGATCTGAGTTTTTCGAATATTAATAATTGTTTCTACTTTTGGCACAAGGTCACTTTTCGAATATTAATAATAATATTCGATTCGTTTGCAATTATGCAAACAACCTCACTTTTTTTCCTTTATATATATATATATATAGTTGTTATATAGTAAGGTGCATTATTGGTTGTGTAAAATGGTCCAATAACTTTATGTTAGCAATATTAAGTTCTCCACGCTTTTGTATATCTCCAATTCCATTCGAAGGAACAGCTAGATGATGTAAAACGGAGTTTAAGTATCAAAATGAAAATCCGAAGGCAAGGTAAAATTCCAATCAGTTAATCACGACACATGTTTCAATAAGAGATAGATCGATTGTGAAGCCATGATCGATTATCACTGATCTCATCAGGTGAAAATGAATTGTCTTCAAATTCTTGATATGAGGGAGAAAAAATAACGATGTTCTCTCACAGAATTCATTCCCTCATATCAGATGACATATATAGATATATCATCTGTCCCGTAGTCTGGGGAACCGTTGGGTGCCACAGATGACCTGGCAACCAGCTCATTCCATTCCTCTCGCTTCTCCGCCTTCCTTATTGTTGCACCCAGCCTTATTCCTGTCCATTCCGGGATGTTGTCCCCCCTCCCCCATCTCTTTTTCTGTCTGCCTCTCTTCCCTCCTTGTACTGTTCCCTGCATTACAGTCTTGGCAAGCCCTGAAGGTCTTGACACGTGCCCGTACCATCTCAATTTGCGTTATTTTACAATGGTCAGCAGGTCTTCGTAGGGCCCGATGGCTTGCCAAATTCTATTTCACACCTCCTCATTAGAGATGTGGTCTCTGTAGGTGATGGCAAGGAGCTTTCTGAAGCATCTCGTCTCCATAGCCTGTAATCTTCTTTCCAGATCTGCTGTTATTGTCATACTCACAAGCATACAGGAATATGGACATGACCAGAGAGCGCATATAAAGCAATTCGTTTACAAATATATATAATGCAATATAAGGAAGGAAGTATGGTAAGGAACCAGGTAGACCATAACGCACCAGAGTACTCGATACTTTGGGTAGTAGAGTGAGTAATAGGAAAATAGTCAGAACCCCGACGGCAGAGCTCAAGCCGTTTCGACAGCTATTTCTGGACGCGTCGAAACGGCTTGAGCTTTGCCGTCGGGGTTCTGACTATTTTCCTATAATGCAATATATATATTTTTGGTGTTTCTCTACACACGGGCTTCTATATCGTACAGGTGTGTGTGTGAAAAATGCTTTAACAATACAGCCCCCCATGATGCTATTAATTGCCTGCTTTAACTGCTTGTTTTACATGTAACAATCTTCCGCACTATAATCTTGTATGAATAAGACACGCGTGCATGCCACACGTGAGACTGTTACATACACTGGCTACTCTAAACTTTCCTCTTGCTTTATCTTCATAAACTGCCAATGTTTTATTTTTATTTTTATTTTTATTTTATTTTAATTTAATTTTAACTTTAATTTTGTCTTTTAATATGACTTTAATCTTTGTATGTAAATTGCCATGCTATATTATTATGATGGATGTTAACCCACTGTGGGTCAATATATACATATGTTTCTATATGTCTCTTGTGTTGAAAAGGAGGTCAAGTATGTTAAAAATCACTAAATAATTGCTCCGAAGAATCCAAACCTCGGTTTGGAGGAAACAATTGTAAGCAAATAAATGATTTAAACTGAACTTTGATTCATGTAATTTCTATATAACTGCTCTGTAAAACAACTGATGTTGTTACATTGAGCTATTTATCTTACTGGTAATAAGATAGTAATGAATTACTGTCTTTCACTATTTAGGGTTTAAAATATATATAACTATATAAGGTTTTATTATATACATAACCATAAATAGTATCCTTAATACTATATATATATATATATATATATATATATATATATATATATATATATATATATATATATATATATATATATATATATATATATAAAGGAGATCAATATCCCCACAGGTACTAAGTGCCCCTGAAAATATATAGGGTGTCTATGGTATGGTGGTTGTTCTATGGTATTAATTTGACATACCAGAACTATAAAATTTGAGATAAGCGGAGCAAGCAAGATTAAAACAATTTTTTTTTAATAAATTAAAAAATATAAGTTAAATATTCACCTATTCCTTTTGCTTTTACCGACGGTTTCACCTCACAAAAGATTGAATCTTGCTTGCTCCGCTTATCCCAAATTTTATAGTTCTGGTATGTCAAATTAATACCATAGAACAACCACTGTACCATAGACACCCTATATATTTCCAGAGGTACTTAGTACCTGTGCGGATATTGATCTCCGTTATGTAGAGAACAAATCCGTTGTTTTATTTAGCTGCTATTTTTAGTGGCGTGATAGACAACACGTTTATGTTTACTTCCGCTTCTACTAAGGGTTGGTTCATGCACAGGTCAAGTTTATGGCCTCATTCGATCTTACACTAGCCGGCAGATGGCAATGTATTTTGCTGTTCCTGGGACTTTACGTCCTAGGTAGTGAAAATGCTTTCTGAAGATCCGAACATTTCCATTGGAAGTCCCTAGGATTTCCAATCTTTTGTGAGATGAAACCGTCGGTAAAAGCAAAAGGAATAGGTGAATATTTAAATTATATTTTTTTATTTATTTTAAAAAGTTGTTTGAATCTTGCTTGCTCCGCTTATCTCAAATTTTATATATATATATATATATATATATATATATATATATATATATATATATATATATATATATATATATATATATATATATATATATATATATATATATATATATATATATATATATATATGTGTGTGTGTGTGTGTATATATATACACAATGCAATAAATGTGTATAACACATACAATGTGTTCATGTATAATAAACATATAAGTCCTGCTATGACTGTTTTAAGCTGTGATTATGTAGCCGCGTGGAAACACTAGTCCATCATCATCACACTTATTCACTTTTTAATAAGACTAAAATAAACTATAGCATATATACTTTTTGCGTATTAGTAGTTCCTTCACATAAAATGCATGGTCAACATCGTTGGGATTAATTAGCATGAATTATAATAGAAGTGTTCTTTTTTGTTGTCTTCCAAGGAAAAGGAGCCAGGGGACGGCAGAAGAGGAGATGGACAGATGATGTTAAGGAATGGACAGGAAGGAGTTTGGCGGAATGTACGACAATGGAAAGAGACGGGAAAAGCTGGAGAGTGTTGGTCTATAAGTCCATGACTCCCGACCCTCAGTTATGAGGATGGGATGAGAGCGAGCGTGCGACATCTCTCCAGCACCTAAAACAATTATTTCTTAAGGTGATGTACGACATGGCTATAATAATACAATCCCACACTAACATATGAAATTGTATTTCGCCAAGATGGTTGAAGAGAATAAATGCTTCTATTCGTTTCTTCTTTATGTCCATTTTTCCATGTGCAATTTTGCTAATGTGTGTGTGTGTGTGTGTGTGTGTGTGTTTGGGTGGGTTTGTGTAGGTGTGTGTTTGTGTGGGTGTGTGTGTTTGCGTGTGTGTGTTTGTGGGTGCGTTGTTAGCCAATCTTCGTTTGTGTCTTTTGCAATAAGATGTGTAGAAAATAGAATTAGTTGTAAGTTAATAGATTATTTTATGTATATTATTGCCATTTAGATTATGAAAGAACGTAGCAACCTTTCATTGGTTGATTCGTGTTGTTACCGTTTGTCTCTACATATATACATACAAACACAGAGAGGCTTCTAATACCTAGTAAGTCTTCATCCCACTACACCAACTTTAATTGGGTATAGATTTGTTTGTAAGAATATCGTTATATCAGTGAGTCGATATGAACATCTACCGTAATAATGTTAAGCTTACAATATCTTTGTTTTCTCTCTCTCTCTCTCTCTCTATATATATATATATATATATATATATATATATATATATATATATATCTCAGATGCAGGCATGGCTCAGTTGTTAAGGAGTTGGCTAAGTAACCACGTGGTTCTGATTTTAGTTTCGTTGCACGACACTGGGAAAGTGTCTTCTACTATAGTTAGCCAATGCCTTGCAATTGAAATTTAGTTAACGGAAACTGAAGAATCCCGTCGTACACATATGTGTATGTATATACATATATACATATACATATATATATCAGGGGCGGTGGATCTCTGAATGGTCTGTAGTTGGCTGTAGACCACTGAGGTCTGTAGATAGCGGTGAATCTTTCACATAGTTGGTCTGTATCGTAGTGCTCCGATCTCTCTGTTTGTCTGTAGACCACTGTGGCCTGAAGGTAGCGGTGAATCTTTACATAGTTTGTTGCTAGCGTAATCCTCCGATCTCTCTGTTTCTAAGGTTGGAAAATATAGGCTTTATATACCTGTCGCTTTCTGTCTCCCACCTTGAGGGGATAGTCCAAGCATGAACCTGTTCACACCAAAAGGGTGGTGACCTAGAATTTGACTTTTAGGTGTCACCCAAGGTTCAATGCGTGGACAGATTTCGCTACATTAGTTCCCTACCCAGATCGATGCAGGAGCAGCGATCGATTACAAAGGCGGTAGCGAAATCTGATTGGAGAAGCGTGTCCCAAAACACACAAAATGTGGGTATTGCGCCCGCATTTCGAGTGCAGAGAAATTTGGAGGGAGAGAGAAAAAAAATATCGTATAACTGTGTATGCATGTGTGTGTGTAATATTTAGAAGAAACTGTAAAAATACAAAGTTGTGATCATGTATTTCGAACTGTTCTGTATGGATGGACGTTGGGGTGGTTACGGTATCGGATTACGATATGATAACACAGAGGACTATTTCCCTCGATGTATCACCATACGTAAGATTCTTTTCCAGTGAGTCGAGCTTTACGCTATGACATGAGTGTGTGCAATTTTGAGTTGCTTGCTTAAGTGAGTTCAAGCGAGTAGTAACCATGGTTTGTTTATCATGTGTTTAATAGCTGTTGCCGTACCGAACTTATATTCATGGAAATTTGGGACTTGACTCCTTCTTCCTCATTTTTCGTTGCTTCACCATCTTTGTTTGTTTACACTCTCGCTGTTCCCTTTATTTACGTGTCCCAACGACTTTCTTTAGCCGTTGCTCGCACCAACCGGAGGTATATGGTCTTTAAAGCGAAGAAATACCGATGATGGTTGGAAGATCACTGATGAAGGACCACTTTATTCATATGTAACCCATTTACAACTCCGCAGCACGTTTATTCTCATATTTACACATATTTTTCCCCCGCTGTGACCCGTCTATTTCGTTCTTACTGCTTCCTCTTTCTCTGTATCTTTACCCTCTCTAACAGTCACTCTCTCTGTTAGCGTCTTCCTCACCCTTCACTCACTCCCTCTCTGTTACTACCTCTACTCCTCCTTCTTCCCGTTTGACCTGTGCGTAATTCTTTTCTTTCGCACGCTTGGCCAGGCCGGTTCGCCTTTTCTCTCTCTCTCGTCTACGATTTCACAGAACTCATGTTCACCGAATTCACAGACTAGATTCCTTCTTCCTCCCGTTAGACCTGTACGGAATTCCTTCCTTGCTCACATTTCAACCAGGTTTGATGGTCTTTATTCTCTCTCGTTCACGTTTTCACCGAACTTATATTCATGGAAATTTGGGACTTGACTCGTTTTTCCTCACTTTTCGTTGCTTCACCATGTTTGTTTGTTTACACTCTCGCTGTTCCCTTTATTTACGTGTCCCAATGACTTTCTTTAGCCGTTGCTCGCACCAACCGGAGGTATACGGTCTTTAAAGCGAAGAAATACCGATGATGGTTGGAAGATCACTGATGAAGGACCACTTTATTCATATATACATATATATATATATATATATATATATATATATACGGGGTAACAAATAATAGTTATATGCAGTCCACTTAGGCGTAGTCCAGTTATGGTACTCCGGGTAGTGGATGATATCAACGCTTGGCTAAGTTTGACTCAACAGGGCGTTTCCAAAGTGATGCTGCGAGTACGCTGTAATTCCTATGTTGTAAATCAGGAAAGAAGAGTGACACGGTTTGCTGTACAAAAAAGGTTTTTAATCATTCTCGCAAGCTCCGATGAACTGACTGGTTATAATTTTGTATTGGCGATCGAGTAACGCGAAAATAAGCGGATAGCGATCTCTAGACCTACCAGTTCAGAGAAACAATTGTCAGCAATGAGATTAAAAACCTTTTTTGTATAGCAAACCGTGTCACTCTTCTTTCCTGATTTATATATATATATATATATATATATATATATATATATATATATATATATATATATATATATATATATATATATATATATATATATATATATATTAATAAGAGGAATTCCAACTTTGTCTGATTTACTCGTTTTATTTACAATCCTTTAAAATATATATAATGGTATTATAATGAAATAGTATGATAGAATATTAAATTCTAAGTGTTAATTGAACAAGTACTTTCATGCTTTCGCAATCTTCAGGTTCATGATATGTGGTGACAGTCGAGTTTGCAATTTTCAACTGTAATGAGATGGGTAAATTTCCTACCTTTTATACATTTTATACAGAGAAAAGTGGCTCCAGAATGCAAAGCCCTGTAAACTGTATTTCGACCAATCAGTGTGTAGTTTCACTGAATTACTACAGCTGATTGGTTTAAGCGTCACGGCTGGTTGAGCATGCTAACGACCAATAGTCATATCCAACGTATCAATTGTTTTGCTTTTTTGAAATGATGAAAATAGCATTTTCTATTAATCATCACCATCAACATCACTTTTATTATTATTATTATTGTTGTTGTTGTTGTTGTTGTTAGTGGTCGTGGTCATAGTGGTAGTAGAAGTAATACCCCTAGGCGTTATTATTGTTCATTTAGCTTGGGTTTGAATTTATCAATAAAATTCTTTTCTTTGATTTTTCTCTTGATTTCACTTGGGCTGTGTAATTTGTAGAATGGGAATATTATAAATATTCCCTGACCACATGTTGCCAGGTGGCCGCTTAGGGGTATCTGACGGACATTTGGGTCTCTGATTTGTTGACGGTGTACCCGTGCACGTTCCGATAGTGCATTTCCAGTTTGACCGACATATAGTTCTTCACAATTCGGGCATTTAATGCAGTAAATTAGATTTCTGCTTTTGCAGTTCATATTTGCATTTGTGAATATTTTTCCAGTTTTTGTTTTCATATATTGACCGGCGTGTATGGATTGACATGTGCCGCATCGATTATCATTGCATTTAGATACAGTGAATGATTGGTCTTTGTTGTTACGGTCAAACTTTGCTTTTGTTAGCAATTGCTTCAAATTTTTTGGCTGTCTTTTACTAAGAGTCAAAGATCGATCTGTGATTAAGCCTTTTAATTCATTACTTTGAGCAATGATCGGTAGGTTTGCTTTGGCAGTGTTGAAGATATTCTGGTGACATGGGTTGTGTGTCATTATAAATGGTATGACCAGTTCTTGGTTTCTTCTTCTTTGGGTTGTTCTAAGTTGTTGTATAGGTATTTTTATAGCCTGCTGTATGCCATTTTCTATAAGTAGAGATGGGTATTTTTGTTTGAGCAAAAATTCTCTTAGTTCTGTTAGGCGTTTGTACCTGGTATTCGTATCTTCTACAATGGTACAAATTCTTCTGGCTAGGCAGTATGGGATGTTGCGTTTTGTATGAGGTGGATGGCACGACTTAAAATTCAGATATTGATGGGTGTCTGTGTGTTTATAATATATATCCGTGGTAATGGTGGTGTCGTTTTTGATTATCATTATATCTAGGAATGGTAATTTGGTCCTACTCATCTCTTTTGTGAATTGGAGAGATGGGTGTAGGTTATTCAGGAGGATATTGAACTCATCCAGAGTATCTAGAGATTCTGTCCAGATGATGAAACAGTCGTCAAGGTATCTCTTCCAAGATTTTTCAATGTACTTTCTAAAGTCAGTACTATATTTTTCCTCTATTTCTTGGTAGAGTTGTTGTTCTAAGTATCCCATTACAGAGTTCGCGTAAACGGGAGCAAACTTCATTCCCATCGCTGTGCCTCTAATTTGGATGTAATTCTTTCCATTGAAGAAGAAAGTGTTGTTTTCCAGAATAAGTTTAACTGCGTCTAATATAAATGGCGCTGTGAATCTAATGGGAATCACTTCTCTATGTTTACGCGAACTCTGTAATGGGATACTTAGAACAACAACTCTACCAAGAAATAGAGGAAAAATATAGTACTGACTTTAGAAAGTACATTGAAAAATCTTGGAAGAGATACCTTGACGACTGTTTCATCATCTGGACAGAATCTCTAGATACTCTGGATGAGTTCAATATCCTCCTGAATAACCTACACCCATCTCTCCAATTCACAAAAGAGATGAGTAGGACCAAATTACCATTCCTAGATATAATGATAATCAAAAACGACACCACCATTACCACGGATATATATTATAAACACACAGACACCCATCAATATCTGAATTTTAAGTCGTGCCATCCACCTCATACAAAACGCAACATCCCATACTGCCTAGCCAGAAGAATTTGTACCATTGTAGAAGATACGAATACCAGGTACAAACGCCTAACAGAACTAAGAGAATTTTTGCTCAAACAAAAATACCCATCTCTACTTATAGAAAATGGCATACAGCGGGCTATAAAAATACCTATACAACAACTTAGAACAACCCAAAGAAGAAGAAACCAAGAACTGGTCATACCATTTATAATGACACACAACCCATGTCACCAGAATATCTTCAACACTGCCAAAGCAAACCTACCGATCATTGCTCAAAGTAATGAATTAAAAGGCTTAATCACAGATCGATCTTTGACTCTTAGTAAAAGACAGCCAAAAAATTTGAAGCAATTGCTAACAAAAGCAAAGTTTGACCTTAACAACAAAGACCAATCATTCACTGTATCTAAATGCAATGATAATCGATGCGGCACATGTCAATCCATACACGCCGGTCAATATATGAAAACAAAAACTGGAAAAATATTCACAAATGCAAATATGAACTGCAAAAGCAGAAATCTAATTTACTGCATTAAATGCCCGAATTGTGAAGAACTATATGTCGGTCAAACTGGAAATGCACTATCGGAACGTGCACGGGTACACCGTCAACAAATCAGAGACCCAAATGTCCGTCAGATACCCCTAAGCGGCCACCTGGCAACATGTGGTCAGGGAATATTTATAATATTCCCATTCTACAAATTACACAGCCCAAGTGAAATCAAGAGAAAAATCAAAGAAAAGAATTTTATTGATAAATTCAAACCCAAGCTAAATGAACAATAATAACGCCTAGGGGTATTACTTCTACTACCACTATGACCACGACCACTAACAACAACAACAACAACAACAATAATAATAATAATAAAAGTGATGTTGATGGTGATGATTAATAGAAAATGCTATTTTCATCATTTCAAAAAAGCAAAACAATTGATACGTTGGATATGACTATTGGTCGTTAGCATGCTCAACCAGCCGTGACGCTTAAACCAATCAGCTGTAGTAATTCAGTGAAACTACACACTGATTGGTCGAAATACAGTTTACAGGGCTTTGCATTCTGGAGCCACTTTTCTCTGTATAAAATGTATAAAAGGTAGGAAATTTACCCATCTCATTACAGTTGAAAATTGCAAACTCGACTGTCACCACATATCATGAACCTGAAGATTGCGAAAGCATGAAAGTACTTGTTCAATTAACACTTAGAATTTAATATTCTATCATACTATTTCATTATAATACCATTATATATATTTTAAAGGATTGTAAATAAAACGAGTAAATCAGACAAAGTTGGAATTCCTCTTATTAATATAATCTTCTATACACAATCATACACACCCGTGTATATTTACCTATCTATATCTATATATATATTCCTATTGTGTATATGCCAACATGTCTGGAAAGCAACAAATGAAACCAACAGAATCAGAAAGAATTCTAAAGGAGATATCATCGAAATTATCAACACTTATCACGATGATGGACACACAATCCTCTATTTTAAAGGAAATAGAAAAACAATCTACAGACGGAAAACTTATAACTGAACATATAAACTCTGAAATTAAGAATTTAGCTGAAATTATACCAACAGTTATCAAAGATACAAGAGAAAGCCTACCACAACCACAACATGGAAAAAATTCCTTAACATAAGAAAACAAAATTTCTGGAAAGCATACAGATGCGAAAAATATGTCGAAACACATTCGAAATGGCTCTCTCTAACGGCACCCATACTCCCTCGTAAATACCTAATTACAGAAATTGCAGGAGAACCAGAAGAAGAAACAAAACTCCGATGGGAACTTACATTGACAAAATTCAGGACCGACATCTCCATTTCTGAATGTAAACAATCCCGCTACAAAGCCAAATATGAAGCTATTGATGACCAAATTGAAGTTGAAATTTCAAAGCTAACGACTGGTATTATAGCTGAAAAACTACGAGAACTATGGATCGGAGATATCTCAAAAGAAGAAAACAAATCAAGAAAGGTATGGCAGCAGAAACAATTATTTCTCGATGAATATGCTGCAAATTACGGTAAAGACTCTGGAACCCTGAGAAAAAGCATTAAAAGTGGACAATCTCATCAACACAACATACGCCAGAACACGTGCCAACACAAACACTCACCTTACCTTGAATCAAAGAAGAACTACGGTAATAACTCTTCGCTTTTTCTACAAAAACACCCTATCGCACACAACATGAACAAAAAGCACAAACACGATAGGTATTCCTTTGACCAGACCATGAGAAGTAGTAAAACCAGGAGATCATTCTCAAGATCTCAACAGAGACTACCAACAAGGAATGTGGAAACAAAACGTAGAATAACCAGATCACTCTCAAGATCTCAACAGAGATTGCCCACAAGAAACTGGACGAAAAAACGATCTAAACCTGAAAGCAAACCTAGGTCATTTTCCCAGATTGTTAAAAATAATGCTAACAGGAAGAAAAATAATATACAGAATACCAAAAATAGGACAAAATACATAACGAAACCAAATATAATATCACGACCAAAAGTTCATCAAGCGAACACCAACAGGAATATAAATCCTGAACAGAGAAAAATTCATTTTTTAACGTCAGGACAACAAAAACCGGAAAAAGAAAAACTCCAGGAGGAAACATACCCAAAACAGCTGTACACGTAGATCCTAAAATAATTAATTTATCTAAAAGAGATCTTGACAATGATGAAATGCAAATTCTGTCAAAAGGACTGAAATTCACACCGACTCCAACAGTCAACCACCAAGAACTGAAGGAGGATACCCAAGAATTCTGTCGAAAATTACGTCTTGTAGAATTCTTCGCTGATAAAAATAATGAGAGTGATGAATCACTAGTAAAGAATAAATCAAATTTCACTCCGCCAAAAGGAAGAAATATCTATCTCGACCAATACATTGACATCCTGTCTAAATTTCCTCTTAGACATAATACTAATGTTAGGCCAAACATTAACAAATCAGAAATGTCTGCACTTAAACGTATACAAAATGATAAAACAATAATAATTAAACAAGCAGATAAAGGGGGTGCAGTTGTTATAATGGATACTGAATACTACAAGGATTTGGTTGAGGAACAACTGAAAGACACAACATTCTATCATGAAATACCGTCAAATATAGACCACAACATCATGAAGAAGATCAACAACCTGGCTTCAAAATACCACAACTCATTTACTGATAAGGAAAGAGACTACATCACCAATTTTGAGCCGAAACGCAGCAACCTGTATGGCCTACCGAAAGTTCACAAGTCAAAAGAAATACAACTGGCAGTAAGAGAACAAAACAGTGAGTACATTAAATTATTACACCCAAAAGACTTAAAACTTAGACCTATTATAGCTGGTCCAACATGCCCCACTCACCGTCTAAGCAATTTTGTTGACATTATTTTGAAACCACTATGTATTCACATACCCAGTTTCATCCGGGATGATATCGACTTCCTGTCCCATCTTCCCAAAACCACGGAAACGAATTCACTTCTACTCAGTTTTGATGTGGTAAGCCTTTACACCAACATTACACATGATTTAGGAATAAAGGCGGTTAAATACTGGGTGGAAAAACATAGAGAAGTGATTCCCATTAGATTCACAGCGCCATTTATATTAGACGCAGTTAAACTTATTCTGGAAAACAACACTTTCTTCTTCAATGGAAAGAATTACATCCAAATTAGAGGCACAGCGATGGGAACGAAGTTTGCTCCCGTTTACGCGAACTCTGTAATGGGATACTTAGAACAACAACTCTACCAAGAAATAGAGGAAAAATATAGTACTGACTTTAGAAAGTACATTGAAAAATCTTGGAAGAGATACCTTGACGACTGTTTCATCATCTGGACAGAATCTCTAGATACTCTGGATGAGTTCAATATCCTCCTGAATAACCTACACCCATCTCTCCAATTCACAAAAGAGATGAGTAGGACCAAATTACCATTCCTAGATATAATGATAATCAAAAACGACACCACCATTACCACGGATATATATTATAAACACACAGACACCCATCAATATCTGAATTTTAAGTCGTGCCATCCACCTCATACAAAACGCAACATCCCATACTGCCTAGCCAGAAGAATTTGTACCATTGTAGAAGATACGAATACCAGGTACAAACGCCTAACAGAACTAAGAGAATTTTTGCTCAAACAAAAATACCCATCTCTACTTATAGAAAATGGCATACAGCGGGCTATAAAAATACCTATACAACAACTTAGAACAACCCAAAGAAGAAGAAACCAAGAACTGGTCATACCATTTATAATGACACACAACCCATGTCACCAGAATATCTTCAACACTGCCAAAGCAAACCTACCGATCATTGCTCAAAGTAATGAATTAAAAGGCTTAATCACAGATCGATCTTTGACTCGTAGTAAAAGACAGCCAAAAAATTTGAAGCAATTGCTAACAAAAGCAAAGTTTGACCTTAACAACAAAGACCAATCATTCACTGTATCTAAATGCAATGATAATCGATGCGGCACATGTCAATCCATACACGCCGGTCAATATATGAAAACAAAAACTGGAAAAATATTCACAAATGCAAATATGAACTGCAAAAGCAGAAATCTAATTTACTGCATTAAATGCCCGAATTGTGAAGAACTATATGTCGGTCAAACTGGAAATGCACTATCGGAACGTGCACGGGTACACCGTCAACAAATCAGAGACCCAAATGTCCGTCAGATACCCCTAAGCGGCCACCTGGCAACATGTGGTCAGGGAATATTTATAATATTCCCATTCTACAAATTACACAGCCCAAGTGAAATCAAGAGAAAAATCAAAGAAAAGAATTTTATTGATAAATTCAAACCCAAGCTAAATGAACAATAATAACGCCTAGGGGTATTACTTCTACTACCACTATGACCACGACCACTAACAACAACAACAACAACAACAATAATAATAATAATAAAAGTGATGTTGATGGTGATGATTAATAGAAAATGCTATTTTCATCATTTCAAAAAAGCAAAACAATTGATACGTTGGATATGACTATTGGTCGTTAGCATGCTCAACCAGCCGTGACGCTTAAACCAATCAGCTGTAGTAATTCAGTGAAACTACACACTGATTGGTCGAAATACAGTTTACAGGGCTTTGCATTCTGGAGCCACTTTTCTCTGTATAAAATGTATAAAAGGTAGGAAATTTACCCATCTCATTACAGTTGAAAATTGCAAACTCGACTGTCACCACATATCATGAACCTGAAGATTGCGAAAGCATGAAAGTACTTGTTCAATTAACACTTAGAATTTAATATTCTATCATACTATTTCATTATAATACCATTATATATATTTTAAAGGATTGTAAATAAAACGAGTAAATCAGACAAAGTTGGAATTCCTCTTATTAATATAATCTTCTATACACAATCATACACACCCGTGTATATTTACCTATCTATATCTATATATATATATATATATATATATATATATATATATATATATATATATATATATATATATATATATATATATATATATATATATATATATATATATATATATATATATATATATACATATATATATATACATATATATATACATATATATATATATACATATATATATATACATATATATATATATACATATATATATATACATATATATATATACATATATATATATATACATATATATATATATATATATATATATATATATATATATATATATATATACATATATATATATATACATATATATATACATATATATATATATATACATATATATATAGTTGTTATATAGTAAGGTGCAATATTGGTTGTGTAAAATTCCAATCATTTAATCACGACACATGTTTCAATAAGAGATAGATCGATTGTGAAGCCACGATCAATTATCACTGATCTCATCAGGTGAAAATGAATTGTCTTCAAATTTCTTGATATGAGGGAGAAAAAACGATGTTACCTCGCATAATTCATTCCCTCATATGAGATCAGTGATATTTGATCGTGGCTTCACAATCGATCTATCTCTTATTGAAACATGTGTCGTGATTAAATGATTGGAATTTTACCTTGCCTTCGGATTTTCATTTTGATTCATATATATATATATATACAACGAATATATATATATATATATACAAACGAAGGACACAGAACTCCATGGTCATCGGCCGTTGAGATGGACTTGGGTAGTTTCGACCCCTACCATATATATATATGCGCACATGCGTCCGTACTTGTGTGTGTGTGTGTGTGTGCGTGTTTATGTCCCGTAATTTAATAGTTGGACCCAAAAAATAAGTTATCGAAAAAAATAGGTACCACATTTGAAAAATAATTATTCGGGATCGATATGATCGATTAACTAAAAACTGTGCTCCCACATGGCTTTAGTCTCTAATGACTTAAACCAATAATAGAATGAAATTATATTTATAAACAGAGACACGAACGATAAACAACAATCACAACGTTTCTCACGCAAAATTTACGAATTAGAAAACAATATTTAATTAAACCAGACACGTTTGGTAATTCGCGACATGTAGTGTAAATTGCTTTTCACACTATTGACAAAATAATATTATTTATTCGACACTATTAAAGATCAATAACTACATCGCTTTAATCAAAGTATTGATTTGTTCGGATTAGACACGGGTCAGTTTATAAAGAAGCGAGTAATCGTTGATGGTAAAAGGTCCACAGTACATTGCTGGTATTTGACATTGGAACATATACATAATACTGTAACTAAATATTGTAAGGTGTTCAGTGTGTAGCAACAGTTGCCTCCCTTGTTATGACAATCACATCACCGCTCTCTAGACAGGAAGTAGCTGGAGTTACTTCCCGTTGGGGTGGCAGAACCCTTTTTGTCACTTCCGTCCTGGGACCCTATAAAAGGGATAGGTCAGGGCGATCTCACTCTCTTCTAACTAGCCTGGCCCTTCGGCCAGGCGAGTTCGCCTGGCAACCCTAACATGATCTCTTGCGAGCTAACTTCAAAACGGTAACAAATAACTTTATCATTCTTTCATCTACTCATGGACATGTCAACTATATAACTTCAACTTGTTAATTAAACTTTATACACACAACCTAGTGTCTTGCTATATTCATACACACCAGTATTTTGTTATAAGTGTGTTGTGTGTGTTTTGAAGAAGAAGGAGGAGAAGGAGGGGGAGGAGGGGTTAATAAGAGCTATATCATAACCTTTTGTGTATGAGTTGGTCTAGGTCTAGGTTCGTCTAATCGAGATCAGAGATCCGTTTCCAGGGCTCTTCATGAGAAGCTCAATTAATTTGGGCCCCGGTGACTTATCTGAGAGGGAGGGGGCTGATCTTCCCACAAAGAAAAAAATGGATAAGGAGGGGTACAAGTATTTAAGAGTTTTAGAAGCTGGCAACATAAAGGACAAAAATATAATGTAAGACATATTGAGAAATAAATATATAAGGTAGGTTAGGTAGAGATATAGGGCTCTTAACTCCTGATGGTATCGTAGGGACGCTATCCTGACACATAGCGTGTCATGAGCATTTTAAACATGGCGAAGCCCATCCCTCTCCAGGTGATTTATTCCAAAGAAACAAACAATCTACTTCCAGTACTTGACTGGTACTTTATTTATCGATCACGAAAGGATGGAAGGCAAAGTTAACCTGGGCGGGACTTGAACTTAAAGCGCATTGATTAAAAAAAATACGAAGGTATTTTAATCCGACGTAAGCTGTGTGAAGAAAATATTATGTATTTATTTTGCAAGGTTTTTTATATGAAATTGTGTGTTGAAACAAATATTGTTATAGGAACACAACAGGAGGAAACTCAGTGATAATCACTGAAGATGTCAGAGATGTGTGTGACGAAAGAACCTTGAGAAATTATATTTATATTTATATTTATATTTTTTAACTGTTGGTCATTGAATGATAAACATTGTTTGCCAGCTAAATTATTTATAAAAATATAAATATATACTGAAGCCAAAATCAAACCAAACCGTGAGTGTGTTTTACAATTTTTTGGCAATATTAGGACATGACCCTCCCCAAATATAAGAAAATATTATTACCTTCAAACCTCCTCACGATCTAGGTGGGTAGATCTTGGTTTTAATATCCTTCCAACACACTAAGACAGAAGCCCACAGCACACCTGTCCCTTTCCTAAAGCATCCTTAGGTTGAAATAGAACATTTTCATTATTGTAAACACTTCCTCAAGCTTCCTTAGGTAGAAATAGGACATTTTCATTATTGTAAACATATACATATTGCCCTATAGGCCCAGACGATTAGATAGATATGATACATGCACAGACCTATTACTCTCAGCTTAAGCACCGGGCACAAGCTTAATGACCGCCATTCCTGTACGGCAGCAATGGCATGCCTAGTATATAGAGTAAATATGTACTATCGTATACACATATATAAGGCCAATACGTAAGCACCATCAAAAACTATAGCGTTAGAATTGTTAAAAAAAGCTATTAGCTAGCATTCAATTATATTACTTTCTTTTGGCGGTCATTAAGCTTGTGCCCGGTGCTTAAGCTGAGAGTAATAGTATTGCAATGGCTTTGATATACCTGTTATAAATACACTTTGAAGCATTTCTTATATAAAACAGGAATCCATAATACTATAGATTCTTAGCTAACTTACGATAGCACGAGAACCGAAATAACTAGAACTATCTTTAAGATTAATGGTAGATTTATTGGTGTTTGAAATAAGTAAATTAGTGAATAAGGTGGTTCTCCCGGGCCATAGAGCAATTGATAACTATATTTCTCTATGAGGAGGGGAAATAGTAATAAATTACAAATACTTAGCTCTTTAGCAAATCGTAAATAAAAGACAAATACATAAATACACTACGTCATTCTCTTTAACTTAAATACGCCGAAATTAGAATGACTCTCGTTTTTTTGTTTTTTTTTTGTTTTGTTTTTTTCCTTTTGAACCTAATGTAGTTTAGTACAATGCCATTTTTACAGATTAGAAATCATAACTATAATAAAAGGAAGAGTGCGGGACTGCGTCCCGAATATATTTTTTTTATCCCGTTAGTAAAATTAATTTGAATAAATAATTGTTTCTACTTTAGGTACAAGGCCAGCAATTACCCAGTACATTACTGGTACTTTATTTTGAATAAATAATGAATGAATATTACATAATTTATCTACTAAATTTCGTAGCTGTTGATTAAACATAAATATTATTATATATAATGATTGCTTATTTTAAGATTCACTTCTTTTAAAATTTTCAAATGTCTACACTTCCGGTTAGTGTCCGTTATATCATAACACTTATTACATTGCTTATATAAACATCCGTATATTTGCATCGTTATATAAGGTTTCATTACATTTCACCGTAATGTAGTTTATATATATCCTCTTTTTAAAATGTATCATGGATTACTTTACTGATTACAGAAGAGAGTGTAACACAGTTTCTCTTCAATTTCTGTGCATATTGCCAATTACGATTTTATTTGACGTATATCTACATGCATATATATTTGCATATAATATCAATATGCACACTACCCATGCTAGCAGAAAACCATTTGAGGGTGATTTTTCTGTTAGTATTTGATAAGAAAAATTCTCTCTTAATAGCGTATGTGCGCGACTGACTAGCTTAACATCCTCAGGTCAATGCTTCTACTCACCCATTTCCTCTTGCTTTTTATCCTGTCTAACCCCTTTCCTTGCCGCCATGAGTGTAATAAAAATAGATGTTAACATATTTAGCAGGTCTAAACCAGCCATTTGAAAAAATGTACTCCTCCCCGGATCACTGACCACTCCCGAAGAAAAACAAAATTACAAGAGAACCTTTAAGATTTATTTGCTTTGACTGTCTGCCCATATATGGATTATACCCCTTGAAGAGTTCAGCAAGATTCCCACCGCTCGAATACTGGCGCTTTAATTCGATCTAGCTGTCGAAACGTCTGGAGCTCAGCCGTCGGGGTCCTAAATCTTTTCTTATATATATATATATATATACAAAATTAAGATAAATTTAATTTAATTTAATTTAATTTAATTAAGGGTGTCATGCCGGATAGACATGCGTCATATCACCCGTAAAATATGCTCCAAGATTTTAATGAATAGATCCGAGCATTTTATATCAACTAGAAATTGATTGACATATAAATAAACATATGAAACAATCACAGGGGATAATTTGTAAAAGGGTGTAAGCACACATAACTAGGTAGGTAACTAAATAAAGTTTAACTAGAGCTTCAAAAATAGATACCTTATAAAATTATTAAGCTTCCTTGTATATATTCCATTAAAGAAATATATTTCACCAATTAATCGATTGGTAAACGACAGTAGCCAGATCCTGGATTTTCAACAAGGAAGAGGTCCAGCCATCTGTGTTTACGCATCAAATTCAAATCAGCGACTGGCTAGTAACACGTGCTGTATTTACTAAAAATACACACATCATACCAGCTTCGTCCCGGTGGCGTGAATAGGGTTATCGACAACTAGAAACAGCAGTCAAGTCCTTTCAACTGAGTTAGCTCTACAATTAAGGGGCCGTATTTATATATGTCCAAAATTAAGATAAATTTAATTTAATTTAATTTAATTTAATTAAGGGTGTCATGCCGGATAGACATGCGCCATATCACCCGTAAAATATGCTCCAAGATTCTAATGAATAGATCCGAGTATTTTATATCAACTAGAAATTGATTGACATATAAATAAACATATGAAACAATCACAGGGGATAATTTGTAAAAGTGTGTAAGCACAGCTAGTTTAACTATATATATATATATGTGTGTGTGTGTGTAATCTGAGTTTTTCGAATATTAATAATAATATTCGATTCGTTTGCAATTAGGGGCTCATTCTACTGACATGGCTTTAAAAAAGAGGCCGTTTGCATAATTGCAAACGAATCGAATATTATTATTAATATTCGAAAAACTCAGATTACATTTATTGTATTCAGCCATGTAGAGCGATCATTTTTGATCTATTTATTTATTTATTTGAATATGGCAAAGCCGGCCAGTAATCGCTCGTATACAGGAAACTGACTGGCCTGTCTGCTGATATGCAAATCTGGTTGATCAGTGCATCTGCTAATATGCAAATCCGACTGATCAGCCAGTCTGCTAATATGCCAATCAGGCCGATCAGTCACTGTATATTTTAGAAAATAGCATATATTTTCATTAGCTCTGACAGTTGGCAGGTGAACAGTGAACTGCAATGATGAAGGGTAATACCCAGAAACATTAGTGTTTGCAATACTGTTTACATGCCAACACAAAAGCAAGAATGAGGGGTTCATTCTACTGACATGGTTTTAAAAAAGTGGCTGTTTGCATAATTACAAACGAATCGAATATTATTATTAATATTCGAAAACCTCAGATTACATTTATTGTATTCAGCTATGTAGAGTGATAATTACATATATATATATATATATATATATATATATATATATATATATATTTAACGAAGAGTATTAGTAGTAGTTAGTTGTTAGAATGATTATAACATGATTGTTAGATGAAATAACAAGAATGGCTGATTTACTTTATATATAAAGGTT